>CM076570.1:234790782-235390782 GCA_034641835.2 Pinus albicaulis | reverse complement strand
GGCCCTAAAGTATCACTCTAAATCTTCTTTTGAATGCCACAGGTCTAACCTAATTTGGATTCTTGAAGACAAAGTTTTGCCCAATCTCCTACGATGACCTAATTATGGACTAGCTCATTAAGCAAAGTTGTATGACTTTCCACATGTCATTGTTTCCTCCTTCGGCTCTGAAATTTATAGAAAGGAAACTACAGTCTGTGTACTTGTGGACCTTTTTTACAGAATCTCAATCCAACACTTAGAGAGAGTGTTATGACGTTTTTCCCACAGTCACCTCTTTGAGATGAAATTCAGGAGCTTGAACAAATCCTAACTTCCATAGATCATATCTCCAAAATTATTGCGAGCCAAGATCTAAAATTTTTACAGGAGGTTCTTTAGGATTTTAGTTTCGCTCTGTGAAAAATTTAGCATCTGAAACCTCGTAGAAAATATTTATAGCTAAAAATGTCGTAATGATCCGTTTGGGTTAAATTCGAGAGCTCGTAAAAACCCCTAAATTCCACGGATCATATCTCCAAACATATTGTGAACCAAGCTCGAAATTTTGCGAAGATGTTCCTTAGGATTTCGGCTTCTAAACCTTTGTAGAAAAAAACGTGATAGAAAAAATTCCACGATGACCTATTTGGAGCAGCAAACCCCTAGAATCCAAAGCTCGATACCAAATGTTATGAAACCAACTCCAAAAAATAGAAGAAAAGAGAGATCAACGCCTTAGAAATCAACCACTTCTAGGGGGAAACCTCTATACATTACATAAATGAACAATTCTTGGATGATACAAATGAAAAAAACCCCCTTTCTATATATAGGAGTCCATGGGGCCGCAATGTAATCCTAGCCGACCCTAACAATAATAATGTAAGGGCACAATAATAACAATATGGGGGGTTACACTAACAAAAATAAGGGACTATACTAGTAATATAAGGATGTAACAATATTGGTCTGTACCCAAGCTGTCTAGGGCTCCAGAGCTTTTGTTCCAACTAGGGCTTCTAGGACTAGTAACTCAACCCACAACTCCCACTAGGCTTCGATAGAGTTTTTCCAACTAGGGCTTTAAATACTAGTAACTCAACCCACAAAGGGCTCCCAGAGTGTTTGTTCAAACAAGACTTCTAGGTCTAGTAACTCAACCAAAGCTGTTACAAGTATTTGAGAGAATTTTTCCAACCAAGGCTTCCAATAACTATTAACTCAACCCATAGCTAAAGGCACCTGAAAACCAACCAAGAAAAAAAAGTAAAACCCAGAACACCATGGCTATCCAGGAAATGGAAAGGCTAGGCAAATCCACTATTAATCCATGAAATCTTCCATGCTAATAAGAAATCATGAACAAGAAACCACATGCATATTCCATGCATGCCAAAGCTAGCAAGGAAACCATACATGCAACTCAATACCTACAAGAAAAGCTCGTTGTAGCTATTGATCCCGATGTCCTCTTGTGCTCTCTTTCTTTTCCTTTTCATTCTTGCTCCAAATCCCAAGTATGCCACACTCCTCCAAGAGTGCTCCAAGAAAATCTAAGTGTCCAAGAATATGCGAGAGACAATAGAGAGAGATCCCCTGAATTGAAAAAGTCCGAGAAAAATCTTGCCAACTAATCCTCGAAGCCTTTTTATTAATGAGGCCTCTATTTTTCTTCATTTTTTAATTTTCATTCAATTTCCTCCTCACATGAAACCTCGTTACCTTTCACCTTCCTTTTCTCCTATTTTCCATTATTTTCATAAATAAATTTCCAAAATAATGCCTCTTTTCCTTTCCAAAGCCTTAGCCATTGTCTTTGCCAATTTCCTTTAGCCATTGTCTCTTTCCAATTTCCGTAACCATAATAATCCAAAGTGACACCCACTACGATGTTTTTCCCACTAGTCGACTTGGAATACATGTCCCATGATTGTGGTCTTATATTTTTTTACATGGATTTTTTTTAAAGAGTGTTGTTACATTATGCTAGCGATTTTATGGCTAATTTTCCATGGTTTCCTTTATGTTTATATGTTGGTTATATGATGTAGTCTATCTATGGCCATTGACATGTTTTGATAATTTATTGATTGGTTGATGAATGCATGGGATACGAAGTGTTAGTATAGCTAGCTAGAGAGGGCTTGAAACCTTCTTAGTGAGTCTTAGATGAAATTCAAAATTTTATGATCAAATATGCATTCGTGACCTATAGCTCACACGTTTACCATATGTTTGACAAAATGTCCGATGTGTACCCGGGAAATCTAGGAAAATTTCGTACATCAATTTTGAATTTTTGGGCATTGATTTCATGTTAATTACGATTCTACAAAGTTACAAGTAGTTATAGGGAGTGGTCCTGGAGGCTATCCTAGAAAAGTGGCTTAGATCTCGGGAACCACTAGCACATAACTATATTTTTTAGGTCATAACCACATGGAGACTGGCTTATGAGTGTATTTGGATGCTCATAAGCGCATGCATGTTATTTTATGCATGCAATCACATGTAAGCTTATGAAAATGTAGTTCTATCTTAGGATCTAGTCATCAAAGGTTGTGGACCGACATCGGGTGATCTAGTGTCTTGAGGGATGTTTGTAAGTTGCCGGTGTGTTGGCTCCACTTTCATAATTGGAACTCGGAGGTCGGGTCATGTCATAGTGACACTTGTGTCATGTTTGTAACCGCCTCCTCCCCACATTTACCCACTTTCACCAATTTTCCTAGGTAAACATGAGTGGAGGGTCACTATAATAATTACCAACCTCCTATATGACCTAAAGGAAATGTAGTTTACAACCGAATACCTTAGTGACTCCCCTCGTGTGTTATAGGATGTCTAGAAGAAACCCATCTCCTCTAGTGTCCAACCCCTGAGATAACTCTCTTTTCACCGAACAGAGCCTGATCACTCCCTTGCCAAGGAATGCAAGTGAATATAGCCCTCTAGTCACTCCCATAGGCTGTCTTTCTAGTGACTGTGGACTTTTCTACCCGAAATATATGCCAAATGCCCCAAATTCTTAGCCAATTTTTTCAGGGGATAGGACTCTAGGCCTCCTCGCCTAGAACTCTGTGAAACTTCCGAAAATTATGAATGACATAAAAAAAAAGCCTATACTGAGAAAAATTTGAACTATGAATTGACTGACCTCTCCCTAATCGGGACCGAAATTCCATCAAACACTTGGTAAACATGCAAAATACAAGCCAGAATGCAAATTTGAACATAAGGATATGAAAAACTATTTGAGTTTTAATAAGAAGGACCAATGCCTTGTCACAATAGTTTTCATTTCACGAATTAGGTCTTACGTTCATTATTCATTTAGCTACAAGTAAAACATGAAGAGAGTCATTACAGTGATATATCATATAACCATTCTTATAACCCGGATACATAAAATATATAGAACAACCATTAAAGCCACATAATAACAATTACATTTACTCATCAAAAGAAAGATAAACTTAGCTCTTATTAAACATAGGAAAAATCCGACTAGGTTCAGGACTTCCATGTACCACCTGACCATATATTGGGTTGAACCAAGTATTTCTTTTAGCCAATCACCCCCATGCCATAGTCCAAGCATGAATATGGGATCTCATGGGATAAACCAATCAAAATATAACCAATGAAATCTAGAGGTTAAACCACCTCCACCCTCACCATATTGTGATGTCACCTAAACCAAAGTACGAGATCATAAAAACCAAAATGAGCTTGGGATGCCTCTAAATTGCTTCACCATTTCTTGAGGAATTTTCTTGTCTCTACCCACTGTTGAGGGCTTCCGGAGAAAACCTTCTCCACCTCAAACACTTGGGATTTTCCCTCAGCCCCCTCTCACCCACATACAAAATATTTTAGAAATCAAAAGCTCAACCGAGAAAGAATCCCATCACACCATGGCTATCTAGAAAGGCTAAAATAAACTAGTGAAACCCATCAAAATCCATGAAAATGACAAACACAAATACCAACATACACACACATACCATGCATGTCAAAAATAGCTAGGAAATTATACATGCAAACTCCACTACTGCAAGTATTCTTGTTGAAGCTCGCTTTGATTTAAATTTTCCTTGCTTGATCCTTGATTCCTTTTCTTTTCTTGTCCTTCCTTCGCTTTCGTTTTCCTTGAGGTCATGTTAGTGTATTAGTTTTGGTTTTAATGAGTGTCATTGTATTAAAAGTTTAAATTTTTCAAAATGTCATAGAGTTAAAATATTATTTTTTCCATCATTTGAAATATAAGGTCACAAAAAGTCATGATTTGAATTTGTAATAATGAAAGGTGAGTTGTCATTATAAGATAGTCTAGGGATCAATGTAATCAAGCTTTTATTATCACATGCTAAGTATGGAAGTCAAGTCTCTATCAAAAGGAATCACCACAAGAGATTGGGCACAGACTTGGAGGTGGTGATGAGTCAGTTTAATTGTATTTTCAATAGGAGGTCATGATCTTAGCAAAGAGGTAACAATTAGGAGTACAATCCTTCTCTCTTCCCCTAAGTGTTGCAAATTCGTGACATGCACTCGTGATTTTATGATTACCCATCCAAATTGTAATCAAACCCATTCATTCATACTCCAAGATATTTTTCATATTCAATTGGGTTATTATATCGATTCCTCAATGCTTATTTCTTCAAAATTTTCATCGGAGGCTCCAATTCACTTGTTTTGGTCATCGCAAAAATTATGCGTAGGGTGCTGCAAGTTCAGAAAATGCTACCTTTCTTGCATTCTGTGTCAAACATTCTCTCACAAGTGAAAATTCAGCTTAATTTTTTATCCTTCGGTCTTGAAAGAATTGTGAAGTTTTGATTAGAAGCAAGTATAAACCACGTAGATCTTGTAAATAAGGTGAAATTTTTAATCTCTTTGATTCTTTGTTTTTTCACCTGTTTTCTCCCTAATCTGTCTTGCATTTTCATTGTAAGTGTTTCCAATCCACATAGGATCATAGCTTCCAATTTACAAATTTCGTTGTGTAAACCTTGCATGCAATTGTTGTTTTAGCCTAGGGACTATAACCAAATATTTTCCCTCAAAATTTAAGACCAAAAGTGTTTTCAAAACCAAAATTTCTCTCGACACTACATTTTTTAACCATGTGCCCTGTGATTGTCCCTAGTTTAATTTCTTACCATCGAGTTCTAAATTTATGAGTTCCATAGTGTCCGCTTGAGAGTTCACGTGGTTGTGAAATTTAATGTAATTGTTGAATTGCCTTATAAAATATTATCATAAGGTTTTGAAAGCTAGAAACACCTTAATTTGTTGCCTAAATGTGGCTCATAACGTTACCCAATTCATTGCTGAAAATTTGAAAATATGTCAACACTAGAGGATAAAAACACAAAGGGGGGATCCATTGTACATTTTGAACCATAAGATATCTTAGTAACCAATGCAGATCCAACCATCGGGATGGATTTTGAGCAAGTAGGGTGCATGATATTTTGTGAAATAATTCAAGGTTGTCATTTGAAGTTGACTAAGGAATTTGAAAGATGTTTTGATAGTGTGAAATAAAGGTGGGAAGCTTGAGTTTTTCACTTTCAGCCCAAACAATATATGAGGCCACTGATATTTCTTTAGGTGGAGAGGAGTGGTTCAAAGGAATAGATTTTTATTTAGTTTCCTTCAAGGATTTATCAAGCATAAACATAGGAAAGGGTATGGTTCATATGTCATAAGGGGTTATTTATAGGATCATCATGGATAAGTATTAGAGGTCTTCCCAAACGTACTTCACATGTGAGGGAATATTCAATAGGGTGTATCACTATCACATTAGGCTCTTAATGCATTTCAATGGCAAGAAAGCTATGAGACTTACCTATTAGTTTTTTAGGAGTTTTTCGTAAAATGGATGATCGAGTACGGACAAAGGGAAGTCAAGTGGAGGGTAGTTTATATCATTTTGCATTAACTAAGTTGCCGGGTAGTGAAGGAGCTTGAGAAGAAAGAGAAAACATGGCAAGAGTTCTTATTCTCTTCAGAGTTGGGCAACATAGTCTTCAAATAGTCAAAAGACCAAGAAAGACACTCCTTCAGCTTGTGGTTAAGGAAGCTTCACTTCATGGTTAAGGAAGCTTCACATGTAGCAAAGCCTCGGTCAAGAATCCTTTGACCAAAGGAAAAGCTGGATGGTAATAAGAGTGCTAAGAAAATACAATTTTCCCCCGATAGAGAGAAGGTGGTAAGGGTGCCAAGAAAAATATCCGCAACTAAGATATTACTCCGTAGTCCCTCCATCATCTCCTATTCAAATCATGGAATCGTGAAATCACACAAATAGAGGTGGAAATTGATGAAAAAATACCAGCAAATTAGGGAGTTATAGGATCAATTTGATAAGGCCCATGTCATAATAGCCTATTTGCAACCAGATAATAGGGAGCTTATACATAAAGTTTCTCAAGAAAAATTCCATTATAGAAGAGAATAACCATCAAAGGAAGAATTCACAAATGTTTCCAAAGGCAAGGGTAAAGTGGTGATTGATGTCGAAAAGATGAAAGAGCCAATGCAATATTAAAGGTGACCTAAGACTAGGTCTATTCATAAGGGGCAGATACAAGAAAGGGAGATTTTTCAACTTGTGGTTTTTAATTAACAAAAGGAATTTGAGAAGCTCACTGGAGAATCTCGAAGGTGTACAACATCAAGTGGATCAACTTGCGTAGAAATATCATAGAGATAAGATGACCTTGTTTAAGGAGGTAGATGTTGTTATGATAGTCCTTGAAAAAATCTAGGTATAAACTAAAGTGGAACTTGCCTTAGCATAGGCAAGTGAAGTATTCATATATACAAAACTTGGTTCTTAAAAGAAGTCTTAGGTTGTTGAAGAAGAAAGCTACTCGAAGTCGAGAAGTCGGAAAGAAAAAGGAAGAGAGGTAAGTTGGAATTGATGGAAGAGGCTAAAAAAAAATATGAAACTCCAACAAGAAACCTCAATTGAACCCTCAAAGCTTCATTTTTGGCTCAAAAGATAAAAAATAATAAATTTTGATGAAAATAGTAGAATTGCAAGAAGGAGATTGTTACGCTTTCCATATGTAAATCTGATAGTTATGGGGTAGTGAATTTAAATGTTTTTCCTATAATAAAGGATTTATATGAAGTTTCCAGTACCTATTATGAGGTTTCCAGCATTTCACATTGAGGAAAAGGTCACCAAGTTTTCATTTTTTTGGAGTCGTTGCGAAAATAAACAATTTGTTGCGAAAAGTGTGGTACAAGCGAAAGGGAGGTCTACAGGGTGTTTTGAAACTTGTTTAGGAGATCCATCAACACCAAAGGAGAATTTTAGGCATACATAGTTGTTTCATTTTGTCGGATATGGGTCGCAATCATATAAATTATGGAATTCACTTCGTTTTGTTGCAAATATACCTAAGGTGTCTTGCAGTCTGGATAGTCAGCCTTATAGAAGTCAAAATTGAAAATTTTGACTTCTATTAGTAGTTTTGAGCATGTGAATAGATGAAAAGTTATCTTAGGGATTGGTTTTAATGTTTATTGGTTAGTATTCTAAGCTAGCGATGTTTTAAACTTGCATTGGTTGTAAGGAAAACAATTCCTATTTTTAAGCATATGCACCAAATTTTCAATGTATCTAGTTAAATTGGTTTTTGATCAATGAATTCAACCACCTAGGATAGGAGATTGAATATTTGATGATGTATAAATATAGAAAAATAATTATAAAGGTTTTTTTTGGTTTATTTTAGAGAAGAAAACCTTTGTGCAATCGTAATTTTGAAGACTTTTTATAGATGAATGAATGGAATAACCATTAGTGGGATTTTGAGGTCTAAAATGGGCCTCCTAAGAAAAAATGTACAACCAAAATAAAATTTATAAGAGCCAATATGATTCAAAATGATGATGTCAACCATGGGGTATGATTCACCATTTTTTTAAGTAAAAAGGGTAAAAAGATTAAAAAAAAATAAAATAAATAAAAACTACTTTTTTAACTCGTTTTTTTAAATTTATTTCCCAAAGTTTTTACTCAAATTTCAAGCGGAGTACTCGTTGGATGAAAATTTTAATTCCTCATCTAAGGAGTACCCATGTTGCATACTTTTTATGGATCTCGCTACACGAAAAATGAGAAATACATGAAAAAAACGTGATTGCAATCGTGTTTTTTCATGTATTTCTCATTTTTTCATGTAGCGAGGTCCATCGAAAGTATGCAAAATGGCTACTCCTTGGATGAGGAATTAATTTTTTCATCCAACCAAGACTTCCGCTCAAAAATTTGAGTAAAAATTTTGGGAGATAATTTGAAAATATGAGTTGAAAAAAGTAGTTTTTCTTTTTTTCCCCTTTAAAATTTGATGATGTAATCAAATCTTATTTTATTATTTCCACTATTATTTTATAAGTTTCTTAGGAGGCCCATTTTAGACATAAAAATTCCCATGATAAAGTTATTTGCAGGGATTATTGTGTTAGAAATTCAGTGGTTTTTTCTCCTTTGTAATATTCCTAAATTAGCATGCAGCTAATAAGAATATTAATTTTTCTCTTATTATCTAGTTTGATGAAGAAATGGGTAAGGAGGCCCTCAAGTTGCTTAAGTAGGCATAAAATCCCTCATAGTGTGAAAAGGGATCATGATAATAACTATATCAAACATCCTCATGTGTGAACAAGATCTAAAATGTGTGGACAAAGTCAAGTTTGACCAAGTCAACAACATTATTATATGAGGAGTGGATCCTAAATAAAGACAGATTAGTGTGAATGAAGATCAATCTAGCTAGTCTAAATGAAGACACCTTAGGTGTGAAAAGAGACAATGCATGGAGATCAAGTCAAGATTGAATAAATCAAACGAGACACGTAAAAAATATGAGAAAGACTAATGAAGAGCAGTGTAATTTTGGTGGAGCAATCTTTGCATGGAAGCAACCTCATGATTGCGTGGGACCCTTGGTGAGGAAGCTCATCAACTATATAATGGAGGGAATGGCAACCATATGAGGCATGATTGAAGATTATATTTTTTATTTGGTTTATTTAGACATATCTTCATCCTTTGGTTGTTTAGCTAAGTTTGTTGCACTCGTTTAGTGCAAGGTTTTTCTCATGCGGGAATTTCCCACTCTTACTTGGAGATCTTGTTTAAGAAATCTGAGGAGAGAATTTTGTGCAATATTTTACACTACTCGTGTTGGCTAAGAATTCACCTTTCAGAATAGTGCGGTCCTTTCTGTAAAAGCTCGTTATTTCTTGAGGTATTGCAATGGAGGGGTTTAATCCCTTGTTTGGAGAGCTAGTTTCCCCAGGAGGAGGATCGTCACTTTTCCTTAAAAGATAGTAGGAGGAGCTACAACCATTTCTTTGCATTATCATCCATATTTATGTAGTACTTCAGCCATACGATGTGATTCAGCCATAGATCTCTGACAAATATTTCATGTACATCATGTTTGTCAAGAAACCCTTCGTCGGGTTATCTTGGATCTATGTAAAAGAGAATAGATCTCTGTTTTTGTGCTCCATTGATTAATAAATCATTAGATCTGATTTGTTTCTTAATTTTCTAAGTATAACCCTCAACAAACTATGGTGTCACTGTCAGTATTTCATGTGTTGCAGTAGTCTTGGAGTTTTCGGTGTTTTTGAGGCTGCTTTGAGCATGGGAGGCATGTTTAACTAGGCTATGATGATTTTTTTCTAATTTATTTTAAGATATAGTGATAATAATGTCGGATCTAATAGATCCATGGGCTGAATTTTTCTCGTTGATGCTCATATTTCTGAAAAAAATGTGTTTTCTATGCATGTATTGTCGAGTTGCCCCATTTTGGGATATTACGTGGTATCATAGCCTTAATCTTAGCTCAACTCTGTGTTCTTCAACCATTATGGAGTCTTCTCATGGGGAGGAGAAGATCCGAAAGAGAGATCAAAGAAAACCCTTATTGTCCCGGGAGGGAAGAGGTTCTCAAAACTTATCTTTCAAACTCGTAGGGTATAAGCAAAGACATCAAAGAAATGAGGAGGGAAAAGGCATGGAAGTCCCTCAACAAGAAAGGTACATGAGGAAAAAATCTAGTTCCTCATTGTATGGATGTGAGCATTCGGCCACATCATTAGGTCTAAAATGCTCTACCAGTCATATGTTCATGACAAATAAAATGGAGAAAGGAGATGTGCCAAAGGAGGAAACTCTTGGTGATTATTTGCAAGAATATCAAGCTCAATTTAAGGGGTTCAAAGATCAATTGAAATTTCAAGGGTTTTGCAAGATCAAGGAGGAAAGAAGCACACAGAGCAAGCAACAAGGTGTGGGTATATTATTCCTATATACTTTTGATGGATCACTTAAATGTTTAGCTAGGGTTTGGGTGAAGGAGCTAAACACCTATGTGCAGCAACATCATGTTTTTGAAAAAGAATCCATCAAAGTAGCAGCGCTGCATCTTGAGGGTAAGGCTTATTCTTGGTGGTTGTTTGAATATTTTTCCTTAAATAATGAAAATAAATCTACTTATGCAAATTTCATTAGAAGATTAGTGGAAAGGTTTGACAAAAAGTTTGATGAAACACCTTCTATGGAGCTTATCAAACCAAGACAAACAAAGTCTTTGCATGAGTTGGAAGGGTCTATAAATCCAAATCCATTCCACAAAACCATTGAAGGGGATGAAAACTTGAATGATACATTGCTAGAGGCAAGATCCCCATTGCATGGTGAGATTTATTCTCAAGAGAAAGACATGGAGATTCCTCCTTCAAGAACACCAAGATCTAGGGTCTCTCATTGTTGATGGGCCATTTTCAATCATTGATGAGGAGGAAGAGAAGGCTGGGGATAACAACACAGTCATATCAAGAGCACATCTAGTACCTCATGAAGAGGAAGATGGAGCACCAGCTCTAAGAAGAGAAACTCTTGCACTCTTGCAAGGAGTTCCAAAGAATCTCACATATGGAGATCATGGCACAATCCATGTGCAGCATGTGCCATCATTATCAAATGGTGAGATATTGAAGATAGAAGGAGATAAAGAGGGAGGACAAGACATCACATGATGAGAAGTACACACCCTTACTTATATCATGAGATTGATACACAAAGGAGGCAAGAGGATTTATGTAACGAAGGAAAAAAACAAATCTTTCCACGCACATGTTCATACTACTCTATGCCTTGATGTTTCTTTCGCATGGAGGCATTCCATCAGGGGAGACCCCCTAATTGGAAGAAAATTAAAGTGTTCTCTCAACTATGGGCAACATTTACATATTTGTCTAAGGAAGGAGCCTTGGGGAAAAGCTAGCACTAAGAGCATAGATTTTTTTTGGGGTCAAAGGAGAGATAAGAAATTTTTATGAAATTAACATTGCTATCTCCCCACTCATTTATTTGCGGCGAAAAGAGAGAATTCGTAAGTCTATGGTAACATGGATATGATGTCCAATTGTTTCTCAACACCTTTTGGGGTAGCCAATGGTATTTTTCACATACAAAGGAGATTTATGAACATGACAAGAGGATATCAACACTCTTGCATGCATGGGCCAAATTAAAGAAGCTCTAGAAAGGAAAAACTTTCCAAAAGGAGGTTGATTTCCATCTATTTCAATCTTGTCTTGAGAAAGATCAACTAGCAAGAAGGGCAACCAAAGGAGAGTTGATAGTACTCCAACATGTGACTTTGGCATCAAGTAAGTCAAAGAGGAGAGCCATGTTAAGACAGGGGTGCGCATTTTAGATTTCTACAACGACTCGTCATTGTTGGGGAGCCTAAATCCTTATTGGGAGTCCCAAATTTTGATGGAATATTCCAAGGACCTCTTCACATGTAAGGTTCTTGATGGGAAAGTGATGGATGGGAGGTATAAAGTAGTTGATGGAGTTATTTATTCTCATGATCAAATCTATTTGGCTAGAGACTCCAAGCTTAAGGATGCACTACTTAATGCAACCTATGAGATCTTGCTTTCAAAACCAACTGGTTTCATTAGAGCATACCATACTATCTTGGATGGATTTATGTGGGAAAAATGCAAAGAGGAGATGCACTCTCATACTGGTTGAGGAGGAGAAAATATCATGGGAAGAGTTATTATTACCACCTCCTTATTCATTGGGTGTGAGAGGGAGCTCATTCATGAGCTACCCTGCTGATTTAAACCAAGTGTATGATAAAAATTATATTTCTGAACATCATGATATGTTTAGTATATACTTGCATTATATTAACACTAATGTGCAAGTCATTGATCCAAGAGGGGGTGCTTTTTCTTATGGGTTCATGGGATACTTGGGGCCATGAGAAATGGAGATGTTAACCATTCCCAAGAATATTTTGGGGATATATTTCATTCTTCATGGTGTGATTCATTAGCACCAACTATCATACACCTTCTCCAAGCATACAATAAGGATGGGACAGCAAACAAGTAGTGGGAGAAACACTTGTTATATCATGTTCTATGGCAGTTAGGAGTAAAACTACTGCCGTTGCACATGAGGGACCATTTTCCTTCTCCTTTACTACATATGGAAGCTAGCATGACTTTAATTATGATTCCATATGCTGAAGATGTTCTTATCTTTGTTGGGAACATGATTGGAGGGGAGACACATTGGTTGGATGTGTCCTCTCGGGGAAAGAAATTTCCCACACTTTTTGCACTACATGTTTCAAGGGGAGAATGGGAGATAATATGGCCACTATGATAGATCACTTGTTTCTTTATGAGGTGGACCACATGATTGATGGGAACACTTGGGACATCCCTCTCATGAGAATTTGGGAGGATCTTTTTCTATGAATTACCGAGCTAGGAGGCGATTCATTTCATTTGGATGATAGCATGGAGATGGGAGCCCTTAATTGATGATGAAATTCCAGATGATTGTCATTACTTTTACCTTGAGAAGGCCATTGATTAGCAAGGAGGTTTCCATATAGACCTTCCATTATTTCATGATGAGAGCCATTTGGTTTATCCACCAAAGGCCAACTTGCACACTTGGGAGGAACCATTGGGAGACAAAATTATTGTAGAAAATTTGAAGCAATGGTGGAGACGTTAGATGAGGAGGCCCCAAGAGGAAGATGAGAGATTTTGTAGCACCCTTGCAGTTGCTTGAGGACAAGCAAAAATTTGGGAGGGAAGACTGTAATATTCCTAAATTAGCATGCAGCTAATAAGAATATTAATTTTTCTCTTATTATCTTGTTAGATGAATAAATGGGTAAGGAGGCCCTCAAGTTGCTTAAGTAGGCATAAAATCCCTCATAGTTTTAAAAGGGATCATGATAATAACTATATCAAACATCCTCATGTGTGAACAAGATCTAAAATGTGTGGACAAAGTCAATTTTGACCAAGTCAAAACATTATTATATGAGGATTGGATCCTAAATAAAGACAGATCAAGTGTGAATGAAGATCAATCTAGCTAGTCTAAATGAAGACACCTTAGGTGTGAAAAGAGACAATGCATGGAGATCAAGTCAAGATTGACTAAATCAAACAACACCTGTAAAAAAGATGAGAAAGACTAATGGAGACAGTGTAATTTTGGTGGAGGAATCTTTGCATGGAAGCAACCTCATGATTGGGTGGGACTCTTGTTGAGGAAGCTCATCAACTATATAATGGAGGGAATGGCAACCATATGAGGCATGATTGAAGATTATATTTTATATGTGGTCTATTTAGAATTCTCTACATCCTTTGGCTATTTAGCTAATTTTACTGCACTGTTTAGTGCAAGGGTTTTCTTATGTGGGAATTCCCCACTCTTACTTGGAGATCTTGTTTAAGAAATCCGAGGAGAGTATTTTGTGCAATATTTTCCACTACCTGGTGTTGGCCAAGTATTCGCCTTCATCAGCAATGTAGCTTCCTTTTAGAAACTACATTTTTTTCTTAAGGTATTGCGGTGGAGGGGTGTTAAGTCCCTATATTAATAGTATAGCCCCTTATTATGTTAGTGTAGCCCCCCTTATTGTTATTATTGTACCCCTATAACCCCCCATATTGTTATTATTGTGCCCTTACATTATTATTGTTAGGTCGGCTAGGATTACATTGTGGCCCCACTAGGATTATATTATGGCCCCATGGACTCCTATATATAGAAGGAGGTTTTGTTCATTTCTATCATCCAAGAATTGTTCATTTATGTAATGTATTGGAGGTTTCCCCATCAAAGTGGCTCACTTCTAAGGTGTTGATATCTCTTTTCTTCTATTTTTGGAGCTGGTTACACAACATTTGGTATCAGAGCTTTGGATTCTAGGGTTTCGCTGCTCCAAACAGGTCATCGTGGCATTTTCGCTATAATTTTTTTTCTACGAAGTTTTCGAAGCTGAAATTTTTAGGGTGCGAAGCTGAAATCCCGAGGAAGATTTTCTAAACATTTCAAAGCTTGGTTCTTAATATTTTCGGAGATATGATCTGTGGAAGGTAGTGATTTTTTCGGGTGCTCCCGAATTTCATCTCAAAGAGCCGATCATGGGAAAATTTCAATAACTCTCTCTTTGAGCATCGAATTGGAGTGTCGTAAAAAGTGGTCGCAATTACATGGACTATAGTTTCTTGGCTATCAATTTCGGAGGTGAAGGATGAAAAAGTGACACGTGGAAAGCCGTACAAGTTCGCTATACTCGAACTAGTCCATAATTAGGTCATTTTGGGAGATTGGACATAACTTTGTCTTGGAGAAATAAAATCAAGTCAGACTCTGTGCATTCAAAAGAGAATTTAGAGGGTGACTTGAGTGCTGAATTTTAGATATTGAAGAGCCACAATCACAGAGAGAATCCAATTTCAATATCGAGCTCCTCAAAAGCAAGTAAAAAGGTGTGTAATTTTTTTCCGAATTGCATAAGTCTTGTTTGAAGAATCAATTTGAATTGATTGCAAGGGCATATTGTAGAATAGATATCAGTATTAGATTATAAAATGGCCCCTAAAAAGAATTCAACACCCATTAAGCCTTTGAAAAACTATACTATGACGCATGAAGAGGAAGAGTTGTAGTATGAGATATCAAAATTACGGTACCAAGTGCAACAAGTTTCAATCTTACGAAGAGCAATTGAAGATGAAATAGATGGTTTAAAAGCAGAAATGGAGGCTAAGTTGGATGGTTTGAAGGACCGAATAATAGCAAATATGGATGATAAATTAATGGAAGATCACATCGAGCATCAACAACAAGTTCTCCAACTCTCAAAGGATAACCCAACTTTGGTGCGAAATCTAATGAAACAACAGGGAAGATCAACATCACATCGAAAGAAGTTATGGAAAGCACTCATAGAAACAAGAACTCGAGAAGTACGATCAATTTTATAGTATCTCAAATAAGTGGAAGAACTTTCTGTAAAATATTTCACATGGGAGGATGAGAATTTTATATGTACATCAAGAAATAATCAAGCGTTGAGGACAACACTTGTTTGAAGGAGAGGGGCATGTTAAGTCCCTATATTAATAGTATAGCCCCTTATTATGTTAGTGTATCCCCCCCTTATTGTTATTATTGTACCCTTGTAACCCCCATTTTGTTATTATTGTGCCCTTACATTATTATTGTTAGGTCGGCTAGGATTACATTGTGGCCCCACTAGGATTATATTGTGGCTCCATGGACTCCTATATATAGAAGGAGGTTTTGTTCATTTGTACCATCCAAGAATTGTTCATTTATTTAATGTATTGGAGGTTTTCCCATCGAAGTGGCTCATTTCTAAGGCGTTGATATCTCTTTTCTTCTCTTTTTGAGTCGGGTTACACAACAAGGGGGTTTAATCCCTTGTTTGGAGAGCTAGTTTGCCAGAGGAGGATCAGCCTTTTTCCCTAGAAAAAGCTAGTAGGAGGATCTACAACCATTTATTTGCATGATCAACCATATTTATGCAGTACTTCAGCCATACATCATGATTCATACATAGATCCGTAGCAAATATTTCATGTACATCATGTTTTTTCAAGAAACCCTTGTCTGGGTCATCTTGGATCTATGTAAAAGAGAATAGATCTCTATTTTTTGTGCTCCATTGATTAATAAATCATCGACTCGATTTTTTCTCTTCATTTTTCTAAGTATAGCCCTCAATAAACTACTACTGTCACTTTACACATGTAATTTACGTGTCACGATAGTCTTAGGTTTTCGGTGTTTTTAGGTTGTTTTGAGCATGGGAGGCCTGCTTAACTAGGCTATGATGATTTGTTTCGATTTATTTTTAGATCCAGTTTATAATAATGTCAGATCCTAATGGATCCATGGGCTGCATTTTTCTATTGATGCTCATATTTATGAAAAATACGTTTTCTATGCATGTATTGTTTGAGTTTTCCCATTTGGGAATATTACATCCTTTAATTTGTAATCTATCTTATGTGTTTTCATCCCTTTAATGTGTATCTTTATTTCTTGGAAAAAAACTAGATGATTGATTCATAATTCATCTTTAATGATTATTTGATTAGTTTTCCAAGTTATTAATTTTTTAATCTTTTTAAAACAACACTCTATAATTCATCCATTGTTTTGTTTAATGCTCTATTGTGTTTGTATTTCACCTTTTCTTCTTTCACCTCCTACAAAAATTTGATCCAAAACCACTACCAAAGCTACCTAGCTCGCCCCCTATGGAGAAAACTTCTACTTTCCTAACATCTCACCGGAAAAAATCACATTTGAATATGACTCCATGCCCAATGGGTTTGACCCTTTTCTCATCAAAAAAATATCTAAAATCAAAATATTTTGAGCTTACTAATAGCCTAATATCCTTTTTGTTGAGTAAATTAAGTGAGAGATCCCTCTCCGTGCTAGAAGGGCTAGGTTTTGGCCTAAAGTGGTTTGTGGTTATATCTGCTATTTTTTCCTCTCAGCTTAGGAAAATGACTGAAAGTCCTAACACTTTTATTTCTTACTTTTCTTCTCCTCTTGATTCTCTTATCCTCTCTCGAAACCAATTAAAAAAATTGAAATGTAAAAAAACTACCAATTGATGCTCGTGAGGTATTTTTATTAATGAGGCCTCTATTTTCTTCATTTTCCTTAATTTTTTTCCTTCAATTTCCTCCTCACATGACACTGTGACATTTCCCCTTTCCTTTTCTCCTAATTTCCTTTATTTTCATAAATAAAATGACAATAATGCCTCATTCCTTTCCAAATCATTTGGCATTGCGTTTTCCAATTTCCTTAACCATAAACACATAAAGTGATGTCAACTAGGATATTTTTTCCCCCAACATTCATCTTGTATTAAGTGTCCCTTGACCATGGTCTTATTTTTTCCTTTATTAACTTTTATTACATGAACTTTTAACCTATCCCCCTGTTACAATTTTTACCCTCGTGAGCTTGTGAATTTGGGTAAATGTGGGATGGGGATTTACACTTCCCTCATTTGACAACTCGATAAAGTTGGATTCTCATTGGTGAGTTCCCTTTACCTTTGGGTCCATGATATGATCAATGGATTCCCATTCCATGAATTTGGGGTGAATATTTGGTGGTTTCAATCTCTTTTCTATCTCTAATGTGTCCAATAATATTGGAAAGTATGGCCAAAGGAGGTCCACATTACACACTAGGTCTAAGCCAAGGAAGGGGGAATCACTTAGCTTAAAATAACCGTCACCCATAGCTCTTGGTGATGGTGGAAGGTCCAAAGTGAAGTGAAGGATGATGTTGGGGTCTTATAAGGCACTTTCTTTTGCAAATGCAACCAAACCTTGTGTCCCATATAAAATTTGTGTGGCATTAGATGTTGATCATGGCTCCGATTATACTTAGTATTGGTTTTTATAAAATATCATGGAATTGTTGATAGATGTGATAAATCCACTAAAATGAATTTGGTGGATTTTTTTAGCCTCATAGCATGGGAATATTTTAGTAGTGTCAACACAAGGGGTAATGCTACATCAATAGGAACGAATGGTTGAAATCCTAGGCCCACCTAAAAATGGCTCGGCTACTCGAGCTATGGAGGGCTTGGTTGTAGCGCGAGTTGAACATAGGGGGTACTTTCATCCCATGTAATTGAATGCTTGGAGTTGTACATGCACAAGATATGCATGATCATCATGTTGATGTCCTCTCTTTGGTTGTTGTTTCGGGGTGGAAGGTAGTGGATTTGGTGAGATTGGTGTCCAATATTAATATGAGAATTAACCAAAATGTGCTTAGAACCGACTATCCCAATCTAATGTGATGGTTTGTGATATCCAAAAATGTGTCTACACCCTTTTAAAGAAGATTTTAGTAGTGGAATCCACCGTGATATTGTTATTGCATGTTGTTAGAATAGCCATGTTAAAAAATTGATCAACGGACACAAAGACACTGAATCGAAATGTACTCGATCAAGATGGATTTCTAGTTCTTGTAAAGAGTAGGAAAATGGGTGCATATGCCTTGATTCTTAATGGTTTGTTTGGAAATCACAAAAAAGGTGGAGGACCCTAATATAACTGTTTACATCCTATTGATGTTTTGGACAATAGAAATACTTTTGTAGCATGGCCACTCTATTTTCCACACCAAAGTGTCCTACCATTTGACTATAGTTAGGCTTCGAAATCAAGATTTCATGTTTTCGAAGGAACATAAAGATGGCCTAAATGGAATATCTCGACTACTTTGAAGATGAAAGTCAATTACAACCATACATGCGCTCAACATTTCGTAGGTGGCAATGAAGTCACAATTTCTCTCATTTAGTTTTGGCCACTTGGAGGCTTCATGCCTATAGGAGTGGAGCACCATGTTTAGTGATGCAACTCGGAGGTCGATTGGATAGGAAATGAAATAATTGATGCTCCCTAACTTTTTATTTTTTGACGATATGAAATTTTTAAAAGTATGTTCACCACTTTTGATGGTGGCCATTTTGTAATTTTACTTTTTTTTTAATGAACTACAAAGGACTATGATTAGTGTAAATGACTATATCCTTCCCAACAATGTAATGCTTCCATTGGCAAAAGGCTTGTACAATGGAATATATTTCATTTTCATAGGTGGGATACTTATGGGACCACATCTAATAATGTCTCACTGTAGTAGGCCATTAGATGAACATGCGAGTGAGAAATATTCCCACAACATAGTTTTAAGCATATATCTTAATCTCAAAGGTTTTTTTTGATTAGGTAGGGAGAGCACTTTGGCTAAGCACAAGCAATGTTTTATATCATTGAAATATTTTTTGTTGTAACTTTCCCCACATAGATTTTTCTTTTCGACCACCCTTGGTCACTTGGATGAGGGCCCATGCAATATGCGAGGATCCCAACATGAACCTATGATAGAAATTGGAAAAAGTATAAGAAACTCCAAATTTCAATTAGTGGGGCCAAGGATGGCTAGTCACAAATGACCGAGTATTGGCTCGACCTATGTGCATCTTTGCATTTTTTTTCTTGTGTATGCATAAAATGTAGAGGCCTATGATTAGTGTGATTGATTGTCTCCTTCCTAAGAATGTAATGATTCCATTGGTAGTAGGCTTGTACTATGGAATACAATTCTTTTTTCATAAGGGGTTACTTATGTTCGACTTCGATAGCATCTCACTATGGTAGGCCATTAGATGACCTTTTAAGTGAGAAATATGTCCACAACATAGTCTAAAGAATTTATATAAACATAAAAAATGTTTTTGTTGGTTGGGAAAGAAGAGAACTTGAGATGATCACATGTGGTGTTTTTATATTGTTAAAATATTTTTATTGTGATTTTTCCCCACTCAAAATATTCTATGCCACAACCCTTGGCCACTTGCTCGAGGACCCGAGAAATATGGGAGACTACCAACATGTACCTATGATAGAATTTGGAAGATTATGATAAAATTAAAAGCTAATTTAGTGTGGTTGAAGTTGGCTAGTCATAAATGATCCAAGCCTTCGTTGGATCCACATGCACATCATGCTCATTAACAATGTAGCTTAGGTGTTGTATCTTTTTCATGTCGAAGGAGCATTTTTCCAAGTTAGAATATAAATTGTGCTTCCATAGAGTTTGAAGAACCTATTGAATGTGATGCAAGTATTTTTCCAAACTATTGTTGAAGATTGGGATATCATCTACATATACCACTGCAAAATAATTGGAGAAAGTAAAAAATATATCATCCATCAACCTCATGAAAGTTGTTGGGGCATTTGTCAATCCAAAATACATTAGTAGCCTTTCAAAATGACCTTATTTGGACTTGAAAAAAGTCTACTAATTGTGAGTTTATTCTATTGGGACCTGTTTGTAGTTGGAATTCAGATTAATATTACTAAACTACTTTTCCTTGTTAAGCTTGTCAAGAAGGTCACCAATTAAGGGAATTGGGTATTGATTCATAATTATGTTTTTGTTCATGGTCCTATAATTAATGCAGTTTTCAAGTACCATATTTCTTCTACACAATTAAAATTGGGCTTTCAAAGGGTGAGGATCCTAGTAGGATATGCCCTTTATAGAGAATATCTTGGATCTAGGGCTTGAATTCCTCATTTTCCATAAGAGAGTGGTGATAGAATGGAACCATGTGTAGAGGTGTAACAAGGTTCAGATTGATTAAATGATTGATGTGACAATTCAGAGGTACCCTAATGGGTGAAGAGAAGATTTGTTTGTATTATTCCATAACCTTTTCCACTTGATTTTGCTGCATGGAGAGGACTTATGTGGAGGCCATGGATGTGTTTGTGGAATTATACTCACTTTGTGAGTGAATAAGGAAAAACAAATATTTCTCAGTCCAAGAGATAACCTTCTTTCATTCCATAGTGGAGATCAAAGACATGGAAATAGGCGAAGGTACCTTTCGCATCCGGTATAGTTGTCTACCAAAAGTAATAATAATATGGTGAGGCCGAGAATCATATACAACATCATGCTTCCATAAGTATGGTTTCCCTAAAATAACATCACAAACTTCAAGGGTTGGAATATCACACTATACCACATCCTTGAAGGTCCTGATTCCATAGGATAAGAAACATTGTTGGATGACACAAATATCTCTCCCTTGGTAGGGCCACTTAATGGTGTATGGATATATGTGTGATGTTGTTTACAAGTCCATATGCTTGATGAATTATATTGATATGAGGTTAATTTTAATTTTTCTATTGATAATGAAGTTCAGTGGCACACCACTCACCCACATTTGAGAGTGAAAAATGTGCTCACCTTCCTCCATTTCTTCAAGTTCACTTGGCTAAACCTTGGAGATAGAAATGATGGCACTAAATGGTGCATCATTGATATGCTTCCCCTTTTCTATATTTTATTAAGTTTCAAAACCTGAATTTCACTCTAAGAGTTTCGACTAGTCGAACAACAACTATTTTGAATGACATTTGATAGGTTTTATGCAAATGTATCTTATGGAACTCACACCACTTTCCCATGTCATTATTTTTCCCATTACACTATTTATTTATGGATTAGATAGATTGTCTTGTGGTGGTAAATCCTAGATATATCCTTTGTTTTGTGGGTTGGGGATGCACTTTCCATGCTTATGTTGTGAGGAATTCATATATCCACACTCTCGCTTCTTTTCTTTAATTTTTTTTATCGATTTTCATAACATATCAGTATGTCACATCCACTGAGGAGATTTCAAAACACTACATTTCTATATGGGTCTATATGTATATTTTTTCATGGTACTTAAGCACCAAATGTCATTGGAAGTATTCGATACCTATATTGGTGGGAAATGTATGGAAATATTTGTGAACTCTATCACCATTTCATCCCTCTTCGCCCACAGTGTTGTCCATCTCATGTACTGGTAATCATAGCTTCCAATAGGGTAATATTGTTCCTTAATAGAAACCCTAAGAGAGCCCTAAGTGGGAATGACAACAAACATTATAGATTCATCTTGTTGGAAATAATGCTAAATACTCAGTGGGGGGTGAATCAATATTTAGGCTAATTTTAAGTTTTATGCCAATTTATATTAACATTCAAACTTCGAATTCATAATGTGAGAAAAAATTATCATAACATGTGTAGAAAATAAATTAATCAACACATAAACACACACACACACACACACACTAAGAAAAACATACACATAAGACATTGAGTTTTAACATGGAAACCCTTCCACGAGAAAAAAAAAAACAAATGTTATTTTTTATTTGATGTAAAAATGAGCTCCTACTCTATTACATCAAAATTTTATGACCATCTTCCATAGGAAGCACCAACTCTCTTTGATTGTTTTATAACACCCACTAGTAGGAAGCACCAACTCCCTTCTTCTATAGAAACCTAATCAACTTACGAGAAGAACCAACTAAATCACCAACTTCATGTATTTTTTGCATGCACCAACTTGCAACACCTTGGATTTATGCAAGAACCAACTTGTAGAAGGAACCAACCCCCAAGCTCTACTCTGAAATCCACTAAGATGGAATCACCAAAACCCTGTATGTAGGCTCCAACTTACACTTAATAAGGATCTAAATGCTCACTTTAAATGGAGGCCTCTCTTCCTATTTTCAGCTCTACTTTCATCCACTTGGACCTCTGTCCACATTAGTTCTACTCACACTACAACAACACACAAAAAAATTACTCTTGGCCCACATAGCAACTCTCGGCCTTTGACATTTTTGCAGAAAACTAAACTCTCCATTCTTTGCTCTTGACCCTCTTCTTCTATATAGGAAATCTTGGCATTTCTCCTCTATAACACAAGCACACTTGGCTCTCACAGTAGCACAAGCACAATAAACCTCTTCTCAGTAGTGCACACAACCATAGCTCTAAAAACAACTCTATCAACAATATTGCAATCTCCCACTTTGTTCAATTTCAATCCCGGGTTTTGTTCCTTTGATGCATAGGGAGTGATGTTGCCTATGTTGCTCTTGATACTTCCCAAGAGTGTACTTTCAACATGGATACCCAAATTTCTATTGTTTGTAATTTCTTTTCCATCGTAACATCATTAACACTTGGAATGGGCTTTTGATTACTTAGTCACTGTAGAATAATTAATTCATAGAATGGGCACCTAAACATCTCTCCATGCTGACACTCAATTCTCATTTCATTTGTGTATCAAAAAAAAGCTCTCCAATATTCTTAATTGATTCACAAATATCAACATGTACCTCACACATGGCTCTCTTATTTTGTGAGAAACACTTATGTACCTAGCCATATTTAATATTTAATTATTCTCAGCATGCAAGAAAGATTAAGCATGGATGTTAAGAAGTTAACTGCTACTCCTGCAAATCTGGTCCTTACTATCTTGAACCAAAAATTCTCTACAATTCCCATTAACCCAATAGCACCAAACTTATTGTGTGCATTTGCCTCGTCGCCCAAGCTCTACTAATTCCATCTATGGCCATGGAAAATTTTGGCACAATAGCCAAACATGGTGGAACCTTTCCAAAGTAGCTACTAACCCTTTTCATACCTTATTCTCCGAGTTGTAGTAGACTCTAGATATGGCATAAGTGCCAAGATTTTCCCATGATGTCAAATCTAGCACACATTTCCCAAGAGCTGTCGAATCGTTCCATGCTCCAATATCCATAAGTGTGGCACAATTCCACATTTGACACACCTTCCAAGCATGGAGGACTTCTACCAAAGTTTCCAACTCATCCATTTCTTTGAACATTGTAACCCACAGTATTTTCAATAATGATTAGTCCATAGAGCCTTTGGATTCTTTCTTGTTATGGATTTTTCATTGAAAACTACCTAGAGACCTAGGTCATGTTAACACATGAGGCCACCACAAAAAACTCTTGGGTCCCTCTTTTAATTTTATCCACACTAATCCTTCAGAATCTATGGTCACAAGGCCCCCACAGAAACAAGTCTCGACACTTTAATTTAGCCCTAGACACCTTTATCCCAATGTGTTTTCTTCATTTTAGGCCCGAAGGCCAATGGTTGTCATTAATTTCCTTCGGGATGAGTCGTATGTGATGATGTGTAGTTTCGGTTCTGCCCAAACATCACATCAATGAATCAAGTGCCTGTCAGGCTATGTTAGATTTAACAACTACCTTGTCAACCTGTTGCTTCCTTTTAACCTCCTTCCAAAACCTTTCAAGATCCTACCAACGAGATAACATCATTATTACATCACATATGCCACATGTTATTCTAGATTGGTCTTTGTGTCACCCGTATTTGGCCCATTATACCACCCAAAAATGTCGAATAAACAAACCATGTGTCCCTTGAACTTATTTCATGTTGATAGCATCATTGACCAATCCAATGTTTCCAGGTGCCTACTGTGAGAGTGATAAGGGTCTTGGGCCTTGTGTTTTGAGGAAAATTCCATTGTTAATTTTTTCAAGGGTCATGACCTTTATTTTTGTTGTGCTAAATAAGACCTCCAGGGTTCTCCCATTGAGCTTGTGTATAAAGAGGGCTCCACCATTGACCAATCAAAATGCTCCTCACTGCTTCCAGGTCCTTGTAGATGTGACCCTTTCATCCGGACTTTCACCTTCTATGCCCCTTTAAAACTTTTTGGGTGAGTTCTAAGGGATTATATTTCACGTGGCCTCCATTTTTAAAACCTCCACCAATAAACACCCTTTCCACATGCTTTGGAATTTAACTTTGGGGGATCTCAAATTTTACTGGAAATAAATCATAATCGAGGAAGATATTTGTAGAATTCCACATACTGTTGGAAATATCTTTCTGAGAACAATACATGTATTCCATTTCAAGGGGAATGAAATCTAATCTCATGAGGCATAAATTCCTTCAAATCATGGGACTCCCAACCATGATAGTCATCATATTATGGATTCTCCAAGAAGCCCGCTACTATAATGATTCTCTACAAGAGATTGCGACAACCATTGGGCTCCCCCTAAGCTTGAAACACCATGCACATCAATGATAGCCCCAGTTTCCATCATATATAACCTATCGGACATCAATAAAAACACGATTTTTTCCACCAAGATCAATTCTAATCTAGTTGTCATCAATTCAAACAAACTTACTACCGTGGGCCATCCAGATAATGCCAAGTGTAACATGCCCCTCCTCACATTTACCCATTTTTAAAATTCCTTGGAGTAAATTGAAGTGGAGTGCTACTATGACATGAACTGGCCTCTTAGTTCCATTTAAAGAAGTGAGGCCTACAACTGAGACTTACTGACCTTCCTCAAGAACCATAGGTCACTCAGAGGCTGAACAACCACCCTAGGTGACCAAAACTGGAGCTAGAATCCTTTTTCCATAAACTAGACCTATAACTGCACCCTTGAAACTTTTTGCATACGATTATGAGGCTCTTAAAGCAATCATAATCCTAGCTACTACTGGTTATGACCTAGATTCCTTAGTTTAGTTCCTACGGTCCCAAGATTTGAGCCACTTTTGTAGGCTAGCCTCTAGACCACTTCCCATAACTTTCTGTAACTTTCCGGAATCACATTTAACATGAAAAAAACTCTAATCATTAAAACTTGAATAAGAAACTTGACCTAAACTGCCTAGAACACAGTAGACATTTCGTCAAATATATGGTCAACATGTGAGTTATAGGTCATGAACGCATATGTGAGTATAAATCTTTGTAAATTAGCTAGAAATCACCGAGAAGGTATAATGTCATCTCAAGTAGCTACATAAACACTTGTTAGACCATGCATTCATCAACCATTATTTAACTTATCAAAGCATGAGAAGATCCATAACTAGAGAACATCTTAGGTCAATCATATAACGAACATATAACCAGATTATCAACCATGACAAAAAAAACCATAAAAGAAACATAATAATAAGTATGAATTCTCATAAATCACAATAGGAAAATATCTCTTATTAACATATTAAAAATCCAACCAAGTCAGGGACTTCCACGTACCACCTGACTATATATTGAGCTTAACCAAATCATTATTTCATCCAATCACCCTTATGCCATATTTGAAGCATGAATGTGGGATCTCATAGGATAATCCAAGCCATAAAAAACCAAGGGAATCTATAGGTTAAACCACCCCCACCCCCAACCCTTGGTAATTTTCCTGAGATGACCTCACCCAGTTCCAAAACCTTTTGGGAATCCAAAGCTCAACGAAGAAATGAATCCCATCACACCATGGATATCCTAGAAATGGAAAGGCAAGGATGAAACCACTGTAAAACCAGGAAAAACCCATGCCAATGAGAAAAAATGAACCAAATACACAAGTGCATGAACCATGCATTCACACCTCAACTAGGAAATCACACATGCAACCTGTTAGTAGTTATTTGCAAAATATTCTTGTTGAAGTTGTTGATCCAACCTTCTCCTTTCTTTCCTTTCTTGTCATTTTTTTTTTCTTTCTATTTCCTTCATTTTCTTTCTTTCTTGATTTCTCCTCTCGGTTCTCTCTCAAACTAATTCCAAAACTGAATTGACAAAATTCGTGAACTGGTTCTTTGAAGCCTTTTTATTATTGATGTCTCTTTTTTCTTAAGTTTCCTTCTAATTTCCCTTTGATGAAAATATATGTATTTTAACCTTCCTTTTCTCCTATTTTCCTTTATTTCTCATAAATAAATTCAAATTAATGCCTCTTTTCCTTTGCCAATGCCTTTTCCAATTTCCTTAGCCATAAATAAACTTAGAGTGATACCCACTAGAGTGATTTTCCTAACATTCAACTTGGAATACGTGGCCCATGAACTTGGTCTTATTTTTATTTTATTAACCTTTATTACATGAAATTTTAACCCAAGGTTGTTACAAACCCCTCCCCTTTAGGGGAACACCATCCTCGATGTTCTATGACACTTATGACTAGAAAATTGCTAAACCGAAACATACTTCATATGGATATTTATAGCATATATTGGTGTTGTATTTATAATGGACATATACTAAAAACCATGACCAACATGACAATTACACTTCTTATTGGAGCTTTATAACACAACGCATCATGGTACTTACAACCATGTACATATATACACACCAAAAACTCATTTTCTAAACCAACAAATAATGAAGGATACTAAGTCTGCATCTGATCCACCATCTCCAATGTAGCTTCATGAGGCCCAAACTGCTTCCATGACACTTTAAATTTCTCTATTGCTAGTTTTCGGAGCATGAGTTTTTTTTTGCTACAATATGCATTGTGGTTCTGGAAATTATTCTCCCTTTGGTTCCACCTGTAATATCAACCAGTCAATCACATGATGAACGTCTTGCACATATCTCTTAAGTAATGAAACATGGAAAATATCATGGTATTTCACTGTTATAGGTAGTGAAAGTTTGTAAGCCACTGGTCCAATCCTCTCAAGGATCTCGAAAGGCCTGAAATACCGAGGTGCCAACTTGGCACATGATCCAATCCTCAAGTAACTTCTCTTGGGATTGATGTGCAACTACACATGCTCCCAAATTTGAAACTTCATGAATACCCTATGCTGATATGCATAAATTTTCTTCATGTCATGTGTTACCTTCAAATTCATTTTAATAACCTGAATTTCATGCTCCATCTCTACCAACATTTTCAGTTCAATCAATACCATGTTCAGTGGGTCACTCCAACTAATGGTAGTATTACAACTCCACCCTTAGATAACCCCAAATAGACTCATCTTCAAGGACTCATGATACCCATTTTTATATGGAAAATATCATGGAATTTCATTGTTATAGGTATGCCACTGGTCCAATCCTCTCAAGGATCTCGAAAGGCCCGCAATACCGAGGTGCCAGCTTGGCACATGATACTATCCTCAAGGAATTTCTCTTAGGATTGATGTGCAACTACACATGCTCAAAAATTTAAAACTCCATGAATACCCTATTCTGATATGAATAACTCTTCTTCATGTCATGCTTTTCCTTCAAATTCCTTTTAATAACATGCATTTCATGCTCCATCTCTACCAAAATTTTCGGTCCAATCAATACCATGTTCAATGGATCACTCCAACTAATGGTAATATTAAAAATCCACCCATAAATAACCCCAAATAGACTCATCTTCAAGGACTCATGCTACCCATTTTTATATGAAAACCCTACCAGTGGAATATACTCTTCCCACTTCCTTTGTTGATGCATGACATACATCCTCAACATGTCCTCAAGAATCATATTAACCATATCTCTCTGTTCATTTTACAGATGATAAGCTATACTGAAATCCAACTCTGTCCAAAATACTACAAACAATTCCTTCCAAAACATAGAAGAGAATTTGACATCTTTGTTTCATATAATCTTCTTTGGGACACAAAGAAATATTACTATCTCCCTCATGAAAATATGAGCTACCTCACTAGCTAAATTTGTAGACCTAACTACAATGAAGTGAGATACCTTACTTAAATGTGTCAACTAAAACAATGATGGAATCATGTTGTCTCGATGTCCGTAGAAACCATGTAATAAAGACCAGGTCAATGACCTTAGATTTCCACTCTGGAATCAAAACCAATTGATTTTACTTGCCGAAAATCCAAACATCTCACAACAAACTCAGCCACTTCCTTCTTCAAGTTCAACCAATGATAGAATTTCTTAACTACTATCAATGTCTCCTAATATCCCAGGTGACCTAAATATGGTTTGACATGAAACTCCCTCACAATAATATTTTGAGCCAAATTTTACCTAAAACATAAATCTTGTTACTGAATCTTAGCAATCCATCTATTGTGAGATGATACTCCTCATCCCTATTACCTTCACCCTGCTATTGTGCCTCAAATGTTGATATATGTTATCATGTTGTCCTACTTGCAACATTCAATCCTACAAATATATCTTGTAAGAGATTATTATTGCAATATGATTCACCTACACTCTCCTACTAAGAACATTTGCATCCTTGTTATCCTTTCCCTCTAGTGCACCTCATCTCGAAATCAAACTCATTGAGGATAGCCAACTATATAGCTTTCCTGGCATTCATATTAGGTTGGTCAATTATTGTTTTCAAATTTTTGTGGTGATTTGAATTTGAGGAATAGGTTTCTGAAGATTTTCCCACAATACTCCTTTTTGCTCGACGTTTTGACTCCAAACAGGGACCCATCATCAAAATAAATATTGATGAACCTCATTTTCACTATGACCACTCATCATAAAAAACCTCCTGTCAAGAAGATAATGTCTCCACATATTAAAGGCATGAATGTTAGCTACCAAATCAAGATCATGCATCACATATTTCTACTCATGCTCATTCAACTTGCATGACTCATAGCATACCACCTTTCCTTCCTGCATCAAGACTCCACCAAGTCTTATCTTGCAAGAATTTGTACACATCATAACTCTTTATCTAGATATTCAATCTTCAAAACAAGATAATTTGTAAGAAAATTCTTCAAAATCTCAAAAATCGTTGCACACTCCCCAGTTCATTCAAACTTCTTACCTTTTCCTTGGAAAGATGTAATAGGATAGAAAATATGTGAAAATTTCCTGGTGAACCTCCTGTAGTAACCTTCTAGTCCCATCAATTATCTGACCTCATCCACATTCCTAAGAGCTTCTCACTTGATGATAGCATGGTTATAAGATTTATCTAATATGTGCCCTAGATATGGCTCTTTTCGTGCTTTGATAAGTTAATGAATGGTTGATGAATTCATGGGATAAAAAATGTTGTTGCAGCTACTTGAGAGGGCGTTAGACCTTCTCAGTGATTTCTAGCTAAAGTACAAATATTTCACTCAGATATTTATTCATCATTTATAACTCACATGTTTAGCATATGTTTGACGAAATTTCTAGTGTGTTCTAGGAATTCTAGGTCAATTTTATGATTCAAGTTTGAATTATAAGCATTGTTGGCATGTTAAATGTGATTCTGGAAAGTTACAAGAAGTATTGGGCAATGGTCTTGAGCTTAGCCTAGAAAAGTGGCTTATATCTCAGGACTGTAGGCACTGAACTGAGGAAATTAGGTCAAAACCATTGGAAACTAGGTTTATTAGTGTGGTTTGAGCCTCATAACTGCATGCAAGCAATGTCAAGGGTGCGATTATATGTCTAGGTTTCAGAAAAGGTGTTCCAACTTAGGGATTGGTCACCCGGGGTGGTTATTCATCCTAAGAGTGACTTGTGGCTCTTGAGGAAGGTCATTAAGTCTCAGTTGTAGACCCTAGTACCTTAACTAGAACTAGGAGGCCGGATCACGTAACAGTGGCAAGTCGCTTCACTTTATCTGGAGGGCTTATAAAAGTGGGTAAATGTGGGGTGGTATGTTACAAATTGGTTTCAGAGCTTCCAGGTTCAGAAACTTGGAATAGATGAGCGGGATATATATATATATATATATATATACACACACATTTATTTCATGCTAATATGTACTGATTTGTGTAAACGATATAACCTCCCATGTATGTTTGATTATGTTTATGTTTGGTTATCTGATGGCATGTTTGTATGAAGAATAAGATCATAGATGAAAAGAAATATGGTGGATTATAGTTCACATGAATTCCCTTAAATATCAACTGAGAAAAATAAATACGAGTACACTTCTAACATAGTAGATACCTTGAGAAGTATGAAGGTACAGATTAGAAGTTGTAAGGTGGATAATGTGACAAGAAAAATTATTCACAGGAAATGCCTGCGATGGCTCAGGAAAATAAAGCCAAGGTCAATGTAGTGATCCTTCAGAGCTTATCAGATTTATAGATATAGGGACACCCATGTATAGGTCATGGACAGGAGGAAATGATGAATGGGGCATATGGTAGCAAGTCTCATGGAGGACACAGGTCAGACAGGGATGACACAGTCAAAGGTGGGAGATGGATGGATACACCAGATATGAGAGGTATTGGTTATGGGTTATATTCTATTTATAGTTCATGTAGATATCATGGTCAGAATCACTATCTTCCTTATAGGAGGAGTGAGAGGGGATACTTGCTATATGATTTAAAGATATCCAAACCTACTACATTTGATGGAGAGTTGAATAATATGAAAGATGCAGAAGCATGGATTATTGGTATGTAGAAGTTCTATGAAATACAAGATTATACAAAGAACATGAGATACATGATAGCTATTTCCAGTCTCAAGGGAAAGGCATAGATCTAGTGGGAAGACTTGAAGCATGTCAGAGGAATCAAGACAAAGGAGTTGATTTGGTATGAGTTCAAAAAACTCTTCTGGAATAAGTGTTTGCTAGAGATATACTATTATAGTAAGGATAAATATTTATATGAGTTGAATATGGGGATTATGATGAGAAAATAGTATATGACTAAGTTTCTAGAGTTGTTGATGTATGTGCCATATCTTAAGGATGAAAAAATGAAGGTTAAAATATTCATTAGTGGACTTCCATTAGCATTGAAGGATCGAATTGAGTGTGATGACCCTCGGTCATTGGAGGAAGTCATTGGGGAGTTGAAATACTATTAAGAGTGATTGAAATGAAAGACTAAGCCTAAGCATGACTAGAAAGGTAATGACAAGACCAAAGGAAAATGGTCTACGAAGTTGTAATATTCCCAAAATTTCGCCTGACATTTGGAATATTATAGTTCTTAATTTTCTTAATGAATTAAGTAAATAAAATGGTGGAGGGACCCATAATCCCCATGATGAATAAATATCCACTTTCTATGTGTGAATGTGGATTAATTAAGCCTATATTTACATAATGAGGTAGTGGAGCCACTATTAATATGAATGGAATTGGAGATCATGTTTTATTAATGAGATAGATCATGGAGGTTGATACAGTCAACTAAGATCTTGAAGGGATCAAACAGAAGATCATGGAGCATTCATGATGAGATGATGGAAGAAGTTATGAAATTAATGCACACATGATGGAGAGGGTGTACATTGCACCTAGATATGATGAATGACTTGGAACGACAACGCAGTCAAACATGGAGGATCTTGTCCACATGCACAACATAGTTTAGATGAGGGCCAAGGCATGGGAAGGCTCATAAACTATATAATGATGATGAAGGAAACATAGAAGGCATGTTGAAGATTATCATTGATGTATGATCTATTTAGATCTGGAAGTGTCATGTGATATTCCATTGCTTTCTCGGGTTTTTTAGAAAATATTGCAAGTGTTGTTTAGCACAGGGTGTTCCTGGTCGGGAATCCCACCTCTTTCTTTGAGTAGCTCTAGAGAGAGGATTGTACTTCATTCTACATTAGGAATTGGTTCCATTTATATTTTCCATCATCTTCAGAACATTTATATTTAGAAATTATGCAATTTCTAAAGATCAGTTTGGGAGGTGGAGGTTGTCTTCAGTATTTCAGCTGGAGAACTGGTGTAGGATTGTTCCTATCACCTCAGGATTGTAGATCAGCATTCTGAGAGCTTCATTTCAGATTTGGCATCAGGCCAAATGTTATTGAACTCCTAGTAGCAGTAATTCCATCCAGAATTACGTTGTCCATTATTGTAGATCCAAGGGAGGAAGGAAGTTGCTAGCATTTTAGCTAGTAATCCTGTGAGGGATCATCCCCTCACCTTGCCATCCAAATTTCCATCATCCTGGAGTCTATTGCAGTATATTTCAGCATGCATTGATTCTATCTTTCCCTTACAGTGTAGTTTTTATGAGCAGTTGTGTAGCAACAAATATAATCATCATTGGAGGATTGAGAAGCTAGATCTAGAGCTTCTAGCTTGTAGATCTGAAGGAGGGATCAACCCTTCAAGCTTAGATATGATCTTGTGAAATATTTCAGCCATCTATATGTCAGATCTAGATTTAGATCTATAATCCCAGTAGATAAAGTATCAAACCCTAAGAGGGTGATTTTCCAAAGTTGTAGATCTGGAATATATTTTCTGGGTTATCTTAGGATCCCATCACATTGGCCAGATCTTGAATATTGGCATCATTAGAGCTCTTGATCTCCCTATATCTGCATTTCCTTTTGTAGTAGTTCATGTACATATTCAACAGAAGGGATATCATAGTATTGCTTCCAGTAAGCTCACCATTTATGCAATGCTAATTGCAGCACCATTGTAGGGTGGTTCTAGGCCTTCTCTTGGGCTAGATCTACTCATCTTTTGTACATTGTGTAACTGATTCATCTCCATATAATAAAATGGCTCATCTTCTCTGTATATTCTGATGTTGTCCTGAGATTTATTGTTTACTTAGTTTTAGTTCTCATAATATGTTTGAGTATTGCCACATTTTCCCTTTTGGGATATTACAGTGGTATCAGAGCATGATGTAATATTCCCAATTAGCCCAAGCTAATGGGAATATACAATTTTGTTTCAATTTTCAGTTTCATGAATAAAATTATGAAGGAGGATCAATAATACTCCCAATCAGCAAAATAAATCAATGCCACATGTGAAGATGGACAAATCTGGGCTATTTACATAAGTACACTTATGTGTGAAAGAGACTAGAGCACTTGACTAAGTCAACCAGGACCAAATCAACAACGTTGTCCAGGTACAATGAATCTCCTAAAGGCACAATGCAGTTTTAGTTGGAGGCTTCTCATGTGAATGGAGCTAAATCATTAATATGGTTTAGGGTTTGACAAGACTTTAATCCTATATAAAGAAGAGGAGGAAAGAAGAAGGGGGTTGTTGATTGTGTATACTTCTGAATATATTGTCTGTTTAGACATATATCATTCTCTGCTATTTAGCTAAGGATAGTGTTGTTTAGCACTAGGGTGTTCCTGTTCAAGAATCCCACCTCTTCCATTGAGGATCTCTTGGAAGAGTCTTGTTGATCTCATTCTCTATCAGGCATTTGGCTAAGCTCATCTTTCAACTACAACACAGATCTTGTTGAGGGTTTGGTTGTCCTTATAAGCTGCAACAAGTGGAGGCTAGATCTACTCAGATCTAGGCCATTGTAGGGCCTCTTTTCACTAGGAAAGTATTCTATCCCATTGGAAAGAGATTTCTAAACCTTTGGAGCTGCATTTTCAGATCTTGGCATCAAGCCAATCCAGTGCTTCAACCTACATCACAGTTTTCCTTCCAGGACTGCGTTATTTGCAAGAAGGAAGTTTCAGGGTGTTTTGACACACTTTTGAGGAGAGATCTCTGGTGTTGGGGTTCTGCCCTTCACTATGGTGATCCATGGATTAGGTTTCTGATCCATGATCTATACAGATATGATCTGATTCTATTGTATTCATCTTCAGAAATTTATGAATACTACTACAGATCTACTACTTTAGATCTCAGATCTATTCTCTGTGTTGCATGTTTTGATCAAAACCCCAAGGGGAACTTGTAAAGGAGAATTTCTTGTGTACATATCTGAAATAGATATGATATTTTGTAAACATATCTGTTCTAGATCTGGAGTGTAATATACAACTGCTACAACTAATAAAAATAATGTTGTCAAGCTATTTTGCAGTCAATACATGTGTTGCAGCCCTCTTTCTTGACGAATTTCTTCCATTCTTGTATTCTACATTCTGTTATACATTGTATGTGCCTCTTTATGGATATGATTTATTTTTGTATATATGAATTTTGAGCCTTCTTATTGGCCTCCTACTCTTTCTCTCTAAAACTGCGTTATTTTCCTGCAGTATTGTTGCATATTGTTGCAGCCCCATTCTTGGGTGTTTTCAACCATACTAGGTGTGGGAGGTCTGTTTACCTCACCTAGTTTGATTTATTTTTCTCCCCTTTTGGATTTAGATGATAAATCTCCAGATCTAAGGGATCCAAGGGCTGAAAAATCATTTCAGTGCACATACTTCTAAAAAGTGCGTTATTCTTGCATGCATTGTTGAGCAGTCCCTATTTGGGGATACTACAGTGGTATTAGAGAAGCTTTCTTGGCTCAGCCTGTGCTTTCCTAAGAAGCCAATATGTCATCAGAAGAAGAAGTGCCTCTCACTTATAGGGAAAAGAGGTATATGAATAGAAGACAGAAGAAAAAGTTTGATTACAAAAATGATGATCAAGACAAGGGAAAAGCCCCTGAATCTAGAAGTGATGAAGAAGGAAAGGACTTTGCAAGGATCCTTTTGAGAGCCATGTAAGATCTTATTAGATAGATCAAAGAGATGAGAATGGACAGAATCAAAGAATCTCCTCAGATATTTCATCTTGGATAAAGCTCTGGCATGTCTCATCACTAGAATGATCAACCAGTGAACCAGCCACAAGTTCCACAATGTTCTACAATGCCTACCTTTATGGTTGTAGAAAATGAAGGGTTTCAAGAGTAATAACCCCTTGAAAATTATTTTGCAGAATATGAGTCTCAGAATCAGAGATTCAAGGATAACTTTAGTTTTCAAGAGTTTTGTCACCTCATGGAAAAAAGAAGACCAAGGCATCATCATAGAGATGGTGGATTCAATCAGAATCATGGTCGAAATCACTCTATGGGCATATTAGTTTTTCCTAAATTTGATGGATCATCAAAGTGTTCTGCCAAATCATGGGTATAGAAGCTTGATATGTATTTCCAGTCGAACAAGCCTCCAGAAGTGGAGGCCATCAAGATTGTAGTGCTGCACTTTGAAGGTGAAGAACACAACTTGTGGTTCCATGGGTTGTCTACATTGGGTCATTCCAATGTGACCACTTATTTAGAGTTCAATAGAATACTGGTGGAGAGGTTTGACAAAAAGGATCCAGAAGCACCTTCCATGAGCCTTGCAAAGTTTGTAATATTAAAAAAATTTCCTACAGTAATTTGGAATATTATTTTTTTCTATTTTCACTTACGAGTTGAATAATTGGGTGAGGAGGCCCATGCATAATAAAAACATGGATGAAGTCCCTCTTAGTATGAAAGGGGATCATCATTGGAGCTAGTTTTCACACCCTCATGTGTGAAAGGATACATTTGCAAGAAGGCTAGGTCAAGTTTGACCAAGTCAAACAACGCAGAAGTATGAGGTGGAAATCATCTTGTGGGACATCGTAGAGAAAGAGGAGGGAAGTTTCCTTCATGGAGGAAACACTAAAGAATGGGACCCATGGAGAGTGAGCTTTCATGTGTTTAAAAGGAGGTCAAGGCAGCCATTGTTTCACATGCTTATGATTATAGATTTCTTGTCTGTTCAGAGTTTGTGCATTCTCCTACTGTTTAGCAGAACTGTAGTGCTGCTTAGCACAAGGAATTCCTATTTAGGAAATCCTTCTCTTTTAAGAGAGGCCTCTTGAGGGATTTTCTCTCCATTTTCTCCACATCCAGGCTTAAGGCCAATCATCCTCCTTCAGCTACAGCATTATTCCTGGAGCAGGATAATTCTGTGTTGCAGGGTGTTGCTGTGGAGGTTCTACAACACCACTCCATCAGTTATTTTCCATAGGATGTAGTCTCCTTTCCTTTGGAGGATTGGTGAGGGATATTTGAGATAATTCCCATCATATTTGGCATCAGGCCAACCATTTTTCATCACTAACTCTGTAGTCCCTCTCATTGACTGCGTTATTTCCATGGAGCATCTTCAGTGAGGGTTTGCAGATTGATTGGAGGGTGAGATATTCAGTGTTAGGATTAGCCTTTCACTTGGAAGATCCCTTGGAGGAGGTCTTGACATCAGATGCAACATCTTCAGCCTTCTCCATTCAGTTCCATTTTCTGAGTTGCAGCTGCTACCCTACAACTCCGACATTTTTCCCTTTTTGTATATGTTAGCCAATCCTTCCAAGGATTGTTGTATTATTTCTTTCAAGGGTTAGAGCTTTTCTCCCCCACTTTATTTGAGCCATACATTGTCATATCCATGTATTTACATTATTTTTGTAGCAGTACCACCTATAAACTGCGCAGTCATAGCTAGGGTTTATGCATATGTACCAGTGTTCTTCATTTCCTTGTACATGAGTTGTTGAGGCTTGCATTGACTTGCTTGAGTGGATGTTTCCTCAAGGATTTGTAATTTATTTACTGCTATAAAATTATTTTTTTAATATATATATCTTCTTGTCTCACAGCTTGTACAAATAACGTTGTCATTCCATGGTATGTTCATACATTGTTGCAGTCCCTTCATCGGGCACTTTCTGAAGACAACTAGGTGTGGGAGACCTGTTTAACCCACCTAGAGGGATTTATTTTGAGCCACCTCTTGGGTTTTAGACTTAGATACATTGATCTAAGGGATACAGGTCTTGGTTTCAAATCCTGTAGCAGCCATTTCTGGAAAATGTGTTTTCTAGTCATGCCTTGCTAGAAGATCCCATTTGGGAATATTACAATGGTATCAAAGAAACTTTCTTGGCTCAGCCTATGAGTCTCAGCCCAAGAAGATCATAATGATGAAGAATATGAGATTTATCTCATTATTGTTTAGATCCATAGAGGACCTCTCCAAGGAGGTCAAGAAAATGGAAGAAGGAGAAGTGGAAGGACCATGCACTTCCTATTCTCATCAAGAAGAAGATAATGAGCATGGAAGATACTTGGATCATCTGATTCTAATTAAGTACCTTGTTGAGTACAAATCTCAACCTAGAGCCTTCAAGGAGACTCTATCCTTTCCACAATTCATGCAGTTAAAGGAAGAGAAGAGACCCTGCAGCAGAAGAGAAATCAAAGGCAATAGATTTTTGTTGTCTATCTTTGATGGGTTATCTATAGCAAGAACTTGGGTGAGGAAGTTGGAAGAATTTTTCCTGATACATCTTGTAGTGGAGGAAGAGGCCGTTGAGATCTCAACGCTACACTTGGAGGGTGGAACCTGTGTTTTATGGTTCAGCCACTTGAGCCATGCAAGGGTGAAAATTTTTTTAGAGTTCACTCAAGGGTTGATCAAAACCTTTGATGGAGAAAGAAAAAAGAAGGAAAAGCTCACACCACCACTTGAGGAGCCTTGTAATAACGCTATCACACTCATGGAGGAGAAACCACATTTAGCAATAGTTGGGGTAGCCAACACACTAGAGGAAGGAACTCTTGTAGCCCTAGAAGAGATTCCCAAATCTCATCAAGGTATGGGAAGATTTCCACTATCTATTTTTGCAAAAAAACCTTTTGATAGTTGTGGGAATTTGTCTTTACATGACCAAGGGTCAAATCACCTTGCTAACATAGAGTAGCAAGCTTTCACTACACTGTGCAACATTGAAACATTCAAGGAGGAAATAAACCATCATACTCATGAGCCATTGTTGGATTGCATGTCACATTGGAGGTTGGGGTTTGAAGACTTGAAGGAAGATAGTAGACATCTTGAAGTGAGAAAATATTTCTCCTTTCTAGATGACCCTTTCTCAATGAGCTCGTCTCAGCTCAAAGAGAAACTTATAATTTTAGAAAAACCAAGACCTCATTTGTTTTAGAAGACTATTGTTGAGAGGAATATCTCATGGAGAGATTTCAGAAGACGTGCACTCCCACACATCATGGAGTGCAATATTATTTAACAGTTTGAGGAGGTTCTTCCCTTCTCATAGGAGTAGATAGATGATGGAGGACATCTTAGGATGGATACGATCTCTCATGCTTGTGTTGGACATTCCTTGAGCCATACACATCATGATGGGAGGTTTTTTCCTGCCACCTATTTGGGTCCTTATGGGAGCAAATTGATCCTTGGGAAGATTGCATTTCAAAATCCCATGAATTGCATAAATCTGATTTGCGATGATGGTAGCCCTCATGGGAGGAGTACCAAGATGAAGGTTGGAAGAATACATCCACAAATGATTGAGTGGATGTGTATGAGAAGAAAGAGGCTAGTAAGTCAATTGCAGATCTATGACACCGGGCAACAGGAGGCTTGGCTGTGCTGGTTACTCTTGAAAGAGTTTGGCCATACCTTGGCATACACTCTTCCTAAGAGTGGGAGGATAGAGGAGAGATGGCAGGATTATCGCATCATTGGGAAGCATGGAGTATAGATGCATGGTGTTGATGTGATACTCATATCATTCATTGTGTCTTCATCTCATGAGTTGTATGATGGGAGCATAAGGAGGCAGCAAGCACTTTGGTTTCTTGAGTTGTTCATGAGAGAGCATGGGCATATTTTCTCTCACATGTTGAGTGATGTTGTAGGAGTAGAAGAGGACACTCTTATGGTGCAAAGGGGCTACTCCTTGACCTGGTGTTATCCCCTTATAAATTTCTTGACTAGCAAGCAAGGGGCTAGTTTGTTCTGTAAGCCTGCAAGGAATGCATTTCCTTTGTAAACACATCATCCTTGTAGCCTTTCCAAGTTCCCTACCTTGTGACTATTCCTTCTGCTGTTTTGAATCAATATGCCTTGCTGACCAACAATCAGGCTCCTAAAGGTTTTATTCTGACCTTGCAAATTTCTTCATTTTCACCCCATTGTTCCTCTCCTCAAAGTCCGCTTTCTTCCCCCTAATTCCTCTAATTCCCCTTTCCATCTCTGAAATTCCCTCTAAAACATCCCTGCTCCCTTGATTATGCCTAAATCTCCCTCTTTCCCCTACCGTTACCCTCCTCAGGCCTTAAAATTCATTAAAAAGGGTTGAAAACCCACTTTCGGACCATATGACAGGCCTTAGCCCCTTCTCCGCTTGCCCCGCAACCTTTCTCTTCATGTAACCCTACGCCATGACCGAGCGCTGGCCCGAAGGGCGCTAATCTCCAATGAGTATTGGGAGCGCCCCTGACCATTGATCTTGTAGATCGGACGACGATCGTTAATTCCACAATGCCCGTGTTTTCCCCGTTCAAACTACCGATCGTGCCATCACCGTCCATTCACCACCAGATCAATGGTCTGGAGTTTACCTGCCACTGATCCCCGCAGCGCACTATTTCAAAACCCGACAGTTTCTATCGCATCGCCTTCGGGCAGTTGGTAGTATTTTCTCATCGGCCAGCGATTCCATACACCTCTTGACGCATGGCTCCTATACAGTTTCAAAACCGCTATCCCATCGTGCGTTATTGTTTGGTACAAGATGCACAACTATATTCACGTCAACCATTAGATCTTGGGAGCCTCATCCGACGGTCATCGATTGATGAAGCTGCACAGGGTTTAACCCATAGTCTCCATACCTCGGACCCACTATTCGTCGTCCTCCGCTGTGTTTCCCATCGTCAATCTCCTTTGAGATCTGACGGTCCAGATTGGTCTTCTCCCCACTATTGACTATTCCATTGTCAACCGGTTATGCCACATCACCTCCGCGTGTCACCTCCGTACGTTCGTCAACCCCCGTGACATATATCCATTCCGAGGCTAAATTTCATTGTTTTTTCGTTAAATTGTCTGCTCCGACATCTTTCCATGCAGTTCACATTGTGCCACATTCACTCCCATAGTAGCCTCTGTATTCGTTATCTTCGTCCACACCATGCTACCCCAGTCACAGTCATCCACATCATCTGCTCCCAGCCATTATTTTCTTAACAAGTTTCGTGTTTTGCAAGGTTTCAAGATGCGTGAAAGGTGCCACGGTCCATATGAACAACTTTAATGGTGGGTTTTGCAGACAGGATTGAGTCTGGAAGCTAGTACCACCATGAAATTGTCAAAGAGGGTGGCTGATAGGACTTGCATTGAAGAAGAGCAGAGTTCAGACTCCACAAATATTTTCAACGCTATTAAAGCTCGTTTTTCCCACTGACAAAAATTGTTTAAGCGGCAAGATGTATCAACGCGAGAGTTAGAGAATTCTTGTATACATCATTGAAGATCTTAAGTCCTAATCCAGTATTTTAAAGGGGAAAAATCAGTTTGAAAGCCCAAGGATCACGCAAAAGGTACAACATGTAGAAATCAATGCATATCGGGGGTTTACACACCAACAACATGTTTTTCCTCCATAAGGACAGAGCGCCCATGCTGTGTTCAATCTATGTCGTGTTCTGGAGGGATTTTCTACCCTGAAACAGTCCCAGTACTATCATAGCGTTTACTTCATCAGTATGGCAGATCTCCTTATCATTCCTTTATCTTTTGTTTATTCACCAATAGCACCACACAGTACTGCAGTCATGACGCATCAGAGTCATATCAGAATAATCCCCAGTCTGAAGAAGATCATTCTTTCACCCAAAGAACACCAGAGATTAATGCACAAGATTTATACAGAATGGGCTCTGGCCTTCTTTATTTTTAGAAATTTAATACTGTATTTAGTTCTCCACCTACCTCCTCTGCTCCTCCGTAGCTATAAATTCATGAAGAACTCATTGTAATGGTTTTTGATCAGTTATCAGAGAACTTCAAGTAGTTTATTTTGAGAAACAGTCTCTGTGTAAAGATTGTAAGATAGGTTGAAGGATATGTTTTCAGACTGAGTATTCAGCTATTGGCAATAGTGTACTTGATTGGTATTGTTATTTAATATGACAAGCACATTTCTTTGGATCCTGATCTGAAGTAGCGGTGATGTTTTCCTATCTATGTGTTTACATTCATTTCATTTTGTTTCTACTGGCTTGCATCCGAATATTGGCATAGGATTTACCCTTGTTAGGTACCCTATGTTTCTACTCTCCTTGCCATTTATGTTTCTCTTCTGAATGTATTATCTAAGGAATGTTTTCACTTGGTTTAACCAGTGTAGTGGATGATATTTCCTGCTCTATGATGTATGAATTAAATGAATTCAGTTCTTAGATGCTTCTTGTTATAGATTCAGTTGGAATATTTGGGAACACTGGGGATTAGTGTTAGCTCTCTCCACTACGATCCTTGTACGACCTACTGATCTGTAACTTTGTGCTCTAAATTTGTGTTATCTCCTCCCCTCTTACTTTCCACACCACATAATCATCTTGAAGATCCTATGTTTCTTATGACTAGCCCAATTGAAAACCTGCCTATTGATTAACAAGCAAACCCTTTCTTGACTCCATCGCCCAATGGTTTTGAGTATTTCCTGGAATGTTTCACCTCTACCTTGTCCCTCTTTGCTCATCCTGGTCTTACATTGAACCCTTCTTTCCTGATCACCAGCAACCAAAATAAATAGTCAACAAACAAACCAAGAGCCTTATAACTAGCCTAAAATCATAACATTTGAGCCTCATAGACATAAACCTTTTCTCATACAGAGAGATCCCTCTCTGGACCCAGGATGGCTAGATCCTGAGGTCTGAAATTGGTTCTGATGTTGTCTCATATTTTGGTCTTGCCAATCTGGCCAAAACATGGGAACCCAAACATAATGGCGACTCCGCTGGGGAATGAGTGCATTACACCTTAAACATTCCTAGGCACTCAAAACACCTATGATCTCTGGTCAGGTTGGCAGTTAAACCATCTTATTCTCACATCAACCTCTACACCATTGGTTTTGTTTTCCCAAACTCTTGGACAGAGTCTGGCAAGGGCCAGGTAGCCTCTAGATCTCACACTCTTTCAGAGGTGACATATCTGGTAAATGCCCTCCCATTCAATCTCTGGTTAGAGTTTGTTGTGTTTGGAGATATCCTCGAAAAGGGACATCTCAAGAGCACTGTGGTGGACAGTGTACCCTCCAAAAAACTTCCTTAACCCTCCACCTGGCGACTCCAATATTCCATAAACGATTTAAAGACTCCACTGGTGATCAGTAGGCCTGCTGATTGTCTTGGTTTCACATTAGACTCAATTGGGAGACTAGCCCCCATAACAGCATCAACCACAGTAGAAGTAACAAGTAGGGTTAAGCTGCTTGGTCAGAAACAACATTCTGGCTTCTAGAACCATTCATACAAGAGCTTACCCTAACCCAGACCCACTTGAAATAGTCGATAACCCCGAGAGCATCCTCAAGGGAGCTCCTACACTTAAAAGATCAACTGTTTCCAGTCATATCTATAGAACTAATTCCGCACCAGAAGATCTTACAGCTTTATCACACTTTCACCTTGACCTAGACCTACCTAACAGCTTATCTAGAACTAGGTCATTCAGTGTTTTAGACCAGCCAGACCCTGAGCTTCCTGATTCACCACATCAAGGTGGTGGACACCTTTGGAATAGACAGACCCCTCCATATACACCTCCTGATTTACATTTCATACAAAACTTGGGGCTCAGTCACCCTAGGTCTGCTCATCAGTCCTCTGCTAGTCATAATATCCGTATAATCCATATACCTGTTGCCCAAGCCCCTTTAGCTCATCAAAATATCGTTATGGCAGCCTGGTAAGCACCTCTAGTTTTACCCCAGCCTCTAGTACCCTTACCGAATGATTATCAGTCTAAGATTCCACACTTCACTGCAAAGGAGTCCATCACAGCCCAACAACATGTAGATAAGATGGAGGATTCTTTCGATTACATGGAAATTGATGATGATACAGTCAAAATGAGAATCTTTGCCCAGAGCTTAGGGGGTGATGTGAAGAAATGGTTTAAGGGCCTGCCTCCAGGTAGCATCAATGATCTTCCGGGCTTATATCAGACTTTCATAAACAAATGGGAAACTAGGGCGAACCCCCACCAACTCCTGGAAGAATACATGACCCTTAAGAGAAATGTAGGAGAGAGTGTCCACGAGTACAAAACAAGATTTAACAGCATTTATAATGCCCTCCCCCCACATATGAAACCTCCACAAGGCATGGCCCTAGCAAAATACCCTGAGGGTTTTGATGCTGACATGGCCTATGAGCTTAGAGATAAGGAATACAACACATTGGAGCACATGCAAAAAGGTGCAGTGAACATAGAGGCAAATCTGATTGAGAAAAGAGGAAGACTGAAATCTGAGAGAAGGGTAACATATAGAGATGACAACGTAGCTTCCACATCTGACCAAAATTATGATAAGTTGTCTAAAAATGTGGAAAGGTTACAGAAAATGATGGAAAAAATGGTTGTCACAGTTAGTAACCATAATAGAAACCAAAACCAAAACCAAAACTTTAGAAGAAACAATAACACTCCCAACAGACAAAGAGAGTCAGACCAGGAAGTTATTCCCCCATTCCAAGAGAATTTTCTTGATGAAGATGAGGGAATCATAGAAGAGTCCGAGGGAAACACAATTAATATGTTTGAAACAGAAGATTCAATCCATAACTGTTATTCAGAAGAAGACTAGCCTTCACCCTCTGGTTGGGAGGAGGAATGGTTGGAATCTGAAGATTACAGATTAGGATTTGAAAATGCCATGATGCAGGTCAGAGAACAGTATGAACTTAGAAGAAAAAAGAGTCAAGAAACTGCCAAACCCAAAGCTTCTGAGACTACCATCAAAAAGAGGCCTGAGAAAACTTCTAAAGCAACTGCTGAAACCAACAAATTAGCAGCTGAGAGTTCTGGAAAGAATAGAGAAAAATACAACCAAAACACTAATGCACAAGGTAAGCCAGCTAGTAGCACTAGCACTACAGTTAATGCTCATGATAAAACTATCACAAACACTGTACATAACGAGAATCAGACCACTGATTCAGCCACTAAGGAAGTGGAAAATAAAACAGAGATGAACACTCCCAAGAGTCAGTCCACTTTCAATTTGGAAAGTGAGATTGCAAGAATTAAAATCTTTGTCCCACTTTCTGAGCTGGCCACTCGGGATGTATATAAAGGCCAGATTTTGAAGGCTTTGAAACTTAGTGAGAATGGTGACTCTGTCAATTTGAATGATGATCAGCCTGCCCTCCTATTTGGACCTAAAATAGAGGGGAATTTTTAGGAAGGGGTAGTTCCACCTTTCTATATCAGTCTCAATATTCATGGTAAGATCCTGCATAATGCAATGCATGATTCTGGAGCATCTCACAACCTAATGCCTAAGGTAAAGCTGATGAAGTGCGGCACACTATATGTGCAAGATAACCTATTTCTTAACATTTTGTCGTTTTTGGTTTTCTAAGGTGAAATGGAAATTCTAAAATGAAAAAAAGTATGGCTATATTTGTTCAAGGAAATGATATCCCCTATAATGATTTACCAACTTGAAACTTAAAAAGTAATTTGAAATTTTCAATGACAAAACTTGAAAGGAAATGAAAATGTACTGCTGAAATGAAAAGATGTTGTAAGTCTAATAAATCAAAAACAGTGAACTAGTGAGCATGAAACTAAACTATTCTTGCTGCTGTCTAAACAAAAAGAAACTATGCTTAAAGAAATTCAAATTTGCAACAAAGTAAATCTAAATCAGATTACATCAATTTATCTTCTGATCCTTCATCATTAGTCCAGCTATGATTTTTGGAAGTAACTATAAACAACTTGAGTAACTGATATCTAACTTGCAGAAAGTAAACTAATATCAAACCATACATTCATAATTCAATCCCTCACCATCAGTCCAGCTGTGGCTTTCGGAGGTAATTGAAGATGTCATGCACAATTTAACATTTCTAACTTGCAGAAAGGAAACTAATACTAAACTACACACTTCATAATACAATCCCTCACCATCAGTCCAGCTGTGGATTTCGGAGGCAACTGAAGACGTTATGAGCAGTTTAATATATTTAAATTTGTAGAAGGAAAACTAATACTAAACTACACATCTCATAATACAATCCCTCACCATCAGTCCAGCTGTGGCTTTCGGAGGCAACTGAAGATGCTATGAGCAGTTTAATATATCTAATTTTGCAGAAAGGAAACTAATACTAAACTACACATTTCATAATACAATCCCTCACCATCAGTCCAACTGTGGCTTTCAGAGGCAACTGAAGATGCTATGAGCAGTTTAATATATCTAAATTTAGCTACTGAAACAATTAAGCAAAACTGAGTTAAACAAAGCAATACTGAAATGAAACAGAAACTAAGAAAAACACATTAGCAGCAGAACAATGTTAATTCCATGTCATTAGTCAAAAATCTATGAAAATGCCTGGGCTGCCTATCTATAACCTGAAACAAGAACACTGATCAGTGATTAACAACATAAAACATGAAAGACAAAAGTGAAATGGAAAGCAGGAAAGTTTATAAACAGAAATGAAAAAAAAAATGAAATGTATAAACATGTGAATGGATTATGGCACAATGAACTTTAAAGAAATGAAATAAGAACTATACACTAATGCACAAAACCTTAGCTGAGCAGGGGCCCTCTACACCAGCCTTGGCAACGATCTTCAAGTACGAATTAAGTTGGAAAACAGAGTCTTCTTATATTAAAAATGCAGTCATAACAATATGGTAGTATTACGGCTCAAAGGCAGCGTAATTACATTACAGAGCAGACTTAATAAAATTAACAGAGACTAATCGGGACTAACTCTATATGTGTATGCAAACGCGTTATATATAACAAAAGAAATATAACTGTCTCCTAAAGTTTATGCTGGTGTAGAACACGTAGACCATTACGTCCACGGATCTAGGATCATGGCCGTGTTAGAAAATAAATCTATGAGAAGTGGATACTTGAATTCGACTATGGAGCCATGTACAGATGTCGACTTGTCCTCCGCAAGCTCAGAAACGGCCATATGAACCTTTACGTGACACGGAACAGAGTCCTGTCACCGTAAGACTCTATGGTTGACTTCCATGTGGACGCCTTTGACCGCGGCTTCTTTAGATGAGTTTGCTCGAACCAATAGGACACAAACCATGTCCACATCATTCCTGACTTGCCCATGTGGCTCGTTTTCCCTGTAGACACCTGTAACATAGAGTTTCACAAAATAGCTACGGAAAGTTGCAGCAGCTGTGGAAAGTGGCAAGATTCCGCAGCTGAATGAACAAAATCTAAATCAAATAGAAAACACAAAAATATAATTAAAAACCATGTTAGATGCTCTTTTGCAAATGATATTGACAACTTGGGAGGTTCAGGTGAGTGAAAAAGGTATAGAAAAACGTATGGAAAAGATGCAGAATTGAGACTCAACATACCCCCACTGTGAAGGTGTTGCATGTCCTCATGCAACCAAAATTTTAATATTCCTTCCTTAGTTCATGTGCCTTGACACTTCAGCCAGCACATCCAATCCTCTCCTCCTCTTCCTTGGTGCTCCTAACATTCTGGGTTTCTTCATTAAGCACCTAAATTTGATATTAACCAGTGCTCTGCTCAACTTCTGGCATTTTCTTTTCAATTTCTTGTTCTTCTTTTGCCATATTCCCAGATGTAGCATAATATTATCATGGATGATTTTGTCCAGTTTTCCTTGTTCCTTCAATGTCTCATTTTCATTTTTGATATGTTTATTCAAAAGCTCTAACTCAAAAATTTCATGTTTTAGTGATTGGACTAAATCATCCTGTATTGTATGAGGCTGGATAGACGAAGTACTGGGATCTGTAGCTACCTTTTCCAAAGATTCTATATAGTCATATACTTCCTGCTGCTTGGGGTCTATTTCAGGTGTCATTTTTATTGGGCTGTCCCCAAAATGCCGTGAAGGAGAATAATCTGGCTGAGGAGGGCTCACATCAATATTTTGCTGAGAATGGGATGGAGTATGTTCAATGTCTGATTGGGAATGAAATGAACCAGGTTCACTAACTGACTGAGATGGACTATGGTTAGCTGGGGACTGTTCAGATGTTTCCTCTCCCAAATCAATGAAATGAGGACCCTTCATTTGCGTTTTCCTCAATTTCCCCTTAAGTCTGCTGCTTCTTCTCACATGCTGTGGTGCACTATCCTTTTGTTTTTGTTTTCCTTTCTCTGTCTTCTTGGCTATAGAGGATTGTTTTTGAAGATAAACTAGTCTTTCAGATAACACTTGATTATCTTCTTCTTCAGAAGAAGGAGTTTTATGTATAGCCTCAATAGTTTTTCTTTCTTTTGGTGTTATTGGCTTCTTACCCTTGATTTCTTTCTTCTTCCTCTTTGACAGTCTTTCTTCCCTATCAGTTCTTTCAATTGCACTAGTAGGAGTATTTTGGATTTCATCAATTGTTCTTTTTCTCCTACTTCTTCTTGCTGTGCTACCTTCAGGAATTTCCTGAGGTTCCTCAAAGAAATTTCTAACCAGAAATTGTTCCCATGTGTCTTTATTTTCCTTTAACTCCTTTTCAATCAAAATTTTTATAAGGCCGTGGTGATATAGATGAGGTTCTACATCTCCTAAATGTTTCTGAACAGTCACAGACATTTTCTTCAAGCTATTTAACAGAAAATATGGGATATTGAGAGCTTGATTATCTAGAAAATTCATCAGTAACCTGGTATGGTACATGTACATGGACCCAAAACGGCCTTCACATGTAATGAATTTCTGAACAACTAGCAGCAAAGTAGCCCATTCCTCTTTCAATGCATGCACAAGAATTCCTCTTTTAAAAAGAGTTATGTCCATACCTTGGTTTCGTAAGATTGTTCTCCATGCTTCATCACTGATACTTTTATTCTTAAACCAACGCTCACCCCCCTGAAGAAGTTCCGTGGCTGTTGCTATAGATGCTTCATTGACCGCAAACTTAAGGTTTCCAATCTCTGCTTCCAAGCCATTAAACGACCTTGCGAATGCCTTCGTCACTTCTTTATGATACCCTCTGAATTTCTGGATAAACCGCAGCCAATTTGCTTTCTTCAATACATCCCTTACTTGTGGATATCCCTCCATGAACTTCGGTCCTTCCGGTTCTGCTCTTAGCAATTTACCCATTTTTTTCTTTCTGCTCTTCAAAGACTTTCCTGCGTGGAGGATTCAAATGGAAATAGAACGGCTGAATGCACACAAATGAGCTCAATGACTATGGGAATATATTATAGAATGGGAATGAGCACAATGAACGGAATGGAGTGAGACTGTGGGTAGATATCCGAGAGTGGAAATGAACACAATGAACGGAATGGAGTGAGACAGAATAGAAAAGGGTTTCGTGAGCATAACAGAGATACGACTGTGCAATTGACAGAGTATAACACATTCGGCAGCGTTTTGAAATTTGGTGGCTGTGAAATAAATGTGAACACATTTCAATCAACGGTTATGGATTTATGCGGCTGTAAGAGTCCTTGGTCAAATCAAATACGTCTCATTGTCACCGGTGGAATATTGTATCATGAGTGAAAATCGGGGGTTTTAATGATGGAACCGTTTGTGAATGAATGCGAGAGGATAATATGGAGATCGTGAAAGGTTACGGAATTGTCAATATAATCATTGCACATAATGGATAGAGCTCATGGTTCATAACTATATAAAAATGTGTTTTTCAATGCTATTTGAAATAAATTTTATTCATACGTTTGGAATCTTTGCCTTTTCCTTTGGTCTTCAACTAATTGCTCTTCATTGGTGTCTTGAATGCTCCATGTCTTCATTTTTGATCCTCTCACCTGCATTTTATTTCATGATTATGGAAATAACATATGACTGTACATTCTTTTTGAAAATAGAGTAGTAGCTGCGGAATCTGCTTCTGGCTGCGGAAACTGGAGTTAGCTGCGGAAACAGATGTCAGCTGCAGAAACTGACACAGCTATTACTTGGATGAATGGAAATGAACAGATGACAAATGACCAGATAGAAATGGTCATGAAAAAGATTTTTTATTAATGAAATGGAATGAAATGAATGAAATGAAGTGGAGTGGAGTGAAATGAAGTGAAATGAAATGGAATGAAGTGGAATGGAATGGAGTGAATGATCACAAAACTTGTGAAATGAAAGAGAGATTTTTTTTGGAAAATATAGAGTGTCAGGTGTTCCTGATTTTCACCCTATATTTTTTGTATAAGACTGCCAATGAGTGATTGGTTTTCAGGCTTATACAAATTTTTTATTTTTTATTTTTTAACTGAAAAGAACAAAAGCTAGGCTAGTGGAGAAGAAGAATTCTTTTGTACCAGCCTGATTGCAGAACTTTCTTGAAACATTTTGACAAAATCCTCTTTTGAGAGTGGCTTATGATAAACTTTCAATCTATGGCCATTCACAATAAGAGGAGTTTGAAGCTCATCAATGGTCTTGATTCTTACCGCTCCATTGCTAAAGATCTTGTCAATCTCATATGGCCCAAGCCAATGAGTCTGAAATTTTCCTTGAAAATATTTAAACTTGGAATCAAATAACAATGCCCAATCTCCTTCTTGAAACTTCTTCTCTTTGATGTACTTGTCATGCCATTTAGCTCTTTGATGTTGAACTAGATCAGTTCTTAAAATTTCTTCTTGTCTGATCTCATCTAGCTCATTCAACTGCTCCATTCTATGCTTTTAGGCTTCTGATAAGTCCATCCCCAACTGAACTGCTATCTTGAAGGTCTTGAATTGGAACTCAATGGGGAGCAAGACTTCTTTCCCATAAACAAGTTCATAGGGAGAATGTCCTATTGTATTTCTCCATGTAGTTTTGTAGGCCCACAAGGCTTCAGGAAGCCTTTCTGCCCAATCTCTTCTATGTAGATGAACAGTTTTGGTGATGATACTTTCAAGAACTTTATTTGTGGACTCCACTTGACCATTTGCTTGCGGGTGGTAAGGAGTAGATCTTCTGTGCTTGATTTTGTATTCTTCCATCAACTTTTCCACCAAATTGGATGTGAATTGGCTCCCCTGATCTGTCACAATTTCTCTTGGAACACCAAAACGAGTAAAAATATCCTCATAAAGAAAATGAACAACTGAATTTTCAGTAGCAGATACTAATGCTTTGGCTTCTACCCATTTAGTAACATAATTAGTACAAACCAATATATACTTCTTTTTCTTAGATGGTGGATTAATAGGTCCAATGAAATCTAAAGCCCATTTTTCAAAGGGTTCAATGAGTACCTGTGGTTGTAATGGCATTTCATTTGAAAGGGTAGGTTTCCCTACTCTTTGGCAGCTGTCACACCTTTTGACATATTGTTTTGCATCTTTGAAGAGGGAAGGCCAATAATATCCTAAAGAGAGGATTTTATAGGCCGTCCTTTTGTCTGTAAAGTGTCCGCTGCATGGTTCATCATGACATGCCTTAAGAATATCGGGCATTTCATCTTCCCTGACACATCTTCTGATCACAAGATCTGGCCCTGTTTTAAACAATTCGTTAGAAATCCATGAATATTTTGAACTCTCTTGAATAATTTTTCGTTTTTCACTTGGAAATAAATGTGAAGGTAGTTTCCCTGTAACCAAATAGTTAGCAATATCTGCATACCAAGGTGTCTTAATAGTTACTGCAAACAAGTATTCATCAGGAAACTTATCCTCTACAGGAGAATCTTCTTTAGTATTCTGAATCCTAGACAAGAAATCAGCTACTGTATTTTGTTTCCCTGGTCTATCCAACACGGTAATATTGAATTCTTGTAAAAGTAAGAGCCATCTTGTCACTCTGCCATTAGTAACAGGTTTGTTCATCAAATATCTAATTGCAGAATGGTCAGTATGAATAAAAGTTTCATAGCCTGTTATGTAATGTCTAAACTTATTAATTGCATGAACAACAGCTAAAAACTCTTTTTCAGTCACAGTATAATTCAACTCTGTGGGAGTCAAATTTTTACTGGTATAATAAATGGCATAAGGAACTAAATCTTTTTGACCCAAAACAGCTCCTAGAGCTGTATCTGAAGCATCCGTAGAAATATGGAAAGGGAGTTTCCAATTTGGTCCTCTCAAGATAGGTGCTTCAGATATTCTTGTTTTCAAAGTTTCAAAGGCTGATTGACAATCGGGATCCCATTTAAATTCACAGTCTTTTGTAAGCAATTTGAAGAGTGGAGATGCTATTTTAGTGAAGTTTTCTATAAATCTTCTATAGTAACCAGTAAATCCTAGAAAACTTCTAACATCTCTTTGACAATTTGGAATAGGAAACTTGGAAATGACTTCAACTTTTGATCTATCAACCTTAATCCCATCTCCTGAAATATGATGTCCTAAAACAATCCCTTCAGTAAACATCATAAAGCATTTTTCATGGCTTAATGAAAGGTTTGTTTCCTTACATCTTATAAGAAATTTTTCCAAATTTTCTAATGCCTCTTCAAATGAATTACCATAAACTGTAAAATCATCCATATAAACCTCTACACAATCATGAATTAGATCAGAAAAAATTCCTAGTACTGCTCTTTGGAATGTTGCTGGTGCATTACATAACCCAAAAGGAAGCACTCGGTAGGCAAAAGTTCCCCATGGACAAGTAAATGTGGTATTATCTTGATCTTCAGGTGCTACCTGTATTTGATTATAGCCACTAAAACCATCCAAAAATGAAAAGTACTTTTTACCTGCTAATGTATCTAATACCTGATCAATAAAAGGCAAAGGAAAGTGATCCTTTAAATTTGCTTTGTTCAATTCCCTGTAATCTCTGCATACCCTCCATTTACCATTCTTTTTAGGTACTATAACCAAAGGAGAAACCCATCAGCTATCTGAAATTGGATAAATGAAGTTTACATTGAGTAGTTTTTGGAGCTCTTCTTTCACTATCTCCCTAAGATTTGGATTCATCCTTCTTTGAGGTTGTCTGATTGGTCTACTGTTTTCCTCAATATAGATGTGATGGATGCAAGTCTTAGGATCAATACCATTCATGTCAGTATACTCCCATGAAAATGCAGTAGAATGTTTTTGCAAGATTTTGGTTAGTTCTTCTTGTTGTGATTTTTCCATATGTTTGTTGATATTCAATGTTTTTCCTGGAAAAATATCAATAGTAGAACTACCAAACTCTTCCATGGAGTAAAGGGACATTTGTCTTGATGATAAATATTCTATGTCAGATTCCAACTGAAATTGTGTGGGGTCATATTCTGAAGATGTCTCAAAATTTTCTAATGTGTTCAGAATTTGACTATCCTCACTGATTTTAGAAATGGTAAAGACAGGTTGTATAGTGTCCTCATCATCAACCCATTCATTATCTCCTACTTCTGTGATTGCTCTTGCTGGAGGATACAAATTGAATTTCTTTGTCGAATTATCATTAGAAATGTACATGTCCCCAGATCTACAACTAATAAAAGCATCAGCTGTGGCTAGCCAAGGTCTTCCTAAAATAAGTGGGTGCCCTCCTAGATTACTCTTAGGAGTCAAAATCATAAAATCTACTGGATATTCCCAAGAATCTAAGGAGACTGAAATATCTTCTAATACACCATCTGGTTTAATAACTGATCGATCTGCAAGTTGCAGTAAAGTAGGTGTAAAAATAAGGTTAGGAAGTTTTAGTTGTTCCATAGTCTGTCTACTCATAATGTTGATAGCAGCCCCTAAGTCAATCAATGTGTTTGGAATTTCTATCCCATTTATATGTGTCTTGACAATTGGACTTCCTGGATCTACATAGTTCTACATGGTAATTTTTCCCATCATGATATCTGCAATTTTTCCTATCAGGTGGATTCTTCTTGTGTCTTTTAGTTTCCTTCCTGGTCTTTTGAAACTCAACTCCTTTATTGTTTTTGCTAGAATAGGAATCTCTCGAATGGCTTGTAGCAAGGGAATCTTGATACAAACATTCTTCAATTCATCTGGAAAATCATAGTTAGGCAACAAGATTTGTTTTTCCACCCCCTTGTCAATTTGTAGTCTTTCAGGAAAAGGAGGTGTAGATGAAGATGCAGGTTGCTCAACTATAGGAGTTGTGGGTGTTAACTTTTCTTTTTCTTTTTTCATGCTTGGATTTTGAAGAGATGCTTCCTCAGAACCCTTATTGACTTGAAGAGAATCCTCCTCAGAGGTATCTTGCTCTTGGATATCTATAGAAGGTTTTTCTAAAACTCTACCAGATCTGAGTTGTACATCATTGAGAGGAACAATCATATAGGTAGGAAATTGTTGTCCTTCTACCATGTAAGTATTCTGAGGATTTTTATTGTTAGGATTTGGCAATAGCTGAGCTGGAAGTTGATTTGTCTTTTGTTGGTATGGGAGCATGAGTTGAGGATTTGGATTTTGTTGAGAAGGTTGTTGTTGTGGAAATGGCAATGAAAGTTGTGGATTTGGGTTTGGAAGTTGTGGAGCTTGTTGATTTTGAAAAGATGGAAGATATTGATAAAATTGAGCAAATCTCCCATAAGGATTTTGCATCCCTTGTACCCATGGCTGATATGAATTTTGATGTTAGGGCCAAGGTTGTTGCCAAAGATTCCAATTTGGTGGGGTTTGAAGATTCATAGGGTTGTCAAACCCTTGAGTTTGTTGTCCCTGCCAAGGACTCCTTGCGACAAAAAAGAGAGATTCTACTGAATTTGGGTCTTCTTGAAAAACAGATTTGAGTCCAGGAATTGAAGGACAATCCTTGATCTCATGATTCTCTGAGCAAATCATACATGTTTCTACAACTTTTGCATCCAAGGGACATTCCCTTAAAGCATGTTTCTTCCTACATTTCAGACAAAAGATGGCTAAAGCATCTGTTTCTGCTTTCTGCTTGTGTTGGATTTTAAGGGTGTCTAGTTGTTCACTAAGGCTCCCTAAAATATCAGTTTTGAACTCATCAAGCATATTACCAATCTCTGCCCTACTTATTGATCCAGTTGCAGATTTGTTAGCCCTAATAAGAGAAGGATCCCTAGGCCCTTTTCCTGTTTTAGATTTTCCTCTTGAGAGATGGACACATAGTTCTGTTATGTCACGAAGTGGGAGTTGAGAAATATCTCCTTTCCTCATCATGTTTAAAATATCTATCCATTCATCTCTAATGGCTTTTAATATGAGGGCTTTCAAGGTTTCATCATCTAAGTTGCTCATCTTTGCTCTTTTCAAGTTGTATTGAAATCTTTCAAGTAAGTCTTCCAAATTTTCATCTTCTTTTTGCATCATCTTGAATACCTCATCCTTGTGATTGGTGGGCTTACAATAGTCCAAGTATCTATCCAAAATTTTTTGTTTCATATCATTCCAAGTCCTAATAGATTGAGTGGTTAATCCCATGAACCATTTCAAAGCAGATCCTTTCAAAGTTGAAGGAAACAGTTTGAGTTTTTGAGAATCTTCCATATAGTCATAGGTTCGGCACACAACTTCAAACTCAAACAGAAATGTTTCAGGGTCCTCACATCGCAATCCATAAAATTTAGGGAGGACAGATGGTGAGATATTTTTCATTGTTGCATGAGTTTCCTCATCAACTATAGGGAATCCAAACAAGTTGTCTCCTTCCCTATTTCTACCATTATTTCCTTCACCATTGTTGTCTCTATTGTTTCCTCTTCTTCTACCTCTACCTCTACCTCCATCTATTACTTCCTCCGCCATGATAGTTTCTTTAGAGTCCTTAAAGTCCTCTAGTTTTTCTACCAAGGGAGAATGAGAGAAAGTCTCTTTGTTTTCTAAATGGGATTGAGTAGGTGGTATAGGAGAATCCTCTAATTCAGCTGTTCCTTGACTTCCAAAAATCTTAAGGCTAGGGGTAGATGGTGGTGAATCTGGTCTATGCCTTGAAGAAGATGGAGTTTTGAAAATCGAACTCTTGGCTTTAGCTATAAACCTTCCCCTAGAATCTCTTGCTCTATGCATGTCATTTATTTATTTATTTTTAAGTTGGGCTAATAATCCTCTTTCTGATCTTCTAGATCACACTAGGTGCAAGAAGAGAGCATACTTAAGAAATTACTAAACCAATAACTCTCTTTTCTGATCCTCCAGATCACACTAGGTGCAAGAGGAGAGCATACTTCAAGAAGTTATCAAGTTTTCCCTTCTTTTATGATTTTGTGGTTTTTTTTTAAGAAATTGGCTACCTAGTTACACTTCCCCGGAAACGGCGCCAAAATTTTTGGTCAATTTAGTGTATCCTAAATTGCTGCATTTAATTTGTCAATTCGGGATTCGTAAGCTGATGAAGTGCAGCGCATTATATGTGCAAGATAACCTATTTCTTAACTTTTTGTCGTTTTTGGTTTTCTAAGGTGAAATGGAAATTCTAAAATGAAAACAAGTATGGTTATATTTGTTCAAGGAAATGATATCCCCTATAATGATTTACCAACTTGAAACTTAAAAAGGAATTTGAAAATTTCAATGACAAAACTTGAAAGGAAATGAAAATGTACTGCTGAAATGAAAAGATGCTGTAAGTCTAATAAATCAAAAATAGTGAACTAGTGAGCATGAAACTAAACTATTCTTGCTGCTGTCTAAACAAAAAGAAACTATTCTTAAAGAAATTCAAAATTGCAACAAAGTAAATCTAAATCAGATTACATCAATTTATCTTCTGATCCTTCATCATTAGTCCAGCTATGATTTTCGGAAGTAACCATAAAAAACTTGAGTAATGATATCTAACTGAGAAAATGGCTTAATATCAAACCATACATTCATAATTCAATCCCTCACCATCGATCCGGTGTGGCCCTAATGAAGTAGCGAAGATGTCATACATGATTTAATATATCTAAATTTGCAGAAAAGAAACTAATACTAAACTTCACATTTCATAATGCAGTCCCTCACCATCAGTCCAGCTGTGGCTTTCGGAGGCAACTGAAGATGCTATGAGCAGCTTAATATATCTAAATTTGCAGAAAAGAAACTAATACTAAACTACGCATTTCATAATACAATCCCTCACCATCAGTCCAGCTGTGGCTTTCGGAGGCAACTGAAGATGCTATGAGCAGCTTAATATATCTAAATTTGCAGAAAATAAACTAATACTAAACTACACATTTCATAATACAATCCCTCACCATCGGTCCAAGCTTTGTGGCTTTCGGAGAGCAAGCGAAGATGCTATGGCGAGTTTAATATATCTAAATTTAACTGCGAAAACAATTAAGCGAAGCGGGTTAAACAAAGTAATGCGAAATGAAACGAAACTGAAACATTCGCGAGCGAACGGTGTTAATTCCATGTCATTAGTAAAAAGCTATGAAAATATACATTTGCTATCTATAACCTGAAGCAGAGAACAACAGTCAGGTGATTAACAACATAAAACATGAAGAACGAAGTGAAATGGAAAAGAGAGAAGTTTATAAACGGAAATGAAAAAAATAAACGTATAATATGTGAATGGATTGTAGCACAATGAGCTTTAAAGAAATGAAATAAGAACTATACACTAAGTACACAAAACCTTACGATGAAGCGAGAAACCTCTATATGCCAAACAATGATCTTCAAGTACGAATTAAGTTGGAAAACAGAGTCTTCTTATATTAAAAATGCAGTCATAACAGTATGGTAGTATTACGGCTCAAAGGCAGCGTAATTACATTACAGAGAAGGATTAATAAAATTAACAGAGACTAATCGGGACTAACTCTATATGCGTATGCAAACGTGTTATATATAACAAAAGAAATATAACTGTCTCCTAAAGTTTATGCTGGTGTAGAACACGTAGACCATTATGTCCATGGATCTAGGATCATGGCCGTGTTGGAAAATAAATCTATGAGAAGTGGATGCTTGAATTCGACTATGGAGCCATGTACAGATGTCGACTTGTCCTCCGCAAGCTCAGAAACGGCCATATTAACCTTTACGTGACACGGAACAGAGTCCTGTCACCGTAAGACTCTATGGTTGACTTCCATGTGGACGCCTTTGACCGCGGCTTCTTTAGATGAGTTTGCTCGAACCCATAGGACACGAACCATGTCCACATCATTCCTGACTTGCCCATGTGGCTCGTTTTCCCTGTAGACACCTGTAACATAGAGTTTCACAAAATAGCTGCGGAAAGTTGCAGCAGCTGCGGAAAGTGGCAAGATTCCGCAGCTGAATGAACAAAATATAAATCAAATAGCAAACAAAAAAATATAATTAAAAACCATGTTAGATTCTCTTTTGCAAATGATTTTGACAACTTGGGAGGTTCAGGTGAGTGAAAAAGGTATAGAAAAGTGTATGGAAAAGATGCAGAATTGAGACTCAACAGTAGTTATGGAAAGACTAGGTCTAGAGATAACCAGACCCTACAAAGACTTATACTTATTTGACTCTAGCAGAGTAAAATGCTCGGGCCTGATTAAAGATCTATGTGTGTTTTTGACCTAGATCCCAGTGAAATGTATGGTCATGGATGTTGTGGTGGTGGATGTGCCACCCAAGTATGGCATGTTATTATCAAGATCATGGGGAGCCAAGCTGCAGGGTACGGTGCAGATGGATGGCTCATATGCCATAATCCCAATCTTTGGCCAACTTAGAAAACTTTATAGGGAGACATAGATGAAATTTCTAGTCAGTAGCCCTGAAAAACCAGAAAAATCATCTGTTTATTCTGTACACATAGACCTAGATTCCTTCATATTTTGTAGTGATACATCCTTGGAATGGTCAGAGTCCCAAAACAGAGATACAAACAGAGAGGCATAATCTATTGATTTTAACATAATGGCTGCTCTAGATTTAGAGGACAACGAAGAAGAAAATCGCAACGAAACCTGTAGGATATGTGGTGGAGACCTAACCCTGAGCGGACAAGAAACAGAGCGTGAACATCCATCTGGCTAGACCCCTGAGACTCATACATTTCACAAGGAACAAAGCGATCCATAGCCCAGTATAGACTCGATAATGCAACATAAAGGCGAAACCAGCCACAGGGAAAAGAATGACACCGAAACCAAGATTGAACCACTGTGGGTGGTGAACTTTGATGGGTCATGCACCAAGAAAACTGCCGGAGCCGGGGTATGGTTACACAACATAGGAAACGACTATGCTGAGATCCATGCCTGCAACTTGCACTTCAAATGCACAAACAATGTTGCAGAATACGAGGCCCTTATCCTAGGGCTGAACCTGCTGAGAAAATTAGGAGCCTGTAGGATAGCCATGCAGGGAGATTCTGAGCTGGTGATAAAATAGGTAAACGGGGAATACATGGCCAAGAATACTAGGCTGAGGGCGTATAGGAACGACACTGAGGACATATTGAAAAAATTTGTTGAATACAAGTTATTGTTCGTTCCTAGGGGTCAGAATGTCATTGAAAATGGATTAGCTTGCCTAGCCAGTTCCTACCCCAAGACTCTTGGTGACCAACAGATCATCATTCAGACCAAATTCAGACCTTTTGTGCCAGACAACGAAAAATATTGGCAGGTATTAGAAGGTGATAAACAGATTGAAGACTTCCTAGTATGAAGAAATGAGTTCGAATTTTCTGATTCAAACTCCCAACCTGACAGTAGTCTCCTAAGTGATGAATCCTAGAATGAGGAAGAAACAGTCTGTAACATAGAAATAAACTCTTTAGATGAAAAGACTAGAAATCTAGACCGCAAATGTGAAAATGCAAATAGTGAAGAGGTAGAGGTGCTGCAGGCCAAAGATAAGAATATACCTAGAGGCCTGGCACCCTTAGAGGACCTTTTTGACTTTGATGATGTGGAAAAAAAGCCCAATATAGAACATGTAGACTCTGATGTGGAAGAATGAAACATAGGCACTGAAGATAAGCCCAAAATGATTAAACTAGCTAAGTCCTTACCTGCAGACATGAAGAAGAAATACATTGACCTTTTCAAGGAATTCATTGATGTGTTTGCATGGAGCTATGAGGACTTAAAGGCCTATGAAAAAAATATCATTCGTCATAAGATACCCTTGAAAGAAAATCAGAAGCCCTTTAGGAAAAAACCTCGTAGAATCAATCCTAAACAATTGCCTGCAGTAGAGAGAGAGATCAAGAAGATGTATGAAGTAGGTATAATTGTACCCGTGAGGTTCTCTGATTGGGTATCAAACTTAGTAGCTATGAGGAAGAAAACAGGGGAAATCAGATTGTCTATAGACTTTAGGAATCTTAATAGAGCCTCACTCAAAGACAATTACCCTTTGCCTAAAATGGAACATATCCTTCAGAAGGTAGTGGGCTCTAAAAGAATCTCCCTGCTGGATGGCTTCTTCGGATATAACCAAGTCTTAGTAATCCCAGAAGACCAAATCAAGACATCCTTTACCACTCCATGGGGTAACTTTATGTATGTGAAGATGCCTTTTGGATTGATGAACGCTGGAGCCACCTTGCAAAGAGAGATGGACATAGCATTTTCAGGTGAGATAGGGCACTTCATTGTTATCTACTTAGATGACATAACAATCTTTTCCAAGACCGAAGAAGAACACCTGAAAAATCTGAGAAAAGTATTCGAAAAATGTAGAAGGTTTGGTCTGTCCCTGAACCCTAAAAAGACTATCTTTGGGCTACAAGAAGGTAAACTTCTTGGCCACATTATATCCGAGGAGGGAATCAGGATAGACCCACAGTGAGTTGAGGGAATACTACAGATCATACACCCCAGAAAAATCAAGGAATTACAGTCCTTCATTGGGAAGATTAACTTCCTTAGGAGGTTTATTCCAAATCTGGCTGAACACCTTAGGAACATGACTAACATGCTGAAGAAAGGTGCAGGAGTTAAATGGACTATAGGAGCTAAGAAATCTTTCGAATTAGTGAAAATTTCACTTACCCAAGCTCCCATCCTAATCAGCCCAGATTTCTCCAAAGATTTCCTAATATTTTCATTCGCCTCTGAGCATACAGTGGTTGCAGTCTTGCTAAAGAAAAACACAGAAGTAATGGAACAGCCAATTGCCTTCTTTAGCAAAGCACTCAGAGATGCACCCTTAAAATACAACATCATGGAGAAACAGGCCTATGCTCTGATTAAGGCCTTGAAAGACTTGAGGGTGTACATATTGCATTCTCACACCATAGCTTATGTGCCCAACATCATAGTCAAAGATATACTGTCCCAAGACCTAGATGGGAAAAGGGGAAAATGGATAGTCATAATCATAGAGTATGACCTTGAGATAAAACCCACCAAACTGATTAAAGTTCAGGGCTTAGCTAAATTAAGGGCTGAATTGAACCTACAAGCCCTTAAAATTAACATGATAAGTACCATGGATGAGCAAAAAGAATTTCCTAATCTCACTGTTGAGGAAAAATTTCAGAGCTCTCCTTAGCATTCCGACATTCTGTATTTGCTTACACAACTCAACACCCCTCCCGGATTATCAAATACCAAGGCCAGATTCTTAAAGCTAAAAGCCAAAAATTACTGCATTGTGAATGAAAACTTATACTGGAAGAATCATAATGGCCTGTTGCTTAAATTTTTGACTGAAAATGAGGTAGAGAGGGTTAAACAAGAATTCCACGCCAGAGAGTGTGGAGGCCACTGAGTTGGAAAGCCACTGCAAAAAAAATACTCAGGGATAGTTATTATTGGACCACACTCTTCAATGATGTTCATAAAATTATAGTTTCTTGCCACAAATGTCAGATCTTTGAGGGAAAAATAAAACTACTCCCTTTACCCTTACAACCCATCATTGTTGAAGGTCCCTTTCTGCAATGGGGCCTAGATTTCATAGGGGAAATTCACCCTGCTTCTTCTGCTCAGCACAAATGGATCCTAATAGCCACAGATTATTTCAATAAGTTGATAGAGGCTGTGCCCACTAGGAATGCCACAGATTCAGTCATCATTAGTTTCCTAAAAAGTCACATCCTCTCTCAGTTTGGCTTCCCAAGGAAAATAATCACTGATAACGCTACTGCTTTCAGATCCAAAAAGATGGTTGATTTTTGTCACAGGTACCAAATAGCACTCGGTCATTCAACTGCCTATTACCATCAAGGTAATGGGTTAGCTGAATCATCAAACAAGATCCTGGTGATCATCATCAAGAAGCTGTTGGAAGAGAAAAAGAAATCATGGCATAACAAGTTAGTACATGCTTTGTGGGCTGACAGGCTTACAACAAAAAGGTCCATTGGCATGTCACCATTTCAGCTAGTCTATGGAATAGAAGCAGTATTCCCTACCAGCCTTGGGATACCCGTGATCAAACTGATCTAGGAGATCCAAACAGAAGAAGACAGCATGGTAAGGAGCATAAACCAAACAATCCATCTTCAGCAAACAAGGGAGGAGGTCTACAATAGAGCAATGAAAGTTTAGGAGAATATAAAGAAATTGTTTGACAAAAGAACCAAAGCTGTTGATTTTAAAGTTGGAGATAAGGTTTTAAAATGGGATTCGAGAAGAGAGGATAAAGGAAAGCACAACAAATTTGACAGTTTGTGGCAAGGTCCATACCTCATTCAGGGCACCGTGGGTCCCAATGCTTTCTTCTTACAAGAATTAGATAGCACTGAGCTATTTGGGGGTCTTGTCAATGGCAGGATGCTCAAACATTACTTTTGCTAACTTACAATTTCCAGTCTCTGTTCCCATTGTACATACCATTGCAGTTTTTATTTTCAAAGAAAAAGAGAAAATGTTTAAAAAAAAAAGAGGAAAGGGAGAGGTTCATACATGCTTAAAACATGAACCTCTAATGTGCAAAAGATTGGCTCTAACAAGATCAAAACCTGAGCCAAAGCATTTAAAGCAGTTGGTCCTAACGTGCCCAAAATCTGGGTCAGCAAAGAAAAAGAAGAATCATCTCTAACATGCCCAAAACCAGAGCTGAAACAAAAAAAAAGGAAGTGACTCTAACATGCTCAAAACTTGAGTCACAAAAAGAAAGGAAGGATGCTACAAGTTCCAGATTTCAAAGCCTTCAAGTTTTTTTTCCAAAGTTTTGCAAGTTTCTGCCCATGTGCAATTGTCTTTATGCCATGGTCCACAACAAGTCAGACAGTCTAGTCCTGGCTTGCCTGTTTTTCAATTTCCTGTTTAGAATGTAGAGAAGAAATCTGCTCGACAGTTTAATCCCAGCAGATATTAGACTAGGTAGAGAAACATATGAGACCAACAGTCTAATCTAGCCTCATGGAGTAATAAGTGTAGATTTAGAATAGGTTTATTTTCTGTTTGAAAAAATAAATAATGTAAAGGGTCTGCTAGCTCAAATGCACCCTAGAAGAAGAAAAAATGCTAGGATTGTAGTATGGGTAGGTAGATTGTTGAGGAAATTTTTTCTGCTGATGTAATGTCTACATATTGTGGCAGCCGTAAATCAAAGAAAGAAAGGGTTGTGCCGAGAAGTAGGCAACTGGCCTACTCCAAAGACCTATTCTCTAAATTCTTGACTCCTTCAAGAAGAAGCCATCCCTATGTGGAGCCACTGTTAGCCCCTTATAAATTTCTTCACTAGCAAGCAAGGGGATAGTTTGTTCTGTAAGCCTGCAAGGAATGCATTTCCTTTGTAAACACATCATCCTTGCAGCCTTTCCAAGTTCCCTGCCTTGTGACTGTTCCTTCTACTATTCTGAATCAATATGCCTTGCTGACCAAAAATCAGGCTCCTAAAGGTTTGATTCTGCCCTTGCAAATTTCTTCATTTTCACCCCATTTCTCCTCTCCTCAAAGTCCCCTTTCTTCCCCCTAATTCCCTTAATTCCCCTTTCCATCTCTGAAATCCCCTCTAAAACATCCCTGCTCCCTTGATTATGCCTAAATCTCCCTCTTTCCCCTACCGTTACCCTCCTCAGGCCTTAAAATGCATTAAAAAGGGTTAAAAACTCACTTTCGGACCATATAACAGGCCTTAGCCCCTTCTCCACTTGCCCCACAACCTTTCTCTCCATGTAACCTTGTGCCATGACTGAATGACACTAATCTCCAATGAGTATCGGGAGCACCCCTGACCATTGATCTTATAGATCGGACGACGATCGTTAATTCCACAACGCCCGTGTTTTCCCCGTTCAAACTACCGATCACGCCATCATCGTCCATTCACCGCTAGATCAACGGTCCGGAGTTTACCCGCCAGTGATCCCTGCAGCACACTATTTCAAAACCTGGCGGTTTCTATCACACTACCTTCGGGCGGTTGGCGGTATTTCCTCATCGGCCAGTGATTCCATACACCTCTCGACACGTGGCTCCTGTAAGGTTTCAAAACTGCTATCCCATCATGCGTTATCGTTCGGTACAGGACGTGCAATGATATTCACGTCAGTCGTTAGATCTTGGGAGCCTCATCCGATTGTCATTGATTGACGAAGCTGCGCGGGGTTTAACCCATAGTCTCCGTACCTTGGGCCCACTGTTCGTCGTCCTCTACTATGTTTCCCGTCGTCAATCTCTTTTGAGATCTGACGGTCCAGATTGGTCTTCTCCCCACTATTGACTATTCCGTTGTCAACCGGTTTTGCCACGTCACCGCCGCGTGTCACCTCCGTACGTTCGTCCACCCTCGTGACATATATCCATTCTGAGGCCAAATTTCATTGTTTTTTCGTTAAATTGTCTACTCCGACGTCTTTCCATGCAGTTCCCGCTGTGCCACGTTCACTCCCACAGTATCCTCTGCGTTTGTTATCTTCGTCCACACCATGCTACCCCGGTCACAGTCATCCACATCATCTGCTCCCAGCCATTATTTTCTTAACAAGTTTCGTGTTTTGCAGGGTTTCAAGATGCATGAAAGGCGCCACGGTCCATATGAACAAATTTAATGGTGGGTTTCACAAGCAGGATTGAGTCTGGAAGCTGGTACCACCATGAAATTTTCAAAGAGGGTGGCTCGCAGGACTTGCATTGAAGAAGAGCATAGTTCAGACTCCGCAAATCTTTCCGGCGCCATTAAAGCTCATTTTTCCCACTGATAGAAACCGTTGAAGTGGCAAGGAGTATCAGCACGAGAGTTAGAGAATTCTTATATACATCATTGAAGATCTTAAGTCCTAATCCAGTATTTTAAAGGGGAAAAATCAGATTGAAAGCCCAAGGATCACGCAGAAGGTACAACATGTAGAAATCAATGCATATCGGGGGTTTATACAATAGCAGCATGTTTTTCCTCGATAAGGACAGAGCGCCCATGCAGTGTTCAATCTATGCCGTGTTCTGGAGGGATTTTCTACCCTGAAACAGTCCCAGTACTATCAGAGCATTTACTTCATCAATATGGCAGATCTCCTTATCATTCCTTTATATTTTTTTTATTCACCAATAGCACCACACAATACTGCAGTCATGACGCATCAGATTCATATCAAAATAATCCCCAGTTTGAAGAAGATCATTCGTTCACCCAAAGAACACCAAAGATTAATGCACAAGATTTATACAGAATGGGCTCCGGCCCTCTTTCTTTTCAGAAATTTAATACTGCATTTAGTTCTCCACCTACCTCCTCTGCTCCTCCGGAGCTATAAATTCATGAAGAACTCATTGTAATGGTTGTTGGTCAGTTATTAGAGAACTGCAAATAGTTTCTTTTGAGACACAGTCTCTGTGTAAATATTGTAAGATAGGTTGAAGGATATGTTTTCAGACTGAGTATTCAACTATTGGCAATAGTGTACTTGATTGGTATTGTTATTTAATATGACAATCACATTTCTTTGGATCCTGATCTGAAGCAGCAATGATGTTTTCCTATCTCTGTGTTTACATTCATTTCATTTCGTTTCTACTGGCTTGCATCAGAATATTGGCATAGGATTTACCCTTGTTAGGTACCCTATGTTTCTGCTCTCCTTTCCATTTATGTTTCTCTTCTGAATGTATTATCTAAGGAATGTTTTCACTTGGTTTAACCAGTGTAGTGGATGTATTGCCTGCTCTCTGATGTATGAATTAAATGAATTCAGTTCTGATATGCTTCTTGTTATAGATTCAGTTGGAAGATTTGGGAACACTGGGGATTAGTGTTAGCCCTTTCCACTAGGATCCTTGTACGACTTGTTGATCTATAACTTTGTGCTCTGAATCTGTGTTATCTCCTCCCCTCTTACTTTCCACACCACATAATCATCTTGAAGATCCTATGTTTTAGATGACTAGCCCAATTGAAAGCCTACCTATTGATTAACAAGAAAACCCTTCCCTGACTCCATCGCCCAATGGTTTTGAGTATTTCCTAGAATGTTTCACCTCTGCCTTATCCCTCTTTACTCATCCTAGTCTTACATTGAACCCTTCTTTCCTGATAACCAAAAACCAAAACAAAGAGTCAACAAACAAACCAAGAGCCTTATAACTAGCCTAAAATGATAACATTTGAGCCTCATAGACATAAACCTTTGCTCATACAGATAGATCCCTCTCTGGACCCAGGATGGCTAGATCCTGAGGTCTGAAAGTGGTTCTGATGTTGTCTCATCTTTTGGTCTTGCCAATCTAGCCAAAACATGGGAACCCCAACACCTGGGATGATTTGGGAGCACTTCCATTCTGGTAATTATTCCACACTTGTAGCAGCATTACTACAGGAGTCTTTGACAAGGAGCATGTCAAAGAACAGATCTTTGTATTGACAGGAGCATATTTGCATGAGCTCACAGCGCTGTCACCTTGGATAAGGGACTTATGGATGGAGTGTCCCCAGTATCACTTCACATTGGATGCACTTGGTGAACAAAGAGGAGGTGGTGATGATAGAGTAGTGGATAGAGACATCTATCACTATGACACATTCTTCTTGACTTGGGTTTCCAAGCATGAGAAGGATTATCTTCCTGTAGAAAATGGTTCATTTATCTTCATAGCATGCCAAAACACTATGGAGGACTCACTCATAGATCCATGTACCATCTTACTTCAGGAATATGGTAAGAAGTTTGTTTTTACATTCATTGATTTGTATACTCTTACCTTCACTATGCAGTGCATTGCTCCACAGGAGAGAAAGCTTTTCACATTGCTCCATGATCTAAGTTGGGACAAACTATATGATGGAGGCAACCATATTTTATGTGGCCTTGGGAAAATTTTTTATCATCACATGTATGTTCAATTGTTTCACCTAAAAATTCACCATATGAAGACATGCATGATTGACCATGTAAAAATAAACATTTTTCCTTGTACTTTTCTGAAGCGGCAATTTGGGAAACTACGCTGTCACTATTGGGAGAACTGTTGGTACTTTCTTGCATCACTTGATACCTTAAGCATTATCCTCATTTTTGCTGATAATGAATTCATTTTCTGATATGGATATGATTTGAAATGGAAGAACTATAGGGAGAGAGACACATGAGTTGGGTGTGTCCCTTGGGGAAGAAAATTCCCACATTTTCTGCACTACATGTTCTAATGGGAGCATGGGAGAAGATATGACAACCACAGCCACACATTTGTTTTCTTTTTGGGTGGGCCATGGGTTTTATAGCCATCCATTGTATCACTATGGGCAAGTATTTGATCCTGTGTTGTTGACATCTTCAGCCATTTGCTATTCATTAGTAGATGTGATGATTTTTGTATGTTACTTGCCATACTATTTTCTGAAGTTGCAGTGGATGAGACTGTGTTGTGCCCTTTTGAGACATTGTTTTTATCATGTACTATCATGTAAAAACTTCAGAAAACTTCTCATTAGGATGATCTATGATGATCATGTCCTATTCATCATGGATGTAATATTTTGGGCCAGCTTGTTATTCAATGTTGGAGGAGAAATCTTCAGAGGATTGCTCTTCATTTTGCCACTTGAGGGAAATAATTTTTCAGCCCAAGATCAACACATGCTAAACACTTACCATAAGTGGAGAGAAGGACAGCATGAGGAAAGCTAGGATGCTTACCATGTTCATATTTTCAGCCCACCTTCATTTCTGAAGCTTGAGGTGGAAGGAGATTTTCAGGAGTTGCCATGTTGGGAGGTGACTCACTTTGTCTGGATGATTTCTTGGTGATGGAGGATCTAATTGGGGAAGATGTCTTCCCAACACTTTTCAGTCTCCATGCATTGGGGGCAACTTCTCATTTCTATCCTTGCAGTTTCTTGAGGACAAGCAACATTTGGGAGGAGAGGACTGTAATATTCCAAAATTTTCGTACAGTAAATTGGAATATTAATTTTTGCTATTTTCACTTAGGAGTTGAATAATTGGGTGAGGAGGTCCATGCATAATAAAAAAATGGATGAAATCCCTCTTAGTATGAAAGGGGATCATCATTGGAGCTTGTTTTCACACCCTCATGTGTGAAAGGAGACATTTGCAAGAAGGTTAGGTCAAGTTTGACCAAGTCAAATAGCACAAAAGTATGAGGTGGAAAGCATCTTGTGGGACAGCGCAGAGAAAGAGGAAGGAAGTTTCCTTGATGGAGGAAATAATAAAGAGCAGGACCCATGGAGAGGTAGCTCTCATGTGTTTAAAATGAGGGCAAGGCAGCCATTGTTTCACATGCTTATGATTATAGATTTCTTGTTTGTTTAGACTTTGTGCATTCTCTTGCTATTTAGCAGAGCTGCAGTGCTGCTTAGCACAAGGAATTCCTGTTTAGGAATTCCTTCTCTTTCAAGAGAGGCCTCTTGAGGGAGTTTCTCTCCATTTTCTCCACATCCAGGCTTGAGGACAAGCATCCTCCTTCAGCTATAGCCTTATTCCTGGAGCAGGATAATTCTGTGTTGCAGGGTGTTGCAATGGAGGTTCTACAACACCACTCCATCAGTTATTTTTCAGAGGAGGGAGTCTCCTTTCCTTTGGAGGATCAGTGAGGGAGCTTTGAGCTGATTCCCATCATCTTTGGCATCAGGCCAACCATTTTTCATCATTAACTGTGCAATCCCTCTCATTGACTACGTTATTTCCATGGAGCATCTTCAGTGAGGGTTTGCAGATTGATTGGAGGGTGAGATCTTCAGTGTTAGGATCAACATTTCACTTGGAATATCCCTTGGTGGAGGACTTGACATCAGATGAAACATCTTTAGCCTTCTCCATTTAGTTCCATTTTCTGAGTTGGAGCTGCTACCTTGCAACTCCGACATTTTTTCCCTTTTGTATATTTTAGCCAATCCTTCCAAGGATTGTTGTATTATTGCTTTCAGGGGTTAGAGTTTTGCTCCCCAACTTTATTTGAGCCATACATTTTCATATCCATGTATTTACATTATTTCTACAGTAATACCTCCTATAGACTGTGCAGTCATAGCTAGGGTTTATGCATATGTAGCAGTGTTCTTCATTTACTCATACATGAGTCGTTGAGGGTTGCATTGCCTTGCTTGAGTGGATGTTTCCACAAGGATTTGTACTTTATTTACTGCTATAAAATTATTTTTTGGCTATCTATATATTCTTGTCTCACATCTTGTACAAATAACGTTGTCATTTCATGGTATGTTCATGCATTGTTGCAGTCCCTTCATCGGGCACTTTCTGAAGACAACTAGGTGTGGGAGACTTGTTTAAACCACCTAGAGGGATTTATTTTGAGCCACCTCTTGGATTTCAGACTTAGATACATTGATCTAAGGGATCCATGTCCTAGTTTCATATCCTATAGCAGCCATTCTTGGAAAATGTGTTTTCCAGTCATGCCTTGCTAGCAGATCCCATTTGGGAATATTACAGTGGTATCAAAGCAACTTTCTTGGCTCAGCCTGTGAGTCTAAACCCAAGAAGATCATAATGATGAAGAATATGAGATTTCTCTCATCAGTTTTTAGATCCAAATAGGACCTCTCCAAGGAGATCAAGAAGATGGAAGAAGGATAAGTGGAAGGACCATGCACTTCCTATTCTCATCAAGAAGAAGATAATGAGCATGGAAGATACTTGGATCATATGATTCTAAGTAAGTACCTTGTTGAGTACAAATATAAACCTAGAGCCTTCAAGGAGACTCTAGTCTTTCCACAATTCATGTAGTTAAAGGAAGAGAAGAGACCCTGCAATAGAAGATAAATCAAAGGAAATAGATTTATGTTGTCTATCTTTGATTGGTTATCTACAACAAGAACTTGGGTGAGGAAGTTGGAAGCATTTTTCCTACTACACCCTGTAGTGGAGGAAGAGGCTGTTGAGATCTCAGCGCTGCACTTGGAGGGTGGAGCCTATGTTTGGTGGTTCAGCCACTTGAGCCATGCAAGGGTGAAAATGTTTGCAGAGTTCACTCAAGGGTTGATCAAAACCTTTGATGGAGAAAGAAAAAAAAAGGAAAATCTCACACCACCACTTGAGGAGCCTTGTAATAATGTTGTCACACTCATGGAGGAGCAGCCACCTGCAGCAATAGTTGGGGCAACCAACACACTGGAAGAAGGAACTCTTGCAGCCCTACAAGAGATTCCCAAATCTCATCAAGGTATGGGAATATTTACACTATCTATTTTTGCAACAAAACCTTTTGATAGTTGTGGGAATGTGTCTTTACATGACCAAGGGTCAAATAACTTTTCTAACATAGAGCAACAAGCTTGAACTGCGTTGTTCAACATTGAAAAATTCAAGGAGGAAATAAAACATCATCCTCCTGAGCCATTGTTGGATTGCATATCACATTGGAGGTTGGGGTTTGAAGACTTGAAGGAAGATAGTAGACATCTTGAAGTGAGAAACTCTTTCTCCTTTCTAGATGACCCTTTCTCAATGAGCTCCTCTGACCTCAAAGAGAAACTTCTACTTTCAGCAAAACCAAGACCTCATCGGTTTTGGAAGACTATTATTGAGAGGGAGATCTCATGGAGAGATTTCAGTAGAGGTGCACTCCCGCACATCATGGAGTGCAAGATTCTTCAACAGCTTGAGGAGGTTATTCCCTTCTCACAGGAGCAGATAGATGATGGAGGACATCTTAGGATGGATAACATCTCTCATGCTTGTGCTGGACATTCCTTGAGCCATACACATCATGATGGGAGGTTTTTTCCTACCACCTATTTGGGTCCTTATGGGATAAAATTGATCATTGGGAAGATTTCATTTCAAAATCCCATGAAGTGAAAAAATCTGATTTGGGATGATGGTAGCCCTCATGGGAGGAGTACCAAGATGAAGATTGGAAGAATACATACACAAATGATTGAGTGGATGTGGATGAGGAGCAAGAGGCTAGTAAACCAATTTCAGATCTATGACACCAGGCAGCAGGAGGCTTGGCTACGCTAGTTACTCTTGAAAGAGTTTGGCCATCCCTTGGCATACACTCTTCCTAAGAGTGGGAGGATAGAGGAGAGATGGCAGGATGCTTGCATCATTGGGTAGCATGGAGTATGGATGCATGGTGTTGATTTCATACTCATATCATTCATTGTGTCTTCATCTCATGAGTTGTATGATGTTAGAATAAGCAAGCAGCAAGAACTTTGGTTGCTTGAGTTGTTCATGAGAGAGCATGGGAATATTTGCCCTCACATGTTGACTGATGTTGCAGGAGTAGAAGAGGGAAATATTATGGTGCAAAGCATCTACTCCTTGACCTGTGATGATTTTGGAGCACTTCCATCTTGGGAAGTATTCCACACTAGCAACAACATTACTAGAGGAGTCTTTGACAAGGAGCATGTCAAGGAACAGAGCTTTGTATTGACAGGAGCATATTTGCATGAGATCACAATGTTTTCACCTTGGAGCAGGGGCTTATGGATGGAGTGTCCCCAGGATCAGTTCACATTGGATGCACTTGGTGAACAAGGAGGAGGTGGTGATGATAGAGTAGTGGATAGAGACATCTATCACTATGACACATTCTTCTTGACTTGGGTTTTCAAGCATGAGAAGGATTATATTCTTGCAGCACATGGTTCATTTATCTTCATAGCATGCCAAAACACTATGGAGGACTCACTCATAGATCCAAGTACCATATTACTTCTAGCATATGGTATGAATTTTGTTTTTACATTCATTGATTTGTATACTCTTACCTTCACTATGCAGTGCATTGCTCCACAAGAGAGCAAGCTTTATGGAGGCAGCCATATTTTATGTGGCCTTGGGAAAATGTTTTATCATCACAAGTATGTTTAGTTGTTGCACCTAAACATTCACCATATGAAGACATGCATGATTGACCATGTAAAAAGAAACATTTTTCCTTGTAATTTTCTAAAGAAGAAGTTTGGGAAACTGTGCTACCACTATTGGGAGAATTCTTGGTACTTATTGCATCACCTGATATCTTCAGCATTATCCTCATTTTTTTGCTGATATGGATCTGATTTTTAATGGAAGCATGATTGGGAGAGACACATGAGTTGGGTGTGTCCCTTGGGGAAGAAAATTCCCACATTTTCTGCACTAGATGTTCTAATGGGAGCATGGGAGGAGATATGGCCACCACAACCACACATTTGTTTTCTGTTTGGGTGGGCCATGGGTTTGATAGCCATCCATTGTATCACTATGGGCAAGTATTTGATCTTGTATTGTTGACATCTTCAACCATTTACTATTCATTAGTAGATGTGATGATTTTTGTATGCTACTTGCCATATTATTTTCTGAAGTTGCAGTGGATGAGACTGCGCTGTGTCCTTTTGAGACCTTGTTTTTATCATGTAATATCATGTAAAATATTCAGAAAACTTCTCATTAGGATGATCTATGATGATCATTTCCTATTCATCATGGATGGAATATTTTGGGCCAGCTTGTTCTTCAATGTTGGGGGAGAAATATTTCGAGGATTTCTCTTCATTTTTCCACTTGAGGGTAATACTTTTGCAGCCCAGGATCAACACATGATCTAAACTTACCATAAGTGGAGAGAAGGATAGCATGAGTTAGGCTGTGATGCTTACCATGTTTAGATTTTCACCCTACCTTCATTTATGGAGCTTGAGGTGGAAGGAGATTTTTAGGAGTTGCCATGTTGGGAGGTGACTCACTTTGTCTGGATGATTGCTTGGGGATGGAGGATCCAATTGGGGAATATAAATTCCCAACACGTTTTTGTCTCCATGCCATGGGGGCAACTTATCAGTTCTATCCCTACAGTTTCTTGAGGACAAGAAACATTTGGGATGGGAGGACTGTAATATTCCAAAATTTTCCTTCAGTAAATTGGATTATTAATTTTTTATATTTTCACTTAGGAGTTAAATAATTGGGTGAGGAGTTCCATGCATAATAAAAACATGGATGAAATCCATTTTAGTATGAAAGGGGATCATGATTGGATCTGGTTTTCACACCTTGATGTGTGAAAGGAGACATTTGCAAGAAGGCTAGGTCAAGTTTGACCAAGTCAAACAACGCAGAAGTATGAGGTCGAAAGCATCTTCTGGGACAGTGCAGAGAAAGAGGAGGGAAGTTTCCTTGATGGAGGAAACCCTAAAGAGTGGGACCCATGGGGAGGGAGATCTCATGTGTTTAAAAGGAGGGCAAGGCAGCCATTGTCTCACATGCTTATGATTATATATTTCTTATCTGTTCAGACTTTGTGCGTTCTCATGTTGTTTAGCAGAGCTGCAGTGCTTCTTAGCACAAGGAATTCCTGTTTAGGAATTAATTCTCTTTCAAGAGAGGCCTCTTGAGGGTGTTTCTCCCCATTTTCTCCACATCCAGGCTTGAGGCCAAGCATCCTCCTTCATCTACAGTGTTATTCCTGGAGCAGGATAATTCTGTGTTGCAGTGTGTTGCAGTGGAGGTTCTACAACACCACTCCATCAATTATTTTTCAGAGGAGGGAGTCTCATTTCCTTTGGAGGATTAGTGAGGGAGCTTTTATCTTATTCCCATCATCTTTGGCATCAGGCCAACCATTTTTCATCACTAACTGCGCAGTCGCTCTCATTGACAGTGTTATTTCCATGGAGCATTTGCAGTGAGGGTTTGCAGATTGATTGGAGGGTGAGATCTTCAGTATTAGGATCATCCTTTCACTTGGAATATCCATTGGAGGAGGACTTGACATCAAATGCATCATCTTTAGCCTTCTCCATTTACTTCCATTTTCTAAGTTGCAGCTGCTACCCTGCAACTCCAACATTTTTTCCTTTTTTTATATTTTAGCTAATCCTTCCAAGGATTGTTGTATTATTTCTTTCAGGGGTTAGAGATTTTCTCCCCCACTTTATTTGAGCCATACATTGTCATATCCATGTATTGAAATTATTTCTATAGTAGTACCTCCTATAAAATGCGCATTCATAGCCAGGGTTTATTCATATGTAGCAGTGTTCTTCATTTTCTTGTACATGAGTTGTTGAGGCTTGCATTGCCTTTGTTGAGTGGATGTTTCCTCAAGGATTTGTACTTTATTTACTGCTATAACATTATTTTTTTTCTATCTATATCTTCTTGTCTCATAGCTTGTACAAATAAAGTTTTCATTCCATGGTATGTTCATGCATTGTTGCAGTCCCCTCATCGAGCACTTTCTGAAGACAATTAGGTGTAGGAGACCTGTTTAACCCACCTAGAGGGATTTATTTTCAGCCACCTCTTGGATTTCATACTTAGATACATTGATCTAAGGGATCCAGGTCCTCGTTTCAAATCTTGTAGCAGCCATTCTTGGAAAATGTGTTTTCCAGTCATGCCTTGCTAGCAGATCCCATTTGGGAATATTACAAAGTTGAAGAAGTCAGGTAATGCAAAGTCATATATCTCTGAATTTCTGAGATTATCTGTCATGGTTTCTGATTTTTAAGCAGCAAGGAGGGTGTACATGTTCATCAATGGCTTGGATGAACCTCTACATGGGTTGGTTAGATCTACCAAGCCCACTACCTTGCATGATGCCATTGAGAGGGCTAGAGACCTTCAAGATGCCTTGCCAAAAGCAAAGGAAAACTTTCAGAACAAGCCGTGTTTTCATTCTAAATGAAAGGAAGAGAAAGCTGCTCCTTCAAAGGAGATATCATATAAGAAGCCTCTTAATGATGAAGTCCAGAAAGATCTAAGAAGGAGGAAGCTATGCTTCACTTTCCAAGAACCATGGGTACCTGAACATAGATGTGTTGTTGTTAAATCAAATTATATAGAGGTCTTATAAGATCTTGAAGAAGATGAAGATGATGAGCCAAGGATGGCTCATAGCACTGACAATGTTGGAGGGGATCCAACACCATCAAGAGCTGAGAATGGAGCATTTGCTCCTATTGGAGGGACTCTTACATCCTTGAGGTGAGTACCTAAGTACTTGACCTTAAGATTTCAAGGGTAAATCATGAATCAGAGGGTTTCTTTATTGATTGACAATGGGGCTACCCACAATTTCATTGATTCCCATCTTGTGCAAAGGAGGGAAATACCCACTGATACTTTTGAGGGATTCTCTGTTTTGGTCCCAAGAGATAGAACAATGAAATGGATGCATTATGTTCCATCACTTTCAATCACCATGGGATCCTACACTTTGGTGGATCACTTCTTTGTAGTTGACATACCAGACACCAATGTTAGTTTGGGTGTTCAATGGTTGATTACATTGGGGAAAGTCACCACTGATTGGGAGGCTTTGCAAATGGAATGGGTGGAAAAGAAGAGTGGTGCACTTCAAATAATCAAAGGCATGCATACTTACCCCTCACACAACACTTCCACACAAAAAACAGAGATGGATTTGCATAGTGGAAGCAAGGACCTCACTATCCCTTCTATCATGTTCATGAGATTTCTGCAAGGGACACTCTTATCTAGTGTCAAACCACCTGGGAAGCCACCTGATTTAGTTTTGGTGAGATATCTCTCAATGCTTGATGCTCCAAAATCAGATCCAGGAGAGATGGGAGCATTAGAAGACACATCTACAGCACTAGAAGGCTCGGGAAAACATAAGAAGGAGGGATATTTTCTTCTCTCATCATCATCACCCTCCTTTATTTCTGATTCTGCGCTGTTGGACGAGGAGAAGGGAAGGTATGTCCTTCCTACTTGTACCTTTGGCATAAGAAATTTCAAAGAAGATATAAAAAACATGGAAGGCATTCCTATTGATGCATAATCAGTGCTGTCACTGTTGGGGAGTGTAGATCTATATTGGAAATCCCAACTATTGGTGAATCATTCCAAAGATCTCCACACTTGTATGGTGCTTGATGACCAACTGCATGAAGAGGGCTATATAGTCCATGAGGGAGTCATATATAGTCATGATAGGATCTTCTTACCTAGAGCCTCCAAGATTAAGGAGAGGATGCTACAAAGGGCCTTCAGAGAGTTCTGTTTCAGCTCTACCTATTCTATGAAGATATACAACACTATCATGAGATGCTTTGAATGGGAAGGATTTGGAGGAGAGCTACATCAGAATTTTATAGAATTAAAGGGATATGTGGAGTTTAGGCAGCCAAGGCAGCCAAAAGACTCTATGCAAGATTAATTTCAGTCATTTCTTCCTTCTCTTGAAAGGGGAGAAAAATCTGTGCACAATTCCATTTATAGGAGAAACATTGATGGTGAAAAATATAATAATGTAATGCAAGCTTCATTTTCTGAATTGACACATTCTTTCACCATGATTTTGTAGGCCATGACTCCTAAGAGGAGTGTTGTATCATGTAAATCTCATGGCAAACATTGGGCCACTAAATTTTTTTAATTTGGCCACTCCCTTGCTGTGAAAAGGGAGATTCTTTTTCATGATGGGTGCTTCCCAAAGGCACCAAACATATCTCACATTTTCAGCCATGGTGAGATAACTTGTGTAGCAAGTAAGTGGTGGGGAAACCACTTACCAAACCTTGATCTGATGCAGGTAGGAGATGAAATGCGCTGGTACCATATGTGGGACTATGACCCACCTCCTTATGCTCAGATTTATGTTTGTGTATATGTAATTATGCTTCCATACTTGGATGATATGGTTGCGATATTTTTGGGATTCCATGGAGGGAGGATGGGAAGTTTGTATGTACCACATGGGATGTAACTTCTCTATGTAACTCATGCTACATGTTTTAGAGAGAGAAGTTCTCCAACCATGTTTGTTTATGTTAAGTTTTTCACTCCTTGTGGGATGGATCATGTACATCTCATGATGACTTTGGAGGAACAATTAATGGAGGCTTGGATTGGTGAGCACCTAGCTTGTGAGGAGAGCTTGATCTTTGATGGTGTCACCAATGGAGGAGAAATTTTGCATCACTCACCCTATCAGTTGCTTGAGGACAAGCAATATTTTGGAGGGGAGTACTGTAATCTTCCCAATTAGCCCAAGCTAATGGGAATATACAATTTTGTTTCAATTTTCAGTTTCATGAATAAAATTTTAAAGGAGGATCAATAAAACTCCTAATCATTAAAATAAATCAATGCCACATGTGAACATGGACAAATATGGGCTATTTACATAAGCACACTTAGGTGTGAAAGATACTGGAGCATTTGACCAAGTCAACCAGGACCAAATCAAGAGTGTTGTCTAGGTACAATGAATCTCCTAAAGGTACTGTTAGCTCCCTGGAATCAACAAGATTGGCAAAGTCCAACTGCAGGGAGAAACACTATTTCAACCACTTTGGGATTCTAGGATCTATCCCTCTTGAATCGGGAGAGGGATCTCTCCAATAAGTGCAAAGATGGATTTATCTTTAAAAGATTTTGGGTAATAATATTAGGCTAGTTATGAAGTCCGAGGGTTTTTGTTTGTTTTGGTTGGTTGAGAATGATTATTATTTGAGTGGAAAGTTCTAAATGGAAAGAGTTTCAAAGGTATGAAGTTGCAAGCAATTAGAACAAGCTTTGGCTAAAAATATAGATCTAACGTTGGTTTTTAGTCCATTGGGCTATGGAGTCATAATAGGGTTTAATTAAAACAAAAAGGTTCAAGAGTGGTCCATTGGGCAAGTCATATATGTCTAAGGATCTCTTTAAAGTTGATTTTATGGAATGAAATGATACAACAAGAAGGGGAATTAAACAAATGAAGAACAAAGAACAACCTAAGATCAGGTAAGTACTTTGAAACTATCCTGCTTTTGGCATACACTTAAGAAAGACATAAAAGTAATCTAAGATCTGGTAAGTACTTTGAAACTAGCCATATTTTGATACACTTTCAATAGAAAACATTTAAAACACAAAAGGAAACATGTATGATAACGAAGAATAGTCTAAGATCAAGTAAGGACTTTTAACCTAGCCTGCTTTCAACACACTCGTAGGGAAACTTTTAGACAGTCGTTGGGGATAAAACTATAAGACAGGGCTCACCATAAATTACTTAGTTAATCTCTACTTAACATAAACTGAAAATAACATTCAAGAATAATAATTAGCCTAGAAAGTAGGATGAGGGAACGCCAACATTCCTAACTACTTGAAACTGAATTAAATCATTCCTAAACAACACAAAATGGAAGAAAACATGTAGATAAATCTTATCAGTCAGAGAAGGGTACTGATATGCAGTAAATCCTAACTATATGTTTGCTGTTCTTTATCAAAGAAGATGAAAAAACTAAAAACGTAAATAGAATAATGATTTACAATAAGAAATAACATCACCGTCGACATAGACCAAGATCTCATAAATTAGCTTGTATTGATGCTTCAAAATAGTTACAGCTTTAAGTCCAATGTTTTAGTCCAGCAATCAGCCTCACTTCTCAGCCTAACTATTCTGTCACAAACAGAGCTTCAAGAGCCTTTGAACACTATTTACAGGTAGAAAATTCGAGCACAAGTATATTTCAAAGTTCAGCAACCAACATTTTCTCATCTTCTACAAAAGTATTTATAGAAGAAATGAGGAGGTGGAAATCCCAACTGTTGGTGGATCATTCCAAAGATCTCCACACTTGTATGGTGCTTGATGACCAACTGCATGGAGAGGGCTATATAGTCCATGAGGGAGTCATATATAGTCATGATATGATCTTCTTACCTAGAGCCTCCAAGATTAAGGAGAGGATGCTACAAAGGGCCTTCAGAGAGTTTTGTTTTAGCTCTACCTATTCTATGAAGATATACAACACTATCATGAGATGCTTTGAACGGGAAGGATTTGGAGGAGAGCTACATCAGAATTTTATAGAATTAAAGGGATATGTGGAGTTTGGGCAGCCAAAAGACTCTATGCAAGATTCATTTCAGTCATTTCTTCCTTCTCTTGAAAGGGGAGAAAAATCTGTGCACAATTCCATTTATAGGAGAAACATTTATGGTGAAAAATATAATAATGTAATGCAAGCTTCATTTTCTGAATTGACACATTCTTTCACCATGATTTTGTAGGCCATGACTCCTAAGAGGAGTGTTGTATCATGAAAATCTCATGGCAAACATTGGGCGACTAAAATTTTTGAATTTGGCCACTCCCTTGCTGTGAAAAGGGAGATTCTTTTTCATGATGGGTGCTTCCCAAAGGCACCAAACATATCTCACATTTTCAGCCATGGTGAGATAACTTGTGTAGCAAGTAAGTGGTGGGGAAAACAATTACCAAACCTTGATCTGATGCAGGTAGGAGATGAAATGCGCTGGTACCATATGTGGGACTATGACCCACCTCCTTATGCTCAAATTTATGTTTGTGTATATGTAATTATGCTTCCATACTTGGATGATATGGTTGCGATATTTTTGGGATTCTATGGAGGGAGGATGGGAAGTTTGTATGTACCACATGGGATGTAACTTCTCTATGTAACTCATGCTACATGTTTTAGAGAGATAATTTCTCCAACCATGTTTGTTTATGTTGAGTTTTTCACTCCTTGTGGGATGGATCATGTACATCTCATGATGACTTTGGAGGAACAATTAATGGAGGCTTAGATTGGTGAGCACCTAGCTTGTGAGAAGAGCTTGATCTTTGATGGTGTCACCAATGGAGGAGAAATTTTGCATCACTCACCCTATCAGTTGCTTGAGGACAAGCAACCTTTTGGAGGGGAGTACTGTAATCTTCCCAATTAGCCCAAGCTAATGGGAATATACAATTTTGTTTCAATTTTCAGTTTCATGAATAAAATTTTAAAGGAGGATCAATAAAACTCCTAATCATTAAAATAAATCAATGCCACATGTGAACATGGACAAATATGGGCTATTTACATAAGCACACTTAGGTGTGAAAGATACTGGAGCATTTGACCAAGTCAACCAGGACCAAATCAAGAGTGTTGTCTAGGTACAATGAATCTCCTAAAGGCACTGTTAGCTCCCTGTAATCAGAAATATTGGCAAAGTCCAACTGCAGGGAGAAACACTATTTCAACCACTTTGGGATTCTAGGATCTAGCCCTCCTGAATCCGGAGAGGGATCTCTCCAATAAGTGCAAAGATGGATTTATCTTTAAAAGCTTTTGGGTAATAATATTAGGCTAGTTATGAAGTCCGAGAGTTTTTGTTTGTTTTGGATGGTTGAGAATGATTATTATTTGAGTGGAAAGTTCTAAATGGAAATAGTTTCAAAGGTATGAAGTTGCAAGCAATTAGAACAAGATTTGGCTAGAAAGATAGATCTAACGCTGGTTTTTAGTCCATTGGGCTATGGAGTCATAATAGGGTTTAATTGAAACAAAAAGGTTCAAGAATGGTCCATGGGGCAAGTCATCTATGTCTAAGGATCTCTTTAAAGTTGATTTTATGGAATGAAATGATACAACAAGAAGGGGAATTAAACAGATGAAGAACAAAGAACAGCCTAAGATCAGGTAAGTACTTTGAAACTATCCTGCTTTTGGCATACACTTAAGAAAGACATAAAAGTAATCTAAGATCTGGTAAGTACTTTGAAACTAGCCATATTTTGATACACTTTCAATAGAAAACATTTAAAACACAAAAGGAAACACGTATGATAACGAAGAATAGTCTAAGATCAGGTAAGGACTTTTAACCTAGCCTGCTTTCAACACACTCGTAGGGAAACTTTTAGACAGTCGTTGGGGATAAAACTATAGGACAGGGCTCACCATAAATTACTTAGTTAATCTCTACTTAACATAAACTGAAAATAACATTCAAGAATAATAATTATCCTAGAAAGTAGGACGAGGGAACGCCAACATTCCTAACTACTTGAAACTGAATTAAATCATTCCTAAACAACACAAAATGGAAGAAAACATGTAGATAAAGCTTATCAGTCAGAGAAGGGTACTGATATACAGTAAATCCTAACTCTATGTTTGCTGTTCTTTATCAAAGAAGATGAAAAAACTGAAAACGGAAATAGAATAACGATTTACAATAAGAAATAACATCACCGTCGACATAGACCAAGATCCCATAAATCATCTTGTATGGATGCTTCAAAATAGTTACAGCTTTAAGTCCAATGTTTCAGTTCAGCAATCAGCCTCACTTCTCAGCCTAACTATTCTATCACAAAAAGAGCTTCAAGAGCCTTTGAACACTATTTACAGGTAGAAAATTCGAGCACAAGTATATTTCAAAGTTCAGCAACCAACATTTTCTCATCTTCTACAAAAGTATTTATAGAAGAAATGAGGAGGTGGGATCTGATAAAAGATCTCCAAGGTCAATTAATACAGACTTAATGCTTCTTGGCCTTTGAGGGGCTCAATGGAGAAGTTTACGGATGCTCTTTCTGTATTAATTGTTTTACATTTAAGAAATAAGTTCAGTGGGAGCTTTTGTTGACTTTAAGGCTCTGTTTCATGTTGTAATAACTCTGCTGATATTTTTTCATTAAGTTCCTTTGGTAGAATTAACTATTCGGCTGCGCTGAGGAAAATATCTTATTTTCTGATCATAACTTGGCCTTTTTTGAAAGCTTTGAGTCTATAGGTGGCATTAGGTAGCTCAGATGAATCAATTTGCCTCTTATGTGGCAGTCGAGGCTCTCTCTCTGACTGATAAATCTTTGATTTGTCTTTAACTGTGTTTTAATTTGGAGGATTAGGCCTTTGATTTTCGATCTTAGCCGTAATCCTCCAAAACTGTGATAAAAGTCTTCAATCCTTCATTTTCTACTGTTTTAATCTTCAACATTGATACTCGTTTGTTTGATTTAATCTTATGTGTCTTGTTGATGTGCAGGTGCCGCAAAGGGCTCATATGGTGTCAATGCCCATGAAGCATTGAAAAAACGTGACTTTGAACCCTTTGGAATGATCCTTTTGTATGCACAAAGGCAAGGGGGATCATCATACCCAGCCTTTGGTTTTCCTTTAATATAATGGAAAAAACATAAAAACTTGTATAAACAAATAAAAATTAACAAATCCTACGTTTATGTGGTAAAAATGCTTAGGAGGCTGTGGTTAGGAGAAAATGGTGGAGATTAAGTTGGATCCGTCGATCTAGCAAATATCAATGGTGGGAATTATTTGTGAATACACAAAGAGAATGAGTTACTCTATAATAATATGGGTCTAAGATGCGAGAAAATACAAAGAAAAGGGAAAAAATCCCTTTGGTGGAGGAAATTTGTTAGGAATTGAAATTGGGGTTTTGGGATGATCATGAGCCATCGGATGGGATCAAAAGACAAGATCAACGACGAATATTTCACGTTGAAAACCTTTGATAGAGGCGGAGGGTGATAGTGAAAGGCCAGATTATATCTGAGCCATTGATCTGCAGAGATCAACGATGGAGAGCACGTGCGATAACACACAAAGTAAATGAGGAAAAGTAGCTTTGGGTGGAGAAACCAGCAGTATCACGCGGGGAAAAAGCTGATAGGTAGTTTTTAATTTTGGAACACGATATGTGCCAGAGGATGACATGTGTCTTTGAAAAACAACTTATGTCGCATAAATTTTGAGAATTAACCTCTACGCTTAAAATTGCGCAAAACTCTGTGTGGGCCGTCAAATCTAGGCCCTCAGATCGAACGGTGGAGAGTGAGCGTGAAACCGAGTAGATGTGCGGGGAATAAGAGTTAGGGTGGTTTTAATCCAAGCTGTTGGATCTAAGATAGACAACCGAGATCAAATTTTGAAGAAGGCAGGACCCACAGGAGGTAGGCCTGTCGAGTTTAATATGAGCGGTTAGATGGAAAAATAAATTTCTAAGATGTGATCTATGGGTTGAAACGAAATAATAATAAGGAAAAAAGAGGGTTAATAAGGGTCGTTGATCTACAGAGATCAACGGCTGAGGATTTGGCCAAAAAAATTATACCACGAGGTGCATGAATTATAACCAAAGTCGGAAAATGCGATTTGGACCGTCCGATCTGGACACGTGGATGGTCCAAATGCAATCAGAGGCAGGCGATCGGTAGGGAAGAACCTTTGAATGGCACCAATGAGATTTAGTGCTAGCCATCGATCTGCAAATCAGATCGATGGTGGGGAGTGAATCGAAGGAATGACCAATCAAAAGGGGAGAACAAAAACTCCCGATAAAATCTGCGATGCAATGTTGCGCTGATCGTTGATCGGCTTTAGATCAACAGTCGGGAATGGGTTTGATTAATGAACGGCGAGACCCCTTATAATATATGAAAACCAAAAATTTAGCGAAATACAAAGGTTTGTGTATCAGGTGGGTAATATATATATGAAATGGCTTGGGGCCCATCTGCAGGGCCATTGGTCTATATGAAAAGAAATAGGCCCAGGGCTTAATATGTACAAGGGCCAATCGCATCGGAACTTCGGTGCTGGTCCGTCAATCTACCCATTTAAAATATCTGATGCGATTAGCGCTTCGGGACCTTTACTCTTGGTCCCAGGCGTAGATTTATATGGAGAAAAGCGGAGGGCGGGAGTTTATACATTGGGGCTCAATCACATTGGAAAAATGATGCGGGGCTTTTCAATATACCCATTTACATTAAAACACATCGCTCAAGTAGGTTTAGATCAAAACTTAGGCAAAAGTGGGTTTATGAATTTACAAAGGGAAATATGCATCGAAGATGAGTTTTAAACAATGCTTAGCGCCCGATGCGGGCCCACGGGTTATATGAAATAATAATATGATTGGGGGTTATAAACAAAGGGCTAATCACATCGGAGGTCTCAACTTAACAAAAGTACTTGTGCATCTTGATTATTTATGATACGATGAGCACCGAAAGGGCCTAGCACTTGGTTCTAGTACCAAGGCATATGTGGGGAAGTGGTTTAGGACCTAGCCCAAAGGGGCTTAAGTCCATAGTAAACAAACTTATTTTTTATGAATTTTTTCAAGGTTTTTGATGGATTTGAGGGTTTTGGCAGAGTTTAAAAGTGAGTTTTAAACTTTGTAAAGAGGATATTATGAAGGGAGATGGAGAAAAATGGAAAATAGAGGAATTTCATGGGAATGAAAGGGGTAAAAATGAAGGTTAGTTTGAAGTGAAAAGAAGGGCAAAATGATGTTTTGCAGCAGTTTTTCTTCTGTGAAATCAGTAGAATTTCAGATTTTGAAATTGAAACAGTAGTGAAGATTCAAACAAAGGACATGATGTCTTTCAGGAGTCTTCAAGAGATAACATTTTTAGCAATAAAACATGTTTCTTGAAGACTCAAAAAATGATTTAGCCACCTTTTGATATAACAAATTTTATAGGTGGATAACAGTGACTCCACTTGGGGATGGTGCCTTCTTTAAGGCATTAAGAACTTCAGACTTGCATTCTCTGGGAGGTTGATCAGTGCCTTATCCATTGGGCTGCCTTTCTTTACTTGGATGTTCTTCTTTTGCTCTGGAAAATATTAGCAGCCATGAAAAATATAATGGATCTTCATCAATACAAACTTTCTACCTACCCAATCCTACTGATCTAACATTTTTTCTTCTTTAGAGTGCACTTGGATTGGCAAACTCTTTTTTAAAAAATTTATTCCTTTGAAAGCATAAACTAATCGGATTCTACTCCTTATTTCTCCATGGACTTAGATTAAACATTTGAGTCCACATGCTTCTCTACCTAATCTACTAATTTGTTATAATTAAACAGTCTAACAGATTTTTATTCTCTAATTTCTAAAACAGAAATTTAAAAGCATACAAGTTAGGATTGAACAGTCTAACTTGATGCTGATCTATGGCATAAAAAACAAGCTACATATAGATATTATTTTGCAGAAAATTAAAATAAAAAATGGAAGGCTTAAGATCTGAATTTTCAAGCACTTCCTTCATCTTTTTCAACTCTGTTTTGAATTTTGTTTGAGCTATTCTCTCCTTATTATCTGGTTCAGATTTTGAACTATTTAGACCCAGTTTTACCTCTATTTTGACTCAGAAATTTAAATAGAATTGAGTCACTTTTCTTTTGGATACTTAGGTTCAGATTTTGAGCATATTTGAATCTTTAATTTCTAGCCTAATCTACCTACTGATAAGCCAAGATTAAACTATTTGGAAAATCGAATTCAATAATCCTATCAGCAGTCAATTTAAAACTAATTAGTCAAGATTAGGCTGTATGAATAATTAGAAGTGTGGTTTTCAGGAGTGGCATTTAAGCTTGCACACTTTTAGATTTATCACTCTTTTTGTTGGTATGGGGTTGTACCTTTATTTTTTTTACAATCTGCCCTCTTTTCTTTCTTCTATTTTTTTTGTATTTTTGATTTTTCCAACTTTGAATGCAATGATGGGTGAAATATTTATAATGATAAAAAGATAAAAAGGCTTTCAGAACAAAATAGGATCAAGAGAAGTAATGGCTAAGCATCATGCCATTGATAGGACCTCCAAACAGTTCTGCTCCATTCAACTCCTACAAAAAATACGCATTATTACCAGCAGCAGAATGAATGAGATAAGGGCTAAGCCATAAGTTGTCAAATTTCCCATGCTTGCCCTTCTCTTCTCTCCTTGAGTCCCACTTTAAAATTTTGTCCCCAACATTAAAATTACTGGCCTTTGATATTATGTCAAAAATATTTTTAATGTTGTCCTGCTTCTGCAATGCTTTGTTATAAACCTCCTCTCTGGTTTGTTGAAGGTGAATAGTCTGATTTATCCTTCTGATCATGTCATTGTCTTCAGACTGAACTTCTTGAATCAACTTCATAACTGGCACACCAATGCTGGTAGGAAAAATTGCATCAATGCCATACACAAGCTGGTAGGGTGACATGCAAATATAATTATTCAAAGTCAATCTATCAGCCCAAAGTGCATGAACAAGCTTTGTGTGCCAAGACTTCTTGTTTTCCTCCAACGACTTCTTGATTATGTTCACCAAACTCTTGTTTGAGGATTCTGCAGGTCCATTACCTTGAGGGTAATAGGCCGTGGAATGACCCAATGTGATCTGATACTTGTGACAGAATTCAACCATATTCTTAGATCCAAATTCTGCTGCATTATCAGTGATGATCTTAGTAGGACAACCAAATCTAGAGAGAATATTAGTCTCCATGAATTTTATAATAACAGAATCATTGGCTTGCCTACAAGGGATGGCTTCTATACATTTGGTGAAGTAATCTGTGGCAGTGAGAATCCATATGCTGGGTAGAGGATGGTGGATGGATTTCTCCTATGAATTCAAGTCCCCACTGTTGAAAATGGGCTTCAACAGTGATTGGATGCAAAGGTAAGGGTAGCAGCTTTCTTTTGCCTTCAAAAAGTTGGCATTTATGACATGCAATAATCATTTGGTGTACATCAAGAATGAGAGTAGGCCAATAGTAACCAGCCCTTAGGATTTTGTTGGCTATTATCTTCCAGTATGAGCGGCCTCCACACTCTCCTTCATGGAACTTGTACTTAACCTTCTCTGCATCAAACTCAGGCAAACATTTAAGCAATATCCCACTTGAATTTTTCCAATAAAGACATTTATCTATAATGCAATAGTTTACAGCTTTTAACTTCAAAAACCTTGCCTTTGTTTTTGTCAAACCAGGAGGTGTGTTCAAATTAAGAAAAACATAAATAATATCAGCATACCAAGAGGAATTCATAAAATGGTCTTCAACAATGGGAGTTGATGTTTCCTCTTGTTCATCTAAAGCATTAATCATATTAATATCAAGAACTTCAAAATTTGATTCAGCCATCAACCTAGCCATACCTTGGCCTTTGATGAGTTTAGTGGGCTTTATCTCTAAATCATATTAAAGAGTAACAACTATCCACTTACCTCTCTTACCATCTGGGTTCTGTGTTAGAATGTCTTTCACAACTGAATTTGGGACAAAGGAAATGATGTGTGAGTGCAATATGTATACTCTGAAATATTTTAAAGCCTTAACCAAAGCAAAGGATTTATGTTCCATAATGTTGTACTTTAGAGGGGCATCCCTAAAAGCCTTTCTAAAAAAAGCAATAGGCCGCTCTTGTCCTTAAAGGACAACAACTATTGTATGTTCTGATGCAAATGAAAAAATTATAAAAATCTTTTGAAAAATCAGGACTTATTAGAACCGGTGTTTTGGTTAACGCTTGTTTCACCAGCTGAAAGGATTTCTTTGCTTCCAAAGTCCATTTTACCCCTTGCTCCTTTTTCAACATGTTTGTTATATTCCTAAGGAGCTCTGCCAGGTTGGGGATGAACCTTCTCAAGAAATTAATCTTTCCAATGAAAGATTGCAGTTCCTTGATGTTTCGAGGATGAGAGATTTGCAATATGGCCTCAATCCTCTTTGGATATATCTTAATACCATCTTCTGAAATAATGTGCCCAAGAAGTTTAGCTTCTTGAAGACCGAAAAGTGTTTTCTTAGGGTTTAAAGATATCCCAAACTTCCTGCATATCTCGAAAACTTTCCTCAAATGTTCTAAGTGCTCTTCATCTGTCTTTGAAAAAACAGTAACATCATCAAGATATATAATGATGAAGTAGCCCAATTCTTCCGAGAATGCTATGTCCATGGCTCTTTGGAAAGTTGCACCAACATTCATTAAACCAAAGGGCATTTTCACATACATGAAAGTGCCCCAAGATGCAGTGAAAGCTATCTTTAATTGATCACCAGGGTGAACTAAAATCTGATTATACCCTGAGTAGCCATCCAGCAAAGAAATTCTTTTAGACCCTACCACCCTTTGTAAAATATTATCCATCTTAGGTAAAAGGTATTTGTCTTTCATTGAAGCTTTGTTTAAGTTTCTAAAGTCTATACAAAACCTGATCTCTCCTGTTTTCTTCCTAACTAACACTAGATTAGATACCCACTCAAAATATCTAATAGGGACAATAATACTAACTTCATACATTTTCTTTATTTCCTTCTCAACCAAAGGTAGCTGAACAAGGTTTATTCTGCGCAGTTTCTGTTTGAATGGTTTTTGGCTTTCCTTGAGAGGGATTTTATGTTGTATTATTTCAGTGTCATAGGATTTAATATATTCGTAACTCCACACAAAAAAATCAGAAAATCCTTTAAACATCTCTATGTATTTGAGTTTAATGTGAGCTGGTAAAGTTCTAGACAGTTTAATCATCATTGTTTTTAGTTTACTGCCTATATTTCACTCCTCCACTTCAGTCTCTACATTCTCCAGTTTTGGTTTTTTGGCCACGTCGTTAAAATCAAACAACTCTTCTAAAGGGGCCAGACCCTTGGGCAAACTCTGATCTTTAGAGTGCAGGGTTTCTAAATCATCTGTTTTTTACTCTGCACTCACCTCTGTTTTTTTTTTAAGTTTTCTTGACAGTAGATTTATATTGGAAACCTTAGGAGACTGTTCTTCTTCACCAAGAAAATTTTCTTCACTATTGTAGTGCATTTCATACTCTGAATATGAACTGTGTAGTTCAAATTCATTTCTGAATTGCATGAAGTCTTTTATTTGTTTGTCTCCATCAAACACTTTCCAATACTTTTCGTTATCAGGAAAAGTTGGTCTAAATTTAATCTGAGTTGTACATTCCTTGGTTTCATATGGTGTTAAGCATGTTCTAGCAGCAAAAGCTAAGTTGTGGGCCGTGATATTTCTTTTTCTTGGGACAAAAATTAACTGGGACTCCTCAAAAAATTTTAAAAGGTCCATGACATCATTTCGGTAGGCCCTAAGTCTGGGGGGATTAGCATTGTATTCTCCGTTGACTTGCCTAATGATTAGTTTTGAATCCCCATAAACTTTAATTCTCTTTGATCCTAATTTTTTCAACAGATGTAAGCCCAAAAGAAGGGATTCATACTCTGCTATGTTGTTCGAACACTGAAAGTTTAATCTATAGGAAATGCTTTCTATGTGGTTGTTTTCAGTGTTACGAATCCAGACACCTGCACCAGCATTGCTCCTAGTAACCAACCGTCAAATTACATACTCCATAAGGGAGTGGTTTCGGGTTCCTTCGTTTGATTATTGTCCTCTTCAACAAGAGTGATTTCGGATCGTTGTGGAATATCAGGACTTAGTTGAATTTTTTTGAATTCCTTAGATTTTTAAATTCATTGAGGGTTGTCTTCTTGACTTTCAAGGTTAAAGAGTGATGGACGTATGATTTGTAGTTCAAGACCTATGTTCAGTTTGCTAAAGTTTTCAAACGCGGCAAGCTGTTTTGATAGTTCTGTGTTATTTACCTCTTCCTCTCTATTGGCCATTAATTCTATCAAAGTCACCTATTCAGTGAATGTTTCATCATTAAACAGGATAAAATAATCAATGTCTATATTTACAGAATACAGAGGAGAGTTTTGAGGTGTGTCTTGACTAGTTACTATATACTGCATATGGGACTCCCTGTAAAGTCTTCTTGTCTGATTGAAAACAGGGATGGTCGCATAGGTCATGTCCATCTGCATAGTCCCTTGTAACTTAGCCCCCCAAGATCGTGATAACAACATTCCATACTTTGGGGGCACATCAACCACAACTATGTCCATGACCAAACATTTGGCTGGAATCTGGGCTAAGTTAACACAGAGGTCTTTGATTAATCCTAAACATTTTACTCTGCTTGAGTCAAAGGAGTAAAGGTCTTTATAAGGTCTAGTGATTTCTAAATCCAGGCTCTCCATTACATATTTGGGCATCAAATTGTGAGAGGCCCTGGAATCATGCATAATGTTATGTAAATTATTTTCATGAACATTTAAACTTACATAAAAGGGAGGAACAGGTCCCTCTTAATATCTACCTTCAATCTTTGGACCAAAAATAAGCTCTGGCTGGTCATCATTAAGATTGATTGTATCATTATTCTCCTCTATGTTTAAAGCCTTAAAAATTTGGGTTCTATATACATTCTGGGCAGCTAACTTGGAGAGAGGAACAAAGATTTTAATTTTGGAAATTTCTTGCTCCAGGATGAAAGGAATTGGATTATTTGAAGTGCTTGTCTCAGCCTTATTAACTGCCACTCTGTTAACAAAATCCATTTGCTGACTTGCTCTATTTACATTTGAAAAAAAAAAATTCACAGGAGTACCAACTGAAGTGTTAGTACTGCTAAGGTCTGCACTCTGTTTATTATTGTTTTGAGTGCCTTTCTCTTTACCTTTATCAGAATTTCTAGCCACTGTTCTGTCTTTTTGTTTTGTAATTTTCGGTTTGTTTAAAGTGTTGTTTTGTGAAGATTTGTCAGAGGTTTTTGTGTTGGGAGTTTTTTTATTGGTTTTAATTCTAAGGTCATATTCCATTTGAGATTCTATGATGACATTCTCCATGTCTTGATAATAGCTTTCATCCTCATTTCTTTTGTCATCATAGGGTGTGTAAAGACCTTGTTTTCTATCATAATGAACCTCAAAGTCATCATTATCTACTCCCAGCATGTTGATATTTTCTTCCTCTGTTATTTCATTTGTTTCCTCAATCTCACTTACATAGTTTTGATGAAAGGGAGGAGTGATATGTTGATCATCTTCCCTCGATCTGTTTGGAGGTTGGTTCCTTCTAAAATTATGATTTTAGTTCTGGTTTCTGTTTTGAGGAGCAGTTTGGTTTTGACTTGCTTGTGCTCTGTCAAGGATGCTCATTTTCTTCATCATCTCCTCCATCATTCTTTCCATCTTAGAGCTAGAAGTAAAAGGTGTGGATTCCTCTCTAAAGGACACTCTCTTCTCATTTTTCATTCTTTCTCTCTTCTCCATCAAGTTAACTTCCACAGTAAGAGCCCCTTTTTTCAGATCTTCAAGGGTTAAAGGATCTCTTTCTCTCAGCTGATAAGCCATTTCAGGGTCAAAACCTTCAGGAAAATTGTTTAACGCTGAGCCTTGTGGAGGTTTTAGATCTGGGGGAAGGACATTATACACACTATTAAATCTAGTGCAGTAAGCTTGTACACTTTCCCCAGTGTTTTTGTGGACGTTCTTGTAATCAGAAAGTATTTGAAGAGGATTCTTCTTTACTTCCCATTTGTTCAAGTATGTCTGATGGAAGGCTTGGAGATCATTTATATTGTGGGTGGTTAAGCCTTTAAATCGTTTTCTTACTTCTCCCCCCAAAATCTGAGAAAATAGTCTAAGTTTGACAGAATCATCATCAATTTCATTTCTGTCAAAGTAATCATTCATTTTATCCACATGTTGTGATGTAGTAGTAGCATTACTAGCATCATATAATGGTATTTTGGACTGATATTCCTGTGGAAGATTGACTAATGGTACAGGAAGGACTAAGCGAGCATACCATGCTGCCATGATATGTGGTGGGGGCGGATTTACAAGAGGTAGGTTAACAAGAGTAAAAGTGGGTGGAAGTGGAGTGGTTTGGATAGTGGATGTTTGGTGAACCAATGTGGATGGACTAGGAAAAGATTGCTGAGCTAATCTTGGATGAGAAACACCTAAATTGGAAAGGAAATGTAAATCAGGCGGTGTTGTTTCTCTACTACCAGGAAGTTCACTTGTTTTGAGGGATGAGAGTGAAGACTCAGAATCTAGCTGATCTAAATAATCAAGAGACCTAGTTCTAAATGGATTTCTTAGATCTTCTTGTGATTGTTGTAGAGCTGCAAGGTTTTCAAGAACTGAATTAGCTTTCAAGGGTGATCTGAAAATAGTTGAAAATTTAATCTTAGGAGACTTCCTAAGGATAATTTCTGGGTTATCTACTGTCTCAGGTGGGTTAGGGTCAGGATAGGCTCTAGTATGAATCTTTCTAGGAGCCACTATGCTGTGTTTTTCAGACCCAAGTAAACAGGAAAAATTCAACCAGATATGACAGTCTGTAAGAGGTTAACTGATCTGTTTCACACAAATTTTAATCCTACAGTCCTCTAACTGATTTTGAATGATGTTATAATGGTAATGGTTCTTCCCAGTGGAGTCTTAAGGTCTTTTCAGGATTGTGGAGTCGCCAAGTGGAATTTTTTAGCTCTTTTGGAGGCAAAAGGTTTTATGGTCTACCACCATGTTTATTGAATACCAATATGAAATATTTTTGGGTTTTCTGAGTTGTTTTTCAGTCCTATTGGTTGTTAAGAGTGTCCTAAATCTGTTTCACAACTTAGCTACGGTTATGAGACAAAAAAAGTCTAGTATTATGGCTAAGCCAGCTGATCCTTCAAGGTTTGATAAGGTATTATGAGAATCCTAGGGTTTGCCTAGTTTGTCACTGATTCAAACAAGTTTTATCATAATTACCATTTACCTGGTAGTGCTTGAAAAGGGTTGTTTGTACTCACAAGGTTTTATGAAGTTTTTAAGGGAACCTAAGATGAAAATTCGACTCAGTCCCTAGAGGAGTCGCCAGAAGATGTTGCTGGTGGCTCAGTTGGCCAATATGCTAAATTTTTAGTGAGTAAAGGGGTTTCTGAGATATTTAAAGTATCCAACAAGAAAATAACTCAATTCCCTAGTGGAGTCGCCATAAATGTTCGCTATTGGTGGCTCAACTGGTTAATATACCAAATGTTCTTTGAAACAAATTTCTTTGGTGTCCTAAGGTGTTCTTAGACTATTATCAACCCAGAAACTTCCCCAACGGAGTCGCCAAAGATGTTAGCTCCCTGTAATCAGCAAGATTGGAAAATTCCAACTACAGGGAGAAACGCTATTTCAACCACTTTGGGATTCTAGGATCTAGCCCTCCTGAATCCGAAGAGGGATCTCTCCAATAAGTGCAAAGATGGATATATCTTTAAAAGCTTTTGGGTAACGATATTAGGCTAGTTATGAAGTCCAATGGTTTTTGTTTGTTTTGGATGGTTGAGCATGATTATTATTTGAGTGGAAAGTTATAAATGGAAAGAGTTTCAAAGGTATGAAGTTGCAAGCAATTAGAACAAGATTTGGCTAAAAAGATAGATATAACGCTGGTTTTTAGTCCATTGGGATATGGAGTCATAATAGGGTTTAATTGAAACAACAAGTTTCAAGAGTGGTCCATGGGGCAAGTCATGTATGTCTAAGGATCTCTTTAAATTTTATTTTATGGAATGAAATGGTACAAAAAGAAGGGGAATTAAACAAATGAAGAACAAAGAGCAGCCTAAGATCAGGTAAGTACTTTGAAACTATCCTGCTTTTGGCATACACTTAAGAAAGATGTAAAAGTAATATAAGCTCTGGTAAGTACTTTGAAACTAGCCAGCTTTTGATACACTTTCAATAGAAAACATTTAGAACAAAAAGGAAACATGTATGATAACGAAGAATAGTCTAAGATCAGGTAAGGACTTTTAACTTAGCCTGCTTTCAACACACTCTTAGGGAAACTTTCAGACAGTATTTGGGGATAAAAATATAGGATAGGGCTCACCATAAATTCCTTAGTTCATCTCTACTTAACATAAACTGAAAATAACATTCAAGAATAACGATTAGCCTAGACAGTAGGACGAGGGAACGCCAACATTCCTAACTGCTTGAAACTGAATTAAATCATTCCTAAACAACACAAATTAGAAGAAAACACGTAGATAAATCTTATCAGTCAGAGAAGGGTACTGATATACAGTAAATCCTAACTCTATGTTTGTTGTTCTTTATCAGAGAATATGAACATTGTGAAAACATAAATAAAATAACGATTTACAATAAGAAATAACATCGTCGTCGACATAGACCAGGATCCCATAAATCAACTTGTATTGATGCTTCAAACCAGTTATATCTTTAAGTCCAATGTTTTAGTTCAGCAATCGTCCTCACTTCTCAGCCTAACTATTCTATCACAAACAGAGCTTCAAGATCCTTTGAAATCTATTTACAGGTAGAAAATTCGAGCACAAGTATATTTCAAAGTTCAGCAACCAACATTTTCTCATCTTCTACATAAGTATTTATAGAATAAATGAGGAGGTGGGATCTGATAAAAGATCTCCAAGGTCAATTTACAAACTTAATGCTTCTCGGCCTTTGAGGGGCTTAATGGATAAGTTTACAGATGTTTTTTCTGTATTAATTGTTTTACATTTAAGAAATAAGCTCGGTGGGAGATTTTGTTGACTTCAAGGCTCTGTTTCATGTTGTAATAACTCAGCTGATATTTTTACATTAGTTTCCTTTGGAAAAATTAACTATTCGGCTATGCCGAGGCAAATATCTTCTTTTTTGAACATAACTTGGCCTCTGTTGAACGCTTTGAGGCTATAGGTGGCATTAGGTAGCTGAGAGGAATCAATTTGCCTCTTATGTGGCAGTGGAGGCTCTCTCTTATTGATAAATCTTTGATTTGTCTTTAACTGTGTTTTAATTCGGAGGATTAGGCTTTTGATTTTTTATCTTAGCCGTAATCCTCCAAAACTGTGAAAACAGTCTTCAATCCTTCATTTTCTATTGTTTTAATCTTCAACGTTGATACTCTTCTGTTTGATTTAATATTTTGTGTCTTGTTGACGTGTAGGTGCCGCAAAGGGCGCATATGGTGTCAATGCCCATGAAGCATTGACAAAATGTGACTTTGAACCCTTTGGAATGATCCTTCTGTATGCACAAAGCCTAGGGGGATCATCATCCCCAGCCTTTGGCTTCCTTTAATATAATGGAAAAACCATAGAAACCTGCATAAAACAATAAACATTAACAAATCCTGCGTTTATGTGGTAAAACTGCTTAGGAGGCTGTGGTTAGGAGCAAATGGTGGAGATTAAGTTAGATCTGTGGATCTAGAAAAGATCAACGGTGGGGATTAGTTGTGAATACACAAAGTGAATGAGTCACTTTATAATAATATGGGCGTAAGATGCGATAAAATACAAAGAAAAAGGGAAAAATCCCTTTGGTGGAGGAAATTTGTTAGGAATTGAAATTGGGGTTTCAGGATGATCGTGAGTCGTTAGATGGGATCAGGCCACGAGATCAATGGTGAAGATTGCATGTTGAAAACCTTTGATAGAGGCGGAGGGAGATAGTGAAAGGCTAGATTAGATCTGAGCCATTGATCTGCAGAGATCAACGACGGAGAGTGTGTGCGATAACACACAAAGTAAATGAGGAAATGTAGTTTTGGGTGGAGAAACTGGCAGTATCACACGAGGAAAAAGTGGATAGGAATTTTTTACTTTTGGAACGTGATATGTGCCAAAGGATGACACGTGTATTTCAAAAACAACTTATGTCACGTAAATTTTGAGAATTAACCTCCGCACTTAAAATTGCATGAAACTCTACATGGGCTGTCAGATCTAGGCCCTCAGATCGAACGATGGAGAGTGAACACGAAATCGAGCAGATGTGTGGGAATAAGAGGTAGGGTGGTTTTCATCTGAGCCATTGGATCTAAGATAGATGGCCGAGATCAAATTTTGAAGAAGGTAGGACCCACAGGAGGTAAGCCTGTCGAGTTTAATATGAGCCGTTAAATGGAAAAATCAACGGCTAAGATGCGATCTATGGGTTGAAACGAAATAATAACAAGGTGAAGCTAAGGATTTGGCCAAAAACATTATAGCACGGGGCGCATGAATTATAACCAAAGTAGGAAAATCCGATTTGGCCCATCTGATCTGGACACGTGGAGAGTCCAGATGTAATCGAAGGAATGCGATCGGCGGGGAAGAACCTTTGAATGGCGTCGATGCGATTTAGCGGTAGCCGTTGATTTGTAGATCAGATCGACGATGGGGATTGAATCAGAGGAATGACCAATCGGAAGGGGAGAACAAAAAGGCCCGATAAAATCTGCGATGCGATGTTGCGTTGATCATTGATTGGCTTTAGATCAACGGTCGGGAATGGGTTTGATTAATGAATGGCGGGACCCCTTACAATATATGAATACCAAAAATTTAGAGAAATACAAAGGTTAGTGTATTGGGTGGGTAATATATATATGAAATGGCTTGGTGCCCCAATCGCATTGAAACTTCAGTGCTGGTCCTTCAATCTACCCATTTAAAATCTCCGATGCGATTAGCGCTTTGGGACCTTGAATCTTGGTCCCGAGCGTAGATTTATATGGAGAAAAGCGGAGGGCGGGAGTTTATACATTGGGGCTCAATTGCATCGGAAAAATGATGCGAGGCTTTTCAATCTACCCATTTACATTAAAAAACATTGCTGCGACAGGTTTAGATAAAAACTTAGACAAAAGTGGGTTTATGAATTTACAAAGGGAAATATGCATCGGAGATGAGTTTTAAACAATTCTTAGCACCCGATGTGGGCCCACGGGTTATATGAAATAATAATATGATCGAGGGTTATAAACAAAGGGCTAATCGCATCGGAGGTCTCAACTTAACAAAAAGACTTGTGCATCTTGATTATTTCCGATGCGATGAGCGCCGAAAGGGCCTAGCGCTTGGTTCCAGCACCAAGGCATATGTGGGGAAGTGGTTTAGGACTTAGCCCAAAGGGGCTTAAGTCCATAGTAAACAAACTTATTTTTTATGAATTTTTTCGAGGTTTTTGATGGATTTGGGGGTTTCAGCAGAGTTTAAAAGTGAGTTTTAAACTTTTTAAAGAGGATCTTACGAAGGGGAAATGGAGAAAGATGGAAAGTAGAGGAATTTCATGGGAATGAAAGGGGTAAAAATGAAGGTTATTTTGAAGTGAAAAGAAGAGAAAAAGGATGTTTTGCAGCAGTTTTTCTTCTATGAAATCAACAGAATTTTAGAGTTTGAAATGGAAACAGCAGTGAAGATTCAAATAAAGGACATGATGTCTTTCAGGAGTCTTCAAGAGATAACATTTTTAGCAATAAAACCTGTTTCTTGAAGACTCAAAAAATGATTTAGCCACCTTTTGATATAACAAATTTTATAGGTGGCTAACAGGCACAATGCAGTTTTAGTTGGAGGCTTCTCATGTGAATGGAGCTAAATCATTAAGATGGTTTAGGGTTTGACAAGACTTTAATCCTATATAAATAAGAGGAGGATAGCAGAAGGGGGTTGTTGATTGTGTATATTTCAGAATATATTGTTTATTTAGACATATATCATTCCTTATTGTTTAGCTGAGGATAGTGCTATTTAGCACTAGGGTGTTCCTGTTCGGGAATCCCACCTCTTCCATTGAGGATGTCTTGGAAGAGTCTTGCTGATCTCATTCATTATTAGGCATTTTTCCAAGCTCATATTCCAACTACAAAGCAGATTCTGTTGAGGGTTTGGTTGTCCTTGTAAGCTGCAGCAAGTGGAGGTTAGATCTGCTCAGATCTAGGCCATTATAGGGCCTCTTTTCACTAGGAAAGTCTTCTATCCCATTGGAAAGAGAGTTATAAACCTTTGGAGCTGCATTTTCAGATCTTGGAATTAGGACAATCCAATGCTTCAACCTACAGTGCATTTTTCCTTCTAGGACTGCGTTATTTCCAAGAAGGAAGTTGCAGGGTGTTTTGACATACTTTTGAGGAGAGATCTCTAGTGTTGGGGTTCTGCTCTTCACTATGGTGATCCATGGAATAGATTTCCGATCCATGTTCAGTACATATCTGATCTGCTTCTATTGTATTCATCTTCAGAAATTTCAGAATACTACTACAGATCTGCTATTTTAGATCTCAGATCTACTCTTTGTGTTACATGTTTTGATCAAAACCGCAAGGGGAACTTGTAAAGGAGCCTTTCTTATGTACAGATCTAAAATAGATCTAATATTTTATACACAGATCTGATCTAGATCTGGAGTGTAATATAAAGCTGCTGCAGCTAATAAAAATAATGTTGTCAGGCTATTTTGCAGTCAATACATGTGTTGCAACCCTCTTTCTTGAGGAATTTCTTCCATTCTTGTCTTCTACATTCTATTATACATTGTATGGGCCTCATTATGGATCTAATTTATTGTTGTATATATGAATTTTGAGCCTTCTTATTGGCCGCCTACTATTTCTCTCTAAAACTTCGTTATTTTCCTGTAGTATTGTTACATATTGCTGCAGCCCCATTCTTGGGTGTTTTCAACCATACTAGGTGTGCGAGGTCTGTTTACCTCACCTAGCTTAATTTGTTTTTTCTCCCCTTTTGGATTTATATGCTAGATCTCTAGATCTAAGGGATCTAAGGGCTCCAAACTCATTTCAGTGCACATACTTCTAAAAAGTGTGTTTATCTTGCATGCATTGTTGAGCAGTCCCTATTTGGGGATACTACACATGATCTTTGGCTCAACTTGTGGACACTTCATCTTTTGAATCAAAATAAGAAGCAGATAGATGAGATCTATCATGAAGGAGGATATTTTTTCCATTCCTCTATTTACATCCAAGAAATATCTCACCAAGGAGGTCTATCAAATGAAGAGAGAAAGGCAAAGGAAGGATCCAAGAAGAAGATTTGAAGAGGAAGGTCCAAGCACTTCCTATCAGCAGAAAAGAAGACCAGAGAATCAAAGATCTCCTCATAGATCTAATATGCCCACTTTATTTAAAGAAGGTGAGAGGTATATAAATGAAGAAAAAAGGTAACCTGGGACTCATAAGACTCTCATTTTGTATCTTGAAGAGTACAAGGAATAGTCTAAATCATTCAGAGAAAGTCTAACTCTCTAAGAACTATTTGAACTCAAGGAGGAAAGAAGATCCTATAGTAGAAATAGAAGAAGGAGGCACAATATATTCTATTTGCATATATTTGATGTACCTTCCTCAGGCACTGTTAAGGCTTGGAGGAAATATTTAGATACATTTTTCATGCTACATCCTATGGCTAAAAAAGAGGTTGTCCAAATTGTAGCACTTAATATTTTAGGAGAAGCCAATGATTGGTGGTTTAGTCACATGGAGCATGCAAAGGTGACTAAATATTTAGATTTATTTCACAAGTTGAGGAAGATATTTAGGTGAAGAAGACAAAGATGTGTCACAAAGAGACCCTTCCTAAAGAAACAAAGGAGGATATCAATCTTGTCACTCTGGACAAGAGGTCACTACATTCACCACCTGCTGCAGAAGTGCTTACATCCAGAGAAGAGACACTTGAAACCTTGTAAGATAGTATTGATCTCTTGAAATATAGAGTCCCATGCATGATTCAGGAGATGCATGAGGAAGAGAATGAAGATTGCAGCGCTGGTACATTGGTAGAAGAGCATCCATCTCTCTTACCAGTAGTTGGAGACATCATTGTCCCAATTGAAGGAACTCTTGAGTTTTGTCAAGAGGTTCCCACACATCAGTTGATCCAAGGTATGCATACATATTCATCACCTATTGTTTTAGTAGATCTTATTGGAACTTATGGGGACATGCCATCAGAGCCAATGCATCACCAAGGGTTAGAATAAAATGTTGATTTGAAGTAGCAGCATATCAAAGTGCAGAGGACCCTTGATCTAATCAAGGAGGAGATGAAAATATATCCTAGTTTATCATGGATAGACTACATTCAACCTCTTGAGTTGAAGTGTAGAGTTGCAGAAAACGGGATGAGCATAATCCTATGTACAATGACTAGTTATGAGATCAGTATTGTACCTTGCTTTGAGACAGTATATGTATTACCATGCAAATTTACAACGTTGTCACTTAGTAGCAGTGATAAAGAAGGAGCCCATTATTCTTATAGCATTCAGAAGGTATCTTCTCTCATGAAGCAATGGAGGGTAATATGATGAATGGTAGAAATCTGCAGATGAGAAATCTTTTCTCCTTTCTTGATGTCACTATCTTAATGAGCATCTCACAGCTCAAAGAGAGACTTCTACATGCAGTATATCCAGAACCTCATTGGTTTTGGAAGGCCATGGATGAGAAGAAGGTCTCATTAAGAGATCTCATTGGAGGTGCACTTCAACATTTCATGGGATGCAAAGTTCTTCAACAGTTTGAGGAGGTTGGTGTCCTACAATGGGAGGATTCCACGTATGTGCAGAATGAGATCCATCATCCACATTGGGATGAATGGTTGATAATATGGAGCAATGGGTTGCCCAACCACTTGAAGATCTATGATATAGGCCAGCAAGAAGCATGGTTGCACTGGTTTCTCTTGGGTGAGTATGGTTACTACGCAAAGGTTCATATTTTCTTGTCTCATGCCTTATGTCTCAATGATATAATGCATAAGAAAAAAACATGGTTACATTGGTTGTTGATGAGAGAGTTTGGACATCACATGATATATCTTATGTCCATGAATTTACTCTTGTTTGGGATATGTCTCATGAATTTACATGTATTTATATTTGGGATGTATCTCATGATCATATATGTATTTGGGTTTGGGAGAAATTATAACTCTCACATGATGTGGCATAAGGGAGCTTGTTTGTATTATGTTGATGAGACATGGTATATTTACACTTCTATATTGTTGCTCCATGACTTGCATCATGATAATGCAAGGGGCATCAAGAATCCTTGTTGCTATGGTTAATATTGGGAGAGTATGGTCTGAATTCTTCCCATACATTGCATGACATTGTTGGAGGATGGAAACAGGAGGCCTTATAGCATTGGCTTTTGTTGGGTGATCATGTTCATTGTACATGGTATGATGATGTTGTGATGGGATATCAAGATGCCTTATTAAGGTGGATTCTCTTGAGAGAATATGGCCACTACTTTTGGTACAATGATGATGTGGTATGGTAGCAAGAGGCATTGCTGAGATGGCTTCTTTTGAGAGAGTATGGCTCTCATATTCTCATTGATGATATGGAATGGCAATAAGAAGCATTGTTGTGGTGGATTATTTTGAGAGAGTATGGCTCTCGTACTTGTTTTCATGATAATCTAGCATGGAAGCAGGAGTCTTTATTGCGTTGGTTGTTATTATGAGAATATGGTTTGAAATTGTTCATGTTTTCCCATATGTCTCTACTTCTTGTTGATCACTATGTTGATTTGATTTTTGATTCCTACATGGCCAATAGGGCTAATAATGTGAGCATTGATATATGCAATCTACTCTATGTATGATGGGTTGGAGATATAGTACATGAGTTGGGACTTTCCACTTTGGGAATGAACCACTTCACCTTATGTATCTCATGTGTAGAGGATATCTTTTGTCATCATATGGTTGCCACTTGGAGATTCATTGATGAGAAAGGGTATCTAAATTTTTAGTTGGAAGCCATTCTAGACATTCTAGAGAGGCAGATTTGGAGCTGGACATGCATGACACACAGTGATAGATGGGAAGGTCTTCCACATGAGGATGCCATTTGGAGAGATGATGTTTACTGTAGCATCCAATTTTTCAGTTGCTTGAGGAAAAGCAACTTTTTTCTAGGGAGGGCTATAATATTCCCAAATTTTCACCTGATATTTGGAATATTAGAGTTCTTAATTTTCTTAATGAATTAAGTAAATAAAAGGGTGGAGGGACCCATAATCCTTATGATGAATAAATATCCACTTTCAATGTGTGAATGTGGATTAATGAAGCCTATATTTACATAATGAGGTAGTAGAGCCACTACTAATGTGAATGGAATTGGAGATCATGTCTCATTAATGAGATAGATCATGGAGGTTAATATTGTCAACTAAGATCTTGAAGGGATCAAATAGAAGATCATGGAGCATTCATGATGAGATGATGGGGGAAGTTTTGCAATTAATGCACACACGATGGAGAGGGTGTACATTGCACGTAGACATGATGGATGACTTGGAAGGACAACATAGTCAAACATGGAGGATCTTGTCCACATGCACAATGCAATTTAGATGAGAGCCAAGGCATGGGAAAACTCATAAAATACATAATGAAGATGAAGGCAACATAGAAGGCATGTTGACGATTATAATTGATGTTTGATCTGTTTAGATTTGGAATTGTAATGTGATGTTCCATTGCTTTCTTGGGTTGTTTAGCAAAGATTGCAAGTGTTGTTTAGCATAGGGTGTTCCTAGTTAGGAATCCCACCTCTTTCTTTGAGCATCTCTGGAGAGAATATTTTACTTCATTATACATTAGACATTGGTGCCATTTATATTTTACATCATTTGTAGAAAATCTATATTAAAAAATTACACAATTTCTGAAGATTAGTTTGGGAGGTGGAGGTTGTCTTCAGTATTTCAGCTGGAGAATTGGTATAGGATTATTCTTATCACCTTGGGCTTGTAGATAAGCATTCCCAGAGCTTCATTTTAGATCTGGTAGTAGGCCAAATGTTATTTACCTCCTAGCATCATTAATTCCATCTAGAATTATGCTGTCCATTTTTGCATATCCAAAGGAGGAAGGAAGTTGCTAGCATTTCAGCTAGTAATCCTATGAGGGATCATCCCCTCACCTTGGCATCAGTGTTTCCATTAGCCTGGAGTCTATTGCAGTAGTTTTCAGCAGGAATTGAACCTCCCTTTCCCTTACAGTGTAGTTTTTATGAGCAATTGTGTAGCAGCAGCTATAATCATCATTAGAGGATTGAGAAGCTATATCTAGAGCTTCTAGCTTGTAGATCTGAAGGAGGGATCAACCCTTCAAGATTAGATCTGAGCTTGTGAGATATTTCAGCCATCTATATGTCATATCTAGCTTTAGATTTTTAATCCCAACAGATAAAGGATCAAACCCTAGGAGGGTGATTTTCCAAAGTTATAGATTTGGAAAATCCTTTCTGGGTTATCTTGGGATCCCATCACATTGGCCAGATATTGAAACTTGGAATCATCAGAGCTCTTGAGATCCCTAGATCTGTATTTCCTTTTGTATTAGTTCATGCACATCTTCAGCAGAAGGGATAGTGCAATATTTATTCCTATAAGATCACCAGTTACGAAGTGCTAATTGCAACACCATTGTAGGGTGGTTCTAGGCCTTCTCTCGGGCTAGATCTACTCATCTTTTGTACATTGTGTAACTGATTCATCTCCATATAATAAAATGGCTCAGATTCTCTATATATTCGGATGTTGTCTTGAGATTTATTGTTTACTTGGTTGCAGTTCTCATATTGTGTTTGAGAATTGCTGCAATTTCCCTTTTGGGATATTACAGAAATGGGAAAGATCTCAGGATGCATGTGAGAAAGAGAATTTGGCTCCTTACTATAAGTTTAGCATAGTTGATAAGGGACATGGAACTCAGCCTAGAGAACAACATAATAAGGTTAGTTTCATAGAACTGTTTCATTGTTGGATTTGTATCAAGGATCACTGCAAGAAGGATTTTCCATTGTACCAGGGTGGCAGACCTCAGATCTATAGTGGTAAAGAGGGGCAGACAATTGGGGAAAATTTTCTTATGACTCGTGAAACTGGTAATGAGTTGGATCTTGTACTCATGAGATATGGGTTCGGTCCCCGATGGCTGCCACTCTAGCCTCCATGTTTAACTACACCGACCCCAAGGATAGCGCAAAAGTAAGATGAGGTTTTAACCTGTGACATACACAAAAGAAAAAACAAATTAATAGTACCTTTTCTATCCAACAAGCTACACCCCTAGGGGCTAGATAGTTGGGGATCTTGGTCATCAAATTCCTCAGATTTATGCAACATATGATAACAAGCAGGTGGATCATCATGAATCCATTATTGAGATGGAAGGTAAGATCTGTGATCAAGTTGTTTCCATTTTGCTTAATCCTTGATATAATTATAGTTATGTTAATCTTAACTTAGTGGATAAATGTGGATTGAGTAAATAAGTGCATGTAGAGTCTTGGTTTGTGAAATTAGCCGCAGGGACCAAGAAAAAATTTCATCATTGGGTGAGAGATTATTTATTTCAGCTGAATGGTATGCCTACATCAACACATATAAATGTGCTTCCATTGGGTTCATATAGTATTCTTTTGGGTATTGATTGGTTTTATCTTCAGAGGACTAAGGTAGATTGCTACGAGAAGGCTATTGAGTGCTTGGATGATGATGGAGAGAAGAGAATATTTCAAGGAAAAAATAATCTTACATTGGTGAGAATGGTTACATCTATGCAGGCTAAGCACAGTTGCAGGAAAGGATGTGTATTATTTGTAGTGCATTTTTTTAGTTGTTATCATTGGAAAATCATACAAGAAAAGGTGACATTATTTAATGTCAAGCAGAAGGATTTGCAAGGCTAAAAGACATTAGAGAATCTGGAAGTATTTAAAATTGTCCAAGGTCTGAGGAAAAAATGAAATTTGAACTAGTCATAAATTCTTTTGCGTCCATAATCCTTCGATAAGCACGCCAAGCGCGCCTTTTGACCCAAAAAGCATGCAATCCTGGGAGTGGAGGAAGTCACTTTCTGGGACCACAAAAAAGCACACTCGAGGATAGTGATTCCACACTTGAAGCTACCTAAGGACAGCCACCCAAGCCTCCTTAGGACATCAAGGGAGCACACAATGGAATAAATGTGGCACACAATGGAATCATCCCCCTCTCTTGGGTCACCATCTACAATGTACCAAGAGAGGGAAGGAGGATTTAAATTCTTCAATAAAAGGCCCCCAAGAGATGAGTAACTTGACAACACATTGTTATGTTGGCCAGAATCTCCCCAAGCAATACCAGCAGTGTGTGATCTGGAGTAGATATAGAGGGGACTCATTTGTTGGCCATCCAACAACTTCAGTCCACTATTGTAGAGAGAGGGAGACTTTGCACTAAGGCAGTTCATAAGTAAAGACATCCTTGCATCGGGACTTAGGACCCCAAGTTCTAAGGGCCCCTTGGAAAGTGGGTTAAAGTTTCATCCTCATTTACTACCAGCACTTACTAAGAGGGGACGTAAGCGCTTCCATTTGGATTATTGAAGTTGTTTGACTCTATTTAGAGCTTTTTTTTTAGTTTAGTTTAATTTTTATGTTTGAATATGCATGCTATTTCTCTATTTTATGTTCTAGCATGTTCCACTAACTTGCTTGAATCCATATATTTTCTGCCTGTGACCAATAACTTAACAGGGAAAAACACACCCCTTAAGTTGGTGTGATTTTGTACATGCGTGCACAAAACACACTAACACAGGATTGGCGACTCCACTAACATTTATTTCCAAGTTTATGTGGTTGTGCCTTTTTGCAGATACCTCTGTCTTTTCTGTGGAGTTGGGATGAAATTTCCCCTTTTCTCTCTTTCAGTCCCTAGCTCATCCTAAGTGACAGACTGAAGCAGAGAAACTCCAAAAATTTACTTTTGTAGGAATTTGCATGCTTTTCCCTCAGAAAGGCGTGCCGAAGGAGCGCATAGACATCACACTTGTTGCAGTATTTTGCATGAAAAAGACAAAAAGATAAATTTATCCCATATTTCTATGTTTTCCTACTTGTAAAGGGCCTAGAAGCCCATAATACATCTGTCAGCACTATTTGAGGTTATACCGCGCAGCTTGCTAAAGCTCACTCTTAGCTACTTTTGGCAGACTTGGTGTTGATTTTATTTCAAGTTGATTTTTGCAAAGTTCACACATAGTTTAAGTAAGGGGGAAAATTAAATTGCATTCTGAAAACAAATTATGTTTTACAAATTTAGGTAGTAAAACACCTAGATAATTAGCCAAAGTAGGTGGCCCAAGTCCATGCATGCTTAGCTATTTCCTTTTTTCTAGTGTAAAAGTAATTAGTTTAGTTCAAATTTTGCACTAGAATTTTTGGATCATGATTGAATTTTAGATAGAAGTGCAAGTAATATATACTGCCATTGCACCCTTCGGTGATCCGAGGAAAGCACATTAACACTCTCTATTCACAACTCACCATCTTCCTGTAGTTGATCACATAGATTAACTAAGGAAAATTGAAAGTGGCCCATATCTGCACATGTTTTTCTTTTGAGCAAGGAACAATAGAACATAGTTTAATAGGGTATTTTTAAAAGGATCATCACATATCCACATGTTCAAACTATGTGCTTGTTCACTTTTTTCTCACACACATCCACACACTAAGAAAAGCAAAGACACTTAAAAATAACTTAACAAAACTCATTAAATTCTCCCCATCGGGGCCACAAAATAATTTATAGTTTAAGTTAGGATCAAAGGGGTAGGCATCCAATAAGCCACCTTGATCATTATTCATCTTGAAACATAGAAGTTTACAGTTTAGGGGGCTTTCAAATCCACCGCCCATGGAAAAGAAAACTCGATCACGTCAGAGACCTGTTTCAGAGGGGGTTAGACTTAGGCACAGTGTGGGTAGGTATCAGTTCGGGCTACCTAACCCAGTTGATACTCGGTATTGTTAGTTGAATTACCAAGAAGCCCAAGACTCGAATGCTCACATGGGATGGTGGTAATTAGTGGCCAAAATTATGGCATCATTTCCCTATAGGTGACGATGCAGGCAAGCACTAGATCCTCTACCCTTACCTTAGTGGATTTTCTTTGGCTGACTAGGGGTGTTGCCAGCTCTTACGGGACGTTGTGCCAACACTCGCAAGATGTATTCTCAAGGCCCAATTACATTTGAGTGTGTGAGGATGATTAGGTCTTCTAGGATTTGAGTATCATATGCAAACAAACAAAAGCCACATATTTTTTGACTGACTGATGACATAGGAATAATTTAAAAGGAAAATTTATTTATTTTTCACTTTGTTTAATGTATGCGATTGAAATTTTTCTTTCATCATAATCTCTATCCTCTCAAATATTTCCAAAGCTAGACCTAATTGACACCAGAACAGACCGAATGGGACCTCATCGATCTAGACATCTTTTGGACCTCCCCCCATTACTGGGAGGGGTTCCAGGTCTTTCACCATTTAGGCATCAAATATGGAACACTGCCATGATTATTGGTTTGTCCTTTATTGGGGTATCCTTAGTTGGGAACCCTGGTCGGTCTCCCAATGCCACACCACATACCACTCCTCCCGCAACCCCTAGATGGTAGAGGAGTGCTACCCATTCGAGAAGCCATTTGAATACACAGTAGCGTACATAAAAAATAAACCCTCTTCCTAACAGAACATTGTGTTTTCACAAGTTTTAATGGCTACAACCTCGTAGTCACCTTTTCTAGCTTCGTTGAATCTACTAGATTTAACCAAGTTGATGAACAAACCCATTTCACACAACCCCCTATGGCCTCCCATGCCCACGAAGCTCCCTTTCAACATTTCAAAGTTCAAAGGAAAGCAAGCGGAAGACCCAGGAAATCATGTAATGAATTTCCACCTGTGGTGCTCGTCGAACAACATCATTGACGATACTATTTGACTGAGACTATTTCAATGCCCTTTGACAGGAGTAGCAGAGAAATGGTATGTGGAGAAACCCTCTCCTACACATGGAACCTTTAGCGCCCTCGCCACTACATTCCTAACCTATTTTCAGTTACCCATCCACCATGATTCTGGAATGGAATTACTTACACACTTTAGGCAAACCCTCATCATCCATATCTTTGACCATCTCCACGAATGGTGGTGGCATCATAGTCTATAGAAAGCCAAACTTAATGATCGGGTACTATTAGACCTGTTCCTAAAAACTCTCACTGTAGAGATTTCGAAGGATGTGGTGCAACAAAGGCCCATATCCGAAGAGGATGCCATCAACAAGGCCCAACAAGTCGAGCTGATTTATATGCAGTCAGGGTATATTTATAATATCCTGGCAAATCCCCCACGCCTGTAAACTTACAAAGAATTTCCAAGCATGTTGGACTCCACAGACAGTTTGATTCAGTTGTTGACCAAAATTTACCCAGGCAGCAATGTTCAAAACCCCGGTTACACGTATGATTCTACCTAGAACATACCATAATTCGGCTACCAAATTTATCACAAGCCTCCACAAAATTTGACCAATAGGGCATCGTCGTATCAGCATGGAAAACCCTATCCTCCAGCGTAGGGGACCTAGTATGCAAATAGACATGCTGACGGAAGAGTTCTCCCCAAGCCACCCTACGCCAACCAAGGATAGGGGAACCTAGTTTCCTCATCCTCTTGAGTTGTCAAGCACATCGATTACTGCAGACGGCTTGATCAGGTCTTTGACCCAAGGTCACCTAGGCAGCAGTAATCTATATTCGTGGAGTGACCAGGCGCATCGATTACTACAGATGGCTTGATCGGGTCTTTGACCCAAGGTCACCTAGGTAGCAGTAATCTATATTCGGGGAGTGACCAATCGCGTCTACTAATGTAGACAGTTTGATATGGGTATTTGGCCCAATATCACCTAGGCAGCAGTAGTACCATGCGCGTTGATACTGCAGAGGGTTTGATTGAGTCATTTTCCCAAGATCAACTAGGTAGCAATAGTACTATGTACGTTGACTCTGCAGATGATTTGATCGGTTTTTTTCCCAAGATCACCAAGGCAGTAGTAGTACCATGTGCGTCGATACTGTTAGACACCCATACATTCTATCATATCAGGTGGTGGCTAAATGATGTTGGATAGCCTTCAACAAAAAATTTCATTGCTAAAATTGCTGATGCTTAAAGTCCTTTTATAATATCCTATCCTTTGGATAATCTTCACTACTTTTCCCCTTTTTCAACTTAGAATTTATGCTGTCATTACATGAAGAAAAGCTGCTACAAGCACCATTTTTCCCTTTTCCCTTTCTTCCAAAACTAACCTCATCTTTTCCTTTCCTTCTCCCATGAAATCTTTCATTTTCATGCCTTTCCCCTTCCCTATTCATCAAAACCCCTTTGATAAGGTTTAAAGACTCCTTCTTTGAATTATCAAAACCTTCAAAAACTTTGAAAATCATTGAAAATCCATGAAAATCATGTTTTTTATGTATTGTAGAATTAAGCTCACTTGGGCTAAGTCTTTAAACCCTTCCCCTCCATACGCCCAGGTGCCAGGACCGAGCGCTAGTCTTCTAAGTGCTTATCGCGTTCTCCAAATGTGATTAGCCGCTCCTCTTTAACCCCCCGGTCATATCATTTTCCATATAACCCCTGACCCCGCAGCCGAGTGCCAGGCCGCATTGAAATTAATATAATAAACCTTCATTTATATTAATTTGACATTTTTATTATGACCTAAGGTTTTCCGCCGGTGTAAAATTAAAATCATTCTCCGTCGTCGATCTTATCTACAAATCGATGGCGTGGAACCCATTGCCTCGGTGGTCCCTACCAACCACTCATTATCCCAAAACCGGGCGGTATCCATCGCACCGCCTTCAAGCGGAGGGCGATGTTTTCCCGATCGGCAGTGATTCCATACATTGACTGACACATGACCTATGCATTGTTCACAAAACCGCCACTCATCGCATGTTAAAGTTCGGACATGGACCCGATGTGATATTGGCATCCACCGTCCGATCTGGAGCTGCTCATCGGACGACAATCGCTCACCGAAGATGCCCACACGATAACCAGGCTACGACGTGCTGTTTAAAAATATCTCTTCCGTCGATCTGATCTGCAGATCGATGGCCCACATTCCATCGCCCAATCCCCTCACCTGCAGTAGCGCCGGTGGTCCCAACGCCACATCAGCATCCACGCGACAGTTTTCTATCGGGTGGGTCTCCATGGTTCCTCATCCAGTTAGCAAATCTGGACCTAGGAATTTTATTTAGCATTGTTTAATTAAAATCTTGATGATCGGTCACATTTTCTAAAGTTCTTAACGCCTTTTCTCCACCATTGATCACTTGGGATGATCTCATCCGATGGCCCACGATCGTCCCTTCACCTTCGCTCCTGGCCGTCGATCTCTGCACGATCGACAACTCTGATTTAAATTATTCTTCCACCTTCCCTTTGATTTCCCCCGATCAATCTCAACCGTTGGATGATGCCATCTAATGGCCCTGCTCTTTCCATGTGCTTTCTGAAGCAACAGACCTATATATGCAGGATTTTATAATATTTTTTGTATTTTGCAAGGTTTTTATGGTTTTTTCGCCATGACTGAAGAAATTTCAAAGGTAGAGGCTAATGATCCTCCCGCCCTCGATTCACCAAAGAAATCATTCGCAAGGTTTAAAATTCACGTTTCATTGGTGATTCATGAGGCATTGATGCCATATTGCCCTTGCGCAGCCCTGCACATCCGCAAAAACACCCTGAATTGAGCATAGTCAGAGAAGTATCAGCACCGAAGATAAAATTTATCAGGACAGAAAATTGAAGACACATTTATGGGAATTATGGCTAAAAATGGATTATCAGAAGCCTAAACCACAGTTTAAAAAGAAAAATCATGAATGTTTTATCGGAAAAGAGACCTCCACTGTCACCTCAGGGGCTAATTAAAACTTCCAGCCGCCGCAAAGCCACCTACAACCTCAAAGCAATCAAATAAGGTTGAAGTTATTACCAGACCAGGAGATATTTAGCATCAATACAACTGAACAGTTATTTCAACCAAAGGAACTTATTGTAGCTGTCAGCAGAAGTTATTTCAAGGATGATGAGAAGCCTTGAGGTCAACAAATTCTTTCCAGCAAACCTAATAGCTAATGTAAATGATTTTATACAGAGGAAACCTATGTAAGTTGCTTCATTGAGCCCCCAAAGGCCAAGTAGCCATTTAATTCTGTATTAATTAGTTTTTGAGATCTTTTATCAGATCTCACCTCCTCATTCTTCTATATATACTTCTAAAGAAGATGAGTGACGGGTTGGTTGATTAATAGCTGTAATATTGAAATTTTTTTGGAATATACATATTCTGTTGAAGTTCAAGAAGAAAATGAAGTCTTAGATGTCCTGATGATGTTGTTGCATGCTTGTTACTGTGAAGGCTCTATCATTGGATCCATGAGTTTGGCTGTTGGTGAAGTATTCTGAACTGTTTAATGTTTTCCCCTGTTTTCATTCTTTTCCATGATTTCTTACTATAGTAGGTTGAAATTTTTAGGCTAATAAATGACTCCTTGAAGCACCTTAGACCTGTTCATCCTTCACTGTTTCATGTTTTCTTCTGTTGAGGTATTTTAGAGTCTTTAATATCTCTCTTTAGTCCTCATTCTTGTTTATTTTCTTAATAGTTCTAACAGTTGGTTTCAGCATGATTTATGGTTCTCCCTGCTTGTCTGTTGTCACTGAAATACTGTTATTGAAGTCTCCCTTTGAAGTATTTCTGTTTACAGTAAGTCAAGGAGGTCTGTTCTGATATTTCCCTTTGTCCTCGCTTAAACAGTTGTCTTAAAGGTCTTTTATAGTTGTGATCATAGATGTGTTAGGTGCTCCCTCTTCTATGACTGTGATTATCAGTGAATATTTTATGTTTTCTAAGTCATTTGAAATAAAATCTTTGAGGAAATAGGGTGTTCCCCGAATCTTATATTTCATTTTAAAAAGTTGTTTTGAAATCATTATTTGCTTAAAGCTGTGATTTTTAGAATTCATGGTTGGCCCTATCTACCAAATAGCTATTTATTGTTCAAGTTGTGCTTTCAAATTCCCTTTGTTTGAGAATTAAACTTCTCTTTCCAAATCATTGATGTCCATCTCATTCCAAAACCAAAGGATCCTACGGCCAAGTTAGATTTTCCCTATGATATCCCATATCCATTGATGAGTATGTCATGACCTCTTTTTGACTCCATTGCCCAATGAACCAGATGTTTCTCCATTATATATATCTCTCCTAGACCTTTCATGTTCTTTTGTATCAATCCAACCAACCAAACAAACAAACACCTACACTTAATAACTAGTCTAAAACCAATATTCAAAACACACAAGATAAAACTTTGCAAACAAACATTTGAGAGATCCCTCTCTGAGAACAGGAGGACTAGATCCTGGAACTCTAAATATTGGTTCTAATTTTGCCTTGTCTTTTGATTTTCCAAACTATCAAAACACGGGACACCAATAGATACTGCAGACGGTTCGATCAGGTCTTTGGCCCAAGGAAATCTAGGCAGTAGTAATCAATACCCTGGATACTCATACAATTCTACTCAGAATGTATCACAACCTAGATATCATGAAAGTAACACCAGCACTCATATCTCAACTAGGGACAAGGGAACTGATATCCCCCATTCCCCGCACAGAATGGACCACTGGCACAATGTAATGCGCCGGTCAATCTAGTGCAACCCTTCCTAGGCTCATCAACAATGATACAACCAGGAGAATTATGAGAATCCTTTGAATGATGTGAAAATAAGTCGAGGAACAAACAAAAGGGAGATCCTGGACAGGGGGTAGTAACCAAAAATGCCCCCCGTGATCTCAGTCTAGGGGCAACCCCAACCAAAATCAAACTAGGAGCCAAGTAACAACTCCTAAGGGAAAACTGGAGCTTAGAGTCACTGGTCATGAAACCCAAAGTAGCACTATGATCAGCACTTGATAATGCCCAAAGGAGGCACCACAAATTTACACGTATGAAAAAATAAAAAAATATTGTGCCCACAGGTATGCCCTCTCTCATCTTGTTTTTAAAGCACGTGTATTTCAATAATATTTGAATAATGAAGATGCTTTCACTCGGGGTATAATTTTTTGCAGGTAGTATGCAAAACCATCCATAGCTCCATCCACGAAAAGTTCTAGAGCATGTATCATTCTACCCCCAGCATGATAGAGTCCCAGAAAAACTTTGCATATCCTCACATCATTTCTCCATAAGAAATTAACCACAAGTTTCACGTATCTGATCGTTTTTATCATCACCTCGCCCTGCACATGATAAAAATTCTCGTTGGTCGATAGAGCCTCCGTTCCATGGCGCTCGTCACCCAAAGTAGACCATTTACCACAAAAATGGTAATGCCATGGCCATATCTCTATAGTCTTAGAAGCACCTCATTCCCATTCATCCACCATGCATATGGTCAAGTTTTACCATACGAAATAAAACCCCTTTCCCAGACGACCAAGTTGTGCAAGAAAATTGAAAGTGCACTACCGCACCTCGCATTTGGCCTACCATACCTCCACCCACATAATCCCATTTGCAATACTTTTTTTTCCGCTTCATCAACCCCACACATGAGACCAACCAATGGGGGCCCCCACCCTTAGCAAAACACCTTCCTCACGTCATCAGTGACCGAACACCTACATGTTTTGGGGCACCCATCTCTGTGTTTTGTATAAACCAAACCTCATTTTTTTAATATTTTGGTAAGTGTACAAATACCACAAATGACACACTATATCCACCAACCACTCTTCATTTTTCCCCCACGGAAGTATTCCCTGGTCACCCTTGGTTGGAGTATCACTGTAATATTCCAAATTTGCAAGCAGCAAATTGGAATATTAATTTTTTCTTACATCATCTAGGAGGTGAATAAAATGGGTAAAAGGCCCATGAGCAGGAATAAAATCCCTCATAGTGTGAAAGTTATCCATAGAGTAGCTTTATTTTTCACCTTCTAGTGTGAAAAGGGGCAATTGCATGAGGACAAGGTCAAGTTGGAACAAGTCAACATCGTTGCCTAAAAGGGTGTGGCTTGTTTGGGAAGACAGCGCAGTTTGAGAGGGAGAAATATTCTTTGTGGAAGAAACCCTAATGTGTGGGGTCCAGGGCAAAGAGACATTCTCTTGGATAAAAGGAGGAAGAGGCATCCATAGTGAGACATGTTTGAGTATTTGATTATTTGTCTGTTTAGACTATTTGCAGTCTTCGGCTGTTTAGCTGAGTTGCAATGCTGTTTTTCGCAAGGGATTCCTGCTTAGGAATTCTTCTCCTTATTGAGAGGCCTGTTGAAGGATTGCACTTCATTTCTCCACATCTAGGCTCAAGGCCAAAGCCATTCCTTCAGCTACAACACTATCTCTGCTCAAGTGTAACGTTGTGTTGTAGGGTGTTGAAGTGGTGGGGTTCGACAACACCATTCCTTATCTCATCTTTCAGAGGAGGGAGTTTCTTTTCCTTGGGAAGGTTAGTAAGGAATGTTTCTGAGCTTATTTTCATATCTTTGCATCAGGCCAAGCATCTCCCATCATCAATAGCGTGGTCCCTTCACTAGACTGCGTTATTTCAGTGAATACCTGCAGTGAGGGTTTGCACCATCATCTTGGAGGGAGAGATTTCTAGTGCTAGGATCAGCCCTGCACTTGGGAGGTCCATTGGAGGAGGTTTGCTTCAGATTGTACATATTATTCAGCCATATCCATATAGTTCAGTTTTGTGTTGCAGCTGCCACCCTCCAACTCTAGAATTTTTGCATATTTGCCATTTGTACATATATTTCATCCAATCCTCTTAAGGATTGTTGTATTATTATTTTCAGGGGTTGATAGCTTGCTCCCCCACATTTCTTGAGCTGCTATTTCCATATCCTTGTCTTTTCTATTATTATGTTGCAGTGTCTCCATATAAACTGCGCAGTTGTAGCCATGGCTTCCTTCATGTAGCAGTGTTTCTTCATTTCCTTGTACATGTGTTGTTAAGGCTCTCATTGCCTAGCTTGAGTGATTCATTCCTCAAAGCATTGTACTCTTTTGCTGCTATATTATACATTGGTTGGATATTTACTTCTTCATGTGTGCTGGCTCATTAAAATAACGTTGGTACTCCATTGTATGTTCTTACAATTGCTGCACCCCTTTATTGGTCATTTCCTCAGGACAACTAGGTGTGGGAGATCTGTTTAACCCACCTAGAAGGATTTATTTGAAGCCTCCTCTTGGATTTAGGACTTATATATATTTATCTAAGGGATCCAGGTCCTAGTTTCAATTCCTGTAGCAGCCATTACTGGAAAATGCATTTTCCAGTCATGCCTTGCTAACTGTTCCAGATTTGGGATATTACAGTGGTATCAAAGCTAGAATCTTGGCTTAGCCTGTGAGTCTAAGCCAAAGGAGAGGATGGGCTTCATCTCATCATATTTCAGATCCATTAAGAACCTCCCCAAGGAGGATAAGAAGATAGAAGAGGAAGGATCCTACACTTCCTATTCTCATCGAGAAGGAGACAGAGAGATGAGTAGGAAAAAGACTCCATTTGTTGGAGGAGAAAAGAGGGATAATTTTACAAAGCTTCTTCCTAAATCTATACATAATATTCATGAAAATTTCAAGGATATTAGGAGGGAGATGTATGAATAATCTCCAGAAGGGTTTGAGTCAAAATAAAACTCTAGATTTCCAGATGAGAAGTGTGAGCAAGAAACCATACACTCTAACACACAGCGTAGTCACATGCCCAGGATTACCAGGAAATATATGGAAAGAGAAGAAGAGGTTGCTAGGAGGGAAACTCTTAGTGATTTCCTGAGAGAGTATGAGTCTCAAACTCAGAAATTTTGAGATCATCTCAATTTTTCAGAGCTTTGCAAGGTATAGGTGAAGGGAAGAGAGTAGCAGGATAGATTTCTTCTATCTACCTTTGAAGGTTCACCTACATGTTTAAATAAAGCTTGGGTGGAGGAGTTAGATACCTTCTTGCAGAAACACCACATTCTTGAAGATGAAACCATCAAATTTGTAGCGCTGCATTTGAGAGGTAAGGCCTATGCCTGGTGGATCTTTGAATCCTTTTCTTTGAAGAATGTAAAATTTACATCTTATGCAAGTTTCACTAAGGCCTTAGTGAAAATATTTGATGGAAGGATTCATGAGGCACCTATGGTAGAACTAAACAAGGGAACTCAAACAAAACCCTTTCATGATAACACAATACCACCTCAGAAAACCATGGAGGAGGCTGAAAACTTGCACCATACCTTGCTGGGAGAAAGACTTTCTTCTCACACCTTTGAGAAAGGAAGCATGGAGATATCTTTTTCAAAGAGGGATCCAATCATTGGGAGGTTTCCCACTCATGTTGTAGAGATTGATGGCAAAAACACTGTTACATCTAGATATCATCTACTGCCTCATGCAGAGGAAGGAGGAGCTCTTGCTCCAGGTAGAGGGGTTCTTGCATCTTTGCAAGGAAGTCCCCAGGATCTCATATGTGGAGATCAAGGCACAACTCATGTGCCATTGTTGAGGAGGTGTGGAACCTTGGAGACACAAGGAGAAGGTAGGGAGAAGAACCAACCTCATGAGATGAGATGTACACATCTCTATCCACTTCAGGAGGTTGATACACCGGAGGAGAAGACTGGATTACACAGTGAGGGCATGAACATATTTGTTCATTCATATATGCAGTCATCTCTTGATGATGATGTCTCATTGCATGGAGACATTTCACCAAGGAGACCACTAGATCAGTAGAGGAGGATGGATGCTTCACTAGTTGAGGCACCACTCATTGATTTCAGAGGAGTGGGGAACTTGGGAGAGCTTGATACAGCACTGGGAGTCTTGGGTAGACTCAAGGAGAGAGAGAGAATTCTCTCAACATCATCATTACCCACTTCCATTTTAGATTTTGTGCAGTGGCAGAAGCAGCAGGGGAAAGATGGCAGCCTTCCAACTTGCATCTTTACCATGGTAGATGCCAAAGAAGAAGGTGGCCATATGAAAAGTGTTCTTCATGAGAGATCATTAACGCTGTCACTATGGAGGATAGATCCATGTTGGAACTCCGAGTTGTTGGTGGAGTATTGCAAGGATCTTTTTACTTGTATGATATTGGATGACCAGTTTCATAAGGAGGGGTATTCAGTTAGAGATGGGGTCATCTTCTATCATGGTAGGATATTCTTATCTAGAGCTTCCAAGCTCAAGGAGGAGTTACTACAAGCAGCTCATGAGGATTTATTTTTCAGCCCCACTTGTTCTATGAGAGCATACCACACCATCATGGAGGGGTATTTTTGGAAGGGATTTGAGGAGGAGATATATCAGCATATGAGGAGATGCATGGACTAGATGGAGATGGAGGAGAGACATAACTCTTCAGGAGAGTTAGTACAGCCACGTCTTTTCTCTTTGAGGATGAGAGGAGACTCAGATATGAGCCACTCCATTTGTATGAGCATAACATATGGTAAGGGTGATGATTTTTTACATGATTATTTATATGATGTATGTATGTATCCCTTAACCATATATGTGCAGGATGTTGCTCCAAGGAGGAGAATTCTTTCATTTGGGCTTCATGGTCTAGCTGAGGCCATAATCATGATTGATGATCATTACCTACGAGGACTTGGGGAAGAGGTATGTTGTGGAGGACATGCTAATTGTACACCTTACATCATTCACTTCCTCCATACTTATGAGGAGATTGGAGCAGCAAGCAAGTGGTTGAGAAGCCACAAATTTTGTCAGTCTCTATTGCAGTTGAGGGTCAACCTGCGTTGGCTAAATTTGAGGGACCATTTTCCTTCTCACTTGTTACACATGGCAGCGAGCATGATTCTCATTTTTTCTCCCTATGGTTCTATTGTCTCTTTTTTTATGAGGAGCATGCTTGGGAGAAAGACACATTGGGTGAATGTGTCCTTTGGGGGAGAATCCTCCCACACTTTTTACACTACATGTTCCAATGGGAGCATGGGATATGGTATGGCCACTAGAAAAACACATGTTTTTCCTGATGAGGTGATCCATATGATGGTTGTGCTACCATATGATGATGATTTCCAGCTCATCATATATGGGGATATTTGGGCCAATTTGATTTGCAGCATTGGAGGAGAGGTATTTGGAGATCTAGTCCTCATCTTGCCACTAAAGGGAAACCTTATTGCAGCCCAAGATCATCCAATAATATACACTTATCATAAGTGGAGAGATGTACATCATGGGGTAGGCTACATTGTCTACCATGAGCAGGTTTTCATCCCACCTACTTTGCCGGAGCCAAAGGTGGAGGACAGTTTCTAGGAGTTTCCTAGTTGGGAGGTGCCTCATTTTGCATGGCTAATAGCTTGGGGATGGAAGATCCATATGGAAGAAATAATTCCAATGAGATTTCAGATCCCACTCCTCAAGGGAACCTCTACACATCACTTTGCTATCCTCTTGAGTATTTCACCTTTACACGATGATGGCTTGATAGTTGACTTGCATGCTGAGGAGGAGCAATGTGGAGGCTTGATCGATGAGATAACATCACTTCACTTAGAGGAGATCATCATACATGGATGCTACAGGGAGAGGAGGAGAAAATAATTCATTCTATCCTTGCACTTGCTTGACGACAAGAAACCTTTGAGAGGGGAGGAATGTAATATTCCAAAATTTGCAAGCAGCAAATTGGAATATTAATTTTTTCTTATATCATCTAGGAGGTGAATGAAATGGCGAAAAGGCCCATGATCATGAATAAAATCCCTCATAGTGTGAAAGGGATCTATAGAGTAGCTTGATTTTGCACCTTCCAGTGTGAAAAGGGGCAATTTCATGAGGACAAGGTCAAGTTTGACCAAGTCAATAGCACTGCCTAAAAGGGTGTGGCTTGTTTGGGAAGACAACGCAGTTTGAGAGGGAGAAATATTATTTGTGGAAGAAAACCTAATGTGTGGGGTCCAGGGAAAAGAGACATTCACTTGCATAAAAGGAGGAAGATGCATCCATAGTGAGACATGTTTGAGTATTTGATTATTTGTCTGTTTAGACTATTTGTTGTCTCTGGCTGTTCAGTTGAGTTGCAGTGCTGTTTAGCATGAGGGATTCCTACTTAGGAATTTTTCTCATTCTTGAGAGGCCTCTTGAAGGATTTCACTTCATTTCTCCACATATAGGCTCAAGGCCAAAGCCATTCCTTCAGCTACAACGTTATCTCTACTCAAGTGTAACGTTGTGTTGCAGGGTGTTGCAGTAGAGGGGTTCCACAACACCATTCCTTGTCTCATATTTCAAAGGAGGGAGTTTCTATTCCTCAGGAAGGTTAGTAAGGAAGGTTTCTGAGCTGATTTGCATATCTTGGCATCAGACCAAGCATCTCCCATCATCAACAGTAAATTCCCTTCACTAGACTGCGTTATTTTAGTGAATACCTGTAGTGAGGGTTTTCACCATCACCTTGGAGGGAGAGTTTTCCAGTGCTAGGATCAACCTTGCACTCGGTAGGTCCATTGGAGGAGGTTTGCTTCAAATTGTACATCTTATTTAGCCATCTCCATATAGTTCAGTTTTTTGTTGCAACTGCTACCCTGTAACTTCGGAATTTCTACAAATTTTCCATTTGTACATATATTTCAGCCAATCCTCTTAAGGATTGTTGTATTGTTATTTTCAGGGGTTGAGAGATTTCTCCCCCACATTTCTTGAGCTGCTATTGCCATATCCTTGTATTTTCTATTATTATGTTTTAGTGTCCCCATATAAACTACATAGTTGTAGCCATGGCTTCCTTCATGTAGCAGTGTTTCTTCATTTCCTTGTACATGTGTTGTTAAGGCTCTCATTGCCTAGCTTGAGTGATTCATTCCTCAAAGCATTGTACTCTTTTGCTGCTATATTATACATTGGTTGGATATTTACTTCTTCATGTGTGCTGGCTCATTAAAATAACACTGGTACTCCATTGTATGTTCTTACAATTGCTGCACCCCTTTATTGGGCATTTCCTCGGGACAACTAGGTGTGGGAGATCTGTTTAACCCACCTAGAAGGATTTATTTGAAGCCTCCTCTTGGATTTAGGACTTAGATACATTGATCTAAGGGATCCAGGTCTTGGTTTCAATTCTTGTAGTAGTAATTACTAGAAAATGCGTTTTCCAGTCATGCCTTACTATCTATTCTAGATTTGGGATATTACAATCACACCCTCACACAAAAGCCACTATGACATTAATAACCAGTTTATACCCACCCCAGAAGTCCTACCGACTCCAGGGATTTCCCCATCAGAAATAGTTATGATTTCCACCAAGATTCTTTTTATACTCCAATCTTGGGCCACTGAATCCCCATCATCAGTTTTATCATCTCTCGCCATCATGCATGTGTTAAACCCATCACATACAATACCTTGATCCCCTGAAACAATGACCCTCTCGTTTGGTTGAGGCTTTCTTTTTGTTGACTTCAAAACCTATTTTCCAAAAAGGAAGTGGTACCTTGGATCACCCCTCTCCATAAAAGGGGCATCCTCGGGTGGCACTGTGGGAGCCATCATTTCCCACAGATTTCATCTATCCTCCCGAAATTTGACTACAACACAAGATTTCATGTCAAGATGGTATCGTACCTTACAACCATTTCACTTTGATCAAATTCATCGAATACCCATACCTTCATAAGCATCTCTTTCAGGAATGCTTACACAGAAAGGTCCCAACCAACACCTACGCATACAATACACAATTACATGCCATACCAAGTTTATGTATATGGGTCCTACATTCCACCTATTTTCAAAGAAAAAACACCCCTAAGGGCGTTAGTACTCATCATCATCAACCAACAGATCACTACCATATTAGTGACACAGACATAACATGTATCTGTCAAATAGATTTTTTTAACTAGCCACAACATTACTAGCATGGGACATGCCCGCCTCGTAGAAAATTTGTATATATTGTATTATATTTGTATTAGGGATCCCACAGGACATGGTCGTTCTTCGAACCGGTATAGGGTGTCTCCAATTCCGAACTACACATAGGTCTCTCTCTTTCCACGCACAATATACATAAAAGAAACTATAATGTATTTCGGCTATACAGTTCTTCCTAGACCTCACACATTAGGGGGCAACTATTATCACTAGAAAATCGTACAAGAAAAGGCGACATTATTTAATGTCAAGAAGAAGGATTTACATGGCTAAAAACCATTAGGGAATCTGGAAGTATTTAAAAAATTCTAAGGTCTAAGGAAAAAATCAAATTTGAACTAGTCATAAATGCTTTTGCATTCATAATCCTTTGATAAGTGTGCCTTTTGACCGAAAAAGCGTGCAATCTTTGGAGTGGCAGAAGTCACTTTCCAGGACCAAAAAAAAGCACACTCTAGGAAAATTATTCCACACCTGAAGGTGCCTAAGGACAACCACCGAAGCCTCCTTAGGACATTAAGTGAGCACACAATGGAATCATCCCCCCTCTTGGTTCACCATCCACAATGTACCAAGAGAGGGAAGGAGGATTTGAATTCTCCTATAAAAGGCCACCAAGAGATGAGTAACTTGAAAGCACACTGTTATGCTGGCTAGAATTTCCCCAAGCAATACCAGCAGTGTGTGATCCAGAGCAGAGATATAGGGTACTCATTTGTTGGCCATCCAAAAACTTCAGTCCACCATAGTAGAGAGAGGGAGACTTTGCGCCAAGGCAACTCGGAAGTAAAGACATCCTTGCATCGGGACTTAGGAGCCGAAGTTCTAAGGGCCCCTTCGCAAGTGGGTTAAAGTTTCATCCTAATTTCCTACCAGCACTCAATAAGAGGGGACGTAAATGCCGCTGTTTATATTATTGAAGTTGTTTGACTCTATTTAGATATTTTTTGTTATTTTTTTTAGTTTTAGTTTAATTTTTATGTTTGAATATGCATGCTATTTCTCTATCTAGTATGTTTATGTTCTAGTATGTTCCACTAACTTGCTTGACTCCATATATTTTCTTCTTGTGATCAATAACTTAAGAGGGAAAACCACACCCCTTAAGTTGGTGTGATTTCATACATGCGTGCAGCAAAAACACTAAAACACCCATGACAAGCGGAAGGTTGTTGAGGATGTTGAAGTCTTGAAGAGGTATCCGATGTTTTAGTATTTTACGATGTATTTCCAAAAAATATTTCAGAGTTACTACCTCACAGGGAAGTGGATTTCTCTATTGAGTTGGTACTAGGAGAAAGACTAGCATCAAAGGCACCATACATGATGAGCACTCTAGAGTTAGTGGAATTGAAGTTACACCTGAAGGAAACTCTTGACAAGGGTTACATTAGGCCTATTATGTCTCCTTGGGGTGCACCAGTATTATTTGTGAACAAGGACAATAAGGATCAAGTTGTGAATTAATTATAGGCATTTAAACAAGGTGATGAGAAAGAATATGTATCCTTTTACGTGGATTGGTGACTTATTTGATCAATTGAAGGGAGAAACAATATTATCAAAGATTCACTTGAGATCATGAAACATATAGTGTCAATAATAAAAAAGGATTCAAATAGTGAAAAGGCTCAATTTATTTTCAGTTGGTGTAACTGCCAACTGTCGAATAATATCCCACTTTGGAATTGATGGAAAGACCTCATTACTTCTGTTACTGTGAAGTCTAATCGCAAGCATACCGAAAAAGCTCACTTTAGTTGTGCATAAAAAATAGCCCTAACATTAAAGATGGTTGCCAATTTCCTTAGATCTGTAGTTAGTTGACCAAGACAAATGCTACAAAATCTATATCTATGCAGTTAAAGACATTAAGCAGTGAATAAAAGCAAGATTTTCTCCATGCATCCAATAGACAAGACTATAATATTTTTAAAGAATTTTTGTAGTTATGACACCTGGGAAGGGAACATAGAAAGATGTTACCAGTCCCCCTCAAAGTGATGGGTTCTTGTATGTCCTTAGCACTTCAAATCTAAGGTCTCTCTCTCTTGATGGTGTAGAAAACCCAAACAAAAATTGGAACTCAAAGGGAGCTCACAAGAAAAATGGTAGCAAAATATGACAATGATGGAGGATCAAAGTCAGAACAAAACTATAGATCTAGAGTGATCTTTAGGAAACAAAAGGTAGTGAATTAAAGGAAAAACCCTTCTATTTTTAACATTGAGTTAGTCTAGATATTGGTGCATAATTAAAATATTATTAACCAAATCTAGATCCAAATTTTATGGAATATTTTATTATATTTGTTGGAGGGAAAAAGAATTTGAATTTGGTCAAATCCTTTTATTTGTAAATAATAAATAAATATATGATTTATTTATTATTTTAAGGATGTGGTTGAGTAATAATTAAATAAATAGTGATTTATTCAATTATTTATAAATGATTTAGTCAAATTTAACAAGGAATATTATTTAAATAATGTTTAAATAATTATTCCTAGAAAATAATAAGATAAATAATGATTTATCTAATAATTTTCCTGTTTTGGGTTAAATATGACCAGGAATATTAATTAAACTGTTGTTTAACTAATTATTCCTTGAGGAAAATCAAACAAATAAGGATTTATTCAATTATTCCTCATGGGGTTTCCTGTTTAGACCATAAACAACTTAATAAATTAAGGATTACTAAGTTATTTTTCATAGTGAAAGCAATTTTACTTTGGCAAAATTTGTCTTACATACAATGGTCCATCTAATAGTAACAAAGTTAGACAGCAAAATCGGTGCAACAGATTCCCCCGCCGTGCGCAGCGTTAGGATCTAATCGTATGATCGGCGTTGTAAGAACTCAATCACGAGACACCAAAGGGGAAGTCAGAGAGAGAGAAATATAAGGTAGACCAAAGCGCTAGAGGACTAGACCGTGCGGAGGTGAGACTTACAGGTGTGACAAGTCTCTTTTATGAGTGAGTACTTGTGCTATAGGTGGCAGGGGAGGCATACGTATGCCCGCCGGGACAAAGTACAAAGAATAATGCGTCCAGTAAACAAGGGACTGAACCATATAGTACATACTGGCATAAACATGAGCCAGATAAAGACATGATAGTGAATCCCACATACATACTGTACTTGGGATAACAGCCAGCACTTATACAATAATATCTTAGTACATGAGATACAAATACAAGCCAAAGAGGCCCTGTAAAATAGGAAAGGGCTCTGTAACCGAATGATAAAAAATAAAAGGTGTTGCAAGCTACCGAGGGCAAAACCATCAAACTCCAGTGGAGCTCATCGAATGAACGGAGAGGTCATCCGGGCATGTGGGGGGCTACTTGTAGGGCCACCCCCTCATGAGGACTGAAACATCTCACACACACCCGGGAATCGCCGGTATCATCTGCTGCATCACTGAACCATCAAGTATACGGATCTCAATTATGCTGGAAGGAGCTGGAGCTAAGAAACAATCAAGTCAAAGGGCAATAAGGAGTCCCTTTTCCTGATCCGAGGCACCGAACAAGAGGAATCTAGAACTGCCAGCACACCCTCTAGACTCGTCTTCTAGAATGAATGAGTCAGCGTTCTCCAAGGTATGAGGTCTATCATAGGTGTGAGGCAACAAGGGGTCCTCAATTAAGGCACGAGACACAATAGTAGAGCGACTAACAGCATCGAACACCAAGGATGATGGTGGAATTGGGGGCATACTATGTAGCAGCCAAAAAAGCTTCCTTATTAGACATGTAGTTAGTAACAAGGGATGACATGGCATCCCACCATCAGACACCAGAGGATGTGATAGTATGACCGACGCGCCAAAATGGGCGACACGAGAGAGCGAAAAGCATTGAAGGATGTGATGGTTCATAGCAAGATATAAAAGGACCCCGGGATAGAATCCATGAATGAAATGATGACTCACTTCCTTGGATGCTCTAGAAACAAGGGTGACTCGATGATGTCGCCTGGGCTACGAATAGGCCTAGTGGGGACCAGAAACATGAGTAGGAGTTACTCACGACGCAAGTTTACACGAGCATGGACAAGTATGGAGGAAAACTGGTGCCCCAAGTATAAGTGTTGCAAGTGAATAAATTATATTTTGAGGAGTGGTGAAGTGACCCTTCTTGGAAAAATGTGTCAGGGTGAAGTATCAAATGACAAAAAACTAAAGGATACCAATTTTAGAGCTCGGTGAGAAATTTCCAACGGTAATGATGATTTGTCAAACTGAGCTACGGTTTGGCTGAAGATAATGAAAGAAAAAGTTGGGTTTTCTCTTTTAATAAGGCATTTTCCCTCCAAATTCATTGATTTGCAAATGTAGCTTTGGTGAATGTAGAGAGGAGAAAAGGCCATAAATCTTGCGGCGATCGTAGCGGATGAACCGACTATTAGAATCGAGATCTGTCAGTTGCAGGTACGAGGCCTAAGCCTACTCTTTCATTTCAGTGGATTGAAAGTTCAGTTTAGGCACCCAGAGCTCATGAATAGGCCAGGTCACACTTTTTGGGGTCTGTTCTGCGACCTGGGTAGTAGGTATTGGACAGAAAACTGTAACCTGCCCTAGGAAATGACCTGAAAAGTGAAAACTATTTGAGAAAGAGGATTTCAGTGCTATTTTTGGTTGAGAGATGCGATTTATATGGTTGAGGGGCATAGGTACTCCCAAGCATGTTATGGTAATTCCAAAAAAAAATTAGAAAAGGGGAATCCTAACACATTTTTATGATGTGGTGCGCCATTTGTTCTTGTTATGGTTATGCAGTTCAAGAAAAGGAATGGAGAATTACGAATCTCTTCTGGTACTGCATATGTGAAGAAAATGGACAAAGTTTCTGGGTTGGCATGCATGGTGTCACTATCCTAATGAGTGGCTTTGGGTATGATGAATTTGTGCTAACCTAGAAAACACACAAGTTGGTCAACAAAAATGATTAGGGGACTGGGTTGCTGATGTAAGATGAAGGAATGATGGGGGGAATCATCCCTAGAGTGATCTAAAGTGATATGGGACTCTAGAGGTTCTTCTAAATGGGTAATAATAATGGTAATAGATTCGACACAACTAGATACACTAGGAGAGTTATGGAGAATCGCTTCTCATGGACTCTCAAATATGGGTGCCCTCACAAAAACATCATGTCAATGTAATGACCACAAGGTGTATGTGGTTTGAATGTATGGTTTAGATGTAAAGGGGGATAGATAAAGTTAGGGGTGGTGATTTCTTCCATAATGTCATCATCATAATAGAATATGGGGTGAGTGGTGAAAGAAAAACCACTTAAAGTTGTGGAGATACCTGACTCATCATCATGAGAAGAAAGGTTCACATGCACATCGTCACGGAGGGTGATTGAAGAACAAGCAGATGAAGGATCCACCGACGTTGAGCCCAAGGTGATCGTTGAAGGGAGGTCAAGAGAAACAGAAGAGGAAGTCCTAGGGGGGTCTTCCACCATGGATCTTATAGATGATGACAGGTAGTGGACAGTGGCCGAAGACTCCATCATCTCAACATTAGGAGGGAGAATTTCAATAGGAAAGGATGTGTCCTCTGGTTCTGCTGAAGCAAAACGCGCAAATAAGGGAGCAGTGGACTCGTTGAACTTGGCCTCGAATTGACGAACCGCTTCTAAAGAGGAGTGATACTCTTTGAGGCGGGGACAGAGGTAAGTATAGTGGCCATGGAAATCACACAAAGCACAGGGGTGATTTGTGTGTAAAGTCTTGAGTTTCTTGGATAAATCAGGTAAAGTAAAGTGAACTTCTAGGATATTAGACTCAAGAAACACTTCGTTAACCATGGGCTTGAGACGAGGAAATTCAAGACAATTATGGGTGGCATGACCGACAACATCACACAAAGCAGATATAGGTGTACTCTTTGGAGGCTTAAGAGGAGCAGGTGTTGTTGGGGCAACCTTTTCTATAAGTGCCTTCTTGCGAGCTTTCCCCCCCTCACTCGAGGCTTTCACAACAGGAGTAGGTTCCTAGTGAGGTGGCTGAGGCACATAAGAAAAGGGAGGGGTCATGGTGGTCGGTTGGACCGGGGTCAAAGTAAGATAATTTTTGGTCTAACCAAGTGGGATAGTGACTGGGGGATCTGTTATCACTCGGATTGAACCTCAGGCTGAGAAAGGAAATTTAGAGGTAACCTCAAACCATGCTTAGCCAAGTAGCTAGACCTACTAGGAAAGGATAGGGCTCTCTCCATATATATCACAGCCAAAATTAATACAGAAAGAATATATTAGGCTAGGTATAGTAGCTCAGAGTTTTAATTTTGATTGTGTAGGGTTTTCCTAGATCACGAGGAGTCAAACAATCAGGGCAAGGAAATTAGGTCAAGATTTGCAGGGTGTTCTATGGGGAAAGGTAGGTACAATTTTTAGCACCTTATGATTTCGATTACGGGATAATCAAGATAGTTTAGGAGCTAGAAAGAGCATGGTGAATTCATGGTTTCTTTCTAAACTGAAGAAATTACAAATTATGAATGTTTACCCAAAACAGACCATAAAAATTATGGATTCTGCTCATCTAACTTGAAAAAATTCACTTAATTGCAATGAAATGATGGATGAAATACAAAAAAATTATAACATATGAGCACAGAAGAAGAAACTGAAACTAAACACAATACCACATGGATCCCATAAAAATAGCTGCAAATTTGATTAATGTCCAGGCCAAAACTGATACAAAAGTGTCTCTCTTGAGAAGCCAAACCTCCAAATTATTCCAACGACTACAATGACTGAGAAAATACATCATATAGACCTAAAAACCACTCTTCCTAGCCTCAGGGATTTGAATCCATGAGATAGGAATAAGTTTCACCTACTTCTAAATAATAAATTGAAGACTAGAAAGGCCCAACAATTTTCCTCTAAAAGAGAGGAAATTGATTCATTTGACCTCTAGAAGATTAACCTAGTGTATCTACCTTAGATGAAAGTCAAAACATGACATTTAAGTTCACCATGACCCTTTACATCAGTAATTTCTTCATTTTCCCAAGTAAAAAGTCAAACTATATTGAAACTTCAAAATTTGCTGAAGACTGTGAAAAATGCATTTTTCTAGGAAACGCGCGGTGCCCAGGCAGAAAAAATGACCTCTGTTCAAGGCTGATTTTGAGTGCCTTCTCGGTGTCAAAAGCAGCTCCATGATAGCTCATTCGAAAGCTCTCTGAATTTAGTTTCCAAATATACCTCTAGTTGCAAAATGGTGCCCATTTTCCTTGTCAAAAATTCAATCTCCAAAGGCTAGTAAACACGCAGCGACTATGTCAAAAAGGAGGCAGAAACCAAAAAATCTGGTAGTTTTTTGCACTTTTGAGGGACCAGTTCTCCTCCAAAATTTTTGAAACTTTCTAGGGTTGATGTATTCATCATTTCGAACATGATGGTGGTGGCCATTTTTCGATTATATTTTCTAAAAAAGAGTGCAGTGTCCAGGTCGTTGTGCATTTGGAAAAATTTCGCCGTGCTAGAAATACTCAAAAAACCAAAAATGACTTGAAGTGATAAGTGTGCCAAAAATTTGCAAAAATTGTGAGGTTACATGCTTCTCAAGTGCTTGAGGCATGAAGATACTCCTCAGAAAGTATACCTAACCTCTCTTTCTCCTCTTACTTAGTCAAACTTTCAATTTTACCATTGGCTCTTTTGAGCTTGGCCAATGCAATTCTCTCTTTCTGTGCATGGAGTTTGACTCTTGTCCTCAACAAGTCATTGTCCTTGTTGGCCTTCTCTAGCAACCTCTCCAATGTAAATTGGCTCTATCAAGCCATGATCCCCTTTCCTTGCTAATCTCTAGGGAAAGCGGATCACTTGATGTGAGCTTCTCTGCCAACTCAGCTTCTCTCTATCTCTCAAGGGCTAGAGCTCTTTTCAAACCTCTAGTCCTTGGTCTCTGTCTTGGAGGCTGATCCTCCTCATCATCAATCTCACCAAATCTTTCCAAGGTCTCCTCCAACAAGGCCTTGGCCTTTTTTTCCTCTCTTTGTGCTTGGATGATCTTTACCTCATTGATGACCTGCCTGGTTTTCAGCTGCTGATTTTATTACTCAAGAACATCAATCATATATTTTTCTCTGTCAATATTAGCTTGAAGTTAACTAATATTTTATTCTTTGCCTTTGATTTCTGCACTAATGATTTTTTCCTCATCTTCGTCATCTAGTTCAATCATCTGAAACTCCTGCTCTACTTCATGTTTATCCTCTTGCTCATCAATGATTGGCTCTTTAGCCTTTTCCTTGCCTTTGTCCACCTGTTTTGCTGATGAAGAAGGCATGGGCCCTTTCACACCAAGTGAAGAAAACACATGCATGTAGCATCTCTGATAAGTCTTGGGAAATGTCTCAAGATTAGTCACATTAGCCCAAGTTGCCTCAATGTCCTCCTCACTGCTTGATGACTCAGTATCATGATGTGATGATGAAGGGTTATGGAAAGGTGAAGAAGTAGGATCAAAATGAGGTGAATGCATCTGAATTGGTGATGATGTATGAGAAACAGGATGAGATGGAGGAGTGGATATGGGAGGATGAGATGATGAGGAGATAATTTTCTCATGCTGACTAGGTGGGGTAGTAAAAACTTCATTTTCTATGACTGTGTCCCATGGAATGTTCTTTTTCTCAAGCTGATGCATGACTATCATCTTGATCAGGGAGTGGTGGAAAAGACTCTACATTTAATGATTCTAATCCCTCTTTTTTACAATGTATGCCATCTTGTCAATGCTATGGGAGAGATAGTGTGGTATGTGAAGCATTATGAATCTAGTGAAGTGCATGAGTAGTCATATATGATATGAATAGAGTCGTTAAAACCTCCCCTCACAAGTGAAGAATTTAATGATTATTTTAATCATAGGGACATATCGTTCAAGGAGATGAGAGAAGGGGAAAATGGTCTTTTTTTCATCCTGGTATCTAGGTTTAAGATATGGTTCATAGTAGCTCTGATCAAGGTTTTCTTGTTTAAACCATTTCTCTCCCACATTAGGGATCCCTGTAGTAGCTGCAATGGCATTAGTAGACATGGTAAAAATAACCCCAGCACGAGTGGCCTGCCTATCATGAATATTGGTAATGAAAAACCTTGTCAACATAGGGTGATATTGGACCCTTTGCACCTTCTCACAAAACTCAAAACAACCAACATGTTTAAAATATGACATAGTGAGAGGAGAAGCCATGAGTTCCTTTGTGGTTTCTGGTTCATATTTGATGATTTTTCCTCCTTTCTTACATTATTTCTTCTCTGGTGATTTTTCCTCACTAACACTTCTGTTCTCCTCTTTAGAAGTTTTGAATTTGAAGGGTTTGGAAACCTTACGGTGAATGGAATGAGATGAAGGGAGTGAGAGGTGAAATGAATAGCTTAGAAAAATGGAGGGAGTGAATTTAAATGAAAAACCAGGTCTCTGAAAACCCTAGGATTTAATAGTGGTTATGAATGATATGTGTTTAGGGACATGAATATGGATATGATGCATGGAAATGGGAAGGAAATACAAACTAGGGTTTCATAGCAATAAGCGCTTCAAATTTCTTATGAAACACCAAATATATTAGAGGAGAGGTGTCTTAGAGTTCACTTACTGTTTTAAGGCGATTTCAAGAAATTTCTGAGGGAATGAAACTTGTTGGAGGTTGTGAAACCCTTTGAAACCTTGCCTGAGCAAACGCACAATGTCCTGGAGGAATGCGGAGCAACCAGGAAAACGCGCAACGACGAAGGGTAAAAGCACAATGCCTGTGTTATTTGGATAGGATTTGTCGGGAAAACGTGTAGTGCTTGAGGATAAACGTACAACATCTAAGAAAATGCACAGTGCCTGAGGGTAAATGTGTAGTGTCTGGGAAAACGTATAGCGCCTAAGTGTAAATGCCAAACGACCCTGAAATTTGACCCAAAATGCTCTGAAAACATGAAATTTCTCCTTTACTGGGAACTTCTGATGGATGAATGAAGGCAATGACTTTCTTTGAGGTGTTTGAATGGCTTTATAGTTTTAGTGGTTTTGAATTTTCAATTTGATTTACCTACTTTTCCTATGTTCACTTTTTCCTTTGGACCTTGGCACTGATAATATTTATCTCTCTGACTTTTGGCATTTTGCAGTTTGATCAAGTCATTGAGTTTGGCTTTATTTGCTCCATTTAAGCCGGAAATGATTGAATTTAACAACTTGGGATGAATTTATTACACATGAGAACATAAAATTACATTTGGAAAATATAAATAAATTACATATTTGAATTTTATATCAAAATGACATTTTGATTTAAAAGTCATTAAACTCAAAAATACAACTCTGAAAATATGATAATTACATCATGATGACCTTCCTATAGGAAAACAAGATTTCTTATTTAGTCCCTCTCATATATGTGTTGACCTCATCTGAAATGAAGCAGTGACCTTGACAAATATAAAAACTTAATAACCTAATGAGACTGCTTTAGACCTGACTTTCGTGAATGAGATTTGATTTAAAAGACTTCCTGGTGAAAAGAGAATTTCCATAGGTGTTTTTATGGTCAAGGAGACATGATAATGAGTCAGCCAATTTGATATTCTATGGGAGAATGAATTTTATTGACAAGTACAACCACTAGTGGAACAATTTTATATCATGACCTAATGGAATGATTAAATTTTTCTTTAGAATGGGACACCTAAGATGCACATGAAAAATGTGTTTTGATACCTGGTGGATGTATACAAATACTGACACTAACATTGGCCTTATTAGGGATGGGAGCTCCTTGGAGGTGTCAAGAACACCGTAGACCAAGTGCCTGACCTTTGGGCCAATACGGTCAACAAATTTAAAAGACTGCAGACTAAAAAACTGACTCAAAAACCCATCAAAGTGACTGAGAACTGACTCTAAAAATGAATTTGAAACTAACTCAAAACTAACTCAAAAAATCTTGAAAATAACATAAAATCAACAAGCTTTATAGCCTTCACTTCGGGCACCAAGCCTAAATGATTTTCTGCTCCAAACCTTGCAGAAAATAGAAACTGGCATTTACAATGAAAGTGAAACATTCTTTCGGAAGTTGCATCAGAAATAATAATGTTTCAAGAGCCTACCATTGACTGGTTCTCCTGAACATTCTTTTCCATTCATCTCTTTCAGCAAATAGGCACTTTGTCCTCGATAAGCTAAGATCTTGTACGGTCCTTTCCATAGATTTTCAAACTTCCCATGCTTTCCTTTTTCTTCATTTCTTGCATCCCACTGCAACACTACATCTTCTAGTTGAAACTTATCTGCCTTGGTTTTGTGATCATAAATCTTTTTAATTTTCTCCTGAAGTTTAGAATTATTCTGAGAAACTTCCTCCCTTGTTTTCTGAAAAGGAATCATTTGATTGATTCGACGTTGAATATCATCTTCCTCACTACCTGCTTCCTAGAATAATCTCGTAACTGGGACTGCAAGTGATGCAGGAAACACTGTATCTATACCATAAACCAATTCAAATGGTGACATACCTATTGACTTCTTGGTGCTCACCCGGTCTGCCCACAAAGCATTGCTAAGCTTTCTATGCCAATTTTTCTTGTTCTCTTCCAACATTTTCTTGATGATATTAACTAAGAATTTATTAGAGGACTCAACTAATCCATTTCCCTATGGATAATATGTGGTGGAATGGCCCAACCTGATATTATAATTGTGACAAAATTAAATCATATTCTTTGACTTGAATGTTGTTGCATTATCTCTAATAATCTTGTGAGGAAAACCAAAACGAGACAAAATATTGGATTCTAAAAACTGAATAATTACCGTGTCCGTAGCTTGCCTTGTAGGAATAGCCTCGATCAACTTGGTGAAGTAGTCGGTGGTTGCTAGAATCCATATATGATGTGCTGATGATGTGGGATGAATTTCCCCAATAAAATAGAGTCCCCACTGTTGAAAATGAGCATTTACAACAATAGGCTTCAGCGGAAGAGGAAGGAGTTTCCTTTTTCCCTAAAAAACTTGACATTATTGACAGTTTGTGATTGTTTTGTACAAATTTGAAAATAGAGTTGCCCAATAAAACCCTGCTCTCAACACTTTATTAGCTGTTGTTTTCCAAAACAAGTGGCCTCCACAATCTCCCCTATGGAAGTCATCCATTACTTTTTTAGCTTCATCTTCAACCAGACAATTTAAAAGAACACCTCTGGATCTTTCCAATAAAGGGCACTACCTAGAATGCAGTATTTAGCAGATTTTAATTTCAATGACCTACCCTTACATTTTGACATCCCAGGAGGAGGACATAAGTGCTGAAGAACATACACTATATCTGAATACCATGGTGAAGTGAGAAAAATTTCTGATACATGTATTAGAGCACCATCTTCTTCATCATATGACATTGCTACAATAAGATTTATGTCTAGAGAATGCGAATTAGATTTAGCGATGAGTTTGGATAATCCATGTCCCTTGATCAGCTTGGTGGGCTTGATCTTGAGATCATACTCTAGCATTGCTGCTATCCACTTACCTCTGCCTCCTTCCCGATCGGTATGCGTGAGAACTTCTTTTACAACTGCATTTGGAACATAAGCTATAGTATGTGAATGTAGAATATAGATCTGGAAATCCTTCAAGGCTTTGATTAAGGATAAAGCTTGCTTCTCAATAATATTATAGCAAAAAGAAACATCTCTAATGGCTCGACTGAAGAAAGCAATGGGCTGTTCAACTTGATCCTTCTTTTGCATCAAAACCGTAGCCAAGGTGTGCTCAAATTCAAATGAAAATATTATAAAATCACTAGTATAATCTAGACTAACCAAAACAAGAGCTATAGTTAAAGAAAGCTTTACCAGGTTGAAAGACTTCATAGCATCAGTGGTCCATTTTACACTGCTGTCCTTTTTCAACATATTAGTCATTTCACGCAAATGCTCAACCAAATTAGGAACAAATCTACGTAAGAAATTCATCTTACCATTGAAATCTTGTATCTCCTTTTTATTACATGGAAAATATATTTGCTAAATTTCTTCTACTCTGGAAGGATCAGTGTGAATGCCATCTTTGGAAATTATATGACCGAGAAGTTTTCCTTCCTCCATGGAAAAAATACTCCTCTTCGGATTTAGAGAAATTCAGAACTCCCTACATTTCTGAAAAAAAATTCTTAGATGATATAAATGTTGATCATTAGAACCAGAAAACACTATCAAATCATCTAAATACACCACCAAGAAAACATCTTTCTCATTAGCAAAGGCTATATCCATTGCCCGCTGAAAATTAGCCCCTGCATTCTTGAGTCCAAATGACATTTTGACATACTAAAAGGTTCCCAATGGTGTTGTGAAAGCAATTTTACCTTGGTCTTCTTCATGTACCAAAATCTGATTATAGCCTGAATAACCATCAAGTAGCGACATTCGTGATGCTCCAACTACCCTTTGCAGAACATGGTCCATCTTAGGAAGTGGGTAATTATCCTTCAAAGACACTTTATTGAAATTCTCGAAATCAATGCACAACCTTATCTCTCCATTATTTTTCCTTATTGGAACCAAATTTGAAATCCAATCAGAAAACCTAATTGGAACAATGATACCAGATTTATACAATCGATTTACCTCTTTCTCGATGGATGGAAACAGTCTTGGATTTATCCTTATCAACTTCTGTCTGAAAGGTTTTTGATCCGGCTTGATGGGAATTGTCTGTTGAATAAATTTTTTTTGATAGACCTTCAAATCTACATAATCCCATGCGAAAATATCAAAAAATTCAGAAAACAATTTGATGTACTTATCTTTTTCCTCAGGAGATAATTTTTTGGACAGCTTAACCATCTTGGGCTTATCTGTTGTTCCAATGTTTACGTCTTCCACACCCTTTTCTGTAGGAGTCAATGTTGGTTTTATCACCACATCATCGTGATCAAACAGTTCTTCTAAAGGTATGGGACCTCTAGGAATAATATTATCTTTCAGCTGCAAAATATTCATCTGATTGGCCTCTATGTTTTGATCATCAAAATCACAAACATCATCAATAAAAGCATATTTGAACTTTCATTCATTTTGCAAAAAGCTATTAATCTCTTTTCCATCCAAAAAATTTTTCCAGTACCTTAAGTTATCAAGAAAACTAGGTTTATGTTTGACATGAATTTCAAATGTATTACTTGATTTCATCGAAATTTTGAGATTACTTGCTACGATAGCAAGAGAATATGCAATGATATTTTGACTTCTTGGTACCACTGTTAATGTATATTCATGAAATATTTTTAAGATATCCAAGATTTTATTCCTATAAGCTCTCATTCACGAATGCTTTGCTTGATATTCTCCTTTCACCTGCTTTATGACAAGCTCAGAATCACCATAAACAAAAACTATTTTTGCACCAAGTTTCTTCAAAATTTTGAGACCTGTGATCAATGCTTCATAATCTGCTTCGTTGCTAGAAAAATCAAAAGGAAATTTATAAGAGAATTCTCTAAAATTACTTGGAATTCCACTTGACTTACCAATAGGACTTCGGATCCAAATACCAATACCTACACCTTCCTCACCCAAAGCACCATCAAAATCCATGCTCCAAAGTCCATCTTCGTCTTCTAGATGTTGAAACTTAACTATTGGTTCTGATTTACTTTTGCCATTCACCTCATTTTCCCATTCTGTACCGTCTTTCTGTTCTTCTAAAGGTTGTTCGGAAGAAGTCACCATTTATTTTTCCTTATCAAGAACTGCTCTAAAACTCTCTGAAATTTTTGGTACATCCTGTACCACTACTAGCTGATTATTTACATCATTCAAATCACCATGATTATACAAAATAAAAGATTCTAGATTTGTATGTATAGCCTTTATTGGATAATTTACAGGCTTCTCCTTACTAGTTATCATATAATTCATTTTCTTTGCCCAGTACAACTTCCTCAATTTCCTGAAAACATGAATAGTAGAATAACAGAAGTCAAGTTGTAAAGTACCTTTGAGTTTGGCTCCCCATGATCTAGACAGCAGCATGCCAAATCGAGGCGATATATCAGCCACCACCACATCCATTAAAACATTCTTGGTTGGGATTTGGTCTAAGGAAACCACTAAATCTTTAATGAGACAAATGCAATGAACTCTACCAGAATCAAATGAATACAAATCATGATACGGTTGGGTGATATCCATGCCCATATTTTCCATAATAGCCTTTGACATTAAATTGTGAGAAGCCCCGGAATCAAGAATAACATTATGAAGTATGTATTCATGTAGTCTAAGGCTTAAATAAAAAGGGGGAACTTCACTCTCTTCTAACTGACCATCTATTGTTGGACCGAAAATGAGCTCAGGGTGATCATCTTCAACATTAACCATATCAAACAAAGGATCAACTAGCAACATTTTAGACACATGATGTTTATAATGACTATTCTTTACTAATTCTATCAAAGGAATGGACACTTTCAATTTAGCTATTTTATTTTCTAAATTAAAAGTTGTGACTTTATCTACCTCTTTGACAACAGTCTCTCTTCTATGATTGTGATCCTTTGTTACATTCTCATTTTTCTGAGTGTCTTTCTCTTTAGTAACTGAGCTTGTTGATGGCTAGTTGATGTTGCTATGATTTTGATCTGCATGCTCTTTACCCTTTCTCTAATTATTTGGAATATCATTCTTTGACTGGACCTCTTTTATTTTCTGAATAGGATTGACAGGTACATATTTTCTCCTTAAATAATATTATTTTTTTCTGCACTCAAAGAATTCATATACCCACATTGGTAATCATCGGATTCAGTTTCCAAATCATCATCATTTGCCAAAATATAATCCTCATCTTTTGGAATATCCAAATTTTCAGTATACTCTTCATCTTCAGTCAGAAACATGGCCATACCATCTACTATAAAGAAATGATTTTTTTCGAACATCGTATCTTCATCTTCTTCCTCTTCCACTTCTTGAACATAATTCTGCTGCAACTGGGTCCGAATATGTTGTTGTTGTTGTACTACTTGGTCAGGTTCTTTCTGCTCTCTTTGCTTGATTCTAAACTGAGGCTATTGTTGCCCTCTGAAATTTGGGTTCCTGATCTGTGGTTCTGGTATATATGAGATAGACAATCGGTCAACCATTCATTCCATAATTCAGAGTAATGAATCCATCTTAGCATCAGAAGTAGATGTTTCCTCCTTGATGGTCACTCTCTTTTTAGATCTCATCCTTGCTCTTTTGGCTAGCAAATTCACTTCCACACTTACATCATTCTTTTGCATTTCTGATAAATATGTAGGATCACGTTGACGCAGCTGATATGCCATATCGGTATCAAATCAATCCAAAAATTTGACTAAAGCCAAACCTTCCGGTGGTTTGATATGTGCAGGAAGAGAGTTGTACACTACATTAAATCTCACACAATAATCTTGCACAGTCTCACCAACATTTCTTTTGATGTTCTCATATTCGGACAAAATTTGAAGGGGATTTTTCTTTTCTTCCCATATTTCTACAAATTGTCGATGCAAAACTTCAAAATTGTCAATAGTGGCTGTTGGTAGAGTTCTGAACCATTTTCTTGCTTCACCTCCCAGACTTTGTGCAAACAGCCTCATCTTCACATCCTCTATATCAATTTCATGAAGATCAAAGAAGTCATTCATCTTATATATGTGCTTTTGAGATGTCATAGGCTGATTATTGTCAAACAAAGGGATTTTGGTTGGGTAATATTAGGGCATAGCACCCGGGTTCTGAGGGAGAACAAGGGGGGCATATCTTGTAACCATGATGATTGGAGGTGGAGGATTTATAACAGGGATTTGTATGATTGATGTAATCAAGGGAGGATTGGTCACTGATTGAGTAGTGTGAACAGTAGATGAATTGATGGTAGATGCATATGAGATCTGAGGTATGTTTATCACCCAAGCATTTATTTGGGAAGAATAGTTCTGCAGATCTTTAAGAACTTGTAAAAGTTGTGACCCTGATTGAGAATGTGAAAACTGACCTTCAGAAGGCCTTTGAAAGGAAATGGAGGAATCAACAACTGTTTCCTCAATCCAACTCAAACATTTACTCCAAAATAAGCTTTGCTGAAAATTTATATCAAATTCAATATCTTGCAAGTTTTCTAAGTTTCCAGGGAATGAATTAGCTCCGGGAATGGAACTTTTCTCTGATTGATTTCTGGTTGAACTAGATGTCTCAACAAAAATTTTTGCTTTTATTCCTATGTTCTGAGGATCACTAACAATGGTGGGAGTATTCGGATCGGGTTTGGATCTAGTGTATCTTCGGGAAGCCAGTATGTCTAATTTCGAAAACCAATTTTCACGTTACAATTTTTTCAATTCATCCTTTGAACAAAATATAAACTTATCATCCACAAGTTTAAGAATTTCAATGAAAACCTACTCGGGTTTATCTGATCTCACTTTTTTTCCCCATTTTAGTCGCCAAAATGTTATCAATCGGATTGAACCTCAGGCTAAAGAAGGAAATTTCGAGGTAACCTCAAACCACGCTTTGCCAAGTAGCTAGCCCTACTAGGCAAGGAGAGGGCTCTATCCGTATATATCATAGCCAAAATTACTACATAAAGAAGATATTAGGCCAGATATAGTAGCTTAGAGTTTTAATTTTGATTGTGTAGGGTTTTGCTGGATCAGGAGGAGTCAAACAGTCAGGGCAAGGAAATTAGGTCAATATTTGTAGTGTGTTCTATGGGGCAAGGTAGGTGCAATGTTTAACACTTTAGGGTTTCAATTATGGGATTATCAAGACAGGTGAGGAGCTAGAAAGAGCATGGTGAATTCATGGTTTCTTTCTAAACTGAATAAATTACAAATTATGAATGTTTACCCAAAAAAAAGCATAGAAATTATGCATTCTGTTCATATAACTTGAAAACATTAACTTAATAGCAATTAAATGATGGATGAAATAAACAAAAAATTCTAACATTTGAGAACAAAAGAAGAAACTAAAACTAAACACAATACCACACGGATCCCATAAAAATAGCTATAAATTTGACTAATGTCTAGGCCAAAACTGATACAAAAGTGTGTCTCTTGAGAAGCCAAACCTCCAAATGAGTCCAACCATTAAAATGACTTAAAAAATACATAATATAGACCTCAATAACACTCTCCCTAGCCTAAAGGAGTGGAATCCATGAGATAGGTATCAGTTTCACCTACTTCTAAACAAGAAACTGAAGACTAGGAAGACCCAACAATTTGCCTCTAAAAGAGAGGAAACTGATTCAATTTACCTCTAGAAGACTCACCTAATGTATCTACCTTAGATGAAAGTCAAAACATGACATTTACATTCACCATGACCATTTACATCAGTAATTTCTTCATTTTCCAAATTAAAAATTCAAACTGAAGTTTTCAAAATTTGCTGAAGACTGTGAAAAATGCATTTTTCTGGCAAAGGCGCAGCGCCCAGGCATAAAAAATGACCTTTGTTCAAGGCTGATTTTGAGTGCTTTCCTTGTGTCCAAATCAGATCCATGATAGTGCATTGGAAATCTCTCTGAGTATAGTTTCCAAATATACCTATAGTGTTCAAAATGGTGCCCATTTTCCCTGTTAAAAAAGTCAATCTCCCAAGACTGGTAAACGTGCAGCGACAAGGTCAAAAAGGAGGCAAAAACATGAAATATTGTAGTTTTTTTCACTTTTGAGGGACCAGTTCTCCTCCACATTTTTTGAAACTTGCTAGGGTTGATGTGTTCATCATTTTGAACATGATGGTGGTGGCCATTTTTCAATTAGAGGCTCCAATAAAGAGCGCATCATCCAAGTTTCTACGCATTTGGGAGAGTTTCTGCGTGCCAAAAATACTCAAAAAACCAAAAATGAGTTGAATTGCCAAGTTTGCCAAGAATTTGCCAAAATTGTGAGGGAACTTGCTTCTCAAGTTCTTTAGGCATGAAGGGACACCTCAGCAAATATATCTAACCTCTCCTTCTCCTCTTTTTTAGTCAAACTTTCAATTTTAACATTGGCTCTTTTGATCTTGGCCAATGCGATTCTCTCTTTCCATGCATGGAGTTTGAATCTTGTCCTGAACAAGTCATTGTCCTTGTTGGCCTTCTCTAGAAACCTCTCCAAATGTAAATTGGATCTATCAAGCCATGATTCCCTGTCCTTGCTAATCTCTAGGGAAAATGTCTCACTTGATGTGAGATGCTCTACCAACTCAGCTTCTCTTTGTCTCTCAAGGGCTAGAGCTATTTTCAGCCCTCTAGTCCTTGATGTTTGTCTTGGAGGCTGATCCTCCTCCTCATCAATCTCACCAAATATTTCCAAGGTCTCCTCCAACAAGGACTTGGCCTTTTCTACCTCTATTGGTGCTTTGATGATCTTTACTTCATTGATGACCTGCTTGGTTTTCAGTTGTTGATTTTCTTGCTCAAGAAAATCAATAACATATTTTGCTCTGTCAAGATTAGCTTGAAGTTCACTAATATTTGCTTCTTTGCCTTTTATTTCTGCACTGATGATTTTGCACTCATCTTCCTCATCTAGGTCAGTCAACAGAAACTCCTTCTCTATTTCATGTTTATCCTCCTGCTCATCAATGATTGGATCTTTAGCCTTTTCCTTGCCTTTATCCACCTGTTTTGTTGATGAAGAAGGCATGGACCCTTTCACACCAAATGAAGAAAACACATGCCTGTAGCCTCTCTGATAAGTCTTGGGAAATGGCTCAACATCAGTCACATTAGCCCAAGTTGCCTCAATGTCCTCCTCACTGCTTGATGACTCAGTATCATGATGTGATGATGAAGGGTTATGGAAAGGTGAAGAAGTAGGATTAACATGAGGTGAATGCATCTGACTTGGTGATGATGTATGAGCAGCAGGTTGAGATGGAGGAGTGGATATGGGAGGATGAGATGATGAGGGTATACTCTGCTCATGATGACTAGGTGGGGTAGTGAAAACTTCATTTGCTATGAATGTGTCCCATGGAATGTTATTTTTCTCAAACTGATGCATGACTATCATCTTGATGAGGAAGTGGTGGAAAAGACTCTGCATTTGATGATTATAATCCCTCCTTTGTACAATGTATGCCATCTTGTCAATGTTGCGGGAGATATAGTAAGGTATCTGACTCAATATGACTCTAGTGAAGTGCATGAGTAGTCGAATATGATATGAATAGAGTCGAGAAAACCTCCCCTCACAGGTGAAGTATTTCATGATTATTTTCATCATAGGGACATATCGGTCAAGGAGATGAAAGAAGGGGAAAATGGTCTTTTTATCATCCTTGTATCTAGGTTTAAGATATGGTTCATAGTAGATCTAATCAAGGTTTCCTTATTTAAACCATTTCTCTCCCACATTAGGGATCCATGTAGTAGCTGCAATGGCATTAGTAGACATGGTAAAAGTAACCCCAGAAAGAGTGACTTGCCTATCATGAAGATTGCTAACGAACAACCATGTCAACATAGGGTGATATTGGACCCTTTGTACCCTCTCACAAAACTCAAAACAATCAACATGTTTAAAACATGACATAGTGAGGGGAGAAGCCATAAGATCCTTTGTGGTTGTTGGTTCATATATGATGATTTTTCCTCCTTTCTTACATGATTTCTTCTTTGGTGATTGTTGCTCACTGAAACTTTTGTTCTCCTCTTCAAAAATTTCGAATTTGAAGGCTTTCTAAACCCTAGCGTGAATGGAATGAGATGAATGGAGTGAGAGGTGAAATGAATAGCTTAGGAAAATGGAGGGAGTGAATGTAAATGAAATCCCAGGTCTATGAAAACCCTAGGATTTAACAATGTTTATGACTGATATGTGTTTAGGGACATGAATATGGATATGATGCATGGAAATGGGAAGGAAATACAAACTAGGGTTTCATAGCAATAAGCACTTCAAATTTCTTATGAAACACCAAATATATTAGAGGAGAGGTGTCTTAGGGTTCACTTACTATTTTAAGGCTCTTTGAAGAAATTTGTGAGGGAATGAAACTTGCTAGAGGTTGTGAAACCCTTTGAAAAACTACCTGAGAAAATGCACAATGCCCTGGAGGAATGCGCAGCGACCGGGAAAACGCCCAGCAACGAAGGGTAAATGCGCAACACCTTTGTTATTTGGTCATGAGTTGTTGGGAAAACGTGCAGTGCTTGAGGGTAAATGTGCAGCATCCGAGAAAATGTGCAGTGCTTGAGGGTAAACGCAAAATGTCCGAGAAAACGCATAGCACCTGAGGGTAAACGTGCAGCGACCCTAAAATTTGAACCAAAATGCTCAGAAAACTTGAAATTTCTCCTTTGTTGGGAACTTTTGATGGATTAATGAAGGAAATGACATGGTTTGCGGTGTTTGAGTGGCTTTATAGCTTTAGTGGTTTTCAATTTTCAATATGATTTACCCACTTTTCCTATGTTCACTTTTTCCTTTGGACTTTGGGACTGATACTCTTTATCTCTCTGACTTTTGGCATTTTGCAGTTTGATCAAGTCACGGAGCTTGGCTTTCTTTGCCCCATTTAGGCCGGAAATGATTGAATTTGAGAGCTTGGGATGACTTTATTACATATGAGAACATAAAATTACATTTGGAAAAATATAAATAAATTACATATTTGAATTTAAATCAAAATGACATTTTGATATAAAAATCATTAAACTCAAAAATACAACTCTGAAAATATGATAATTACATCATGATGACCTTCCTATGGGAAAACATATTTCTTTTTTAGTCCCTCTCATATATGTGTTGACCTCATCTGAAATTAAGGAACACCCTTGAAAAATATAAAAACCTAATGACGTAATGGGATTGCCTTGGACCTGACTTTCATGAATGAGATTTGATTTAAAACACTTCCCGGTCAAAAGAACATTTCCATAGGTGTTGTTATGCTCAATAAGACATGAGAATGAGTTAGCCAATATGATCTTCTGAGGGAGAATGAAGTTTATTGACAAGGAAAACCACCATTTGAACAATTTTATATCATGGCCTAATGGAATGATTGAAAATTTCTTTATAATGGGACACCTAAGATGCAAATGAAAAAATTGTTTTGATACCTGGTGGAAGTATGCAAATACTTACACTAACAGGATTAATGTAATAGACTGGAATCACAAGGGTCATGTTAGGAAGAGATAAGGTAGCCATCATAGGTATCGATAAAACTCCAGGAGGGGGAGCTAGAAACGGTATTTGACCGGAGGGGTAATGGCTAGGTAGGACAACTCTAGGATGGTTAAGGCTAGGAGGAACCATTCCAAGAGGGTAGATAGGCTCATGGATAATAGCTGCAGATGAGGGAACTTGAGGAGGGGGTCTTGAAGGCTGAGTCAAGGTGCTAGGAGCAGGTTGCGGAGGGCGGGACTGCTGACTAGTCAAAATGGGCCGCTTGAGGGTGGACCAGGACGATTGCATCATGCAAACGTTCGAAGATCTGGGATCATAGATAGGAGGAGAACCACCAGGGAAAGAACCAAGAAAATAGGAGTCTTTGTAGAATATATGTGAGACACTGGTCAAAGGTTCGACTATTTGTTTGTTGGCAGCCAAAGAGATGATGGACTTAGGGGAGGTTTGAGACTTCAATTCGTAATATGTTAACTAGTCGATGATGACAATATTTCTGTTGTGAGGAAATCAGATATTATGGTGAACCGCAGATGGGACAGTAGACATCACATAAGTGTAGCTATGACCCAATAGAATGTTGTAATATAAGGGGGCATCAATGACTTCTACATCAACACAAACAATCTTGCCTCCAAGAGTAATAGGACAATTGCAGAACAGGCCTATGGGATGGGAAGAGTGGCCATCCCATGCTCAGAGGTGATAGTGGAAGGGGAAAACTCAGGAGATCTGAGTTTCTTCCAAACCAAAGCATACATCACACAGGTGGATGCCCCCTCATCAATGATACAATAAGAGACGTTGGCATTCTGGATCTTGACTAGGATTTGGAAGGAAATGCAAGCACGAAGGGGAGGATGTTCTGACCGGAAAACATAGAAGATGATCAAAAAATCATTTGAAGGATCCACAATTCCCATGAAATTTAGAAGAGATTTTCGTTGTGAAGGGCACGACTGGAGTAGTTCCAGCATTGAGATGGCAGCAGGGGATCGCGCCAAATCATCTACTGTACTATACGAATGGGCAGGTTTACTACAAGTAATGTTTCGGCAGAATGGTCCCTTGGGGATCTTGATATGAACCTCTGCCTTAGGCTAAGGGATCTATAAAGGAAAATTGGTTGTCAAAAGAGGCTCTGTGGAACCTTAAGAAGGGAGCTTGGGGGCAGATGTAGCGGGAGGCTTGTTGTACTGATGCGACCGAATCTGAAGGTTGAGGTCAACAGTAATGGGTTGGTCAGAGTTCATCATGAGAATCTGGTAATCAGAGGTACCAGATGGAGAAGGTTGAGTGGTTGACTGACCTTCAGTGAGTTGGGTAGCCACGAATCCTTGCTGGGGAAAAGGATTGGTAAACATAGACGGCTGGATAGGTGGAGTATGGGGAGGAACCAAAGAGGAGGCTTTCTATGCTCAGAATACTACTTAAGCTTCCCACATCTTCCACATATGATGTAAAAGAGGACAATCGTGGGTGTAGTGACCATATACACCACAAAAAGAACAAGGTTTGTTCATGCGAACATGCCTGTACTACTTGGGATGAGTGCCCTGTTGCTGGTTAGCAGTGCTACATGTATTCCCTTAGGGATTGAGTCCTGGATTACCTGGGGAATATTGGTATTGGTTGCCTTTCCTCTTATTTTTGTTGTTGCGGGGGTTGATAAGGTAAGGGAGGTTGAGGTGCTAACGCTGGAGGAGCTGGAGCACTAGGCTACATATACAGATAATAAGGAGGTTGGGAAATATTGTGGTAAACAGGTTGGGAAAAAGGATGAGGCATGTCGTATCATGGATACATGCTACAAGGAGGGGGAAAAGTGTTGGAGGTGTTGTCCCCTCCCTGAGGGAAACCATAACCCACGGGAAGATGAGTGTACGGATGAGAAAGGGCTCTAGCAATGCTGTCGGCGGCATGGGATGCCCCTGGTGCATTGGCACCACCGGGTCTAGGGAGATTAGGCAAGATAGTATAAACATAACCAGACTGTGCATAGATCAGGTCATATTTCAATGAAATTTGGAGGGAAAATTCTTCATTCTGAGGGAAATGAGATGTGAAATATTTTCCAATAGAAGGCAAAAGGGATCTGAGAAACCAATCCATGTGGACATAGTCTTCGAAGCTAGGGGCTCGACATAGGCTCTTTCTTCTTCGCCATTCCTGGACATGATCGGATAAGTGGGTCGCAGAAGATTGACGGAAAGAGGTCAAAATTTCATTACCTATGTGATAATGAAGGGGAAGCTGGAAGTAAGATAGAAAATCCCTGGCAAGAGTCACAAAAGTAGTATGAGAGGAGGAGGTATGGTAAACATACCACTTAGAAGTTTCTTTGGTATGTGTACATTGGAACAACCGAAGATATAAAAAGTCATCGATTATGGAGTTAGATGAACACCACATGTAGAAATATCTAACATGGTTAGTAGGTTCTTCTCTAGCAATACCTTCAAACTTGGGGATGTCAGAAGGGAGCTTGGTTGGCATAGCAGGCCAACTAAGATCATGGTGTATGGCGTCATTGATCAACTGGTTAAAATCGGGAAGACTGAGACGTATCATATAAGGTAGCAAGGGAGCAGCCGGGATAGTTCTTGTTGCAGTCCCACTATTAATATTCCTAGTATTAGGGCTGGGGCTACCACTAGAGTTAGGTCCTAAACTAGACATGGTGAAGGTGACAGAAGGATAAATGGGGATAGAACCAGAAGGGGAACCCAATGAAGCAGAAGTGGAGTCAGAATGGGGACTTGGGGGAGGACTAACTCTAATCCTACGTGAACGAGTAAATATTCCTAATGGAAACTGAGGATGAAGGCCAAGAAGTCTCCAGGATAAACACCTTGGGGCGCAATGATGGAAGAAGAGGCACAAATCAAAAAAGGAAGAGAGACCAACAAGGGAAAGGTGCAGGATAAAATGATTACAATGTCAAAACAAGGGCAGAGAGGTGTTGTATTAGATGATTACAATGTTAAAGTCGTGGCCTGGTAGTGTAAACCAGGCTCTCTTCACTTAGGGTGTGCATGTTAAGTGTGCTAATTTTAAATTTTAAACCTAGATATGTGTATAAGAAAAAGGAAAAATGTGTTGAATAACTTTAAATAAATCTGCAAATAACAGTAAAGTAAATTGAATATGTCAAAATAAACAACTAAAGATGCATCAATCTAAACCCAAGGAGGCAGGCTTCCCAACAACTAGTCTATGGGTGGGAAAAATATAGTCAAAACACACCAAGAAATGGAAAATGGATCTAAATTCGGGAGGGAAAGGGATCTAGAGGTCAGATCTCTTGGAAATAGGTGCAGAAAACAGAAAAAAACTAGAGGGAAAAGTGTTGCAAATGAGGTGGCGAAAGGCTACAACCTGAAGGGAAACGAAGGGAACCCTAGAGGAGGACCAAAAAAAACTGAAAATAGCTGTTTTGGATGGACGAATAACCAATCTGAAATGGATTTCAAGGTACAGGATCAGATCTGAAAAAATGGCTAAACACATTGAAATCTCAGATGACCTGCTTCAGCTAAACTTCTCCTCGAAAGGTGGAAGCGTACTAAAGCCCTAGGGGGCTTGATTCCTACTTGGAAGAGTAAAAAAAATAAATTAAAGGTCAAAAATTGGTGGATATAGAGGTCAAACAACCCTGAACAGTAGCCCAGACAAACCCAAAAAAATCATAGAAAAAATCTCGCAAAAGGTGCATGTCATAGTTTTTGGCCTATTTTCAGCAGAGGTCACAGGTTTTAGGCAGTTTTCTGCATCCTGAAGTTTGAGGTCACAGGTTTTGGCCTAAAAAGTGTGACATGCACTTCTGGAACTCTCGGGAGTAGGTTTCAGAAAAATATGTCGTCTATAATATTCCAAAATTTTCATACAGCAAATTGGAATATTAAAATTTTGTTGATTTCACTTAGGAGCTAAATAAATGGGTATGGAGGCCCATGCATCATAAAAATATGAATAAAATCCCTCATGGTGTGAAAAAGGATCAAGGTATCAACTATATTTTACACTCTCATGTGTGAACAAGGACAAATGCGTGTGGACAAGGTTAAGTTTTACCAAGTCAACAGTGCAGGTATGAGAGGTGGAGATCATCCATAGAGACAACGCAGTGCAAGTGGGAGGAATATTACTTGGTGAAGGAAACCCTAATGAGTGGGGCCCAAGGAAATAAGGCTCACACATGTTTAAAATTAGGGCAAGGCAGCCATAACAATGCATGCCTATGATTTGATTTCTGGATTTGTCTGCTTAGACTATTCTGCAATCTCTTGTTGTTTAGCAGAGTTGTTGTGCTGCTTAGCACAAGGATTTTTTGTTTAGGAATCCTTCTCCTTTATTGAGAGGCCTCTTGGGGGAGTGTACTAATTTTCCTCACATCTAGGCTGGAGGTCAAGCATCCTCCTTCAACTACAACGTTATTTCTACAACAATATAACATTGTGTTGTAGGGTGTTGCAGTGAGGGTTCACAACACCACTTCCAACACTTTTTTTTTCAGAGGAGGAGGCTCTCTTCCCTTTGAGAGATCAGTGAGGAGGCATTAAAAAGTAGTATTTCACATATTGGCACTTGGCCAAAGTACTCCCAACATCTATAGCGCAGTCCCTTGCAGGAACTGCATCATTTCTTGCAATGTTGTAGTGTGTGGGTCAATCCCCTCAATCTTGAGCTTGTTTCTCAGGGAAAAGGCCAACCCTTCTCTCGGAAACCTTGTAAGAAGGAATATCACTCAATTTCTGTATTATTCAGCTGTATAAAGACATATATTCAGTTATATTACATCATTTTTAGATCTAGATCTGCAGATCTGACATTTTACACTTGTACTCTCACAGAACCCTTGCCGGGTCATTTCTATAATGTGTAAAAGAAGCTTATTCTCCATTTTTCTCCATGATCTGATGTAATACACTCCATGTATGCTATTTCCATCATATTTCAGCATAAACCCTCATAAAATCATGTTGTACATGCTTCAATAAATTCTGCATAAGTAAAGTCATGGGATTTGGGCCTTTTTGAGCCATATCGGGACCAGGAGACCTGTTTAACTTAGCTAGAGTGATTTTTTTTGCTCCCATTTGGTACGTAAGTCCAATGTGACATAATATAAGGGACCCCACCATTATTTTCCCTTGTTATTATGCTATTTTATGGGAATAATGTTTTTAGGGCTTAAAATGCTGCTTTTCCCCAATTTTTGGATCCTAGAATGAAGTCTAAGTTGCTGTTGTAACAACATCTAATGATAATGTGTTTCTTAACACATTTCATGAGTGAATATCTTGCTACTGCTCCAGCATTGTGTTTACATATTACTGCAGTCCCATTATTGGGCATTTTCCAGCCATTCTAGGTGTGAGAGGTTTGTTTACCTCACCTAGTTTTCTTGGTTTCTAATTTCTTCTTGGATTTTGGTCTTATATTATCAGATCTAAGGGATTCAAGGGCTAATATTGTTTTCTGTAGCAAAAATTCATGAAAAATGAATTTTTTAGGCATGTCTTGCTAGCAATCCCAATTTGGGGATATTACAGTGGTATCAGAGCATGATCTTTGGCTCAGCCTATGAGTTCTAGCTATCAGAAGAGCAGAGGTAAAAATGATGAAAAGGATGATCTTGCTCTCATCAGTTTTCAGATCTAGAAATGACCTCCCCAAGTAGGTTAAGCATATGAAAAGTTGTAGTGAAACTCCTAGAGGGTTTCGAGAAGAGGAAGAGCCATGCACTTCCTATTCTCAAAGAGGAGAAGACCAGAGGCATGAAGGACACTTGGAATCTGAAATTCTAAGTGCATACCTTTCTGAATACAAATATAAACCTAGAGTCTTCAAGGAGACTCTAGCTTTACCATATTTCATTCAGCTGGAAGAAGGAAAGAGGCCCTACAACTATGGGATGATGAGAGGCAATATATTCCTATTGTCCACTTTTGATGGACGCTCAAATGTGCAGCAAAGGCTTGGGAAATGAAGCTATAGGGTTTCTTCCTATGACATCCAGTAGTAGAGAAAGAGGCTGTAGAAATTGCAGCACTACACCTTGAAGGTGAAGCTAATACTTGGTGGTTCAACCATTTTAGCCATGCAAGGGTATCTACTCTTGCTGAGTTTTGTCAAATGATGATCAGGAGATTTGGCAAAAGGAGGGAGAAACCCTCACCACCAGTTTAAGAGACATGTACCAACACTGTTGTAACCATGGAGGAGAAGCCTCCATCTTCAACAGTTTGGGAAGCCAACACATATGAGGAAGAAACTCTTGCAACCCTGCAAGAAGCTTCCAAATTTCATCAAGGTATGATTGAGTTCCCATCTCTTGTCATTTTAGAAAAACTTATGGATGGATCTACATCATTATATACAACTGATCCAAATCAATAGAGTTGCACTGTGTTGTACAAGATCAATAGTGAAGAAAGGAGGACCTGTTCCTCATGGGAGAATATAGATAACAACATCCTTCAGGAAGCCATGGAGGAAGATATGTCAAAGGGTAGACATCTTGAGATGAGAAACCTTTTCTCCTCTTTAGATGACACTCTCTCAATGAGCATGCCTTACTTAAAGAGAGACTTCTACTTGCAACAGAACCAAGGCCTCTTTGGTTTTGGAAGGCCACGCATGAGGAGGAGGTCTCATCGGGAGATTCCATTGGAGGTGCACTTCAACATTTCATGAAGTGCAAAGTTCTTCAAAGATTTGAGGAGGTTAGTGTCCTACCATGGGAGGATAACAAATATCTGCAAAATGAGATCCATCACCCGCATTGGGATGAGTGGATGGCAGTATGGAGCAAGAGGTTTCCAAACCCCTCCAAGATCTATGATACAGGCCAGGAAGAAGCATGGCTGCGCTGGTTATTTTTGGGTGAGTATGGTCACTACCGAAAAATTTCTAATTCCTTATCTCATGCCTTAAGTCTTAAAGATAGGATGCATAAGAAGAAGGCATGGTTGTTGTGGCTATTAAGAAGAGAGTTTGGACATCATATGTCAAATATTATGTCCATGTATTTTCCTTTGTTTGAGGTATATCTCATGTACTCACATGTATTTATGTTTGAGATGTATTTCATGTATGTACCTTGTTTTGGGAGGGAGGATAATTCCCACATGATTCATAAGGGAGATGGGTTGTACTATGTTGATGAGACATCTCACATGTCCATCATTGTATTATTGCTCCATGAGTGGCATTTTGATAATGCAAGGAGGCAGCAAGAGTCCTTGTTGCTATGGTTACTATTGGGAGAGTATGGGCTGAAATTTTCCCATACTCATCATGATATTTTAGGAGTGTATGGCACATTCAAGGTGTAAAGAGGCTATCCTTCAGCAATGGAGGACAACGAGATACTTCCACATAAGAGGAAAAGCTTCTCACATAGCAGCATATTGGTGGATGGCTTTGGCATGTGGAATGTCAAAGGGGGGAGTCATGGAGTGACAAGAGCCTTGACACTAAGGCCAACAGCACTGTCACTTAGGAGTAAGTATATTTTGATGGAGTGTTCCGAGGGGAATATGCATCCTTCCCTTTTGCAGATTTTCATGAGGAGATTTTCATGGGAGGACTCATCCATGGACCTCACTTTCAGTTTACTCATTATACATGGTAAGAGATACATTTCTGTATTTATTAATTATCCCACTGAGTATCTGTATCTTTTCACCATCCATGGACAGTGCATTACTCCACATAAGAGCAAGTTTATTCTTGGGTTACATGGTCACTTTAGTGCCACTAGGGGAATTTTGAGGTCTAAAATGGGCCTCCTAAGGAAAATGTACAATCAAAATTCACTTTATGAGAACCAATCATATTTTAGGGGATGACATCATCTCTAATGGTTGAGGTGGCATTGATTGAGTTAAAGGTACTTACTTGTCACATTCTCAATGGTGGATAAAAACTCATGGTTAACCATGGTAGTGTTCTAAGTACTTTTAAAGTCAAAGTAAAGTACTCATAATAAATGTCATTTCACACTTTTTGAATAAAAATATATTATTGTCATTTCATATTTCTTGAAAGAAACAATGAACATCCCTATACATTTATTATATTATTTTATATTATATTATTTTTATATAGTATATTAATTACATGTTATTATACAATTTAAATAATATAAATTTTAATTAATAGCATATAATATAATTAAGAATTTATAAATTTGAATTTATACTTTAATTTAATTTATTTAAGTACAAAGGACAAATGCATTAGTTGTTCAATGATAATGACTTTTTCTTGAAAATCTCATTCTTATTTATAGTCACATCAACACAATTTTTTTATTTATTTTATTTTGGTACAACTTTTGAATTGAATTTAACTATGTAACATAGATTGTGGTGCAAAAAATTAATTGAAAATTCATAAATATTATTTTATTGGCTTAGCTATCATTTTATTATTTCCTTAGGAGGTCCATTTTAAACCTCAAAATTCCCCTAATGCAATCTTTGTAATGTTGATAACCCATCTCCTTTAAACTTTGGGCAAGTGTATAATTGTTTTGATTGTGCTCAACTGATATATATTGCTGATTACTACCACATAGTAGATGAGCAAACTTGTGCAGCTAGTAATCCATTGAGAAGCAACTTTCCACATGATGTTCTCAAGCAGCAGTTGGAAAGACTGCGCTGTATCCACTTGATAAACTATTGGTATCATATAACCTTCAGTATTTCTCTTATTTGGATGCCAAGTGGTGATGATGTGACATTCATTTTGGATGGGATGATTTGGGCCAGCATGATTCATGACATGGGAGAGAGGATCTTTGGGGATCTAATATTCTTCTTGCCACTTGAGGGCAACCTTATTACAGCCACAAATCAGCATGTTCTCTACACTTACTATGAGTGGAGAGAAAGACAGTGTGGGGTAGGCCATTTTGTCTACCATTTTTAGTTATTCAGCCCACCTACATTGCAGGAGCTAAGGGTGGAAGAGATTTTTTATGAGTTTCCATGCTGGAGGGTGACTCATTTTGTATGCATGATTGCTTGGGGATGGAGGATCCACTTAGGGAAAGGTGTTTTCCCAATAAATTTCAGTCTCCATGCCTTAGGAGGCAACTCTTCAATTCTATCCTTGCAGTTGCTTGAGGACAAGCAACATTTGGGAGGGGAGGACTGTAATATTCCAAAATTTGCATACAGCAAATTGGAATATTAAAATTTTGTTGATTTCACTTAGGAGCTAAATAAATGGGTAAGGAGGCCCATGCATCATAAAAATATGAATAAAATCTCTCATGGTGTGAAAAGGGATCAAGGTAGCCATTGGATTTTACACTCTCATGTGTGAACAGGGACAAATGCATTTGGACAAGGACAAGTTTGACCAAGTCAACAGCGCAGGTATGAGAGGTGGAGATCATCCATAGAGACAGCGCAGTGCAAGTGGGAGGAAGATTCCTTGGTGAAGGAAACCCTAATGAGTGGGGCACAAGGAAAGAAGGCTCATGCATGTTTAAAAGAAGGGAAATGCAACCATAACAAGGCATGCTTATGATTTGATTTATGGATTTGTCTGCTTAGACTATTCTACAATCTCTTGTTGTTTAGCAGAGTTGCTGTGCTGCTTAGCACAAGGATTTCCTATTTAGGAATCCTTCTCCTTTCTTGAGAGGCCTCTTGGAGGAGTGTACTAATTTTCCTCACATCCAAGCTAGAGGCTAGGCATCCTCCTTCAGCTACAGAGTTATTTCTGCAACAGTATAACATTGTGTTGCAGGGTGTTGCAGTGAGGGTTCATAACACCACTTCCAGCACTTGTTTTCAGAGGAGGATGCTCTCTTCCCTTTGAGAGATCAGTGAGGAAGAATTCCGGAGCAATATTGCACATCTTGGCACTTGGCCAAAGTACTCCCAACATCTATAGTGCAGTCCCTTGCAGGAACTGCATCATTTCTTGCAGAGTTGTAGTGTGAGGGTCAATCCCCTCAATCTTGAGCTTGTTTCTCAGGGAAAGGGCCAACCCTTCTCCTGAAAACCTTGTAAGAAGGAATATCCTTCAATTTCTATATTCTTTAGCTGTATAAAGACATAGCTTCAGTTATACTATGTCATTTTCAGATCCATATCTGTAGATCTGACATTTTACACTTGTACTCTCATAGAACCCTTGCCGGGTCATTTCCATAATGTGTAAAAGAAGCTTATTCTCCATTTTTCTCCATGATATGATTTAATACACTCCATGTATGATATTTCCATAATATTTCATCATAAACCCTCATAAAATCATGCAGTACATGCTTTCGTAAAATCTGCATAAGTAAAGTCATGGGATTTGGGCCTTTTTGAACCATATCGAGACCGGGAGACCTGTTTAACTTAGCTAGAGTGATTTTTTTTTTCTCCAATTTGGTATGTAAGTCCCATATGAAATAATATAAGGGAACCCACCATTATTTTCCCCTGTTATTATGCTATTTTCTGGGAATAATGTTTTTAGGGCTTAAAATGCTACTTTTCCCCAATTTTTGGATCCTAGAATGAAGTCTAAGCTGTTGTTGTAACACCAGTTGATGATAATGTGTTTCTTGACACATTTCATGAGTGAATATCTTGCTTCTGCTCCAACATTGTGTTTCCATATTGGTGCAGTCCCAATATTGGGCATTTTCCAGCCATTCTTGGTGTGAGAGGTCTTTTTACCTCACCTAGTTTGCTTGGTTTCTGATTTCCTCTTGGATTTGGGTCTTATATTATCAGATCTAATGGATCCAAGGGCTAATATTTTTTGATGTAGCACACATTCCTAAAAAATGTGTTTTTCAAGCATGTCTTGCTAGCAATCCCAATTTGGGGATATTACATCGTCTTAGTTGTGGCTAATGCTTGTCACCTGCGCAATAGGCCCAGAAACATATAGAAGTTATAATTTTTACATTTTTAGGGTTTTAAAGGTTAAAAACAACATCAAGAAAAGAAAAACAAGAAGCTGAAGAAAAACCATAAGGTTTGAAGCAGCTGGTCATGTAGGGATCTGAAAAATGAAAGTGGTCGTAATTATATACCCTTGTGGAGTTGCCAGTTGTTAGTGTGAATTCTAATCACAAGCGTACAAAAAAATATCACTTTATCTGTGCACAACAAACAACCGTAACATCAAAGATGGCTGCCAATTTCGTTAGATTTGCAGTTAGCTGACTAAGACAAATGTTGTAAAATCCCGATCTATGCAGTAAAGAAATTAAGCTGTAAATAAAAGCAATATTTGATCCATGCATCCAATAGACAAGACAAGAATATTTTTAAATAATTTTTGTATTTATGACACTCGGAAAGGGAACATAGAAATATGTTACCATTCCCCCTCAATGGGATGGGTTCTTGTATGTCGTCAGTGCTTCAGATCTAAGATCTCTCTCTCTTGATGGTGTAGAAAGCCCAGACAAAAAATGAAACTCAAAGGGAGCTCACAAGAAAAATGGTAGCAAAATATGACAATGATGGAGGATCAAAGTCAGACGAAAAGTATAGATCCAGAGTGATATTTAGGCAACAAAAGGTAGTGAATGAATGGAAAATCCCTTCTATTTATAACAAAATATTGAGTTAGTCTAGATATTGGTGCATAATTAAAATATTATTCACCAAATCTAGATCCAACTTTTATGGAATATTTTATTATATTTGTTGGAGGGAAAAAGAATTTGAATTTGGTAAAATCCTTTTATTTGTAAATACTAAATAAATAAATTATTTATTTATTATTTTAAGGATGTGGTTGAGTAATAATTAAATAAATAGTGATTCATTCAATTATTTATAAATGATTTAGTCAAATTTAACAAGGAATATTATTTAAATAATTTTTAAATAATTATTCCTAGAAAATAATAAGATAAATAGTGATTTCTCTAATTAATTTTCCTGTTTTGGGTTAAATATGACCAGAAATATTAATTAAACTGTTGTTTAACTAATTATCCCTTGAGGAAAATCAAACAAATAAGGATTTATTCAATTATTCCTCATGGGGTTTCATGTTTAGACCATAAAAACTTAATAAATTAAGGATTACTAAGTTATTTTTCATAGTGAAAGCAATTTTGCTTAGTGTAAAATTTGTCTTACATGGTGTACTTCGGTCCATCTAATAGTAACAGGTTAGATGACCAAAAATTGGTGGAACAACTTCTCCACATTGATGACCAATCCTCATGCTACTTCCACACTTCTCCTTTCACAAGCCACTAATGTCTTTCTCTACTCAGCATCGGTCATCACAACTTACTCTCCCCCTTTGACATCAATGGAAAAGGGTTATAAACTGCTATTTCTCCCCTTTTTAATCACTGATTGGTGGTAAAACTTCTGATGTATTATATTATTCTCTACATAATTTTATCCTCAAGGGATGATACCCCTAATGAGGCACTTGAATTATTCCCTTCAAACCCATCTATAATCATAATGGACAAACAAACCTACATAATAAGAAATTAGTAAAATATGTCCTTGCATCTTCTTGTATTTGTTGCTTCTTCCCTAGGAACAAGACATATATGATATGCTCCCCTTGAACATATACTGACTCTTCTTTGAATGATCATCCAATTCTCATCACCTTATGGTTGTTGGCTAAAAATATCTTTTACGAGTGCATCTCTTGTACCCATTAGAAGAGATTGATACCAATGAAAAAACTTCATATGTTATTATTGTTGCTACAAATACCAACCATTAGTGAGGCCTTTGTGGTTATCCTTCCACTATTCATTATGCTTCTAAGAGTGTGCTCACTTCTCTTAAGCACTCTAACTGTCAACACTACTCATCTTGGGATCACGCTACTCCAAATGGGGATTGTTGCTTAAATGATGCCAATTTCACCAAAACGTTGATACAAATTGGATTAATACACCAAGCACGCTTCTAGGAAACCCAAAAAATAAATGTTTATTTACATAAAATCTTACTTCACATGAACCAAATACTACCAATTTACATATCTATACAAATTAAAAATTAAGACACATTCAAATATTGTTCCAATTATGTTCATGAATGACAAATTTCTAGGCATAATCAAACTCATAATATCAAGTGAAATAAGGATATTTCACCCAAAATGAAAACATTTCATTTCTTGAACAATATTTGTTCCTAAGGCTAAATATAGTTGCTTGCTACTACTGCTAAAGTATCACCCCCTGAGCCTATGCTCTCTAATATCCTACATCTTCTTCCTTTCTTTTGCGTGGAGACTGATCTTGTCGACCTGAATTAAATATGGGTCTCTTTTCATTCTACACTTATATTGCAAATCCATTTCTTCTACAACATAGAGTATTTTTTTTATACTCCCCCTACAACCATGTTGGTTGCACTTTCCTTTCTCCTACAATATTGATACATTTGAAATAAATAAATTCATTACTGTATTTAGCAATGGGGACTCAGCCATACCTCCAAAGTTCAATGCACCTCTTTGATTATCCTTTCCTGGTTTCCTGCATCAGACCTATTTTTCTCTCTTGAGGCCATTCTCTTGTTTTAGTGAAGAGGGACAAATGATCTACTCCCCCTGAGTAGAATGTCCTCATTGTCCTTGTATACTTTCATTGGTTGAGTCTTAATAACAACATTTCTTTCCAGTTTCTTTTGGATTTCATCTTGACTACACGGGTCTGAAACACACTTCTCCTGTAATTACTCTTTCTTCACCTAGGCGTTATTTTCATTTATTTTCCTCTTTGTATTCAAAGAAGGATTAATTTTTTTGTTGCTACCATTTATTAATTGAAGCATGCACTTATTGCAACCAATACTCAGAAAGGGGTTCACAACAAGGATAAGAGGATCATTATTCTTTTATTTCTTTAAATTTATTTTACCTCTTTCCATCTTTTTCTTTTGACACTAAGAGATGAAGACAAACTTGTATTCCTCTCGTCCACTATTTATTCTCATCCTCACTAGCTGAGTTGCTCCATTTTTTTGCATACTTTGAGAAGTGGGCTAGGTTTTGTTATTATTTTAGCATGGTGCCTTATGCCCAAAGTTTCCACAGTTGTATCATTTTATATCGTTCAAGAATGAAGAAAAAGGATTTCTATATCCAATAGCACTCTTACCAAATCCATTAATTCGACCAACACACTCTTCCCTCGACACTTTGTGCATTATTGGGTTGCTTCTACCCAATGCATTTTGTTTTCTTGCATGAAATCTATAATCCATGGCTTTATGCCCAAAATTATTGCAAAACAATAATAGCCATAAAAGGGCTTCTGATAACAAAAGGTACATTTTCTTTGAAGGCTTTTTCCTTGATGGGGAAAGGAACTCATTTTGTCCTTCTTCTGGCTTCCATCGTTTTTTGAATTATTGCCTTGATATCCTCTTTTTTAAATTACCTTCAACTTCCTTTTTTTGGGTAGCTGACACTTCAACCATTTCCTTCTTGGAGCTTGAATCTTCTTTGAAACCCAAACTAGTCTTGATTAGAGGGGATATCTTCTCAACAAAAGTCTCATCTAAAGCATTTTTTCTCTCCTTAAGCTTTTGATATTGAGACAACTCTTTACTTTCCATCTCTAAGTCAAGTATCAATGAGACCACTTCACCTTGTAGTCTCTCACAATAGGCCTTTTTCTCATGAAGCCTATTTTTCAACATATCATTCACTTTGTTTACTTCGACTTGTTGAGCATTTAGGTTGAAAATTATTTTTCTCAACACATAATTTTGAAGTTCATATTCTTGTAGCTTCTCCTTTTGTTTTTGGTTTACCTCCAGAATCTCCTTGATATCTTTTAGAGTAGAGATGAGCTTCCTTCCAAAATAGGTATTTTTATATAAATCCTCTTATTCTCTATCATAGGTACTAATAGATCAATACAAAATATCTATTTCACTTACAACTCTTTCTTCATCATTACTGGGGATATTCTCATTTTCTCCTATTGATGAAGACTCATGAGATATTTATTATTTCTCACCATGAGACATTTTTCCCTCCTCTAGAGAAGTGACTTCTTATGCTATTTCTATTAACATAGGTCTATACTCACCCCTACTACTGGATTAACATTCATCCCTTTTTTAAGCCTCATGGCTATCTCCTCCATATATATAATGGAGAATGTCCCATATTTCTCTTACAGACTCACAATCTCTTACTTTGACTAAATCCATATCTGATATCCCTTTTAAGGGAATGAATCTGGATTCTCCATTTTTTTTACTCTTTTATCCAACCAATAGGGATAACCATCCATCGACATCCAAATCCATTAAATAATCTTTCATTCTATTGTTGTAGAGTATATACTCTACTCCATTCAAAAATGGAACTTCCTCTAGTGTTAGCAAAACTTAATTAGCCATTGTTTCCTTTTGGTCTACATTCAAGTGGTTAAGTTATTTGCGAAGGAACCAGGCTCTGATACCAATTGTTGGAAACAATTTTAAATACTTAGGGGTCGGGGTGAATCAATATTTAGGATAATTCTAACTTTTATGCCAATTTATATTATCAGTCATACTTGGAACTCATAATGTGAGCAACCACTATCATAACATGTGCAACACATGAATGAATAAACATAAACACATACACCAAGAGAAACATACACATAAGACACCGAGTTCTAAAACAGAAACCCTTTCAGGAGAAAAACAACCAAAGCTTGTTTGTTATTTGATGCAAAAATGAGTTCCTACTCTATTACATCATTTTTTTGTGAAAAACCACTCACATGAAGAAACAACTCCCTTTGATTATTTGCTAGAACCCATTAATAGGAAGCACTAACTCCCTTCTTATGTGAACACTTGATCATCTTACTTGAAGCACCAACTTCATGGATTTTTTACAAGAACCAAGTTGTAACTTCTTGGATTTATGGATGTTATCACAAAAAAATGATCACCTAGCCATTTTTAACAAGGTGGATCGAAATAAATCATGTAAGTTTAATTTTACCATAGTAAAATCACTTTCACTATAGGGAATAATTTAGTAAATCAAGTTTATTAAATTATTTATGATTAAAATTAGAAAACCACATGAGAATAATTGAATAAATCATTAGTTATTTAATTTTCTCTAGGAATAGTTATTAAATCATTATTTCATAATTATTCCTTGTCACATTTGACTAAATCACCTAGGAATAATTAAATAAATCACTATTTATTTATTATTCCTTAATTCCATTTTTCGAGTAATTATTAAATCGCTATTTAATAGTTATTTCATTTTCACAAATTTCTTAATCTTCGTGAAATATTTAATAAATCATTTTATTTTTTAATTATTTCTAAATAAATATATTTGACCTTTTTGAATATACTTTTCCTCTCCAAAAATTATAATAAAGTATTCATAATGGTTGGATCTTTATTTATTCAATAATATTTCGTTATTTCTCAATTTCAAGATTATCCCAATAATTTGTTATAAATAAGAGGATTTTATGTTCATTCTTCACCATGATCATTATCATCATCACCATTAGTGTCTTCTTGCGTTCGAGCTCCCACTAGAGTTCTACACATTGTTTGGGTTTTTTCAGATATTGAGAGAGATAATCAATCACTGAAGTGACAAGGACATCAAAGAACCAATCCCACAAAGGGGGATTTGCAAACCCTTTTGTAGATCTCCTTCACCAAGTGTTATCAATAAATATTTATTCATTTAAATGTCTTTCCATAATTGGGTTATTGCATCATATTTTTGTTTTTCTTTATTATTTTAGACGAAATACATATTTTTAATGCAGGTTTTTCCCATATTTTTATTGCAGATATGAAGTATAAGCAACCAAAAATAGTTGTTAGGGTCACTTGTCACCTATGACTTAAGTGAAGTGTTTTTGGTACACATTCCAAGAAATTTCATACTAACAAATGGCGACTCCACTGGTGTAACAATTCAGCTTCCTGGGTGACTACCATTTTAGTGAATTTTCAAGGTTTTTTTGCAGCTATTTATAGGCTCTCAATTTCTATTTATAACTTTTCTTTCTTTTTTTGTCAAATTATTAGATTTTGGTGGTTTTCTATTTTTTTCCGCATGTCACAGGTACCAGTCGAGCAAGAGATAACAAAATCTATCTGTGATATGCCAAACTAGAGTCTCGGGAGAAAACAACACTTTTTAAGCCCCATATATGCATTATAGAATGTTATGTTTGTCTCAAAAACTACGTTTTCCATCTATTTCAGGTTAGTACAAGCATTTTTTATTATTTTCGAGAATTTTTCAGATTTTTTCCAAATTTACCAAGAGTGTTTTGTTTGTACTGGGAAGGGATTCTTAGCTCTATTTCAATCTCCCTTAGATATGGATTCTCTTATTTTGTCTCTCTGAGGTAAGAAAAAGACCCTTAGGCTTTGGATTACACCTCCACCTTTTTAGGAAGAGATTGGATGGGTGAGGAGCCTAGGGTTTCAACGTTTTTAGCCATTAGTTTTCAGGGTCTGGTCCACTTTATTTCAACCTTTTTGTATAGGTTATCTCATCATTTTGACTCCATTTTGAGTTTTTCCTTGCCTTCCCCCTTAGGACCCCCTTGAGTTTCCTAGTTTTTTAGCTTCTTTCCTATCCTTTGCAACAAATTTAACCTTTGATTTTTGTTGTTTATCTCCACCATCTATAAAAACTTAGTGCCTTTAGATCACAGTCCTTCTGACATTAGATATTGTAGTTCTTTTCTATGTTTTTGAGTAGCTCGTTTGCCTCTCCTTGTTTAGTTTTTTTATGACCTTTTTGGGTGGGGTTTGTGTGCTTGGATTGGCTATTTATTTTACTGTTATTTACAACAATATTTAAAGTTTTTCAACACTTTATTTCGGCAGCACATGGAATCATCAAACATGCTCTGTTACACCATTTTTTTGGTCATCTAGCCTATTATCATTAGATGGACCCAAGTACACCATGTAAGACCAATTTTACCCCGAGTAAAATTGCTTTCACTATGAAAATAACTTAATAAACCACCTTTATTAAGTTTTTTATGGTCTAAACAAGAAACCCCATAAGGAAATATTAAATAAATATACATTTGTTTGATTTTCCTCAAGAAATAATTAATTAAACAGCAGTTTAATTAATATTCCTGGTTATATTTAACCCAAAACAAGGAAATTAATTCGATAAATCACTATTTATATCATTATTTTCTAAAGAATAATTATTTAAACATTATTTAAACGATATTCTTTGTTAAATATAACTAATTCGCTCTTAAATAATTAAATAAATCATTATTTATTTGATTATTACTCAACCTCATCCTTAAAATGATAAATAAATTTTTTATTTATTTATTATTTACAAATAAAGGGATTTGACCCAAGTCAAATTCCTTTTCCCTCCAACAAATATAATAAAATATTCCACAAAAGTTGGATCTTGATTTGGTTAATAATATTTTAACTATGCACCAATATCTAGACTAACTCAATATTTTGTTATAGATAGAAGGGTTTTCCCATTCATTTACCACCTTTTGTTGCCTAAAGATCCCTCTAGATATAAACTTTTGGTCTGACTATTGATCCACCATCATAGTCATATTTTGTGTGTCTGGGTTTTCTACACCATCAAGAGAGAGGAATTCTAGATCTGAAGTGTTGAGGACTTACAAGAACCCATCCCATTGAGGAGAACAGGGAACAACCTCTTATATTTTCCTCCCAGGTGCCATCAATACAAAATTCATTTGATATATTCTTGTCTTGTCTATTGGATACATGGAGTAAATCTCATTTTTTTTACTGTTTAATGTCTTCTAATGCATAGATCTAAATTTTTGCAAAATTTATCTTGATCACCTAACTGGAGATCTAAAGATATTAGCAGTGATTTCTGTTGTTAGGGCTATTGGTTATGCGTAGCTAAAGTGGTATTTTTTCGTATGCTTGGAATTAAGATTCATACTAACATGCTCAATTAACTCATACACTGAACACACTTTTTCACACACATTTTCACACCTTAATCAAATGTAATCTTGGTTAACACAACCAATCCAATACTTAAAACACACTGCATTATAATAATCTAACACACATAGATTAAGCCCACTAGGGCCATTAAAGAAATTTCACGGTCTAAAATGGGGATCCTAAGGAAATTGTAAAATAATAGTGAAAATAATAAAATAAGATTAGATTACATCATCCAAATTTATAAGGAAAAAATAAAAAATACTTTTTCAACTCGTATTTTCAACTTATCTCCTGTAATATTCCTAATTAGCTTTCAGCTATTTGGAATATTAAAATTTTCTTTTATCATTTATATAGATTAATAAGAGGATATGGAGACCCATAAATCTCCTTAATAGGAATAAAACCACTTCTAATGTGAATGTGGATCATCTTATCAGTTGAATAAAGCACTCTTAGGTGTGAATAGAGGTTCAAGCATGTGGATGCGGTCAAGTTTGACCAAATCAACAACACTGGTATGGATTTAGTGGAGATTTATTGAGGGACAACGCAATATTACTTGAAGGGAGTCTCCATGGGAGTAACATATTTAATGTGTGGGACAAAGGGTGAGGATGCTCAAAAAGCATATAAAGAAGGGGATGGTAGCCATAAAGGGTCTTCTGATTATTGCTTATTTTTGGTCTTTTATGAATTTCTGCATGCTTCATCTTTTTAACAGAGTCTGTTGTGCTTTTTAGCACAAGGGTGTTTTCGAGCGGAAATCCCACCCTAATCCTCAGGGGACTTCGAGTGCCCACTCAAGAGAGGTTACCTTAAGCTTCATTCCACTATTCGGCATCAGTCCAAGCTCCCCCCTTCATCAGCAGTATAGTCTCCTTTAGATATTGTGTTATTTTGCAGGGAAGTAGTAGTCGAGGGTTGACAAACACAGTTTGTGAGTTGGATTTCCAGTGAGGGTAGCATCCCTTCATCCAGAAGATCTATTGGAGGAGTATCAACCAATTTTCTATCATATAATCTACCTTCTATCATTTACTCAATTCTAGTGCATTATTCAGCCCTAGGGATGCAAATTTCATTTTGAGTATTTACAGAGACCCCTTCTAGGTTGTCTTGGAAAAGTGCTAGAAAGCCTAGATCTCTAATCCTGACATTTTCTAAGAATTATATCAGCATTTCCTTGTATTTTCATTCTTACCCTGCAATTATTCTTCATAGGGCTACGTAATCATATGTCCTCCAGCTTTTTATGTAGAAGAAAATTTTCATATTTGATGTACTGGGTCATTTGAAGATTTTTTTTCCTAGCTTGAGTGCCTTTTTCCTCAAGATCTTATACTCATTTCTCTGCTATAATGTGAAATAAAATGGCTCTATAATTTTCTCCTATTGATGTATTCATGTTTTACTTCATTTTCTAGTTTTATATGATATATTCCTATTTTTCCTAATTTGGAATATTACAGTGGTATCAGAGCATAATATTGGATTAGCCTATGTTGTAGAATAGCTATGTCATCAAAAGAAGGATAGCCTCTCACAGAGCGAGAGATGTGGTATCTTAATAGAAATCGGAGGTATGATTATACAGACAACAAAGAAGACAAAGGAAAAACTCCAATATCAGGAGAGGTGGCTGAAAAAGAGTTTCCAAAGCTTCCTCTCTAGCCATGCAGGATATTTCCCAAGAAATCAAGGAGATGAAGATGGAGAAACATAAAGAATCCCCTAGAGGGTTTCTACATGGAGAAAGTTTTGGCATTTCACATTACTGGTATGAAAAACCAGTAAGGAAACAAGTTTCCCAATGCTCCACTATGCGAACATTCTTAGCAGTGGGAAATGCAGGTGGAGGACTCCAAGAACAAGAGACTCTTGAAGACTATTTTCTAGAGTATGAGTCTCAATCTCAGAGATTCAAAGATAATCTGAAATTTCAGGAGTTTTATCAGATCAAGGACAATAGGAGACCCCGAAATAATAATAGAAGTGGAGGGTACATGTAGAAAAATGATCTACAACACACTATGGGTAGATTTTTTCTACCTGCTTTTGATGGGTCATCCAAGTGCACAAACAAGTATTGGGTGGAGAAAGTAGACATCTATTTTCAGTTGAACCAAGTATCGGAGATTGAAGAAATTAAGATAACAATGATGCAACTTGAAGGTGAGGCACATGATTGGTGGTTTCATGGTATTTCTACATTGGGGCATGCCAATGTGATTTCATATTCAGAGTTCATCCAGAGGTTAATAGAGACATTTGATCAAAGAGACCAAGGGGCACCTTTTATTGAGCTAGCCAAGCTCAAGCAGTCACGTAATCTAGAGACCTACATCTCTGAATTTGTAAAAATTTTTGTCATGGTTTCAAATTTATCTATAGCTATAAGGGTTTATATGTTCATTGATGGGCTAGCAGAGCCTCTGCATGGGTTGGTAAAATCCACTAAGCCAAATACACTCCAAGATTCTATTGAGAGGGCTAGATATTTACAGGATGCTTTTCTAAGAACAAGAGCTCCATTTTAGCCAAGGCCCACCTTTCAGTCAAAGGGGAAAGATGTGAAGGTTCTCCCTCCAAAGGAGAACTAGAAAAAAGGGCCTCTTAGTGATTATGTCCAAAGATACTTAAGGAGGAAGAATATTTGCTTCATGCCAACAACCATGGGCACCATGACATCGGTGTGCTACAGGGAAGGAACATTATATAGAGGTATTATATGATAGTGAGGAGGAGGAAGAAGAGAAGCCAGAAGGAGCTAACAATGTTGTGGTAGCAGGGGAGCATCCACCACCACCAAGAGGTGGGAATGGGGCATTTTCTCTAGTTGGAGGGGCCCTTGAATCTTTGCAGGGAGTACCCAAGTATCTTACTTTGAGAGTTTGAGGTACAATTCAAGATCAGAGAGTATCAATGTTGATTGATAGTGGGGCTACCCACAATTTTATTGATGCTCAGTTAGTGCAGAGGAGAGCAATACCACTGATGATTTTGAGGGATTCTGAGTGTTGGTTCCAGGAGCCCAAACCATGCAGTGTATGAAGTATGTCCCGACATTGTTGGTAACCTTGGGAACATATAATTTGAATTATCACTTCTTTGTGGTCGATATTCCTACACCAATGTGATATTGGGTGTGCAATGGTTGATTACATTGGGGAAGGTCACCACTGATTGGGAGACTTTTCAGATGGAATGGGTAGATAAGAAGAGTGGTAAGCATCAAATGATCAGGGGCATGCAAAATTATCCACCTCAGGTAGCCTCTACACACAAGATGGAGCCTGATTTGTGCAGTGAGAGAAAAGACACATCAGTCCACTTAGATATGCAGTTGGCTCTAAACCATGATGTTATATTATTTGGAGGCATTCCACTAGGGAGGCCCCCAGGCCGGGAGTTTGCTAAAGAGTTCTCACAACAAATCGCACCATTCATATATCTGGCTAGAAAGGGAGCCTTGGGTGAGTCTAGCACAGTGTAGAGGGTCTTTGGTAGGCTCAGCGAGGAGATGGATATTTTCCTAGTATTGGTATTACTAACTTTAACCAAGCCTCTTGTGCTGAGAGGATATGTTTTAGGAGTGGATGATGGCACAATCATGGTGCAAAGGGGCTACTCCATAGCCTTTGAGAGTCAGAAGATGCTTCCACATATGAAGGAGTCTTCCATATATGTTAGAGGGTTCTTGGAACTCCTGCATACATTGACCAAACTTAGGAAGTTTTGGAGGGGAAATAGCTTCCAAGTGAAGGTTGACCACAATATACTTCAATCTTCTCTTATGCAAAAGAAGTTGCAGGGAAGGCAACAAAGGTGGGATGAAAGTATTCCAACATGTGGCTTTGGAATTGATCATGTCAAAGAGGGGAGCAGTGAGGTGACATGTGCCTTATCAAAAAGGCCAATAATGTTGTCATTGTTGAGTATAGATCCACATTCAGAGTACTGGCTATTAGTGGAGTATTCCAAGAATCACTTCACATGTGAAGTGCTTGATGGACATGTGTCAGATGAGAGGTATAAAGTGGTATATGGAGTCATATATTACCAGGATTGGATCTTCTCGACTAGAGATTATAAGTTCAAGAATAATATTCTACATGCATCACATGATTCACTCCTTTCCCGTCACCAAGATCTCATTGGGACATATCAAGCCATTGGGGAGAGTTTCTCATGGGCAGGTTTCAAGGAAAATGTGCTCCACATAGCAAGAGATGTATGTTTTTATTGAATAATGAGGAGGAAAACAACCACCATGCAAGGTTGTTACATCCACTTACCTTTCCCGTAGAGAGATGGGAGAGCTCATCTATGGACCTCATCACCAGCCTGGCCACAGTACATGGTAAGGGTTGTTTCTTTGTACTTATTTATTAGCTAACAAAGTATTTGCATTCATTTTCCATTTATTTAGAGTACATTTCTCCACAAGAGGACAAGCCTCTCTTTAGACTTCATGGTCTTCTTGGAACCTCAATTGGTGATGGGGATGACCACTTCCTAGAAGGCTCTAGGTAGATGTTGTATTGTTTGGGGTGTACTCAATTGACACCAAACATCAATTACTACCGCTAGGAAGATGAGAAAATAGGGTCAGCAAGCAAGTGGTTAAGAAGCTACTTACCACAATGTGTTCGAGGGAAGCAAGGAGAAAAACTACGTTGGTTCCACTTGAGGGAGTATTATCACCATCTGGTATTTCATATGGTAGTTAGTGTATCTCTATGTATGATTCCATATGTTGATGATGTTTTAGTCACTATTGTTAGAATGGTTGGGGTAAGAAAGGTTCTTGGAACCAAAGATTGGATTCCATAGAGTCAGGATGTATTCCGGTCTCTTAAGGAAAACATTGCTACAACCCAAGATCAGCAATATTTCTACATAGATCATGGATGGGAGGAGAGACAACATAGGGTGGATAATTTGGTCTATCTCTAATTTCAGCCATATAGACCATTCATATTTCAGAAGAAGGAGATTGATGAGTTTCTTTGTGGGCCACACATGGGGATCCATCTTGTTGGAGGAGTAGCACATGGGTTGGAGCTTCTCATTGGGAGTAAGAACTCCAACATTTTTTATGCTCCATGCCTTAATGAGGCCATTAGAGAGCAAATAATTTCCATCATGGATCTCCCACTTCTTGATGATTTAAGCGATTTGGTTTTATCACCAAAGGCTAACTTGGACACTTGGGAGGAGAAAGTAAGGGGCGGATTGATTGGAGAACATCTGATTTAGTGGAGCATCTTATCATATGAGGATGCCAGAGGGGAAAGAGAGGATATTTCGCAGAATTTGTTGGATCTGGGTCCCCTTAAAAGCTGCGAAATTGTACCATTTTGTATATTTTTGGTATTAATTAGTCTAACGCAGTGGTTTTGGGGTTGGTCAAAGCACCAAATGCATTGTAATGGGTCAAGGGTAGACCTAGAGTCAGCAAACCACGGTTTGCAGACCATAGGAAAAAGTAGGCTAAGTCATTATAAATAGATTAAAATTTTGAGTCTATGGGTAGAGAAAAATTAAGTCTGATGCTAAGTGCGAATTCCTAGATCTGTTTTTGGGTTTTTGGGAAAGGACTCCTACTGGATGTGTGCGCAGAGATCCTTAGTCTTGCTGTGTGCGGACCCTTTTAGCTATGTGCGCAGGCTGTGTCGGATTGTAACTGGGTTTTTGATACTAATATATGTGGATATAGTTGAAGTATCTCTGGATCTGATGTGTTATTGTTGATGTGAACCTTTGGAATCTGTTAAGCTATGAATACAATTGTGTATCTATTTATGCTGTGAATCTATTTATGTTATGGTATGAAGTGTATCTATAATCTGTTGTTGATGCGTTATTATATTCGATACTGTTGATTGTTGATACACACGTGGATGTGAAGGTACTAACTAGATCTGTGCATGGTGTTATGGCCTAAATCTGCCTCAGACTGAGAAAGACAAAATCTAGGGTAACATCAAACCACGCTTAATCTGGTAGCTAGCCCTACCCGATGGGGAGAGGGCTCTCTCCTGGTCAATATCAGCAAAAATAATCAGTGAGGCTTGATATGACTTGAATAAAGGCTGATTTTAGGCTAGGTATATATGTAAAGGAGTTTGATTTTATTTTGGAAGGTGTTTGTTGGATCAAAGGGAAGGGCAGATTTTGGGTCTGGGAAATGATCAGTTTTGCAGAGAGCTGAATGGGGCAAGAAAGGAAATTGTTTTGAAACTTCAAATTTGAATGAAATGGATAGCTCAGACTGGTGAGAAGTTGAAGAGGGCAAGAGGCCTTCAAGAATCCTCTTCAAACAGTTGAAAACATAGAAAATTAAACAAAACTCAAGGTAGAGCACTGCAGATCTAATGAATTCCACCTTTATTACTTGTTTGTTTAACTTGAGAAGAAATAAGAAGGATGATGATACACATAAAAACATCAGTGGACTTAAATTTGCAGAGAGAAACACATTATCAAAGAAAATTACCACAAGAATCCCATAGAGTGTTGCAAACCCTGGTCTATTCCTTTGCCAAAATGCAGAGATGATGTACAATGATGCTCAAGGAAATCCAAAATGTCCAACCCTGAAAATGACTGAGAAACTAGAAGATATAGACAAGCATAAATCATCCCCATGCCTCTAGGGGTTGCGCTCACTATTTTAGGAGTTGTTTCAACAAGATATAAACTAAGAACTGGAAAATAGGCAGTGGAACAACTTGCCTCTATAAGATAGGAAACAGATTCATTCAGTTACATTTCACTTTTTGGTGAATGAATATACTTGGATGAGTAAAAATGTGCCAAAATTACATCGAAGCCATTAAATTACATCAAGTTATATCAATAGTTTCACATTTGGAGATAAAAAATTGAAACTGGGCAAAACTAGGCGAAAATCTAAGTTGCTAAGTGAAAACTGAGCCAAAATTCCCAATGCGTCGCGCCTGAAATCTCTATGCGTCGCGCCACTTTGAGGCTTATTTTGAGGGCCTTCCTGGAGTCCAAATTGAGTGTAGAATATCTCTTTGGAAAGTGCTACCTGTCTACGTTCCATCCCAAGTGGAATTTCTAAATTTGGTTGCCATTTTCCCCTCCAAAAATGAGTTTTCCCAACACTTCTTCCTGTGTGTCCAAAAAGGGGCAGAAAGGTCATTTTTAGGGTGTTTTTGACCCTTCAGGCAGCCCAAAACTTGTCAAAATCCTTAGTTAATGGGTAGGCATGCATAAATTCTGATGAAAAATCAAGAAATAAAAAGCTTTATTCAAGAGGAGCTGCCAATTATAAGCGCGCGCCAAGTGGCGCTATGCATCGGGCAGGAAAATCTGTGTTAAGGCCAAAAAATTCAAAATTGACAAAATGTTTCCCAAATTTATTGAAATTTGGGCTGAATGTCCACCATTAAGCACTATGCTGAGCCAAATAAGATTTGGCCAAAATTTGGAGTCTATCATGCCTTTTGCGACGTTATAATGCTCTCTTTAACTTTACCTTCAGGATCTTGATTCGTGCCTTGCAAACATGATTTCTTGCCCAATAATGATTCTTCATGTGCCTGAGCATGTTATTTTCCTTGTTGGCCTTCTCCAATAGCTTCTCTAGATGAATATCGACCCTCTCAAGCCAAGTCTCTCTATCAGCCTCAATCTCTCGCTCAATGGATGTCATCTCGGTTTGGTTTTTTTGGGCAGCTTGCCGGTTCTCACGGATATTTTGCTTTCATGTTTTGGAGCTCCATGAATGAGTGGGACTGATGAGGGGAGGATTTGATGCTAGCTGTAAGATTTTAGGGAATGAAAGGGTTTAGGGGATGACATCTAGGGTTTGGGATGGCAATTAGTGTTTGGGGATATTTAACTAGGATTTGGGATAGTGGGATTAGGGATTTAGGGCTAGTTGATTAGGGATATGGGAAATGTGGAATGGGTAGATGAGAATGTAAAGAGAGGGAGAAAATTATTGAGGGAATGAAGGAGTAAGGGAGTGAGAAATGGCTAGGATTGGAATTAGCAGCAAGAAATACAACTCATAAACCCTATGAAATTGTTTTTGACAAAAAATGCAAGGAGGTAGGGTTTTATTTTTTATCCATTAAATCACCATAAGCACCATGAGAAATTCATTCATTGGTCATGGAGGGATGTTAAATTATTTAGGAAATGAATAATTTAGAAATTTGAGAGCTTTGGTGGAAGATTTGAATGTATTTCAGGCTTTTTATCCCAATGCGTAGCGCCATCTCAATGCGTAGCGCCAGTTACAAATTTACACTGCAAACCACTGCCCAATGCGTAGCGCCATCTCAATGCGTAGTGCCTTTTTACAGGAGGCTTTTGGAGACCTTTCTGGTGTCCAAATTGGGTTCAGGATAGCGCATTTGAAATCTTATTGAGTCTACTTTCCAACCCAACTGGAATTTTTCAATTTGGAGTTCATTTGCCTTGTCAAAAATCAAATCTCCCAAGACTGGTCAAAATGAGCAAAATGAGGCTGCCTCAAGGTAGAGTGCTGTTGCAGTCAACTTTTGAAAGTTTTTCTCAGCTCCCAATTGAGCTCATGATAGCTCATTGGAAATATATTTGTGTCTAGTTATCATTTGACTAATCAAGCAAGTAATTTGGCCAAACAAGCTAGGAGAAATATTGATTTTCCCAAGGTCACTTCAGAGGCGCATCAATTCTCCTGAGGCGACTATATTTTTGACATTTCTATAAAACCATGAAACCTGTGTAAAAATTGAAGGATATTTTTCTTACTTGGCCTATTTTGGACAAAAACCTCTCTCAATGTTCCCAAATTCATCTTGAATTGCTCAGAAACATCATTGGAGTAAAACCTATCCCGATGTGTGGAACAAGGGATTTCTCGAAATGAAGCGAAATGAAGGGGATAAGGGGCTTCTAAATTCTTGAGAAAATTTTTGGAAGTAGGGAGGGATGTTAGGAAGCATGGGAAAGTTGAATTTCAGAGATTGAGTGAGGGTAAGGTGTCCAAAAGGGCAAAACACAGGCCTAGCCTAGAAAATTGCCAAGTTGTAGCAAGAAACTAGGGTTTGTGCGAAAATGAGAAATTTGGGGGATCTCAGTGATGGGAAGTGTTTAATAAGGTAAATTAAGGATAGGGGAAGGTGTATGAATATCAGGATACAATTTTTGCTGATCATTTGACCATCCAAGAGAAATTACCTTCAAAACCCTAGGAGAGGGAAATGAACCTTTCCTAGGCACAACTGAAGCATGAACAAGGTGTAAAATGACCCAGTGGAACTTGACATGATGATGAAAACCCTCTGAATGATGGTACACTTAGCTGAATGGTGACATAGACCGACATTTGGACAACTTTGAAAGGAATGAAAGCAAACCCTAGACCTAATACCTAGTGACCAAATTTTACTTGAAGACTCACTGAAATGACAAAATTTGACCTTGACACCTTAAAATAACCTTGTAAGAGCATGTTTTATCACTGGAGAAAGGCTGCAAAGACTGACACGAACATTGGCTCCAATGGGGATGGTAGCTCCTTGAAGGTGCCAAGAACTACAGATCTTTGGAAAGCAGACAGTGCCTTCATCCATTAGGCAATGGAGTCAAAAACTCAAGCTAAAATGCATGACTGAAAAATGATGACTTGATGACACAAATTGACTCTCACTCAACTAAAAACTGACTCGATACTTAAATACAACCGACAAACTAGAAAATATGCTCAATATGAAGCTTATTCAATGCAACCTACTCTAGTTGTTCCATTCATCCCCTGATCAAGTGAAATGAAACAACCAATGCAACCATGTAAGTATTTCGGCTGCTGTTTGGATTGTCCGCAAGTGCTCGCTTATGAACAACAAGAGATAACTACTGAAAGGAAACTCCCATGAAAACTTGGAAATAGATCCGTTGAATACTATGGATTCTCTATCTGCCTCCAAAAACACTGCATAAGGATCTTGAAATTCATGCACACTAGGACTTAGCTCATCCAATGGATTACTTCTCTTCTCCTCATACCATGAATGAAAACTTTGTCTTAAGCTTTGTGATGAGACTCCTGCTAAAAATGACAAAGAGACCGGCTGGCGGATCAAGTTTATATCAGCACACGTTTCAAGCTTACATATAGTCAATGGAGAAGGACTTTGATTGCAGACATCATCCAACACATCATCTATTGGATCATGAAAAACTTGAAAATATTGTTGCAATCCATTTTCTATTGGTTCCGATGAGATTACATGATTTTCCACAAGCTGCTCATTTGAAAATATACTATGCAATTTACCCTTCAAAAACTGAAATGATTAAAAATAGAAAGTTATGGAATCATCTTGCATCATTTGATCATATGTGCCAGCTTCCATGTCTTCATCTGCAACTTGACAATCAATGGCATTCGGGGGCTGCAAATCTGGACATGGGAAGTCTTGAACAAGGTTTTTATTGCCCTCAAGATGGTCCAAATCAAGACTTGTTGACAATTGATTTTTGATTGCATGGAAGTTGTCTCTGATGAACTGAAACGAGTCAAAACAAAAAGGAAAAGATCCTTCACTTACTTCAAAATTTGCTGCACTTTCCTCATCACTGTCATAGCTGATATGCATCGGTTGATCACTGTACTCGAGCTGCTGAAAGTGAACTTCCTCCTTCCACAAACTAGTTGTTGATTTGTCTGCAATATTAGCTTCTATTTGGAGAACATAATCGGCATCATACTGATCAAAATGAGGCAAATCATCAGTATAAAACACATCATCAAGCATACATGTCAAATCAACATATCTCTCTTCTCCAAGATGATCTACAAAACAATCATTATCAGATCTATGACAACTGGGATAAGAAACAAAATGTTTTGGATCAACAACTTGTTCTTCTTCAATCGGTGAGCCATGGGCTTGAAAATTATACTCGTTCCTTGTGGTGATCTTCTGTATCATCTCTTCCACTGAACTTACCAAAATGTCAAGCTTTACCTCTAGAGATGTCGATTTCTCCGGATCTTTTTTTTTCATCTCTTCTTCCTTCAACTTTGCCCTTCGGATCAGCAAATGAGCCTCTACATCTACTGCACTATTCTGCATCTCTTCAAGTGTTGCAATATTCCTTTCTCTCAGCTGAAACTCCATTTCCGGATCAAAGGCACCTGGGTAGTGGAAGAGAGCAGATCCAGGAGGAGGCCTTATATCTACTGGCATCGAATAATAAAATTTATTAAATCTGGAAAAAAACTGGTGTACTATCTCCCCTGGTTGTCTTTTCAGCTGGTTATACTCTTCTATAATCAAGAAAGGGTTCCGTCTGATCACCCACCTGTCGAGGAAAATTTTGACAAATTGCTGGAAATCTAAGATGCTCACATCAGGCAGGGTTTTGAACCAACTCTTAACTTTTCCTTGGAAAGAAAGAGAAAAAAGCCTAATACTGACATCCTCTTCATCAACTTAAAAAAGGTCAAGAAATGATTCAAAATTCAAAATATGTCTCTCAGCAGTGATGTTGTCGCATTCACCATCAAATCTTGGTAGATATAGATCATGATTTTTAAGGAAATCATGGGATATAGGAGGTAAAATCAGAGGCTTGTATCGATCTGGAATTTTACCAGGTATAGGGGTATGTATAAAAGGTATAGAATCAGTCTTGGTCTCTTGAGGTTCATCAGTTTGAATATGGTCATCACAAGATTCGGAATAAAGGTCTTGATCAAGCTCAAAAGCATGCAAGTCTTTGGTATTCACAATCTTCAAAGGGAAGGAATCAAATGCAGGCCAAGAATCTTTTCTCAAATACAATATACTTTGTAAATCCTTCTTGACATTCTCGGGAAAATAGAAGAAATAATTTATGACAAAGAACAAAATGTCTTGGATGAAATTCCAACTTGAATACCTGATCTTTCCATATTGTCCTTTCATGTTTCTACTAGTCAGGTTCATCCTCCAGTGGAGGCCTTGGATCTGATCTTGAAACTGATTTAGAGTCGCCAGGTGAATGATTTCAGCCTTGTGATGTTTGATCGTTGTCCACCATCAACAATAATAATGGAACTTGATTATCTTTTGCTAAGGAAACCAGATGTTCAGTTCATCAACTAGACCGGAGATTGACTGAAGCAACATTCATCTACTTTCGCTAATGCAAAGCAAGAGAGTTTCAAAGGCTACTTGGCTAACTTCAGGCTTCGTCTGTAGTTTATAAAGCAAACAAAAAAAATTTCATCCCCATTATGGTCGCCACTATGTTATGGCCTAAATCTACCTCAGGCTGAGAAAGGCAGAATCTAGGGTAACATCAAACCACGCTTAATCTAGTAGCTAGCCCTACCAGATCGGGAGAGGGCTCTCTCCTGGTCAATCTCAGCAAAAATAATCAGTGAGGCTTGAGATGAATTTAATAAAGGCTGATTTTAGGCTAGGTATATATGTAAATGAGTTTGATTTTATTTTGGAAGGTGTTTGTTGGATCGAAGGGAAGGGTAGATTTTGGGTCTGGGAAATGATCAGTTTTGCAGAGAGCTAAATGGGGCAAGAAAGAAAATTGTTTTTACACTTAAAATTTGAATGAAATGGATAGCTCAGACTGGTGAGAATTTGAAGAGGGCAAGAGGCCTTCAAGAATCCTCTTCAGACAGTTGAAAACATAGAAAATTAAACAAAACTCAAGGTAGAGCACTGCAGATCTAATGAATTCCACCTTTATTACTTGTTTGTTTAACTTGAGAAGAAATAAGAAGGATGATGATACACATAAAAAAATTAGTGGACTTACATTTTCAGAGAGAAACACATTATCAAAGAAAAGTACCACAAGAATCCCATAGAGTGTTGCAAACCCTGGTCTATTCCTTTGCCAAAATGCAGAGATGATGTACAATGATGCTCAAGGCAATCCCAAATGTCCAACCCTGAAAATGACTGAGAAAATAGAAGATATAGAAAAGCATAAATAATCCCCATGCCTCTAGGGGTTGAGCTCACTATTTTAGGATTTTTTTCAACAATATCTAAACTAATAACTGGAAAATAGGCAGTGGAATAGCTTGCCTCTATAAGATAGGAAACAGATTCATTCAGTTACATTTCACTTTTTGGTGAATGAATCTACTTGGATGAGTAAAATGTGCCAAAATTACATCAAATCCATGAAATTACATCAATTTATATCAATATTTTCACATTTGTAGATAAAAAAGTCAAACTAGCCAAAACTAGGCGAAAATCTGAGTTGCTAAGTGAAAACTGAGCCAAAATTCCCAATGCGTCGTGCTACTTTGAGGCTGATTTTGAGGGCCTTCCTAGAGTCCAAATTGAGTTTAGGATATCTTTTTGGAAAGCTCTACCTGTCTACGTTCCAACCCAAGTGTAATTTTGGAATTTGGTTGCCATTTGCCCCTCCAAAAATGATTTTTCCCAACACTACTTCCTGTGTGTCCAAAAAGGGGTAGAAAGGTCATTTTTAGGGTGTTTTTGACCCTTCAGGAAACCAAAAAATTGTAAAAATACTTAGGTAATTGGTAGTCATGCATAAATTTTGATGAAAAATCCAGAAAAAAAAAAGTTTTCTTCAAGAGGAGATGCCAATTATAAGCGCGTGCCAAGTGGCGCTACACGTCGGGCAGGAAAATCTGTGTTAAGGCCAAAAAATTCAAAATTGACAAAATGTTTCCAAAATTTCTTGAAATTTGGGCTGAATGTCCACCATCAAGCACTATGCTGAGCCAAAGAAGCTTCGGCCAAAATTTGGAGTCTATCATGCCTTTTGCGACGCTGTAATTCTCTCTTTAACTTTACCTTCAGGATCTTGATTCGTGCCTTGAAAACATGATTTCTTGCCCAAAAATGATTCTTCATGTGCCTGAGCATGTTATTTTCCTTTTTTGGCCTTCTCCAACAGCTTCTCCAAATGAATATTGACCCTCTCAAGCCAATTCTCTCTATCAGCTTCAATCTCTCGCTCAATGGATGTCATCTCGGTTTGGCTTCTTTGGGCAGCTTGCCGGTTCTCACGGATATTTTGCTTTCATGTTTTGGAGCTCCATGAATGAGTGGGACTGATGAGGGGAGGATTTGATGCTAGCTGTATGATTTTAGGGAATGAAAGGGTTTAGTGGATGAGATCTAGGGTTTGGGATGGAAATTACTTTTTGGGGATATTTAACTAGGATTTTGGATAATGTGATTAGGGATTTAGGGCTAGTTGATTAGGGATATGGGAAATGTGGAATGGGTAGATGAGAATGTAAAGAGAGGGAGAAAATTATTGAGGGAATGAAGGAGTAAGGGAGTGAGAAATGGCTAGGAGTGGAATTAGCAGCAAGAAATACAACTCATAAACCCTATGCAATTGTTTTTTGAAAAAAAATGCAATGAGGTAGGGTTTTAATTTTTATCCATTAAATCACCATAAGCACCATGAGAAATTCATTCATTGGTCATGGAGGGATCTTAACTTATTTGGGAAATGAAGAATTTAGCAATTTGAGAGCTTTGGTGGAAGATTTGAATGGATTTCAGGCTTTTTAGCCCAATGCGTATCGCCATCTCAATGCGTAGCGCCAGTTACAAAATTACACTGCAAACCACTGCCCAATGCGTAGCGCCATCTCAATGTGTAGCACCTTTTTGTAGGAGGCTTTTGGAGACCTTCCCGGTGTCCAAATTGGGCACATGATAGCTCGTTGGAAAGAGTATTGAGTCTAATTTCCAACCCAACTGAAAATGTTGAGTTCATTTTCCTTGTCAAAAATCAAATCTCCCAAGACTGGTCAAAATGAGAAAAATGAGGTTGCCTCAAGGAAAAGTGCTGTTGCAATAAACTTTTTAAAGTCTTGCTCAGCTCCAAATTGAGCTCATGATAGCTCATTGGAAATATATTTATGTACAGTTATCATTTGACTTATCAAGCAAGTCATTTGGCCAAACAATCTAGGAGAAATCTTGATTTTCCAAAGGTCACTTTAGAGGTGCATCAATTCTCCTGAGGCGACTGTATTTTTGACATTTCTATAAAAAAAATGACACTTGTGTAAAAAGTGAAGGAGGTTTTTCTTCCTTGGAATATTTTGGACAAAAACCTCTCTCAGTTTTCCCAAATTCATCTTTAATTGCTCATAAACATCATTTGAGTAAAACCTATCCCGATGTCTGGAACAAGGGATTTGTCGAAATGTGGGAAGTAGGGAGGGATGTTAGGAAGCAGGGGAAAGTGGAATTTCAGAGATTGAGTGAGGGTAAGGGGTCCAAAAGGGAAAAACACAGGCCTAGCCTAGAAAATTTCCAAGTTGTAGCAAGAAACTAGGGTTTGTGCGAAAATGAGGAATTTGGGGGATCTCAGTGATGGGAAGTGTTTAATAAGGTACATTAAGGATAGGGGAAGGTGTATGAACATCAAGATACAAGTTTTTCTGATCATTTTAACATCCAAGAGAAATTACCTTCAAAACCCTAGGAGAGGGAAATGAACCTTTCCTAGGCACAACTGAAGCATGAGAAAGGTGTAAAATTACCTAGTGAAACTTGACATGATGATGAAAACCCTCTGAATGATGGTACACTCAGCTGAATGGTGACATGGACCGACATTTTGACAACTTTGAAAGGAATGAAAGCAAACCCTAGACCTAATACCTAGTGACGAAATTTTACTTGAAGACTCACTGAAATGACAAAATTTGACCTTGAAACCTTAAAATCACCTTGTAAGAGCATGTTTGATCACTGGAGGAAGGATGCAAAGACTGACACTAACACATGGTAATAGCTCTGTTATGTTGAATTGCAAATTATACTATTAACACACCTATGGATAGGTTTGTCTTGTGTGAACCTGATAGGTTATGAAATTAGATATGCTTGAATTAGCTATACTCTCTCAGGGTGCAGAAACCTGGTTCCAGCACCCTCCCATACTTCTTCGGGTGAGACTTTGGCCTACGCAAGTAGGTCACTGCCGAAAGGGCTAGTAATATAGGGGTTTGTTGGCAAACCTTAACCTCCAAACTTGGGTCAGGACCCCTCAAGCCAAAAAATGGTTCCATTGCCAGGACCAAGAGCATTTTGAGAGAGGGATTGGGTAATGACAAGAAAAAATTGGAGACCTGAGAGGGTAGAAATCGAAGAGCGGTTTGAAAAGTAGGTTCAGTAATTTGCTGTAAAGAGAATCACAACACGAAATTGATGGCTGAAAAGTGGAAGAATAAATACATCCTCACTAAAAGCTACAAAATTTTATTTGTGACATTTCTGAATGAACTTCAGGAGTGGTTAGCAAGGCTTGTAGAGTTCCAGAAGTGTTCGAAGGATGAACGGGTCACACAGTTTACTCTAGAATTGATCCAGCAGTTGGAAAGAACTGATAATACCATCACTCGTATGGTAGATCACTGGGTAGATAGCATGCTGGGAGGATTTGTGACAGAGTTTGCAGTTGACCAGTTCATGTCCTATTCTCAGGTAGAGCGAAGGTTCTTCAAAGGTTTCCAAGGTAAGTTTCTGAAGACAATGCCATTATTAATCAAGATTTTTCTGTGCGAAGAAGGTATTTTGTGCAGCCACACTAAGTAAATGACCTCTGATTTGGGTGAAAGTACAACACGAAGTGGTAAATACTACATAGCTAATCAGGAAGGAGATAGATCTATCTACAGTCTAGTAAGAGACCCGGGTTCGCAGAGCCCTCCTGCCACACTGCCTTCAAGTCAGCATAGGGTTAAAAAATCACTCGTACCTTTGCCCCCATCAAAAGACGATATGGCCTTGCACATGAAACTACCTACCTTCAAGGGTATAGGGGATGAGGATATGCACCGATTCTGGTTTGTCGTAGAATCAGTATGGACTGTGCAAAATGTAGCTAACGATGCTGTAAAAAGGGCGAAACTATCCCTCGCCTTCAAAGGAAGAGCCCTGGATTGGTATATGGGATACATAGCCTTGCATGTGAACAAGACTATTCAGGAGATTAAGGATGCCCTAAAAAATCAGTTCCGGAAACTGAAGTCCTACTCCCAGATAGTGAATGACCTAAAGGATTTTAAACAAGGGCCCTCTGAGCCTGTATGGGAGGCTGACCAATGACTGAAGAAGGTGATTAGAGAAGGAGAGTTTCTATATGATGATAGAAAGCACAAGGAATGGTTCATCACTATGTTGCTACCTCACGTGCGTGTGCCTATGGGTCAGCAAGAAATTGAATCGCAGGAAAAAGCCTTGGAGATTGCTATGAAATTGGAAGTTGTGCCAAGAGATGATGCCTAGTTTGGAGTACAACAAATCCAAGGGAAGTTTCAGGCCATGCATCTCGAAATCCATAACCTGCGCAAAGAGCAAGGTAAGGAAGCCAGCCCAAACGTATGGTGCATATGACGCTGGGTGTCGGGGCACACCAAGGATTAGTACCCTCTATTGATAGATTATATGCAAGCCAGGGGACCTAGTCCCCTACGTCCTAGAGAAGCTGTGAGACCAAGTGGCCCAACCTTATGGTGTGCTAACTACCGCGTAGCAGGATTACATGATACCAACCACTGCCCTCGTCTGGCCGCATATGTTTCTGAATTGAAGCATAAATGGTGCCTATTTTGCTCATTTGTGGGGCATGATGAACAGAACTGTCGGACATATGACCTAATGATTGATCGAGGTAATCTATATCAGATGCAAGATGATCCCTTATCACCTCTAGCTCCCTCAAACAGAGGAGGCTCCCTAGCCAGGGGCAGGGGTGGGGGGGAAGAGGTGGTGGCGCAGGTCGAGGAAGAGGAAATTTGATCTGCTATAACTGTGGAGAAGTAGGGCACTTTGCGAGGGATTTTCTAAACCCCGCAAGAAAATCTTGCAGGTATTGTAGGTATCTGGATCATGTGATTGAATACTATATAATTCTGATTGAAAAAATGTAGGAAAAACAGAAGACACTTATGTAGAATGTGTAGAGAGTTAAGGCTGAACCACGAGACAAAGGTCCAAGCGTTAATGTCATAACACGCAGTGGAATAGCTACTAGGGGAGTTGAAGAGAAAGTTGCGGACGAATATATTATTTGAAAATCAGTTGTCAAACAAGAAGGTTTGGACCTATAGAAGGAAAAATAAACCTTTGTCGCAGCCCGTAAAGACTTCACTAAGGATGAGGCACCTATGCCAAAAGTTCTAGAGAAACTAAAGGTCGATAACAAAGTTAAACCATTTATTTGGGAATGCATGAAGTTTCTTCACAACTAGAAGGTAGTAGAGAATCTGCAAGAATTAATAGATAGTTGCACACAAAGAACTAACCCTCCTCCGGAAGTTAAGGATGTGCACAAGTTGTACAAATATAAGAAGTGCACTGATAGGGAGATGTTGATAACAGCGTAGATCGGTGACTATGAAATGGATCAGGTTATTTTGGACCTGGGATCAGATGTGAATGTATTACCTCAAAAAACTTGGCAATGAATGGGAGAACCCAAGTTGGAATGGTCCACTATCCAGCTGCGCATTATCCAATCAACAAAAGATCATACCATTGGGAAGACTGTCAAAGATCGTGGTAGATATCGCAGGAGTTAAGGTTCGGGCTGAATTTCAAGTAATTCAGATTGTAGAAGATGTGGACCCTACCCTGCGCTCCTGGGATTGGACTGGGCCATAGATATGGGAGGTATCATCGATCTAAAGAAAATAAGCATGATGTTTGAAAATGAAGGCACGTGGGTGATAGTACCATTAGACCCTACGGAAGGAGAACGATATACGGAGACGGTGCGTGAAGAAGAGGATGTGGATCACATCCATAAGTTAACTGTGCGGGACAAAGATTGGATTAATCCTACAGCTGATGGTGTGTTTTTCTGGGAAAAGGATAGCAAATGTTTCTCTGACTCTGATAGGGAGATAGAAAACTGGAAAAACCGATTACATGATGTATCTGCGCTGCAACGTCTTAAAATCACCAAGAAATTCTGATGCATCTCCTCCGAGGTAAGAGAACTGCCCTACTTTGATGGTTCTAGTAGTATTAAGGAGTTTTTGCGAGCATTTGAAGCTGAGGTTCCAAGAGAACGAAGGCTATGGGCCCTTAATCTAGCCATGCGCGCAACACATGCGAGGTGGTGGGACACACATAAGGGGGCATTCCAGGATTGGGAAGAGTGTCGGGATATGACGATCATGCGATTTGAACCTCTAGTTCACTTGTGTGCAAAAAAATTCCTTGGACCAGGGGACCCGCGCGAGCATTTGTTTGCTTGGATGGAGAAATGGTGTGACTGGACTATAGAATAATGGGTTCACCTATTTATTCATGCCCTAGGACCAATTCCCACCGCATGGTATTTAGATTCAGAGCTACATCAGTGCACTCGCCTCTGGGAAACATTAAAGGATGAATTTCTATGGACATTTCGGTTACTAGGGGGGACAGAGGCGCTTGATGAAGCTCTGTAGGATATATATACCTTCGTATTTGATGAATCACGGCCGTACGCAGCACTTGGGGCCCCAACATGGGAGACACAGATGCAGGATATTGTCAACTACCATAATTTAGCCATAGAGGAGTGCGATGAGGATCCGCGAAATGTCTCTATCTCGGAATTGGAAGGGGAATGTGCAATGGATAGACCTCTACTACAAACTGTTGAAATTGCTAAGCCTCTAAAACTGCGAGAAGTCAACATTGGAATGGAGGAGCAACCTAAGCTGGCTAAGATTAGGGACTACCAGGATGATGATATAGTACGCCAAGTTGCAGAACTGCTCACAGAATATCAGGATTTATTTCGGACAAAGTTTTGGAGCTTAAAGGGATCACAGGGGACCTAGGGGTCATGCGCATCACGTTAAAACCAGATGCACACCTTGTGAAGCAGCGGCCTTATCGGTTGAACCCTAAGTACAAACAAAAGTTCAAGGAAGAAATTGACAATATGCTCGCTGCAGGTATCATCGAACTGGTTGAATAGTCAGACTGCGTAAGCCCGATGGTTGTTCAAGTGAAGAAGACGAAGGGAGAGATACGAATCTGTGTGGACTTACGCAAATTGAATGATGCCTATGTGCATGATCCCTTTCCCACATCGTTTTTAGATGAAATCCTTGATAGTGTAGGAGGGCAGGAAGCATACTCATTTACAGATGGGTTCTCGAGCTACCATCAAAGTAGAATCGTGGTTGAAGATCATAGAAAAATGACATTTTCTACTAAATGGGTATCTTTTCAGTACACTGTCATGCTGTTTGGACTCAAGAATTCCACTGCCATATTTTTGCTAGTAGTAGTCGCAGTGTTCAAGGAGTTCATACAAAAGTTTCTGGAGTTTTAATTTCATGATTGGACTGTCTTTGGCTTAGTAAAGAAGCACGTATTGAACCTACGCATGATGTTGGATGCCTATAGAAAACATCAGATCTCCTTGAATATTAAGAAGTGCATATTTTGAGTACCCTTCGGAATCTTTCTCGGACATATAGTTTGTTGACAGGGGTTGATGGTTGATCCTGTGAAAGTTGCAGTTATCATAAACCTAGCAGCTTCTACAACTGAGAAGAAATTGTGTTCGATCCTCGAGCACAAAGGCTACAATAGGAAGTTCATTGAAGGTTACGCGTTGATTATAGCACCTATGGAAAAATTACTTAAGAAGGATGTTTCACTTTTTCTAGATGACGAGTGTCAAAAGATCTTTGAGCTAATCAAAGCGAAGATGGTCTCTGCGCTTATTCTCATCTTTCCTGACTAGGCAAAGGTATTCCATGTCCATGTCGACACATTGGGAATAGCCCTAGGAGCTATCCTTGCATAGCCTGGAGATGGAGACATTGATCACCCTGTTGCATTTTCTAGTAGAAAAATCTCTGGTGCAGAGTACAACTACTCGACCATAGAGCGGGAGGGATTGGCCATGGTCTACACACTACAGAAATATCGGCATTATTTTTTAGGAGGGAAATTCAAATTTTTTATAGATCCCTCGGCTTTGAAGTACCTGATGAATAAGGTTGTGTTGGGGGGGGGGGGGGAATCTGCCGCTGGCTACTGCTGTTTCAGTAATATGACTTTGAGATCATTGTCAAGCTAGGGAAGTTGAATGCTGGGCCAGATTGGAGAATGAAAGGCACGCTATGTTGGCATAAGCTCACAAAGGTTTAGCAGGAGGTCACTACGTAGGGAAGGCAATGGCGCACAAGAACTTGAGAGCTAGACTATGGTGGCCGACCCTGCATAATGACTCTCATGACTATTGTAAATCCTACGATACATGCCAACAAATAAAAAGGCCACTGCGCATAGATGAAATTCCCCTTCAACCATAAACAGCCCTGCAAGCATTTGAAAAATGGGCCATCAATTTTTTGGGACCTATCAACCCATCGGGAAAGAAGACAGGTGCGCGCTACATTATAACTGCCACTGATTATGTAACCAGGTGGGCCAAGGCACAAGCGATGAAGGATTGCACTGTAGATACCACTGCGCACTTCATCTTTGAGAAGATTCTGACCAGATTTGGATTTTCGAATATCTTAATGAGTGATAGAGGTACACATTTTGTTAATGACATAATACAAGCCTTGACAGAAGAATTTCGGATTCATCATTCGAAAATCACTCCGTATCACCCACAGGCAAACGAAGTAGTAGAAGCTTTTAATAAAATCTTAGAGCAAGCACTCACTAAGGTCTACAATTCTGACCGTAGCAATTGGGACGTGCACATCCCATCTGTTCTTTGGGCCTATCGTACTACCTGCAAGAAGTTGACTGGGAAGACACTGTTTCAGATGGTCTATGGCAAGGAGGCCATTATGCCCATGGAATATATTGTTCCTAGCCTATGCATCACTGATCTTACAAACATGGTGGAGCCTGATATCATGAAGGAACATTTAGCGCAACTGATGGCTTTGGAGGAAGATCATTCCATTGCTAATTTCCATCAACAGGTTCAGAAGGCTCGGGATAAGGCATGGCATGATTGACATATTCGACAAAAGAAATTTAAGGAGGGCGAATTGGTCATGTTGTATGATAGCCAATTTGAGAAACACCCAGGGAAGTTACGTCAGCGTTGGCTGGGCCCCTATACAGTTAAAGAAATCATAGATGGCGGAGCTATTCGGTTAGCTACCTTGTGCAGCGATATGTTACCAGACTATGTCAATGGAAGCCAGCTCAAACCATATCAGATCAAATGACTATATGGCCAGAGCAGCTATATGGGGTGGGGTATGCCCACTAAGGAAGGTAAGATCAGAAAGAATCATGGTCCATGTAGGAAGCAGCTGCAGCTTTGGAAGACCGGTGGGCACACATGGAGCACAGGTGTGTTTTCAGAGAGTAGAAGGTGCACTGGGACCACAGGGGTGCGCTGGGCAAAAAGGAGGTACGAAAACTAGCTGTTGGAGCAGTAAAATTGGGTAAAAGGAAAAATTTACCATTGAAAGGAGTGGGTAGATGGCATTTAATGAGGAAATTTCTGAATATTTTTTACCATTTACTTGATGGTAAGTCGCACATGAGGTTCAACCAATCATTGATTGGTCCCCGTAGCTATAAAATTAGGTGGATAGATTGGACAAGGGTTCTGTATCTCGTGAATAGTTTGTAATTGGCGTGTTTGTCCTTGGTGAGTTTGTGCTGTAAGAGTTTTTGCACCTGTTGTGTCTTGTTCATGACTGAGCATCCCGCACCCTCCGACAGTAGCAACCCAGAGTTCATTTTCCATGCCAGAATGACGGCCACTAATCTCGCTGAAACCTTAGAACCTGTGACCTCGACGAAACAGGAAACTGAGGAAGTAGTGGAAGTCGAATTAGAAGCTGAAGAAATTATATCTACGTCGAGCCCAGCCAAGAAGAAAGGGAAGGAAAAAGCACAGGGATGAGGGAAACCCATGAAATGGGCTGGGATGAAGCCCCACACCTCACCTCGAAATGTGAAGTCCTCGTGGGCAATGGCTAGAATTTGGAAAGTGTCACAGTGGCCACATAGGGACCAAATTCACAAAAATTGGTGGATATAGCTCAGAATGCTATTACACAAAGTGGAGTGTTTCCCAAGTTGGTTGATGTGATCAATATGCTACAAGAAAAGGTGGAGAGCACACCACCACAGTGACTCGGGATGAGTAGTAAGATTGCATTGGGGGACTGTTGGATCCGGGTCCCCTCAAAAGCTGTGAAATTGTACCATTTTGTATATTTTTGGTATTAATTAGTCTAATGTAGGGGTTTTGGGTTGGGTCAAAGCCCTGAATACATTGTAATCGTTCAAGGGTAGACCTAGAGTCCGCATACCATGGTTTTCGGACCAGAGGAAAGTGTAGGCTAAGTCTTTATAAATGGATGAACATTTTAAGTCTATAGGTAGAGAAAAATTAAGTCTGATGCTAAGTGAAAATTGCTAGATCTTTTTTAGGGTTTTTTGGAAAGGAATACTACTGGCTGTGTGCGTGGAGATCCTCAATCCTGCTATGTGCGGACCCTGCTGGTTGTGTGCACAGGCTGTGTCGGACTGTAATTGGGTTTTTGATATTAAGATATGTGGATATAGTTGAAGTATCTTTGGATATGATGTGTTATTGTTGATGCGAACCTATAGAATATGTTAAGCTACAAATACAATTGTGTATCTGTTTATGCTGCAAATCTATTTATGTTATGGTATGAAGTGTATCTATAATCTGTTGTTTATGGGTTATGATATTTTGTACTGTTGACTACTGATATGCACGTGGATGCGAAGGTACTAACTAGATCTTTGCATGGTAATAGTTCTACTATGTTGAATTGCGGATTATACTGTTAACACACCTGTGGATAGGTCTATCTTGTGTGAACCTGATAGGTTATAAACTTAGATCTTCTTGAGTTACCTACTCTCTCTCAGTGTGCGGAAACTTGGTTCCAACACCCTCCCATACTGCTTCGGGTGATACTTTCGCATGCGCAAGTAGGTCATTGCCGAAAGAGCTAGTAGTATAGGGGTTTGTTGGCAAACCTTAACCTTCAAACCTGGGTCAGGACCCCTCGAGCCAGAAATATTCATCATTGCAGTTTCTTGAGGACAAGAAATATTTGGGAGGGGAGGACTTTAATATTCCTAATTATCTTTCAACTAGTTGGAATATTAAAATTTTCTTTTATCATTTAGATAGATGAATAAGAGGGTAGGGAGACTCATAAATCTCCTTAATAGTAATAAAAAAAATTCTAATATGAATGTGGATCATATTATCAGTTGAATAAATCACTCTTAGGTGTGAATATAGGTTTAAGCATGTGGATGGGGTCAAGTTTGACCAAATCAACAACACTGGTATGGACGTGTGGAGAGTTATTGAGGGACAATGCAATATTAGTGGGAGGGAGTCTCCATGAGAGTAGCATCTTTAATGTGTGGGACCAAGGGTGAGGAGGCTCACAAATCGTATAATGAAGGGGATTGTAACCATGGAGGGTATTCTGATTATTTTTTATGTTTGCTATTTTATGACTTTCTTCACGACTCAACTATTTAGCGGAGTCTGTTGTGCTATTTAGCACAAGGGTGTTTAGGAGTGGACATCCCACCCTCATCCTTAGGGGACTTCAAGTGCCCACTCATGAGAGGTTCCATTGAGCTTCATTCCATTATCTAGCACCAAGCCAAGCTTCCCCCCTCATCAGTAGTGCAGTCTCCTTCAGAAATTGCATTATTTTGCAGGGCAACAGCAGTGGAGGGTTGAAAAAACCAGTTTTTGAGCTTGTTTTCTTGTGAGGGGAGCAACCCTTCATTTGAGAGGCTAAAAATGAAATTCCTTGAGCATTATTACACCATCTGGAATTAGGCCAAGATTCAGCCAACATCTATAATGGAGTATCCTTCAGAAACTGCATTATTTTGTAGGGCAGTTGCAGTGGAGGGCTTAGTGCCCAAGTTTGTGAGTTGGTTTTCTAGTGAGGGGAGCATCCTTTCATACGGAAGATATATTGGAGGATTACCAACCATTTTTATATTATATCAACCACCTCCTATCAGTTACTCAGTTGCAGTGTTATTCAACCTTAGGGCTACAATTTTCATTTTTAGTATTTCTGGAAACCCCTTCTGGGTTGTCTTGGTAAAGTGCTAGAAATCCTAAATCTCTGATCCCGACATTTTCTAAGAATTATATCAGTAGTTCCTTGTATTTTCAGTCTTACCCTGCAGTTATTCTTCATAGTTCTGCATAGTCATATATCCACTAACATTTTATGTAGCAGCAACATTTCATATTTGATGTGCCAGGTCATTTGAGGCTTGTTTTGCCTAGCTTGAGTGTCTTTTTCCTCAAGATCTTGTAGTCATTTCTCTATTATAATGTGAAATAAAGTGACTCTATGATCTGCTCCTATTGATGTATTCATGATGTAGTGGATTTTCCACTTTTATATGCTATATTCTTGTTTTTCCTAATTTGGAATATTACATCTCCCTATGGGTTTACTCAAATTTCGATTAGGAACACTTGTTGGATTCATAATTTGACTCTTAATCCAAGGAGTACCCATGTTTCACACTTTTGATGGACCCTCCTAGACAAAAAATGAGAAATACATGAAAAATGTGATTGTGATCACATTTTTTCATGTATTTCTAATTTTTCGTGTTGTAGAGTACATAGAGAATATGCAACATGCATACACCTTGGATGAGTAATTAAATTTTGCATCCAATGAGTACTCCTGCTCGAAATTTGAGTAAAAAATTAGGGAGATAAGTTGAAAATACATGTTGAAAAAGTAGTTTTATTATTTTATTATCTTTTAATATTTTTTACTTTTTTACCCCAAAAATGGTGAATCATCTCGAATGGGTTACATAATCATCTTGAATCCTATTGGTCCTTTTAAAGTTTATTTTGGTTGTACATTTTTCTTAGGAGCCCCATTTTAGAACTCAAAATTTCTAGAATGTCATGGCCAAAAAATTTGTGTAGTTAGGTGTAGGATCGATGGGATAGGATTCCGATAACATCCATAAATAATCTACATTAAGACATAGAATTTAAATTTTTAGGGAGCTTAAAATCCTTCACAATCCCACAATCCAAAGCTGGAGTACATCAGAAACCTAATTCAAAAGGCATTAGGCTAGTTCATCATGCGAGTAGCTCTCCTCTGGGCTACCCAACCTATGGTAGGGAATTTCGTGTCGTGGTTGATCACCAAGAAGCTCAAGACTCGACCACCCTCATGGGATGAATGTAACCGTAGTGACCAATAATAGGAAAATACCCTATAGGACTAGCTGTGGGAAGCAGTTTCTTCTTCACCCTACCTTTCTATGGAAAAATCTGCTTGTGAGGATTTGATTCGTCAAGTAAGAAGTTCTTTGGAAGGCAATCTAAAACAATAGATTTAGTATTGTTTGAGGATTTATACCACCCATATTCTAGTGGTCATTTTCTTTGATAGGAAATTATTTATTGTATTAGAGTAGCATAATTATATAATTAGTTTACACTTGGCATGACTGCACTTGGTGTTTTCTTGTTGTTTGTTACTCTTTTTCTCCTATAATTCTTTAGTTCCTAGCGTCATAATAGTCTTGACATAATTGCGCCCCCTAGGCATTTGTCATGGATAATTAGAGTCCTTCACCCTCATTTTACGTTATGACATATTACTCCTCCCCATCAAGTTAGATTTCATACTCCTAGTCCTCCATCGAGTCCTCATTCTGACTTTGGTTCTACTGATTCATCATGTTCTTCCTCTGATTCCACGTATTCTCAACCTCATACTATCACCATGTCAAGCACCAATGCAGGTGCGGGAACCCAAGGTGATAACTCAGGTAACCCCACCAACGAAACCTCTTCTGTTATGGTCAATCCTACCCCAATGCTACCATTCATGGCTAGTTTGGGTTCCCCCAAGTTTAACCAACTTATCAATGACCCTCTTCTCCATAACCCCAATTGGCCAATTATGCCTAACAAGCTTCCTTCCAACATACCCAAGTTTGAAGGAAATCCTGGAGAATATCCAACAAATCATGTTTTCTCATTTCATATGTGGTGTTCATCCAATTCAATCACTAAATACTCCATCTTTCTTCATTTATTCCAACACACTCTTACTAGAGCTGCTTCTAAGTGGTATGTAGATCAACCCAACGCCACTCATTCAAATTTTGGGACTCTTTCCAAGGATGGTCCCTCCTATTTCACACCCTCATCCTCAACCATATACTCCCCCTCTGATGAGTTATGTTCAACCCCAGGGGGGGGACCATTTCCTCTTACTATTATACTGCTCCACATGGAAACCCTTATCCAGGTCAAGGTATGTCATATGAATATACCCAACCGCATTAGCATATTCCAGGGCCAACTGTTTCTCAACATATTTATCCCAATGTTTCCCCTCCTCCATATTATCGATATACACTACCTAGCACTCCAACCCCTCCTGCACTAGGGTCCCAGCCCCCCATGCCTCCTCCACCTCTGCTGCAAAACAAACTCATCCTCAAGGTCAAGTGTATGCTCAAGAGAACACCACAAATTCCCCCAACCCCAAGAAAAGGAAAAATGGGAAAGGTAATCGAAACCATAAATCTCAAGGTGATCAGGATAACCAGGGTCCAGCACCTAATGCACCTCAAGGAAACCAACCTAATCCCGCAACCCAACAATAGGGCAGACAACCAAAGAAAAATAATAATGTTTGTATGAAAAATACTTGTGCATGTTGCAATGAGTATTTACATTATACTCATGAGTGTCCCCTTTTACCTCAGATGCACCAAGCATGGGAAGCACAACTAGCTACTTGTAGAGGAAAAAAAATATCCATCCCTCCATCTCCTCTTCCTCCAACTTCATCTCAACCATATGTGTTTACTAATCCTTTCCCTCATCAAGGATATCTATCTTATCAAACTACATAAGGCCATGCAACTCCACAACCATCAAAATATGGTCACAAAGATTATAAAATCCTTATGATGAATTATGATGAAATCAACACTGAGCAAATCAACCTTTAGAATTGACCATGCCAATATGACAAGTCACCTGCTAAGTCTGTGACTGAGTCCCAACCTCAACTTTTCACCAAACCTCTGTTGTCATCAAATGATACCTTATAGATCCCTCAGCCTAAGGTATAGGTTGTTAGCTCCCGTAATTTTCTAGATTGATTGAGATACAAATGGACAGGGGTAACATCAAACTAGACTTTGGAGTCCTATGACCTAGCCTTCTTGGACTCAGAGAGGGCTCTCTCTATTAGGTGCATATGATGTGTTCTTGTTTGATTTAGATGGTTTATTTTAGGCTTGTTGTTAAGTGTAGGGTTTGTTGATTCTTTTGGTTGGGTGAGATGGTCAAGTGGGGTAGGTGGAGTGAGAGGTATTTAAATAATTGGGCTATGGAGTCAGTGAAATTCATGAGTGTCTTAATGATGAATCAGAGTGTGTTTTAGGGCCAATCTAGCAAGGTTAATGGATCCTTAAGGTTATGAGTGACGTGAGATGGACATCAAGACGGGGAATAAGGTAGGGCAAAGGGAAATAAAGAATCCTTTATCAAGTACCTATAACAAGGAGGTCTTAAACATAGATAAGAAAAAGATATCATTCATGAGGTAGGGAAAACCATTAAGCTCAGTGAAAATACTTAAACATATAAACATCCAAGATAAACATTCCAGTGAACCATAGAAAAGCATAAGAGCGTCTAACTATAGTAAATTCACCTTCAAAATTTGGGGAAAACATATAATATAGCACAATAGATTTAATCAAGAAAAGAGGTAACTCATAAACATTGTCGATAAATCTATAAAGAACTCTGAAGCAAACTAATAGCCATGGGAAAAGGGCAAGATCGAAACAAGATCTTTTAGACTTAACCTAGCAAGAAATACTTCAGAGAGAGATTTCAAGATAGATTTTGGGTAGCATCAAATAAGCAGGTCATACCATGAATCATATTTTTAAACTAACATACTGATCCATAAATGAAACAAAAATGTTTAATTGGGCCTAAGGAGCTGTTAAGAATTTTTTAAGATGACACAAACAGAGTAAAACATCAAGGCAATAGAAGGGAGGAGGACTAAGGTGCTTCCAAGAGTATATCTTAACCTATAATTCTCTGCTCTACTGCAATAAAGAAGAATGAAACATAATGATAGAAAGAAAATATGAACAAATTAAGAATACATCACCAATAACCAAGTTAAGGAATCCTGCAAACAAGCTTCTCCATCATGAGTCCAAGCAAGCCATTCATCAACTTCACAAGACCAATTTCTTCTCCAATCTCATAAAAACCATGTATTTTTCTTGAAGTTCATCAAATTCCAACCCAATACATGAGAGCCTCATGCTCTATATATGGAGAAAAGGAGGGCTAAAATCCTAATTAGGTTTTTAAGATATCCAAAATAGTCATCAATGACAATTTATGTCCAAGTGACCATGCAAGGCCCAAGGCATAAATATCTAAGAAAAATAAATGCATAATAAATTCTAACAACTAATCCTAGAGTGATTTTACTAAAAAATACGAAAAAACTCATTTTTCAATAAATGAGTGTTTTTTGTTGACTTTTTCCTCTTTTGGTCCTGTATGCGCAACGCCAAAATATCAGAAAATAGGTGTACTTGCAGTCTTGTTTTGACCACCTTCCCGGGGTTGGATTTTTCTCCGTGATGGCTCGTTGGAAAGCTTGTCAAGATTTATTTCCAGATATACCTTTTTATTTCTAAATGAGTGTCATTTTCCTGTCCAAAAATGAGTCTCCCAACACTACTCTATGCACATCACCTTGCCTGAAAATGAGGCAGAATGGTTAAAATTGAGGTGTTTTTTAAACTTATGGGGGTCAAAACTGCTCCAAATGGTTTGAAATTTTGTGAGAAAACTACTGATGATGAGAGGAATCCAAAAATTTAAAGTTTTAAAGTTTAGGATGCATGAGTTGTGTGCACATCGCCAAGGGTGTTGCGCATAGAGGCCTCAAAATTTCAAAAAAACAAAAACATGTTCAAATTTGCCCAAAATTTGTGGAGTGGTCCCTCATGAGGTCTTGGATACTTGTAGGGAAGCTTCAGACAGAACTCCAAGGATTTCATGGCCTTTTGCCTACTTTAAATTTTTATTTTCAAGCAATGCCTTCTTGAGCTTTGCCCTAGCAATTTGGTTCTGGAGGGCATAGTGTTTGGCCATCTTCCTTCGGAGCTCAAGGGCCTTGTTTGCCTTCTCCAACTTACCTTCTAAATGCATATTGGCACTCTCAAGCCAAGGCTCCCTATCAAACTCTATTTCTCTGTCAAGTAGCTCACTGATAGGAATTTACTCAGCTAGGGTAGATTCTTCCTCCCTCTCTTTGGCCAAGGATTTTCTTAGCCCAATGGTCCTTGGCCTCCTTCTAGGCTGTTATTATTCTTCTTCTTCACTATCTGGATGAGTCCTCTTGTACTCTTCTAATTGCACATCTACCCTTATTGCTTGTCTTCATACTTTAAGTTCCCTTGCCTCATAAATTTCCATGTGTGCACTTCTTTGCCAGTTCTCCCAATCTAAGACATCATATTTGTACTTGTCTCTTTCCAACTCTGCCTGAAGATCTTTTATTTGGGCATTCTTATTTTGGAGGAGTGAACTGGAGATTTTCTTTTCTTCCTCACTATCAACATGTATAAGTTCAAATTTTATTTCTTCACCATGTTGATCCTCAACATCTTCATTCATTTCTTCCTTACCTTTGTCCAATGGTTTTATAGCTGGAGAAGTGATGTCCTTTTGTCTTTTTGGTGTAGCATACACATCCCTCTTCTTGCTGTGGTATGAGAAATCAAAAGGTCTAACGATTTTTACTCTAGGGTCCTTGTCATGAATTTTATCATCTACTGGAAAACCTTCTTTCTCACCTTTTGGACTGTTGTGTGTAGCCTCCATCACCCTCACTGCTAGGTCTCTCCTCACTTTGTGCATTATCATCTTGCTCATTGGGAGAGCTGTGAGCCTCACTGTTGCCTTCAAAACTCTGATTTTTACCACTGTCATGACTTCTGTCATGACATTCAAGGTTATTTTTGAGCTCTGTTTTGTCTTCATGGTCACTTGACAAGTTTACTTCAGCATTTAATGATGTGTCGTCAACCTCCATATCTCTGTCTTGCTGTCTAGCTTGGTCATCAGTTTGTGGTGCATCCATGTCAACATCACTGCCATTTTGATTCTTCATATCATCCTCATTGTGACTATGATCCTCTCGATTGTCTTCTCTCCCTTTACTTTCTGCCTCACTGTCCTCTTCCATGTTTTGTGCCTCAAGGCTTCTTTCTTGCCCATCAATGTCAAGGGAATCATTGTTTTCTTGCTCCTCAGACTCATCATCATCATTACTAACTTCATTGTTCTCCATTTATGTTTGCTCTGCCTCCTCTTGTCTTGTTTCATTATCACTATTTTCCTGCTCCTTAGACTCATCATCATAATTACTAACTTCACTGTCCTCCTTTTCTATTTTCTTTGCCTCCTCTTGATTTATTTCATTGTCATTTTTTTCATACTCCTTACACTCATCATCATCATTACTAACTTCACTGTCCTCCTTTTCTATTTGTTCTGCCTCCTCTTGACTTGTTTCATTATCATTGTTTTCCTCATTTGATGCTTCAGGAGAAGAAGAAAGAGGTAAGTTTCCTTGTGGAGAATGCATGGGAATAGGTGATGGAATATGATCTCTGGGGGGTGATGGAGGAGTGGAGGTAAGTGGTTGTGAAGTGGAAGGAAAATTTTGCTAAATGAAGGCTTGGGGATCTGCAAATATATCATGTGAGAGAAAAACTTCCCAAGGGATTCCCTGCTGCTCTAGCTAGTGTAAAACAATCATTTTAACTAAGGAGTGGTGAAAAAGGCTTTGCATTTGGTGGGGATAACTCCTTTTCTTGACTACTGAAGCCATTTTGTCAATGCTCCAGTAGAGATAGTATGGTAGGTTTAGCAATTTAACCCTGGTGAAGTGCATTAAAAGCCTTATGTGATATGAGTAGAGCCTGGAGTACCTCCCCTCACAAGTGAAGTACTTGATGATCTCCCTCATCAGTGGTACATATCTCTCTAGCAGGTGAGAGAAGGGGAAAAAATTCTTGCAGCCCTGTTGATAACTAGGTTTGAGGAAGGGCTCATAGTAGCTTAAGGAAAATTTCTCCCTCTTGAACCATCTCTCACCCACATCTAGTATTCCTATGGCCCTAGCAATGGATCTAGATGATAGCTCAAAAATTACTTCTGCTAGGTTGACCTTCTTGTTTTGTAGGCTGAGAACAAACAACCTAGTCAAATCTGGGTGATTTTGGACTAGTTTAACCCTATCACAGAACTGATAGCATCCAACATCTTGAAAACATGTAAGGAGCATGTGAGAAGAGGTGATTTAAATTGTATCCAAGTGTTCAAACCTATTAATTTTTCCTCCCTTTTGTTTTGGCCTGATAGGCCTTTGGTCTTCATCACTACTGGTACTTATCTCTTCTCCGGACATAGTGACTGATTGTGTCCTTGAACAAATTGGTTCTTAGCTTGTGAGAGCTTTAGGTCTAGGGAGGAAAACTAGTGATGGTGAGGGCAAATTTTAACAAATGGGGGAAAAATGGAAGTAAGTCTAGGAATGCTTTCAGAGTTTTGAAGGATGCCTAGCTTGTACTGAGTGCATTTACACCAATGACCACTCTCCAACTTGTAAATTTTTCCTTAGAAGGCTAAATGATTGTTTGCCATGAAGATTAGGGTTTTTTATCCAAATTTGGTTTTTGTTACTCTTCTTTGAATATGGATGCAAAAAGAAGAGTTGGAGGGAAAATAAAAGTGACCACCAACCTTTTTCAACTTTGCAAAAGCTTGGGGCAAATTTGAGGAGGAAAAGAGTGATTTTGACCAACTTTTGGCAAATTCTGGCCAAACCCTTCCTATGCGTAGCACCACCCAATTGGTCATTTCAGTCATGCCCTCTACATGCCTATGTGCGCAACATCGGGCGGGTTGGGTGACCTTGTGCGCAGCGCCAACGAGTCGGGCTATTGAAAACTTCGTGCGGGTCAGGCCTCTGTCGGGCCTGTCAGGTCCTCTCCTATACACAACGCCCGTTTCTGTGGGCAGCTCGGGCTCTGACCTGAGCGTGCATGTAGCGATGGTGCCTATGCATAGCATCAGTCTATCTATGCGCAGCACAATTTTGTTTAACACTACCCTTCGTCTCCTGTGTGCAGCGCCACCGCCTATGCACAACACCGAGAAAATTTTGCCAAGTTTCCAGGAAAACGCCCAGAATTGCTTCAACGGTCCTCTCTCTTTCTTTTAAAGACAAAAATGAGTTTGGGAAGAGGGAAGGAAGGCCTTTATACCTTTTTTGAAAAATAATTTCATGAACAAATCCACTTTTCTAATGTTTGCTTCCTTTCTTGGTTTTTCACTAACTTTTTGGTATTTTTTTCCTGTAGGTGGCAGAACTCTGAGAAAAATGGTTTTTTTCCTTTGCATGGAGCATATTGATGTTTCCCTTGGATTGAAAAACTTTTTAACAAGCTTAAAATTTGCCTCTTACCCACATTTTGGGAATATGAACCCGTTCTTGAAAAGCAAAAGCTCATTTTGACAAATTTTGAGGAAAAAGGCATATAGTGACATTAGTACTCTTTTTTGAAGGTTTTCTCCATTTTATCCATTTCATGAATTTCAACCCCTTTAAACAGTAAACTTGTGATTATTTTGGCACTTTCACCTTGTAATTTTCAGTCCTGCATCTTTTATGCCTTTAATTGCTTGGTGGATGAGACCGAAGAGAAGAATTTTGACCTTCTTTTAACTGACATTCTATCATGTTTTTAATTTGAAGCAGTGAAAACCTCTTGGTGTGAAAACCCTAGCAGTTGGTATCAACAGCTCCTTTAGTAATTATGTGTGGCATCATCATGAGATACATTAGGTCTATTTAATATTATCAATCTTCCTATAGGTAGCGATCTTTGACAGTCCTGCAGAAGTGTTACTCATGGTTAACTATATTTTGCAGAATATAATTTTGATAAGGAAACCCTTGTTGGAGGTTTCTCTGCTTTGTTTTTAGACCAATTACATGTTTTTTTCTTTGACCTGATATCCAACTTTCTCATTACCTAAAAACAATGCTTCTTGAACATAAAGGCCAACCCTAGCAGCTATAAACTCTAGTGACCTAGTGGAGGGGTTTTTTTTTTACCTTTTCATGGACTGAAGTTTTGACTTGGGGATTTTTAGGAAAGTGAAGGGAACTCAGTTCTTTTTGACAAGCTAGATCATTTTAAAGATTCACAAAGCACTGAAATTGATTTTCCGAAGGAGTTTTCAGAGGCAAATTTGGGTTTCTAAAGGCTTTCTCAAGATGTTCTATCTTCTTCTCTTGTGTTGATGATTTGCTGATGCTGATGTCTTTTTCACTCTTTTAACCTTGAAGTATGGACATTGTTCAAACTATATTTGGTATGCACTTTGACAAACTGAAAACGTTGTCTTTGTCCTCTTTTCGCATTTTTTATTGTAGGTGATCTGAACATGTCCCTTTATATCCTTACTGATTTTAGGGCAGTAATATACCTATTTTTCCATAGAGTTTAAAACAAATCATACCATGGTTTCACTTGGCCACTTTTGATATTCTGTAGGTGCCTATAGTACATTTTCCTTTTATCCCTTAGTGCCTCTCTTTTGATTGTTTTGGAGGCCTTTGACTATACTTGGAAACTAAACCTCTTATACTGGTACCCTTCACAAGTTATCTCTTTGATGCAGGTGAGAAAGTGTTGCTTTTGAAAAACCTTAAAGGACACCTTCGATAACTTTTGGATGCCATCTGTTGTTTAAGAAGGAGGCCTTATCATCTACCTTGGAATTTCTCTATTCAACCTTCCAAAATGCTAGGTTTTAGGGTTGTTAGAGAAAAGTAAACAGTGTTGTCTTCTAATTTCTCCATAACCCTTCTAAAATCATTTATTATTTCTGAAAATATTGAATCTGCCCTTGGTGGAGTTGAGGTGACTTCTGTCCTTGTGGTCTTAGTGATGGTTTCTTGCTTGCCACCATTATTTTGTCAACCAATAAAAAAACCCTGATTCTCTTTAAACATAGGCCTGCTTCCTTTCTCTTGTTTGTGGATGCCTCATGGTGATGATTTCATCCTATTACATTATCTCTTCTTATGTTGATGGAAACCTTGATCATTTTTTCATAAATGTGAATAAGGCAGTTGTCGCTTGCATAATTTGTGCTCTATGCAAGGGAAGCATTTCTTGAATGGAATTTATCAGTCTTGGACCAAGCTACTTGACCTTCTTATCTTTTGAATTGTAGTCTCCTTACACAGGAAAAACAGAGATTTTTAGAATACCAAATCCACCTTATGACTTGTGGAACCCTAGGTGACCTAATGGAAGGCTCCTTGGACTTGGCTTTTTGACTGAAAGCTTAAAATTTGTGATATTTTAGGTGTAAAATAGAGTTTTTATAGACTGATGTATTGAAGATCCAAAATCCAATGTACTGGATTTATTTAAAGATCCTACAAAGACATTTTTGAGATCATCAATGCTTTAGGCATTTCTGGAGATGTAAGAGAGATGGTTGTTTGGTGACCCTCGGTAGCAGTGGAGGGGTTTAGGATTAAAAAAAAATAGTGGATTGAGGTCAGAGGTGACACAACAAAGACAAAATGAGTGGCATGAGCCCATGATGGGTCTTCTAGGATGGGTGAGCTGAGCTTGACATGATGGGATGATGAGATAGTGAAAAAATTATTTTAAGGATAAGGAAGGAAATGAGATTTCTAGAACTCACAATGTTCATGAACTTTGTTTCTAGAAATCTAGGGCAAAAATTTAATCATCTACACAGGTAAAAATTACTGATGACTAAAAGTGGCTCCACTTGGGAAGGGCAGCTCCTTTTCAGGAGGTGTCTAGAACTTTTAGATTTCTGGCTTAATGGTGACCAGTGCCTCATCCATTGGGATATTTTACCTCTTTTCACGTGCTGATGTTTGCTGTGAAGTTATGATTTTAATAGATTTGGAAAACATAATCAAATCATCTTCATATCTACCTACCCAATATACTTTCCTCACATTTTTTTATTCTTTGGGTGCACTTGGATTTGAAAACCCTTGGCATATTTTATTTTGAAAATAAAAATAAAAATATCTAATTGTACCCTTATTTCTTCCAAGAATTTAGATTAGGCTAATGAACTCTCTTTATTTTCTACCTAGTCTACTCATTTGTCAAGTTTAAGCTGTTTGACAAACTTTATTCTCTATCTTACTAACATGAAATTCAAAACATGATCAAACCAGGATTAGGCAATCTGATTTGCCATGGGTTTGTGGCATAAGAAAAATATGCACACAAACGTTATTTTTGTACAAAATAAGACTAGAAAAGTCAAGGCTATGATACATTGTTTGCTATTCATCACCATTTTTCTCCTTGGTTCTATTTTGAGCATGTGGAACTAGTATCTTTCTTTCCTAATCTATATTTTAGACAAGAAAATTTTAAATGATTTGACCAACTATCTTTCACTAACTTATCAAAAATAAATTGAAAACATGTTCAGCCATGATTAGGCTAGATGACTGAACAAGACTTCTTTTTCAAAAACAAGTAGTGGCTTTTAGACTTGCACACTTTTAGCATCAGTATTTTTTGGGTATGGGGTTGTACCTTTCTTTCAAATCTGCCCTCTTTTTTCCTTTTCTTGTTTTTAGAGTCTTTGTCTTTTCTATTTCTTGATCAAGAAATGTTATGTAAAATTAGTGCTAGGTTCAAAATTCAGGAATTTTGACAAAAGTGGTGTTTGAGCATCCTTCCATTGACAGGACCTCCAAATATTTTTGCTCCATCTAGCTCTTGAAAAAAGAAAGCATTGTTACCTCTTGCTGAATGAATGATGTAAGGGCATTTCCATAAATTTTCAAATTTACCATGTTTTCCCATGTCTTGCCTCCTTGAATCCCACTTCAGAACTGTGTCTCAAATTTTGAAATCATTGGCCTTGGTCCTCCTATCAAAAAATTTCTTGATATTGTCTTGTATTGCTTGTGTCCTCTTGTAAACTTCCTCCCTTGACTGATGCAAATGGATGGTTTGGTTCAGCCTTCTTTGCATGTCATTTTCTTTCGATTGTACCTCTTGGAGGAGCTTCATTACTGGAACTCCCAAAGATGTCGGCAAGACGGGATCCATGCCATACACTAGTTGATAGGGAGACATACCAATTGATTTCTTGGTGGTTAGTCTATCAGCCCATAGTGCATGCGCTAGTTTTCTATGCCATGCCTTTTGATTTTGTTCTAGGAGCTTCTTAATGATGTTCACCAAGCTCTTGTTAGAAGACACAACTAGCTCATTTCCTTGTGGGTAATAAGCAGTGGCATGACCTAGTGTGATGTGATATTTATAACAAAAGTCAACCATTTTTTTAGATGTAAAGGCAACAACATTATCGGTGATGATATTTCTAGGACAACCAAACCTGGACAAGATGTTGATTTCAAGGAATTTGATAATGATTGAGTCGGTGGCATTCCTAGAAGGGATGGCCTTTATCCATTTGGTGAAGTAATCACTAGTAGTGAGGATCCACTTATGTTGGGCAGATGAGGTGGGATGGATCTCTCCTATGAAGTCCAACCCCCATTTTTGGAAAGGAGCTTTGACACCGATGGGATGAAAAGGAAAAGGTAGAAGTTTTCTTATGCCATCAAATATTTGGCACTTATGGCAAGTCATGACCAGTTTGTAGGTATCGGGAAAAAGGGTAAGCCAATAGTAGCCAACTCTAAGGATTTTTTCGGCAGTTGTCTTCCAGTAGAGGTGACCTCCACATTCTCCCTCATGCATTTCATGTATGATCTTTTTTGCATCATATTCAAGCAAACCTTTAAGTAGCATGCCAACATAACTCTTCCAATATAGAACTCCATCTAAATTATAGAAATTTAAAGCTTTTTGTTTCAAGAATATAGCTTTAGTCTTTGATAGAGAAGGATGAGTATTGAGATAAATAAGTATATAAATGGTATCATCATACCAAAATGAATTCAAAAATATTTCTTCAATGTATGGATTTGTGAATTCTTCTATTTCTTCTAACACATCAACCATATTCATGTCTAATGCTTGGAAATTTGATTTAGCCATAAGCTTTTCAAGTCCTTGTCCTTTAATCAATTTAGTGGGTCTGATTTCTAAATCATATTCTAATATCATAGAAATCCACTTATCCCTTTTACCATCAGGGTCTTGATTGATTATTTCTTTGAAAACTATGTGTGGGACAAAGGCAATGACATGTGAGTGCAATATATAAACTCTAAAATATTTCAAAGCTTTGATTAAGGAAAAGGCTTGTTTCTCTGTGATGTTATACTTTAGAGGAGCATCTCTTAATGCCTTTCTGAAGAAGGCTATGGGTTGTTCTTGTCCCATGATGTTATTTTGCAATAGTACTGCAACAACGGTGTGTTCAGATGCAAATGAGAAGATGTAGAAATCCTTGGTGAAGTTGGGACTAATCAAGACTAGTGTTTGTGTGAGTGCTTGTTTTACCAGCTCAAAATATTATTTTTCTTCCATATTCCACTTCACTCCTACTTCCTTTTTCAACATGTTTGTAATATTCCTTAGGAGTTCAGAAAGGTTGGGGATGAACCTTCTTAGCAAGTTGATCTTTCCAATGAAAGATTGTAGCTCCTTAATGTTTCTAGGATGGCTAATTTGTAGTATGCCTTCGATCCTTTTGGGTTCTAGCTTAATCCCTTCTTCAAAGATGATGTGGCCTAGGAGTTTTCCTTCCTCAAGGCCAAACAATGTTTTCTTAGGATTCAAAGATAGGCCATACTTCCTACACTTTTCAAAAACTTTTCTCAAATGGACTAAGTGTTCTTCATCAGTTTTAGAGTAAACAGTGATGTCATCAAGGTATATGACTATGAAGTGACCTATGTCCTCTGAAAAAGCTATTTCCGTTGCCCTTTAGAAGGTGCCCCCCACATTCATTAGACCGAATGGAATTTCGACATACATGAATGTACCCCAAGGTGTAGTGAAAGTAGTTTTGTGTTGGTCACTTGGAAAGACTAGTACTTGGTTTTAACCTGAGAAGCCATCTAGCAATGATATTCTTTGTGATCCAACTACCTTTTGAAGTAAGTGATCCATTTTAGGCAAGGTATAATTTTCTTTTAGGGAGGCCTTGTTCAAATTTCTAAATTCAATGCAAAGCCTAATCTCCCCGATCTTCTTTCTAACTGACACAAGGTTGGACACCCATTCTGAGTACCTAATAGGGACTATAATATCGAAATCATACATCTTTTTTATCTCTTTCTCAACTGAAGGTAATAAGACGAGGTTTATTATTCTCAATTTTTGTTTGAATGGTTTCTTATTTTCCTTGAGAGGAATTTTGTGTTGAATGATGTTTGTGTCATAGGATTTCAAGTCCTCATAACCCCAAGAAAACACATCTTTAAATTCTGTAGAAAGCTCAATGTATTTCTGTTTTATGTGAGGAGGAAGAGTTTTGGATAGTCTGATCATTTTGGGCTCTTCCATGCTTCCAATGTTACATTCTTCTACATTTTTTTCGGTGGACTCCATCTTGGGTTTTTTAGCTATATCATTAAAATCAAACAACTCTTATAATGGTGTAAGGCCTCTTGGCAATGTGTCATCTTTAGATTGCAAGACCTTAAGTTCTTTTTGATCTAAATTATCAAACATTTCTGCATCATAAGGAATTTTGATGAGGTTTATATCAGCGTTATAGGACAACTTTTGGGAGTTTTATATTTAGAAAAATCATCTCTTTCAAGCCTTAAACTTTGTATTGTACTTGCAAATTCATTCCTAGATTGCAGAAAATCATCTATTTTTTCATCACCCTCAAACACTTGCCAATGGTTTATGTTTTCCGGTATTGTAGGCCTATTTTTGACCTTGATGAGGTATTTTTCATTGGCATAAGGTACTTGGCAATTTCTGGCAGCAAAGGCAAGCTCATTGGCAAGGCAGTTTTGGGCTCGAGGGATGAAAGTGAGCTCATACTTCTCAAAGGTTTTGAGAAGGTCTAGGGCAACATTATTATACTCTCTCAGTCTAGGGTTCTTGGCTGAATATTCTCCCTTTATTTGTCTAATGATCAGTTCTAAATCTCCTTGAACAGAGATTTTCTTAGCTTTGAGGTCCTTAAGTAAATGCAAACCAATAAGGAGGGCCTCATACTCTATAATGTTATTAGTGCAATGGAAATCTAGTCTATAGGAATGGCCTTCATTTATGTTATGGATCCAAACTCCAGCTCCCGAGCCAGTCTTTCCATAAGAGCCATCAAAGCTCATGTGCCAAAGTGTGTCAATTTTAGACTTGTCACTGTTTTGTACTTCAGGGCAGCTCGAGTTTCGGGTGTGATTTTCTTCACTAGAGGGTTGATTTGGTTGTTCTGGTAGGCTTAGTTCTCCTTGATTTTCATTCACTTGTTCATTAATATCATTTTCATTGTACAATATGAATTAATCAAATTCTGAATGAATGGAATAAACCGATGTGTTGTTTGCCCTATCTAAGTTGCTCACCATATATTTCATGTGAGATTCTCGGTACAACCTTCTTGTTTGGTTGAAGACCGGGATGGTGGCATAGGAAATGTCCATTTGAAGGCTGCCCTGAAGCTTGGCCCCCCATTATCTAGATAGAAACATGCCATAATTTGGGGGAATGTTAGCAACAACTATGTCCATGACTAGAATCTTAGCGTGGATTTGTGCCAAATTGACACAAATATCTTTGATTAGGCCTAAAAACTTGACCCTACTTGAATCAAAGGAGTATAAGTCCTTGTAAGGATTTGTGATCTCTAGGCCTAATCTCTCCATCACAACCTTTGGCATGAGGTTGTGTGAGCCACCGGAGTCTAGCATAGCATTATTTAAAATTTTGTCATGTATATTCAAACTGGCATAGAAAGGAGGGACAACTCGTTCTTGATATTTTCCCTCTACTTCAGGACCAAACAACAGCTCTGGTTTATCATCAGTTAATTTTAGAGTGTCGGTATCATTCCCTATGTTTAACACTTTGAAAATATGGGATTTATACACCTCTTGGGTTACCAATTCAGTGAGAGGCATGGTTATCTTGATTTTGGCAATATCTCCTTCAAAATTGAAAGGCATAGGGGTCCTTAACATATTTAGATCAGTTTTATCAGCCATAAACTTTTCTACATTTTTGATTTGGTGATTTTGATTTGATGGCTTGGACAACAAGGTTTTTTCAGGGCCACTAGTTGAAGTACTAGGGCAGCTTGAGTCATTACTTAGCTGACTGGTTTTTAGCTTGTTTAGATCAATTTTCTTAGCCATAGTGCTTGTATTTTCTGCTCTCCTTTTAGGAATATGTTCAGGGGTTTTCCTAACAACAATGTTTGATTGATTTGTTTTAGGAACATCTTGATTCTTTTTTCTCCTAAGGTCATATTACCTATGGAATTCCATTATGGCATTCTCGAATCCTAACTTATAGTCTTCAGAATCTTCATATGATTTTGCATTTGGTTTTTCCGAGAACATCCTTTGTTCTTCTTCGGTAAGAAAAGTGTGATCCTCATCATCAAAACCTATGACATTTACATGGTTTTCTTCCAAATCCTCCATCTCTCTCTCCTCTTCATATACATAGTTGTCTTGGAAAGGGGGCCTAATTTGTTGGTCATTCTCTCTTTTTCTGATCTGGGGAGGGTCTTTTCTAAAATTCTAATTCCTATTCCTATTTTCTGGATTAACTTGGTTTTCCCTAGGAGGTGTTCTCTCACTCAAATTGATTTTTCCCATCATTCTCTCCATTTTCGTAACTAGGGTGTCAATTTTGACATTAGAAGAGGAAGTTGAAGACACTATTTCATCTCTATAGGTTACTCTCTTCTCTGATCTCATCCTAGCTCTTTTCTCAATCAAGTTGGCCTTTACACTCACAGCCCCTCTTTGAATGTCCGCTAGAGTTAGGGGATCTCTCTCCCTCAGTTGGTAGGCCATGTCGGCATCAAAGCCCTCTGGAAATTTCACTAAGGCTAGGCCTTGGGGAGGTTTCATGTGAGGTGGGAGGGCATTGTAAAAATTGTTAAATATAGTGCAATAGCCTTGAACACTTTCACCTAAATTTCTTTTGAGGTTGTTGTACTCTGAAAGGATTTGGAGAGGGTTCTTCTTGATTTCCCATTTTTTTTATGAAAGTTTGGTAGAGGGAAGGGAGGTCATGTAAGCTGTTAGGAGGTAATTTTTTAAAACATTTTTTGGCTTCTCCTCCTAGGCTTTGGGAAAACATACGCATCTTAATGGTCTCCTCTTCTATTTCCATGTAGTCAAAATCATCATTCATTTTGTCCACATGCTGTTGGGTAGTGGTAGATTCAGCTCCTGTGAAGTATGGAATATGGGATTGGTAGTCATTTGGCAAAGGTACCAAAGGTTTTGGTAAAACTAGGGGAGCATACCAAGCTGCCATGTAATATCCCCAAATAGGGAGGATTCAGCAATGCCTACTAGAATAACGCAATTTTTAGAAGTATGTGAAATTAAATGTAATTTCAGCTCTTGGATCATTTAGATCTAGGAATATAGCATCTAAATCCACGAGGAGAGCAAAAAAAATTCAAAACTAGGTGAGGTAAATAGACCTCCCACACCTAGTATGGCTAGAAACACCCAAGAATGGGGCTACAACAATATGCAACAATACTGCAAGAAAATAATGGAGTTCTACTGAGAAATAGAAAGAGGCCAATAAGAAGGCTCAACATTCATGTATACATCAGTAAATCAGATCCATAATGAGGCCCATACAATGTATAACATGAAACAAAAGACAAGAATGGAAGAAATTACTCAAAAGAGGTGCTGCAACACATGTATTGACTGCAAAAAGGCTTGACAACGTTATTTAATAGAGAAAACTGCAGCATTAGATTAAAAATTAGATCTAGGACAAGATAATGCATGAAAATTCAAATCTATAACAGATCCATACACTATAATGTCTCTACGTTACATACCCCTTGGGGTTTTCAGCAATACATGAAGCACATGGAGTAGATCTGAGATTCTATGCAGCAGATCTGCGGATCTATTAAAAATTTATGAAGCATATACAGGAGTATTAAGATCAGATCTGAATATGACATGGATAAGGACAGAAATCCATGGATCACCACAGTGAAGGGTAGATCCCCAACACTAGAGATCACTCCTCAATAGTTTCCAAAACACCCTGCAACTTTCCTCCTTGCAGATAACGCAGTCCTGGAAGATCAACTATGTTGTAGGCTTGAAGAACAGTTTGGCCTAATGCCAAGATGTAGATATGAAGCTCCAAAGGTCTAGAACTATCTTACCAATGGGGAAGAATACTTTCCCACTAAAAAGAGGTGCTAGAATGGTCTAGATCTGAGTAGATCTAGCCTCCACTTGTTGCAGCTCACAAGGACAACCAAAACCTCAATAGGATCTGAGCTGTAGGTGTAAGATGAAGCTTGGCCAAATTCTTGATAGTTGACAAGATAAAAAAAACTCTCCCAAGAGGCTCCTCAAGGAAAGTGGTGGGATTCCCAATCAGGAACACCCAATTCTCTGCTAAACAGTCAAGAGAATGATATATGTCTAAACAGGTAATATATTCAGAAAATATAATATAATAAAAAACCCTTCTCTTGGTGCCATCCTCTTCCTTTTATAAGATAGAAGTCTTGCAAAACCCTAAACCATCTCAATGATTTAGCTCCTTTCACATGTGCCACCTCCAATTGAAACTACGTTGTGCATGAAGAAGGTTCACTATATCTAGACAACGCTGTTGATTTGGTCCTGTTGACCCAGTCAAATGTCTCAATCCCTTTCACACATAAGGGTGTTTTATTAAGGTAGCCCAGATTCAACCTTTTTCACATGGGGCATTGATTTATTTACTGATTTTAGGAGTTTTTCTTGTCCTCATTTACACATTTATTCAAGAAATAGGAAAATGAAACAAAATTGTATATTCCCATTAGCTTGGGTTAATTGGGAATATTACATGCCATGATGGGAGGTAGTGGAAATAAAGGTTGATTTACAAGGGGAGGATTTCTGAGAGGTGGAGGAGGATGAAGTGAAGTGGTTTGCACAGTGGTGGTGTGAATGAGTGTAGTTGAGGTACTTGGACCAGCCAACTGATTTTGAGTAGTCTTGGAATAAAATGATCCAAAGTGATGGAGAAGCTGAAAATCAGGGGGAGTAGAAGGAGAGGCTTCTCTACTGAGGCTTTGGTGCAAATATGAGGTCTCAAGGTCAGTCTGGTCTATATAAGTTTGTGACTTGGTCCTAAAAAAATCTCTTTGATGAGGGAGGTCAAACTGACAGTCTTGCAAGGCTGTGATATTTTTAACGATAGTACTTGCTCTATGGATGGTCCTAACAGCAGTTGAGTCTTCAGCCTTAAAAGTTTGCCACAAAATATTTTATGGGTCATCAACTATGGTCTAAGGATTTGGGTCTGGGTGAGATCTAGTATTGATTCTTCGTGAAGCCAGATTTAAAACCCAAAGTTTAGAAAGGCTAAAATTTTATGAATGTTTTCGGAAGGTTGGCCTCTCTTAGTTTTGTTGAACTCCCACAGTGTGTGACTAGGCCTCTAAACTGATTAGGACTGATTTGACACCATCCTAGAAAAGCCTATGTGACTAGTGGAGTGAAAAAGGCCTACTGGAGGTTAGTGGAGTCGCCAGGTGGATTTTTTTGTAATTTTGAGGGTATGCATATGATGGTCCACCACTAGATTTTGACAAAAATCAATCTAGGGAATTTTTTTGGTTTTCTAAGTTTCCTTATGCAGCCCTAAGGTTTCAATGAGTATCCTCTAGCTGAGTCATCATCTTGCTAGGATGGTGAGGTAATTAATTTCTACTCTTGGCTAACAATTTTAGTTTTCTATGATTAGATAAGGATCTATGAGACTATAAGAGGTATTCAGGCTACTATGTACTCATGGGTCCCACAGTGATCACCTTTATGTTATCTCCCTGTAATTTTCTATATTGATTGAGATACAAATGGACAAGGGTAACATCAAACCAGACTTTGGATTCCTAGGACCTAGCCTTCCTGGACTTAGAGAGGGCTCTCTCTATTAGGTGCAAATGATGTGTTCTTGTTTGCTTTAGATGGTTGATTTTAGGCTAGTTGTTAAGTGTAGGGTTTGTTTATTGTTTTGGTTGGGTGAGATGGTCAAGTGGGATAGGTGGAGTGAGAGGTATTTAAGTCATTGGGCTATGGAGTCAATGAAAGTCATGAGTGTCTTAATGATGAATCAGAGTGTGTTGCAGGGCCAATCTAGCAAGGTTAATGGATCCTTAAGGTTATGAGTGAGGTGGGATGGACATCAAGATGGGGAATAAGGTAGGGAAAAGGGAAATCAAGAATCCTTTATTAAGTACCTATAACAAGGAGGTCTTAAACATAGATAAGCAAAATATATCGTTGATGAGGTAGGGCAAACCATTAAGCTTAGTGAAAATACTTAAACATATAAACATCCAAGATAAAAATTCCAGTGAAACATATAAAAGAATAAGAGCTTCTAATTTTAGTAAATTCACCTTAGAATTTGGGGAAAACATATAAGATAGCACAATAACTTTAATCAAGCAAAGAGGGAAATCCTAAACATTTTTCATCAAGCTATAAATAACTCTGAAGAAAACTGATAGGCATGGGCAAAGGGCAAGATCGAAACAAGACCTCTTAGACTTAACCTAGCAAAAAATACTTCAGAGAGAGGTTTCAAGACAGAGTTTGGGTAGCATCAAATAAGCAGGGAATAAAGTGAATCATATTTTTAAACTAACATACTAATCCATAAATGAAAAAAACAAGTTTAAGTGGGCCTAAGGAGCAGTTAATAATTCCTTAAGATGACTCAAACAGAGGAAAACATCAAGGCAATAGAAGGCATGAGGACTAAGCTACTTCCAAGAGCATATCTTAACCTATAATTCTATACTCTACTACAATAAAAAAGAATGAAACATAATGATAACAAGAAAACATGAACAAATTAAGAATACATCACCAATAACCAAGCTAAGGAATCCTGCAAACAACCTTCTCCATCATCAGTCCAAGCAAGCCATTCATCAACTTCACAAGACCAATCTCTTCTCCAATCTCATAAAAACCATGTATTTCTCTTGAAGCTCATCAAATTCCAACCCAATACATGAGAGCCTCATGCTCTATTTATGGAGCAAAGGAGGGTAAAACCCTAATTAGGTTTTTAAAATATCCAAAATAGTCATAAATGACAATTTGTGTCCAAGTGACCATGCAAGGCCCAAGGCATAAATATCCAAGAAAAATAAATGCATAATAACTTTTAACACCTAATCCTAGAGTGATTTGCCTCAAAAATACTAAAAAAATCATTTTTCAATAAATGAGTGTTTTTTTTTTACTTTTTCCTCTTTTGGTCCTATATGCGCAACGCCAAAATATCAGAAAATAGGCATGCTTGTAGTCCTGTTTTGACCTCCTTCCCGGTGTCGGATTTTTCTTCATGATGGCTCGTTGGAAATATTGTCACATTGTCTTTCCATATATACATTTTTTTTCTGAATGTGTTCCATTTGCCTATCCATAAATCCATTCTCCCAACACTTCTCTATGCGCACCACCTTGCCTGAAAATGAGGCAGAATGGTCAAAATTAAGGTGTTTTTTGACCTTCTGGGGGTCAAAACTTCTCCAAATGGTCTAAAATTTTGTGAGAAAACTACTGATGATGAGAGGAATCCAAAAATGGCAATTTTTCAAGCTAAGGATGCATGAGGTGTGTGTGTAATTCCAAGAGTGTTGCACATAGAGGCCTCAAAATTTCAAAAAAATAAAAACATGTTCAAACTTGCCCAAAATTTGTGGAGTGGTCCCTCAAGAGGTCTTGGATACCTGTAGGGAAGCTTCAACCAGAAATCCAAGGATTTCATGGCCTTTTTCCTCCTTTATATTTTTATTTTCAAGCAATGCCTTCTTGAGCTTTGACCTAGCAATTTGGTTTCGGAGGGCATAGTGTTTGGCCATCTTCCTTTGGAGCTCAAGGGCCTTGTTTGCCTTCTCCAACTTAACTTCTAAATGCATATTGGCCCTATCAATCCAAGGGTCCCTATAAAACTCTATGTCTCTGTCAAGTAACTCACTTATAGGAATTTTCTCAGCTAGGGCAGATTCTTCCTCCCTCTCTTTGGCCAAGGCTTTTCTTAGCCCAATGGTCCTTGGCCTCCTTCTAGGTTGTTCTTCTTCTTCTTCTTCACTCTCTAGATGAGTCCTCTTGTACTCTCCTATTTGCACCTTTGCCCTTATGGCTTGTCTCCAGGCTCTGAGTGCCCTTACCTCGTAAATTTCCATGTGTGCACTTCTTTGCTGGTTCTCCCAATCTAAGACATCATATTTGTACTTGGCTCTTTCCAACTCTGTCTGAAGATCTATTATTTGGGCATTCTTATTTTGGAGGAGTGAACTGGAGATTTTCTCCTCTTCCTCACTATCAACATGTATAAGTTTAAATTCTCTTTCTTCGCCATGTTGATCCTCAACATCTTCATTCATTTTTTCCATACCTTTGTCCAATGGTTTGATAGCTGGAGAAGAGATAGCCCCTTCCCTTTTCGGGGCAGCAAACACATCCCTCTTCCCACTCTGGTATGAGAAATCAAAAGGTCTAACAATTTTTACTCTAGGGTCCTTTTCATGAATGTTATCATCTATTGGAAAGCCTTCTTTCTCAGCTTTTGGAATGTTGTGTGTAGCCTCCTCTTCCATCTCACGCTCACTGCTAGGTCTCTCCTCACTTTGTGCATTATCATCTTGTTCATTGGGAGTGAGCCTCACTGCTACCTTCAAAACTCTGATTTTTACTATTTTCATGTTAACTGTCATGACTTTTGTCATGACAGTCAAGGTCATTCTTGAGCTCTATTTTGTCTTCATGGTCACTTGGCAAGTTTACTTCAGCATTTAATGATGTCTTATCAACCTCCATATCTATGTCTTGTTGTCTAGCTTGGTCATCAATTTGTGGTGCATCCATGTCAACATCACTACCATTTTGATTCTTCATTTCATCCTCATTGTGACTATGATCCTCTCGATTGTCTTCTCTGCCTTTGCTTTCTGCCTCATTGTCCTCTTCCATGTTTTGTGCCTCAAGGCTGCTTTCTTGCCCATCAATGTCAAGGGAATCAATATTTTCTTTCTCCTCAGACTCATCATCATCGTTACTAACTTCATTATCCTCAATTTCTGTTTTCTCTGCCTCCTCTTGACTTGTTTCATTATCACTGTTTTCCTGCTCAGACTCATCATCATCATTACTAACTTCACTTTCCTCCTTTTCTATTTTCTCTACCTCCTGTTGACTTGTTTCATTATCATTGTTTTCCTGCTCCTTAGAATCATCATCATTGTTACTAACTTCATTGTCCTCCTTTTCTATTTGCTCTGCCTCCTCTTGACTTGTTTCATTATCATTGTTTTCCTCATTTGATGCTTCAAGAGAAGAAGAAAGAGGTAAGTTTCCTTATGGAGAAGGCATGGGTAGAGGTGATGGAATATGATCTCTGTGGGGTGATGGAGGAGTGGAGGTAAGTGGTTGTGAAGTGGAAGGAAAATTTTTCTGAATGAAGGCTTGGGGATATGAAAATATATCATGTGAGATAAAAACTTCCCAAGGGATTCCCTGCTGCTCTAGTTGGTGTAAAACAATCATTTTAAACAAGGAGTGGTGAAAAAGGCTTTGCATTTTGTGGGCATAACTCCTTTTCTTGACTACTGAAGCCATTTTTTCAATGCTCCAGTAGAGATAGTATGGTAGGTTTAGCGATTTAACCTTGGTGAAGTGCATTAGCAGCCTTATGTGATATGAGTAGAGCCTGGAGTACCTCCCCTCACAAGTGAAGTACTTGATGATCTCCCTCATCAATGGTACATATCTCTCTTGCAAGTGAGAGAAGGGGAAAAAATTCTTGCAGCCCTATTGATAACAAGGTTTGACGAAGGGCTCATAGTAGCTTAAGGCCAATTTCTCCCTCTTGAACCATCTCTCACCCACATCTAGTATTTTTGTGGCCCTAGCAATGGATCTGGATGATAGCTCAAAAATTACTCCTGCTATGATCCATATTTATGCAGGAACACAACAAAATATAGAAATAACCATAAACATAGATATGCAGCAGAAATAATGCTTCATTTCATTAATATCAAATAACAAAAATATGCTTACAAACATAATGGAAATAAACTAGCTAGGGTGCTGGTAGCAGATCTTTGAGAAGAGATGTGGTAGCTACAGACCTCTGAATTGTGTTACAATGAGGCTCGAGGGGCTATTTATTATTTAGAAACAATGGAGAACTCTAAACGTCAAAAAACCTAACCCTAGGAGATGAAAAGCCAAAACTATGAGCCTCGTTTGGGTAAATTGGTGTTTCAACTTCCCGGGGACATAACTTTGGCATACTATCTCCATTTGATGCACATGATACATCGTTAGAAAGATATATTTGAGGACTAAAACTATTGCTATCAATTTCAATTCCAAAATGGAATCACATTCACCATATGAACGATGCCCAAAAAATGTCGTTTAGGGCCTCAAAACGGCTCTGGAATTTCAGGACCCAAAAAAATTCTAAAAATAGTAAGTTGTGCTTTAACTTAAAAACTAAAAGAACTGATTGCAGGGGTTCAAATGGAATAGGTGGGTGGCCACCAATTTTTGCCTAGATCATTAAGGCCCCAAAACGGCTCCGGGAGTGCAGGACCTGAAAACTTGCTAAAAATACTAAGTTGTGCTGAAAGTGAAAAGCTGCAAGAATTGATGGTGCGGGTCCAAATGGAATATGTTGGTGGCCACCGATATCCACCTGTATCATTCCTCCCTCCTTAAGAAGAAATGGTCCCCATTGCGTTGATATCCTCCATGAGATGAGCCACGTTTTGTTGTCAAAGATGTCATGGACCTACGGGTAGACATGCTAGATGCAATTAGTAAATTTGGTTTCTTTATCAGCCTCAAATAGTACATGTGTGGATTCTGTCTGTGCAGTCGCATGAGGTATGGCAACATCAGGCAGCAATGCGTCGGGGGTCAAATCAATGGAGTGCTTGTCTTGATAGTGTAGAGCAACCTCTGTGAGTGACGATAAAGTTTCCTCATATTCCTCTATGACTTTGTCCATCTGCTGCAGCCATGTAGGGGAGCCCTGTTTGAAGGTTGTGGCCACAATATTATTCTTTCCCCGTGAGTGATTTGTAAGGAAAATAAATTTCCTGGTTTGGGAAACAATCTTACTATGTTGTTTTGCAGTATTCAAAGAGATGACAGGAGGCGGTACTACCTCTGGTATCCTGTGAAAGTTATTTCCCAAAGTAATAACAACAACACGACGCCTAGACTCATACACAACATGTCACCTCCATAAGTATGGTTGGCCCAATAATACATACTCTACATCAAGAGGAGGAACATCACACAATATCTCATCTGTGAATGGCTTGATACTGTATGGGAGGCAACACTACTGGTGGATGCATAGATCTCTCCCTGGGTGGAGCCACCCGATGGTATACAGCTGTAGGTGTGCTATGATCGGTAGACATAGCCACTTCACAACCTCTGCCGAAATGAGGTTCTTTTGCCTTTCGCTATCGACAAGAAATTGTAGCAGAGAACCCTTCACCCACATCTGCGAATGGAAGAGGCGCTCCCCCTCCTCTGGATACTCTGGATCCTCCCTCTGGATCTTAGTGGTGGAAAAAATGGCACTAGGATCCGCATCAATGATCTGCTTCCCTTTATCATTGGCTTTGTCTAGTTCTGACTCAGGATCATAAAATGCATCTGATTCGGGTGCCTTTAGTTCGACCACCAATGACTGTTTGGCCCGACACTCGCTTGTGCTGTGAGTGGGGCTGTTATGAAATTCACACCACTTCCTTGTGTCCTTCTTTGGATTTTTGGTGTTGTTCTGAGTCGCACTACTTTGGCCTTGCCCCTTGTTCTTTGGTTTTGGGGCACCTTTCAGATTTGCAGATCCAAAGTCTCGCTTCTTCTGCTTAAATTTCTGCTCGATCTTGGCGGCATAGCGATATGTCGTGCCAAGAGATGTAACGTCGAGGAACTCCATTTCCTCCTGAATGTGTTTTTACAGACAGCCGCGGTACTTGAGCACCAAATGTCTCTCTGAATCTTTAATACCCAACTTTGTGCGCAGGGTATGGAACATATTCATCATTTCGTGCCCATCTTGATCCCTTTGTTGCCACAGCGTGGTCCATTGGATGTATTTGTCCTCATAGCTCCGCACGGGGTAATATTGTTCCTTTATGCCATCTCAGAATGAATTCCAAGTGGGTCTGGCCAAGAATAGAGAGGGTTCCCCTTCGTCGTCTTGTTCACAGTAGGTTTCCCACTAGTCTTTCACATGGGGGGCGACTTTGAGGAGTGAAAAAATAATCTTTTCTTGGTCAGAGAAATCACGGACCGAGAAATACCCTTCCAGAAAATTCAACCATCTATCTATGGCATCTGCATCTATTTTTCCTTCAAATACAAGAATGTCAAATTTTACCTGTACCTTGAAGGGAGTGGCACCTCCAGAGTGGTTGTTGGATGCAGATGCACTGTAGGTGGGTAGTCGTTGAAGGATCTGAGGAAAGTTATCCATCATCACGTTCCTTTGTTTCTCGAGAGCCTCCTCAAGCAATATTTTGATAGGATCTCCTGCTCCCTCGTCTTACTTTTCTTCCACCATGGGAGGTCATCGGGGCTTACGAGGCTGATCTTGCAAGGTTTCAACTAGATTGAGCCCTAACTCCTTATACCCTGACCACGTTGGGGACATGCAAAGAAAAAGAAAGAAAGAGAAAAACCCTCTGATACCAATTATTCAGATTTATGCAGGAATGAAACATAATACAAAAATAACCATAAACATAGAGATGTAGTGGAAATCATGCTTCATTTCATTAATATCAAATAACAGAAATATGCTTACAAACATAATGGAAATAAAATAGCTAGGGTGCTGGTAGCAGATCTCTGAGAGGAGATGTGGTGGTTGCAGACCTATGAATTGTGTTACAATGAGGCCCAAGGGCCTATTTATTATTGAGGAACAATGGGGAACAACGTCCAAAAACATAACCCTAGGAGATGAAGTACCAAAACTGTGGGCCCCGTTTGGGTAAATTGGTGTTTCAACTTCCTGGGGACGTAACTTTGGCATACTATCTCCGTTTGATGCACATGATACATCGTTAGAAATATCTATATAAGGACTAAAATAGTCTCCATGAATTTCAATTATGGAATAGAATCACATTCATAGGAGGAACGATGCCCAAAAAACATTGTTTAGGGCCTCAAAATAGCTCCGGAAGTTCAGGACCCGAAAAACTGCTAAAAATAGTAAGTTGTGCTGCAACTTAAAAATAGAAAGAACTGATTGTGGGGGTTCAAATGTAATGGGTGGATTTCCACCAATGTCCACCTGCATCATTAATACCCCAAAACGGCTCCGGGAGTGCAGGACTCGAAAACCTGTTAAAAATAGTAAGTTGTGCTGAAATTGAAAAGCTGCAAGAATTGATGGTGCAGGTCGAAATGGAATAGGTGGGTGGTCACCAATATCCACCTGGATCATGGTAGGTTGAACTTCTTGTTTTGTAGGCTAAGAATGAACAACCTAGTCAAATCTGGGTGATTTTGGACCTATTTAACCCTCTCACAGAACTGATAGCATCCAACATCTTGAAAACATGTAAGGATAATGGGAGAAGAGGTGATTTGAATTGTATCCAAAGGCTCAAACCTATTAATTTTTCCTCCCTTGTGTTTTGGACTAATAGTCCTTTGGCCTTCATCACTACTGGTACTTATATCTTCTCTAGACATAGTGAATGATTGTGTCCTTGAACAAATTGGTTCTTAGCTTGTGAGAGCCTTAGGTCTAGGGAGGAAAATGAGTGATGGTGAGGGAAAATTTTAACAAATGGGGGAAAAGTGGAAGTAAGTTTAGGAATTCTTTCAGAATTTTGAAGGATGCCTATCTTGTAATGAGTGCATTTACACCAATGACCACTCTCCAACTGGCAAATTTTGCCTTAGAAGGCTAAAAAATTGTTTTCCAGGAAGATTAGGGTTTTTTAGCCAAATTTGGTTTTTGTTACTCTTCTTTGATTATGGATGCAAAAAGGAGAGATGGAGGGCAAATAAAAGTGACCACCAACCTATTTCAACTTTGCAGGAGCTTGAGGAAAATTTTAGGAGGAAAAGAGTGATTTTGACCAACTTTTGGAAAATTCTAGCCAAACCCTTCATGTGCGCAGTGCCACCCGACTGGTCATTTCAGTCGTGCCCTCTGCACACCTCTATGCGTAGCGTCGGGCGGGTCAGGTGACCTTTTTCATAGCACTGGCGAGTCAGGATGTCATGCAGGCCTGTGCGTAGCACCCAAAAACTTCATGCAGGTCGAGCCTCTGTCGAGCCTGTCGGGTCCTCTCCTACGCACAACACCTCTTTCTGTGGGTAGCTCAGGCTATGATTTGGGCGTGCGTGCAGTGCTAGTGCCTATGCATAGCATTGGTCTGTTTGTGCGTAGCACAGTTTTTTTTAACACTGGCCTTCCTCTCCTATGCACAGCTCCAATGGTTCTATGTGCAACGCCACTGCCTACGCGTAGAGCCGGGAAAACTTTTACAAGTTTCCAAGAAAAATCCCAGAATTGCTTCAACGGTCCTACCTCTTTCTTTCAAAGACAAAAATGAGTTTGGGAAGAGGGAAGGAAGACATTTATACATTTTAAAAAAAATTATTTCATGACCAAATCCACTTTTCTAATGTTTTCTTCCTTTCTTGTTTTTTCACTGACTTTTTGGTCTTTTTGTCCTGTAGGTGGCAAAACTCAGAGAAAAATGGTTTTTTTCCTTTGCATGGAGCATCTTGATGTTTCATTTGGATTGAAAAACTTTTGAACAAGCTTAAACTTTTCCTCTTACCCACATTTTTGGAATATGAACCAGTTCTTGAAAAGCAAAAGGTCATTTTGACAAATTTTGAGGAAAAAGGCATACAGTGACATTAGTGCTCTTTTTTGAAGGTTTTATCCATTTTATCCCTTTCATGAATTTCAACCCATTTAAACAGTAAAATTGTGATTATTTTGGCACTTTCACCTCGGAATTTCAGTCCTGCATCTTTTATGGCTTTCATTTCTTGGTGAATGAGACTGAAGAGAAGAATTTTGACCTTCTTTTAACTGACATTCTGTCATGTTTTTACTTTGAAGCAGTGAAAACATCTTGCTATGAAAACCCTAGCAGTTGGTATCAACATCTCCTTTAGTCTTTATATGTGCCATCATCATGATATACATCAGGTCTATTTGATCTTATCAATATTCCTGTAGGTAGCCATCTTTGACAGTACTGCAGAAGTGTCACTCATGGTTAACTATCTTTTGCAGAATATATTTTTGATAAGGAAACCCTTGTTGGAAGTTTCTCTGCTTTGTTTTCAGACCAATTACATGTTTGTTTCTTTGACCTGATATCCAACTTTCTCATTATCTAAAAACAATTCTTCTTGAACATAAAGACCAACCCTAGCAGCTATAAACTCTACTGACCTAGTGGAGGGGGTTTTTTTTACCTTTTCATGGACTGAAGTTTTGACTTGGGGATTTTTAGGAAAGAGGAGGGAACTTAGTTCTTTTTGACAAGCCATATCATTTTGAAGATTCACAAACCACTGAAATTGATCTGCCTAAGGAGTTTTCAGAGGCAAATTTAGGTTTTTGAAGGCTTTCTCAAGATGTTCTGTCTTCTTCTCCTGTGTTGATGATTTGCTGATGTTGATGCCTTTTTCACTCTTTTTACCTTGAATTATGGACATTGTTCAAACTGTCTTTGTTATGCACTTTGACAAACTGAAAACACTGTCTTTGTCCTCTTTTGGCGTTTTTGATTGTAGGTGACCTGAACATGTCCCTTTATCTCCTTACTGATTTTTGGGTAGTAATATACCTATTTTTCCACATAGTTTAAAACAAATCATACCATGGTTTCACTTGGCCACTTTTGATATTCTGTAGGTGCCTATAGTACATTTTCCTTTGATCCCTTAGTGCCTCTCTTTTTATTGTTTTGGAGGCCTTTGACTATACTTGGAAACTAAACCTCTTATTCTGGTACCCTTCACAAGTTCTCTCTTTGATGTAGGTGAGAAAGTGTTTCCTTTGAAAAACCTTAAAGGACAGCTTGGATAACTTTTGGATGCCATCTGTTGTTTAAGAAGAAGGCCTTATCATCTGCCTTAGACCTGCTCTGTTCAAGCTTCCAAAATGCTAGTTTTTAGGGTTGTTAGAGAAAAGTAAACAGTGTTTTCTTCTAAGTTCTCCATAACCCTTCTAAAATCATTTATTATTTCTGAAAATCTTCAATGTTCCCTTGGTAGAGTTGAGGTGACTTCTCTCCTTGTGGTCTTGGTGATGGTTTCTTGCTTACCACCATTGTTTTGTCAACTAATAAAAAAAACCCTGATTCTCTTTAAACACAGGCCTGCTGCCTTTCTCTTGTTTGTGGATGCCTCCTGGTGATGATTTCATCCTATTACATTATCTCTTCTTATGTTGATGGCAACCTTGATCATTTTTTCATAAATGTGAATAAGGGTCGCTGTCCCTTGCCGAATTTGTGCTCTAGGCCAAGGAAGCATTTCTTGAATGGAATTTATCAGTCTTGGACCAAGCTTCTTGACCTTATTATCTTTTGAATTACAGTCTCCTTACAGAGGAAAAACAGAGATTTTTAGAATACCAAATCCACCTTATGACCTATGAAACCCTAGGTGACTAATGGAAGGTTCCTTAGACTTGGATTTTTGACTAAAATCTTAGCCTTTGTGATCTTTTAGGTGTAAAACAGAGTTTTGATAGACTGATGTATTCAGGATCCAAAATCCAATGTACTGGATTTATTTAAAGAGCCTACAAAGACATTTTTGAGATCATCAATGCTTGAGGCATTTCTGGAGATGTAAGAGAGATGACTATTTGGTGACCCTCGATAGTAGTGGAGGGGTTTAGGCTTAAAACAAAATAGTGGATTGAGGTCAGAGGTGACACAACAAAGACAAAATGAGTGGCATGAGCCCATGATGGGTATTCTGGGATGGGTGAGCTGAGCTTAACATGATGGGATGATGAATTAGTGAAAAAATTATCTCAAGGATAATGAAGGCAGTGATATTTCTAGAACTCACAATGTTCATGAACTTTGTTTCTAGAAATCTAGGGCAAACATTTAGTCATCTACATAGGAAAAAATTATTGATGACTAACATAGGCTATCTCTAATATCCCCAAAGGCCCATTACATCGAAATGTTGCTTCTGCTAAAGCCATCCATACCTGTAACATAGTAGATGACTTGGCACAGTTTTTTGCTACCATATCGACACTGGAAGTCCTCTAGACATTCCCATCCCAACGGAAATATCTACTCTTTTATTTGGGTGTTGTGGATCTTTTTGACGATTGTATGAATTTATTTTATGTTGATAAATTGGAACATCCTCCCCTTCCTTCATATGTTGCATTTAAAATACCAATCTGGCATAAGAAACACAAATTTTCAGCTATGTATCATAGATGAAGGTGCCTCCACCTTTGTGATGACCGCTAGTGTTTGGAAGCAACTTGGTTCACCTGACTTGTCCCCATCCACCGTCACTCTTTGTGCTTGGTACTCTCATCCATCGCAACCCATTCCCTTATATCGCAATTGTCCTATCACTATTTTTGGAAAGAATGTCTCCATTGACATTGAATTCATTGATGGCCCATTAGATGTTTTATAGTCCATCTTGTCACATCCGGTCAAGTGATCCTCATAATGGGATCAACCAAAATCTTATTCCCCTTGTCATCATCTTGCAAAAATCCCTAAACATGTACCTTTCCTCCCTCATAATTTCAACCCTAAACTGAGCTATCTCAGCTAGTTTGAGGACCAATGCTCCTTGCAAGCCTACTGGGGTGTGTTCACCTATATCTTGCTCCACTGTGGCCACTGTTGGTCACCAGCAAGTTTCCCTACTTTTCACCTACGTTGGTTTTAGAAGTCAGGGAGAATGAGAGAGATTCTAAAAGCTTCACCTTCTAGGAGTTTCTAGAATTTGTTTCAATTACTTAACTTAGGATTGACATTCGGATCCTATCCTACCCTACTTTGGAGTTTTCACCACTTAACCTTTGATACTATCCCTCCATCAAAGGTGGATATAAATCCCTAGAATGGTAATTGTATAAGAACTCCCAACTTACCCCTCTCTCCTAAATATTTACCCTCTCATATGCAAGAGGTAATGGTAGGATTTGGAGAGTGATTATACCGTTATGATGTTACAGTCAGTAGTTATCATCTCACACATGGAGTGACTAGAGGTGCTTATTGTGACAAGGAAAGGACAAGTTAGAAACTTGGAGGAGCTCTTATACAAGATAAAATTCGATTTATGGTTGTAATATCCTTCCATTTATATTAATGCAAATAATTATATGTTTTCCTATATGTGATTTTGTTATTTCACTTATTTCAATACCATGTTTATCTATTGAATAAATTATTTCGATGATACTACATACATCTTGTAGTTTATTTTCTTGTGTTATTTGACTATGCAAGTGTAATATTCCAAATTTTTCCTTCAATAAATTGGAATATTAATTTTGTCTATTTTCACCTAGGAGATCAATAATTGGATAAGGAGGCCCAATGACAATAAAAAAATAAAATAAAATCCCTCTAGTATGAAAATGGATCAGCCATGGAACTAGATTTCACACCCTCATGTGTGAAAGGAGACTTTTGCAAAGAGGCTTGGTTAAGTTTGACCAAGTCAAACAGCGCAGGGGATGAGGTGGAAAGCACTACATGGGACAGCGTAGAGATAGAGGAGGGAATATTCCTTTATGGAAGAAACCCTAATCGAGTGGGACCCATGGAGAGGGATCTCACATTGTATAAAAGGAGGGAAAGGCAACCATTGTTATTCATGCTTATGATTACTCATTTCATGTCTATTCAGACATTGTGCATTCTTTTCTATTTAGAAAGAATTGCCAGGGAATTCCTGTTTAGGATTTCCTCACCTTCTTGAGAGGCCTATTGAAGGTTTGTTCTTCATTCTTTACATCTCTTGGCTCAAGGCCAAAGCATCCTCCTCCAGGACAACATTATTGTTGCAGTAGCATAACTCTGTGTTGCAGGGTGTTGCAGTGAAGGCTCCACAACACCTCTTCCATCTCTTGTTTTACAGAGAAAGAATCTTCCCTTTCTTTGGGAGATCAGATTGGAAGCTTGAGAGTTGATTTTTAGATCTTGGCACTTGGCCATAGTGTTCTATTCCACTCACTGCATAATCCCTCTTAGTGACTGCATTATTTTCATGGAGTATATGCAGTGAGGGTTTGCAGATTGATTGGAGGGTGAGATCTCAAGTGTAAGGATCAGCCTTCCACTTACGAGATAAATTGGAGGAGGTATACTTCAGATTGTTCATCATCTTCAACCTTCTCTACTTAGTTCCAGATTTGAGCTACAGCTGCTGCTCAGCAACTCCGGCATTTTTGCCATTTTGTGTATTTTAGCCAATCCCTCGGAGGATTGTTGTATTGTTGATTTCAGGGGTTAGAGATTTTCTCCCCCACATTATTTGAGCCATGTATTGTCATATCTTTCAGTTATTATGTAATATGGAGCAATACCTCTTATAAACTACGTCCTCATAGCCTGGGTTTATACAGAAATAGTAGTGTTCTTCATTTCCATGTACATGTATTGTTGAGGCTTGCATTGCCTTTCTTGAGAGGTTGTTTCATCAAGAAATTGTACTTTCTTTGCTGCTATAACATATTTTTTTTCGCTATATACATATTCTTGTCTCACAGCTCATAAAATAATGTTGTCTTTTCCTTACATGTGCTTACAATTGTTGCAGTCCCTCATTAGGCATTTTCTGAGGATATCTAAGTGTGGGAGATATGTTTAACTACCTTAGAAGGATTTCTTTGGTCCCAAATCTTGGATTTTGGTCTTAGACACATTGGTAAAAGGGATCCAGGTCTTGGTATCAAATCATGCTACCTCCATTTCTGGAAAATGCGTTTTCTAGCCATGGATTGCTAGCTATTCCTAAAAAGGGATATTACAGTGGTATCAGAGAAAATTTCTTGGCTCAGCCTGTGAGTCTAAGCCCGAGAATATCAGAATTTTGAAGAAGATGAGATTATTCTCATCTATTTTCAGATCCAGAGGAGACGTCTCCAAGGAGGTCAAGAATATTGAAGAAGAAGAAGAAGGAGGACCATGCATTTCCTATTCTCATCAAGAAGAAGACATTGAGCATGGAAAACACTTGTATCATAAAATTCTGAGTGATTACCTTGTTGAGTATAGATCTCAACCTAGAGCCTTCAAGGAGACTCTATATTTTCCTCATTGCATCCGGTTGAAGGAAGAGAAGAGACCATGTAGCAAAAAGGAAATCAAAGGCAATAGATTTTTGTTGTCTACCTTTGATGGGTCATCTACTACAAGAACTTGGGTGAAAGAGTTGGTGGCATTTTTCTTTCTACATCCTGTAGTAGAGAAATAAGCTGTTGAAATCTCAGTGATGCACTTGGAGGGTGAAGCCTATGATTGGTGGAGCAGCCACTTGAGCCATGCAAGGGAGAAAATTTTTGTAAAGTTCATCCAAGGGTTGGTCAATACCTTTGATGGTGAAGGGGCAAAGGAAGGGAAGGCCACACCACTACTTGAGGAGGCTTGTGATAACGCTGTCACACTCATAGAGGAGCCACCACATACATCAACAGTTGGAGCAGCCAACACTTTGGATGAAGGAACTCTTGCAGCCCTACAAGAAGTTCCAAATGCACATCAAGGTATGAAATAATTTCCACAATCTATTGTTGCAACAACTTCTTTTGAAAATTGTAGATATTTTCTTTTGAATGACCAGGGGTCAAATCCCATTGCTACCATAGAGCAGCTTGGTTGCACTGTGCTATGCAACATGAAAAATTTCAAGGAGGAAATAAAGAATCATCTTCATGAGCCTTTTTTGGATTTCATATCACATTGGGAGTTGGGGTTTGAAGCCTTGAAGGTTGATAGTAGACATCTTGAAGTAAGAAGCCCTTTCTCCCTTCAAGATGACACTTTCTCAATGAGCTCCTCTTAGCTCAAATAGGAACTTCAACTTTCAAATCCAAGACCTCATTGGTTTTGGAAGACTATTGATGAGAGGGAGGTATCAATGAGAGATCTCATTAGAGGTGCACTTCAACACACCATAGAGTGAAAAGATTTTCTTCCTTTCTCACAAGAGCAGATAGAAGATGGAGGAAATCTTAGGATGGATAACATCTCTCATGCTTGTGTTGGACATTCCTTGAGCCATACACATCATGATTGGAGGTTTCTTCCTACCACCTATTTGGGTCTTGATAGGGTCTCATTGATCCTTGAGAAGATTGCATTTCAAAATCCCATGAAGTGCAAAGACAAGAATTTGATTTGGGAAGATGATAGCCCTCATGGGAGGAGTACCAAGATGAAGAGAAGATGGAAGCATCCACAAGTGGTTGAGTGGATGTGGTTGATGAGCAAGGAGCTGGGAGGATACTTGCAAAATTATGATATCAGGCAGCAGGAGGCTTGGCTGCACTGGTTACTGTTGAAAGATTTTGGCCATCAGTTGGCAAACACTCTTCCTAAGAGTAGGAGGATGGATACTTGCATCATTGAACAACATAGAGTATGGGTGCATGGTGTTGATGTGATACTCATATCATTCAATGTGTCTTCATCACATGAGTTTTATGATGGAAGTATGGGGAGGCATCAAAATATTTTGTTGCTTTGCTTGTTCTTGGGAGAGCAAGAGCAGATTTTCTCTCACACTTTGCATGATGTTACAGGAGGAGGAGATGGCATTATCTCCTTGTATTTTGATGATAGAGAGGTAATTACACCTTCGAAGGGGCTTATTATGTATTGCAGCATTATGGGAGATATATTTGACAAGGAGCATGTCAAATAATGGAGCTATGAGTTGGCCAGAGATCATTTGCAGAGGCCAACAATGCTATCACTTGATAGCTTGGGGTTATTGATGGAGTTTCCCCAGGATCACTTCACACTTGATGCACTTGGAGGACAAAGAGGAGATGAGCTTAATGGATTAGTGGATGGAGACATCTATTACATTGGTATGACCTCCCTTGATATGATCTTCTTGACTTGGATTTCCAAGTATAAGGAGGATGATCTTTATGCAACATATGGTTCAATTCTCTTCCTGGGAATGTGCCATACTACTATGGAGGGATCATTCATATACACATGCATCATGTTGCTCTCAACATATGGTAAGAATATTGTTTTTACATCCATGGATTATCTAACACAACATTTTGATGCTCTTACCATTCATATTCAATGCATTTCTCCACAAAGGGGAAAATTTTTCATTGGGCTCTGTTGAGTCTCAAATCTCTTTCCTTACACTTCCCACTACTCTGACTGTTTATCCTTCTCTTTTAAAAACCTTATATAATTTTTAATTATATTTTTGTGTTTTCTATTTGATCTAGATTTTGTTCATTCAGCTGCGGAATCTTGCCACTTTCCGCAGCTGCTGCAACTTTCCGCGGCTATTTTGTGAAACTCTATGCTACAGGTGTCTACAAGGAAAACGAGCCACATGGGCAGGTCAGGAATGACGTGGACATGGTTCGTGTCCTATTGGTTCGAGCAAACTCATCTAAAGAAGCCGCGGTCAAAGGTGTCCACATGGAAGTCAACCATAGAGTCTCATGTCGGCCGGACTCTGTTTCGTGTCACATGAAGATTCATACGACCGTTTCTAAGTTGCTGAGGATAAATCAACATATGTGCATGACTCCTTAGTCGAATTCAAGCATCCACTCTTCGTATATTTACTTTCCAACACGGCCATGATCCTAGATTCGTGGACGTAGTGGTCTACGTGCTCTCCACCAGCATGAACTTTAGGAGACAGTTATATTTCTTTGTTATATATAATGCGTTTGCATACGCATATAGAGTTAGTCGATGTTAGTCTATGTTATCTTTCATTAAGTCTGCTCTGTAATGTGATTACGTTGTACTTGTGCCGTAACATCACTTTTCTGTAATGACTGCTTTTTAATATAAGAAGACTTTGTTTTGTTAACCGGAATTCGTATTTGAAGATCGTTGCCAAGGTTGGTGTAGAGGGCCCCTGCTCAGCTAAGGTTTTTGTGCATTAGTGTAAAATTCTCATTTCGTTTCTTTAAAGTTCATTGTGCCATAATCCATTCATATGTTTATACATTGCATTTGCTTCATTTCTGTTTATAAACTTCCATAGTTTCCATTTCACTTTTGTCTTTCATGTTTTATGTTGTTAATCACTGATCAGTGTTCTTGTTTCAGGTTATAGATAGGAAGCCCGGGCATTTTCATAGCTTTTTAACTAATGACATGGAACTAACATTGTTCTGCTGCTAATTTGCTTTTCATAGTTTCTGTTTAAATTCAGTATTGCTCTGTTTATTTCAGTTTTTCTTATTTGTTTCAGTAGTTAAATTTAGATATATTAAGCTGCTCATAGCATCTTCAGTTGCCTCCGAAAGCCACAGCTGGACTGATGGTGAGGGATTGTATTATGAAATGTGTAGTTTAGTATTAGTTTCTTTTATGCAAATTTAGATATATTAAGCTGCTCATAGCATCTTCAGTTGCCTCCGAAAGCCACAGCTGGACTGATGGTGAGGGATTGTATTATGAAATGTGTAGTTTAGTATTAGTTTCTTTTCTGCAAATTTAGATATATTAAGCTGCTCATAGCATCTTCAGTTGCCTCCGAAAGCCACAGCTGGACTGATGGTGAGGGATTGTATTATGAAATGTGTAGTTTAGTATTAGTTTCCTTTCTGTAAATTTAGATATATTTAATTGTGCATGACATCTTCAGTTGCCTCCGAAAGCCACAGCTGGACTGATGGTGAGGGATTGAATCATGAATGCATGGTTTGATATTAGTTTACTTTCTGCAAGTTAGATATCAGTTACTCAAGTTGTTTATGATTACTTCCGAAAATCATAGCTGGACTAATGATGAAGGATCAGAAGATAAATTGATGTAATCTGATTTAGATTTATTTTTTTGCAATTTTGAATTTCCTTAAGCATAGTTTCTTTTGTGTTTAGTCAGCAGCAAGAATAGTTTGGTTTTCATGCTCACTAGTTCACTGTTTTGATTTATTAGATTAGCAGCACCTTTTCATTTCAGCAGCACATTTTCATCTCCTTTCAAGTCTTGTCATTGTGAATTTCAAATTTCTTTTTAAGATTTCAAGTTGGTAAATCATTATAGGGGATATCATTTCCTTGAACAAACATAACCAAACTTGTTTTCATCTTAGAATTTCCATTTCACCTTAGAAAACCAAAAACGACAAAAAGTTAAGAAATAGGTTATCTTGCACATATAGTGCGCCGCACTTCATCAGCTTACGATTCCCGGATTGACAAATTAAATGCAGCAATTTAGGACACACTAAATTGACCAAACAGGCTCCATGGACAAAATTGGGCCAATTTGTATGATGGAGACAACCATATTTTATATGGCCTTGGGCAAGTGTTTTATTTCATGCATGATCAGTTGATATACTCATCCATTTTCTATTTATCAGTAGCTATCATGACATACACAACTATTCATGTAACACAAAACAACTTGCCATGTGATTTTCTGAAGCAGCAGTTTGGAAAACTGCGCTGTCACTCTTGGGGAAGCTGTTGGTACCTTCTTGAATCACTTGAAACCCTAATAATTCTCTTCATTTTTTTGCTGATCATGCCTTAATTTGCTGATATGGATCAGATTTGTATAAGAAGCATGATTATGAGAGAGGCACATGAGTTGGATGTGTCCTTGAGTGGGAATAATTCTCACATTTTCTGCACTACATGTTCTAATGGGAACATGGGAGGAGATATGGCCACCACTACTACATATGTGTTCTCTTTTGAGGTGGACCATGGAATTGATAGTCATCCATTGTACAGCCATGGGCAAGTGTTTGGTCTTGCATTGTTTTTATATTCAGCCAGTTACTATTCATTAGTAGATGTGATGGATTTTGTATGTCACTTGCCATGTACCTTTCTGAGATTGCAGTGGATGAAACTGCATTGTATCCTTGTGAGACATTATTTGTATCATGTATCATCATGTAAAACTTGTAGCAAAATTCTCATTGGGACATTATATGATGATCTTGTCCTATTCATCATGGATGGATGGTTTTGGGCCAGCTTGTTCTTCATTGTTGGAGGAGAACTCTTTGGAGGATTTTTCTTCACTTTTCCATTTGAGGGAAATAATTTTGCAGCCCAGGATCAGTACACACTTTTCACTTATCATGAGTGGAGAGAAGGACAGCTTGGGGTAGGCTATGATGCTTACCATGTTTATATTTTCAGCCCACCTTCATTTCCGGAGCTTGAGGTGGAAGGAGATTTTCAGGAGTTGCCATGTTGGGAGGTGACTCATTTTGTTTGGATGATTGCTTGGGGATGGAGGATCCATATGGGGAAGATGTTCCTCATCACATTTCAGAATCCATGCCTTGATTGGATATTTTCCAGTTCTATCCTTGCAGTTGATTGTGGACAAGAAACATTTGGGAGGGGAGGACTGTAATATTCCAAATTTTTCCTTCAATAAATAGGAATATTAATTTTGTCTATTTTCACCTAGGAGATCAATAATTGGGTGAGGAGGCCCAATGAAATAAAAACATAAATAAAATCCCTCTAGTATGAAAAGGGATCATCCATGGAACTATATTTCACACCCTCATGTGTGAAAGGAGACTTTTGCAAAGAGGCTTGGTTAAGTTTGACCAAGTCAAACAACGCAGGGGATGAGGTGGAAAGCACTACATGGGACAGTGTAGTGATAGAGGAGGGAATATTCATTTATGGAAGAAACCCTAATAGAGTGGGACCCATGGAGAGGGAGATCACATTGTATAAAATGAGGGAAAGGTAACCATTGTTATTCATGCTTATGATTACTCATTTCATGTCTATTCAAACATTGTGCATTCTTTGTTGTTTAGCCAGAATTGCCAGGGAATTCCTATTTAGGATTTCCTCGCCTTCTTAAGAGGCCTCTTGAAGGTTTTTTCTTCATTCTTTACATCTCTTGGCTCAAGGACAAAGCATCCTCCTCTAGGACAACGTTATTTTTGCAGCAGCATAACATTGTGTTGCAGGTTGTTGCAGTGGATACTCCACAACACCTCTTCCATCTCTTGTTTTTCAAAGAAAGAGTCTTCCCTTTCTTTGGGAGATCAGATTGGAAGCTTGAGAGCTGATTTTCAGATCTTGCCACTTGGCCATAGTATTCTATTCCACTCACTGTGCAAACCCTCTTAGTGACTGCGTTATCTTCATGGAGTATCCACAGTGAGGGTTTTGTAGATTGATTGGAGGGTGAGATCTCAAGTGTAAGGATCAGCCTTCCACTTAGGAGATCCATTGGAGAAGGTATAATTCAGATTTTTTATCATCTTCTGCCTTCTATACTTAGTTCCAGATTTGAGTTGCAGCTGCTACCCAGCAACTCCGGCATTTTTTCCATTTTGTGTATTTCAGCCAATCCCTTGGAGGATTGTTGTATTGTTGCTTTCAAGGGTTAGAGCTTTGCTCCCCCACTTTATTTGAGCCATGTATTGTCACATATTTTAGTTATTATGTAATATGGAGTAGTAACTCTTATAAACTGCGTCCTCATAGCCTAGGTTTATGCAGAAATAACATTGTTCTTCATTTCCATGTACATGTATTGTTGAGGCTTGCATTACCTTTCTTGAGAGGTTGTTTCCTCAATAACTTGTACTTTCTTTGCTGCTATAACATTTTTTATTGGCTATCTACATCTTCTTGTCTCACAGCTCATAAAATAAAGTTGTATTTTCCTTACATGTGCTTACAATTGTTGCAGTCCCGCATCAGGCATTTTCTGAGGATATATAAGTGTGGGAGATCTGTTTAGCCACCGTAGAAGGATTTATTTGGCCCCAGCTCTTGGATTTTGGTCTTAGACACATTGGTATAAGGGATCCAGGTCTTGGTATCAAATCCTCCTGCCTCCATTTCTGGAAAATGCATTTTCCAACCATGGATTTCTAGTTATTCCTAAAAAGGGATATTACAACAAGATCTAATTTTGGCAATCCGAGCTGGAATTGGAGCTTCTAAGCTAATGAAGGAGAGAAATGAGAAACAGATTCTAGGTAGGATTCACTCCATCATCTATTTCCTATAAGGAAAAGCATTGGGTTCCTTATTTCTATGTTGTTCTAGGTTCAACACCAAACCTAGGGGCGATACGTTTGTCCGCAATCATAAATCTTATATGAAAAATTGGCGAACATACTAGGGAAAAAAATATTCCCTTGGTAGTTTTCCTTGTCCTTTGTGTTTTATCACCTCCTAGAAAGACCATTGTTGCATCATCCAACCAAGGAAAAACCTAGGAATTGGCTTCATTGAGCATTTTTTGAAACTTTTGTGCCAAAAACCTATTTCCAAAGCCCAACGCTCCACTAGTGCCTCTGACAGAGAAATGCACCTCACCCTAGACCACTTTGTCCCAACGTTTCAAAGAACTTGTGCCCTCTTTGCACCAGTGTTGGTCCCTGTTTTTGCATAATTTTCTCATTGGTTTTTGAGACTCTCTTCCATCAGCCTTCTTTTATATGATCTTCCTTGAGCATTCAGTGTCTTATGGTCCCTCTAAAAGCTCCATTCAATTTTCATTTGTGTTTTTTTGCCTTTGAGAAGAAATGATTTCATTTTTTCTTTGTTCTTATCATTTGGTTTCTTAAAAAATTGTCTTGATTGATTGTTGATCTCTTGGATGAATTGTTGTTTGAGTCCTCATTCTGAAAAGTGTAATTGAATCAGTAATTGAAAATTTGCATCTTAGTTTTCTTCATTTTAAAATTAAGTATGGTGAAAAGAAAAATTTTGAATTTGGGATTTAGGTTTTTGAATGTAAATTATATTAGCAAAAGTTGCATTGAAAGGGAAATTTCATCTTGCATCTTGATTGTTTCTTCACATCCTTATCTAGATTTTCATTGAAAGAGAAAATATTCGTACTTTCTCTTGCTAGATTTTCATTTTAGGGCATTCGGGTTACATTCGTGGTGAGCTATAAAACTATAACTTAATCAAATATAAACAATAAAATATATTTAATCAACCTAATTTTTAACATTAATGAAAACATTTATAGTTCTAGGTTAGAGATGTGTTTCGACGTCCTTAAATGTAGGAGTTGTCATTATTTTCTAGCGTTGCATCCTGGGGGTGAAATCTCGTTCCACGTATGTAAGTGTATAGGATTTTTCTCCATGTACCTTCAGGTATATCTGATGGCACTCCATGCATGAAAAGTATATGGGAATGTTCTAATCGAATGGTTACGCATTAGACAACACTACTAGAGACTGCACTTACACATACCGTTGAGTATATTTTGAGAGTCCCCAATAGGTTGCTATCCATCCATAGGTAACTGATTCTTCTGCCTTGCATACCATGATACACCGAAGACAACATTCAAGGAGATTCGTCATCGTACGTAAAGTCATTGGTTCTCCAAGATTGATATTACAATTCATGATTGATTTGTAATCCCTTATGCATACGTTACACTCTTCTTTATTTATTTCTTTTTGTGTTAATAAAATTTATTGTCCAACGTGGAAGAAAAAAAATCCACCTCCCCTCATTCGCGTAGAATGAAAAATAACCCTCATATATCTCTAGAGGATAATTTTAACTAACTTCCAAAAAAAAATGAAAAATATTGAATCAGGAACTTTAGGCACTACTTCTAGCCCTCCTCCTGATACATAATTTCCATAATCATCTGTCCCTTTGAGTTCTGAACTAGAGATTACATCTACCCCTATTGGTGACATTGACACAATTGAAGAAGAAGTCCCTAAATTTTTTTTACCTGAGGTCACTGAACCTAACATTCCTGAGTCATACACTTTGTTTTCGGAGGTCATTGAACCTGGGGAGCCTCATCCATCCTCGCCTGATTCAGTGGGACCTTCCTCTTATCTTCCTTTGTCCAAGGAAAAACTAATATATCTTGGGCCGATGGTGAACCTCTTCCATATGTGAATTTCACTATTGAAGACATCCCTAAAGAATAGATTCATCCTTATTCCCTTGATCATTGGGAAGGACTTCATTTTTATGAAACTGAGCCTTTTCCTCCTCTTCAAACTTCGAAAAAATCTCCTTCACCTGATTCTTTGGGCTTCCACGAAGATCTTTGGAAACAATATTCATTGGGATTGTCAACAATGGTTGGAGCCGATTCAAGCTCCCAAACCGTATCCACTAGTATGGTTGAGACATCAAATTTTTCTTCCTCATCTATGTTCACGACATCACTAGAAACTCATTTGTTTGGTGGCCCATATTTCCCACATGGATAAAAATCATTATCTGGTGCGTATTCTAGTCCTTAGACATCTCCCATGTCATATAATTCAAGAATAATGCATTGTAATTCTCTTATGAATGCCACACAACCTTATCCTCTTCATTTGGCTACACCTAGAATAGAGCAACAGGATGGTCCTTATATAAGTGGACAAAGCTACCCTCAAAAACCTAGCTCTCCTTATGTTGGGCACCATCCATCTAGGTCACAACTACCTTCATTATCTTCTCCTAATTATGTAGGGGGGAACCTCTTTTTGGTATGCCTAAATATGGTAATCCACCTATATATGGTTTGCCTTATCCTGGAATGGCTTCCAGTGTTTGGAAACCTACTTCCCCCATTCAACCTGGGTCGCTTTGGGATCGATTGCTGAATCCTTGGGTTGCACCATCCTCATCACAAATTCATATCTATCTTTCACACCTCAACAAGCTCAAATACATGTGAGCCAACCTTTACAACCTATTCCTATGGTATCTAGTTCTTCCTAGACACTAATTAGTCAAATTGTACAAGGTGACTCACATTCTCAATTGCTTGGGAAAAGTGCTCCTCAAGTTACGGTAGGCCAAATTATTCAAAATTTGATGTAGTATCAACTGAACCCATCATACTAAGGTGCGGTAAAAAACCCTATCGAGCAACAATATGGACCTCATCACATGCCTTTTCAAGGACAAAAAAATCCAAACCCAACCATTCTGGCAGCTTTATTACCATCCCGGGGTTGGGAAACAAACTCACTTGTATGTTGGTTATCAAATCCTACATATCCTGGTAACCAGGTTCCTTATTATCAAAATCCTCCTTATCTAGGCATTCAAGTACCCATTTCTTAGGCTATTTTGTCTTACCCAAGTCACCCTCCCTCGAATTTTAATCAGCAGTTTCCTTTTGTGTCTACTCTCAAATTACCCGACTTAACTTGGCTTACTAATGATCCCATTGCTCATTCACCATTGTTATCACCAAAATTTGGTCATATAACCATTTACAATTAGATGGATCGAAGTACACCATGTAAGACCAATTTCACCATCTTAAAATTTCTTTCACTGTAAGAAATAATTGAATAAACCATACTTTATTAAGTTATTTATGGTTTAAACAAGTAACCCCATGAGGAATAATTAAATAAACCCTTATTTATTTGATTGTCCTCTAGGAATAATTAATTAAAACTTGTTTAAATAATATTCTTGGTCATATGTAACCCAATTATGAGAAATAATTAGATAAATCATTATTTTTCTTATTTTTCTCTATGAATAATTAATTAAATCATTATTTAGTTATTATTCCTTGTTAAATTTGACTAAATGAGCTAGAAATAATTAAACAAATCATTATTTATTAATTATTTCTTAACCAAACTTTTGAAATGATAAATAAATCATCTATTTGTTTATTATTTATAAATAAAGGTATTTAACCAATTTAAATACCTTTTCCCTCCAACAAAATATAATAAAATATTCCAAGTGGTTAGATCTAGATCATTGTTAATAATATTTTATTATTCACCATTATCGAGGATAACTCAATATTTTTTTATAAATGGGAGGGTTTTCCATTCATTCTTCACTTTCATTGTAGTGCTTTGATCATTCTCATTGCTGCTACTATTTTCTTTGCTTCTTGAGCTCCCATAGAGTTCAACACATTTTGGGTTTTTTGCACCATTGAGAGAGAGAAACTTCTGGAACTCAAGTGTTGAGGACAACCAAGAACCCATCCCATTGAGAGGGACTGGTAACTTGTATTAGTTCCCTTTACCAGGTGTTATAATATATGGCAGCTTATTTAAGTCTTGTCTTGTCTATTAGATGCATGGAGTAATTACTATTTCTTTTTATTGTTTAGCTTCTTTTACTGCATAGATCTGAGTTTTTTCCGTATTTGTTCTAAATATCGATTGAAGATATAAATAACTTAAGAAAAAATTTACGTTGTTAGGGTTGTTTGTCACACACAGCTAAAGTGAGCTCTTTTCGTACAATTGCGTTAAGAATTTACGCTAACAGCCATAGTGGCCGATTATTCCCACTAAGTTTCCATCGGATATACCAAAGTTCAATGGGAATCTTGGAGAAGAAACTTGGACACATGTTATGAAATATCATCTATGGTGTTTATCCAAATCCCTTAATTATGATTCCATTCAACTTCATCTTTTCTAGTGAATGCTTATAGGTACCACAAATAAATGGTATATTGAATTACCTAGATATTCGTTTCACGATTTCAGTACTTTAGCTACCACCTTCCTCACACATTTCCAGTTTCCCATTAGATACAAATCTGGAATGAAACTATTGGCTAACTTCAAACAATCAGATTCCACTGAAATTTCAGATCACATTCATGAGTGGAGGCGTTGTCTCCAGTTGGTCAAAACCTTTTTTCCCAACTAGTTGTTGGCATAATGGTTCTTCAAATCTCTATTCGCTACTATAATAGAATATGTGGCCAAAAGTGGAGTTGTGACCGAAGAGAAAGTGATTGCTCATGCTCCATATTTAGATCTGGTTAATACCCAGTCACACACGCTCTATGATAAGATACCAAATTCTTCACAACCTTCAAACATTGTTCCTCTTCCACTTGGTAAATAATATCATGTCACTTATGGAAGTATTGGTTCTACCAGTTCTCAATCGACGAGTAAACCATCTGGTATATCTCTCATCGCTCCTGCTCAAAACCCTCAATCCCCCTCTGGCAGCTTCTACTTCCTAGATAAATTCCATTTTATATTATAAAGGAAAATATCAATAGAAAACTAGAAGAAAGAAGAAATGTAAAGGTAAGAAAAAGAAGTATTCCCCTGTAATATCCCAAAATTGGAACAACTCAACAAGCCTGTTGAAATAATGCAATTCTGAGAATATTGTGCATAGAAATGAGTTTTCAGCTCCTGGATCCCTTATATAAGCTCATCTAAGATCTAAATCCAAAAGGAGAGAAAAAAAAAAATCAGACCAGGTGGGTTAAACAGATCTCCCAGAAACTAGTCTAGCTAGAAATCACCCAAAGAGAGGGGTTGTAGCTGTATGCAAAGGATTGCTTCAGAAATAACAAAGATCCACTGAAGCACAAGAGGAGGCTGATATGGAGGTTCATAAATCAGACATATAACAGCAAATCAGAAGTATATTACAATCCATACATTGTACAAGAGAAAGAATGAGACAATACAACAAAAATCCTCAGAAATGAGGTGCTACAACCATCAAAAAAGACCGCATAACCATGACAGCATTATTTTTAGGGCTGAAGAAGCAGTTTATTAATTCTTCAGATCTATAACAGATATGTATATAAAAATTTATATCTAATACAGATATTTGTACAAGAAATGTTGATCTATACATTCCCCTTGGGGTTTTCTGCAAAACATGAAGCATAGAGAGTAGATCTGAGATCTAAGGTTGAAAATCTACAGAATGATTCATAAATTTATGAATAATAAAATGGTACAACAGATCATATCTGAAAAAAACATGGATTGGATGGCCAATCCATGGATCACCATAGTGACAGGAAGATTCCTAACACCGGAGATTTCTCCTCCAAAGTGCAGACAAAACACCCTGCAACTTCTCCTTTGAAAATAACGCAGTCCAGGGAGAGGAATTGCACTATAGCCTCTAAGAATTATTTGTCCTGATGCCAATATGTAGATCTGGAGCACAATCAGCTAATGAACTCTTCTAGGAGGTTAAAAGACACACTCACTGAGAAGAGCCACTAGTATAGGCTAGATATGAGAATATCCAATGTCTTCCACTGCTGAAACTCACAAGGACAGCTCAACCCTCAACAGGAGTAGCACTGTAGGTGTAAGGTGTAGCTTGGCCTAAAATCCTAATGTGTAAAAGATAACACAAGTCTCCTCCAAGAATTGCTCAAGGAAGGAGTGGGATTCCTGAACAGGAAGACCCAACAAGGAATGTCTGAGCAGAAAATACCTTCAGAAATAATAATCTTAAACAACCTTTCATTGCTGCTCTCCTCTTCCTTTTATAAGATAGGAGTCTTTCTAAACCCTAAACCACTTCATTGATTTAGTCCCTTTCACATTTAGAGCCCCCTTCCAGAACTACGTTGTCCCTCAAAGAGGTTCAATGCATCTAGACTGGGTTGTTGACTTGGTCAAAGATGGCCCACTCTTGTGATTTAGACCCATTCACACCTGCAGGATTTTATTTACATAGCCCAGATATGTCTCTGTTCACATAGGCATTGATTTATTCTTGGTTTTGAGGAGTTTTACATGTCCTCCTTTACAATTTATTCATCAATCATTAAATGCAAAAATAACCTAGGAAAAATTAATATTCCTATTAGCTGCAGCTAATTTAGGAATATTACAGTCTCCCCCTCCCAAATGTTGCTTGTCCTCAAGAAAATGCAAGGGTGCTGCAAAACTTCCCCTCCTTCTCTTGTGGCCTCCTCCAACAGTCTCCACCATTGCTATAAATTTTCTGCAATAGTTCTGCCTCCCAATGGTCCTTCCTCAATATGCAAGTTGGCCCTTGGTGAGTAAACCCAATGGCTCTCCTCATGAAAGAATGGAAGGTTGTTATGGAAACCTTTTTTCTGATCCATGGCCTCCTCAAGATAGAAGTGATGACAATCATGGGGATTTTCATGATTCATGAGAGACCCCCATCTCCATGCTATCATCCAAATGAAGTGGATCACCTTCTAGCTTGGAAATCCATAGAAAAAATCCTCCCTAATACATATTAGAGGCATGTTCCCAACAAAAATATAGCTCACTCTACAAAGAGACAAGTGACCTATAATAGTGGCCATACCAAATCTCATTCTCCCATGGAAGCATGTAATGCAAAAAGAATGGGGAACTCCTTTCCCCAAGGACGCATCCCACCAATGTGCCTCTTCTACAACCATGTTCCCAAAAGTAAGAACATTTTCAACATAAGGAATCATGATTAGAATCATGCTAGCTACCATGTGTGATAAATGAGAAGGAAGATGTTCCCTCATATGCAACCAGTGCAGTTTTATCCTTAACTTCCATAGAATAGGATATGACAAGTGCCTTCCCCAACACTTGTTTGTTTCCTCATCCCTTCTGAATGCTTGGAGGAAATGCATCATAGTTGGTGTAAAAGAATCACACCATGAAGAATATAATATCTTTCCAAGATCCTCCAAGGAATGACCTGCATCAACATGGTTCATGGCCTTGAGTAGCCCATGAAACCCCTCATAAATAGTGCCCCCTTTTGGAGCAATGTTCTGCAAATGAGTGTTAGAAAAATATAAGAATATAGGAGATACATGATGATATTGAGAAAGACAAGACTCTCTATACACTTGTTTTACAGTAGTGAGGTGACTCATGGATGAGTTCCCTCTCACACTCAATGAGTAAGGAGGTGTGAGTGATGGCTCTTCCCAAGAGCTATGTTCCTCCTCATCTACCAAGTAATCCATGCACATCTTCATATGAGAGTGCACCTCTTCCTTGAAACCTTCCCATATGAAACCACCCAAGAGAGTATGATATGCTCTAATGAAACCAGTGGGTTTGGAAAGCAGGATCTCATAGGTGGCATCTAGTAGTCTCTCCTTGAGCTTGGAGTCACTAACCAAAAGAATAAGATTATAGAAATAGATAAGTCCATAAACCACCTTGAACCTTTCATCCACTACCTCCCCATGAAGAACCCCACATGTGAAAATTTCCTTGGAGTATTCCATCATGAGTTGGGAATCCCAATAAAAATCTAGGCTCCCCAAGAATGACAGCGCTGTAAAGGTCTGAAATGATGCCCCTGTCATATCATGGCTCCCTCCTTTGACATCATTGACATCAAAATCACATGTTGGAGCATCATAGTCTCCCCTTTGCTGCCTCACTTGTAGCTGATCTTGCTCAAGAAAATATTGAAGTATACGGAAATCAACTTCCCCTCGAAAAGTCCTTGTCTTCCAAAACTTCCTCATTTTGGCGCATGTATGCAAGAGGGTTAGCATCCCCTTACCATGTTCAGAAATATTCCTTTTGAATGAATATATCATGGGCTGCCCAAAATATATGGAGTTTCCATGTGTCCTCATGCTCATGCCACCATAGAATTCTGATTTCTCCTCCCTCAGTGCAGATAGCTAAGTGGGAGTTAGCAATGTCCCATTTAGGAAATTGCTCATCTCTCTTCTGAATTCATGAGAGATTTTCTACCCTATGCTAGCTTCTCCCAAGGCTCCCTCCTTATCCAAGTATGCATATGCTGTCCATAGTTGAGAGAACACTTTAGATTTCCTCCCATCAAGAGGTGCTCCTGGTAAAATACCTCTTTGTAGAGAGGTGTCAAGGCATAGAGTAGAATGTGGATGTAGGTAGACATATTTTCCCCTACCTTTATTGCATAGGCCCTCTTTCCTTATTTTTACTTCCAAGATTTGAAATAGAGAAGGATCCATGATCTTCTCCTTGTGATACCCTTCCTCCTCTTTTCCTCCTTCTATCTTCAAGATCTCATCATTTGAGAATGATGGTACATGTTGCTCATGTGTTATGCCAAGAGCTCTATGTGTGAGACCTTGTGGAACTCCTTGCAAGTGCAAAAGAGTTTATTTTCTTGGAGAAAGTGCTCCATCCTTCTCTTCATGAGGTGCTTGAGGTGCCATTGTCATGACTGCATTATCTCCTGCCTTCCTCTCCTTCTCTTCAATAACTGAAATTGTCTCATCATCAACAAGAGACCTTAGATCTTGGTCATCTATTGAAGGAGGTATCTTCATGCTTTCCTCTTGAGAGGAGAGTCCTCCATAAAAAGGAGATATTTCCCTTGGCAAGGCATCAAACAGACTCACACCCTCTCCCATGGTCTTTAGAAATGGAGTTGGATTCATAGACCCTTCCAACTCATGCAAAATATTTGTCTGATATGGTTTGATAGTGTCAACAGAAGATGTTACACATGGGGCTTCATCAAACCACTCTATAAATCTTGAAATAAACCTTTCATAAGTAGGTGTATTTGCATTCTTCAAGGAAAAGGACTCAAACAACCACCAAGAATATTCTTTACCTTCAAAATGCAATGATTCTACTTTGATGGCTTCAATTTCTGAGACTTGATGTTGCTGCACAAAGTTGTCTAGCTCCTCCACCCAAGCCCTAACTGGATATCTAGGTGATCCATCAAAGATAGATAGATAGAATCTACCCATACCATGCTGATAATCCTTTGTGCCTTTTCTCTCCTTGGTCTTGCCGAACCCTTGGAAATTCAAGTCATCTTTGAACTCCCTGGATTGAGCTTCATACTCCTCCAAATACTCTCTAAGAGTCTCCTTCTCGGGTACACCTCCTTTCTTCCTCTTCATGAAGAAATCACTGACAGAATGTTGAAGCTTTGGTGATATGGATGAGTGCACATATCAATTAGATGACGATTTAGAATTTTCCTCATGTATAGATCTCGTAGATCTGACCGGAAGATCTTTCTGCTCTTGAAACTTTCTAAGAATTTCACTGCTCTTTCTCTCTTCTTCTTGTTCAACCTCCTTGGAGAGGTTCTTACTGGATCTAAAAAGGGATGAGAGTAAAATAATATTCTTCATCATTCTGACCTTTCTCCTTTCTTTATATCACTTTTTCTTGAAGCCCACAGGCTGAGCCAAATATCTTGCTCTGATACCACTATAATATCCCAAAATTGTAACAGCTCAGCAAGCCTGCTGAAATAATGCACTTCTGAGAATACTGTGCATAGAAATGAGTTTGCAGATCCTAGATCCCTTAGATCAGCTCATATAAGATCTAAATACAAAAGGAGAGAAAAAACAAATCAGACTAGGTGGGTTAAACAGATCTCCCACAAACTAGTCTAGTTGGAAATCACCTAAAGAGAGGGGTTGCAGCTGTATGCAAAGGATTGCTTCAGAAATAACGTAGATCGACTAAAGCACAATAGGAGGCTGATATGGAGGTTCAGAAATCAGATATATAACAGAAAATCAGAGGTATATTATATTACATACACTGTACAAGAGAAATAATGAGACAATACAACAAAAATCCTTAGAAATGAGGTGCTACAACCATCAGAAAAGACCGCATAACCATGACAGCGTTATTTTTAGGGCTGAATTAGTAGTTTATTAATTCTTCATATCTAGAGCATATATGTACATAAAAATTTAGATCTAATACAGATCTGTGTACAAGAAATGTTGATCTATACATTCCCCTTGGGGTTTTGTGCAAAACATGAAGCACAAAGAGTAGATTTGAGATCTAAGGTTACAGATCTACAAAATGATTCAGAAATTTATGAATAATAAAATGGTACAGAAGATCAGATCTAAAAAAACCATGGATTGGATGGCCAATCCATGGATCACCATAGTGACAGGAACATTCCTAACACCTAAGATCTCTCCAAAATGCAGACAAAACACCCTGCAACTCTGCCTTTGCAAATAACGAAGTCCAGGGAGAGGAACTGTGTTGTAGCCTCTGAGAATGATTTGGCCTAATGCCAAGATGTAGATCTAGAGCACAATCAGATAATGAACTCTTCTAGGAGGTTAAAAGACACACTCACTGAGAAGAGCCACTAGTATAGGCTAGATCTGAGCAGATCTAGTGTCTTCCACTGCTACAACTCACAAGGACAGCTCAACCCTAAACAGGAGTAGCGCTGTAGGTGTATGGTGTAGCTTGGCCTAAAATCCTGATGTGGAGAACATAGCACAAGTCTCCTCCAAGCACTGCTCAAGGAAGGAGGTGGGATTCCTGAACATGAAGACCCAACAAGGGATGTCTGAGCAGACAATACCTTTAGAAATAATAATCTTCAACAACATTTCCTTTCTGCCCTCCTCTTCCTTTTATAAGATAGGATTCTTGCCAAAACCTAAACCACTTCATTGATTTAGACCCTTCCACATTTAGAGCCCCCTTCTAGAACTGCATTGTCCCTCAAAGAGGTTCAATGCATCTAGACTGCGTTGTTGACTTGGTAAAATATGGCCAACTCTTGTGATTTAGACCCATTCACACCTGCAGGAGTTTATCTACATAGCCTAGATATGTCTCTGTTCACATATGCATTGATTTATTCTTGGTTTTCAGGAGTTTTACATGTCCTCCTTTACAATTTATTCATCAATCATGAAATGCAAAAACAACCTAGAAAAAATTAATATTCCTATTAGCTGCAGCTAATTTAGGAATATTACATCCCCATCGTAGGAAAAAAAAACAAATTCCTCTTCCGATGAGAAATAAAATCCTCGATATCCATTCTTTATTTGCAACAAGGATCACTTTACCCATGATTGTCCACACTGGTGTAATATTCCAAAAATTTAGCCTTCAGCTAAAAGGAATATTATAGTTTGTTTTATCACTAGGTCGATGAATAAGTGGGTGGGGAGGCCCACAAGTCTCTTGAGCAGCATTAAAAACACTTCAAGTGTCAAAGGAGACCTTTTCAGCAGCTAAATAAAGCTCCTCCAAGTATGAACAGGGGCTGGATCATGTTGATTCAGTCAAGTTTGACCAAGTCAACAACCCTGTTATGGAGGAGTGGAGATTAATTGAGGAATAACACAGTTTTGGAGGGAGATGGATTTCATGAAGGAAATGACCTAATTGAGTGGGGCCAAGAGCAAGGAAGCTCATAATCTATATAAGGAAGAGGATGACAGCCATATGAGGGTATGTTTTAGAATATTATTTTGATATGGTTTGTTTAGAATACTTGCATTCTTCAAATGTTTAGTTGATATTGTTGTGATGTTTAGCACCATGTGTTCACGAGCGGGAATCCCACCTCTTCCCTTGAAAGGCCTCTTGGGAGAGAATTTCATTCATTTCCACATTTAGGTTTTTTAGGCCAAGCTACAACTTTCTTCATTAGCCCAGTTTTTGCAGGTTATTGTGCTGTGTGGCTGGGTGTTGTAGTGGAGGGTTTAGAAACCCACTTTCCGATCTATTTTCTCATAGGAGGGAGGTTTCCTTATCTTGGGAGATCATTTCGGAGAGATCTTGGGAATATTTCATATCTTTGGCATCAGGCCATCTATTTGCCATCATTTACAGTGTTGTTCCACCTGGGAATTTCATTATTTTGGAGGGCAGCTTCAGTGAGAGATCTTGTGACTCCTTTGGAGTGTTTTCTTGTGATTGGAGGGTTCAACCTCTCATGGGAGGATACCTTTGAGGGGATATACATCAGATCTATTATATTTCAGCCTTCTATACTCATGTGCTTCAGTTTTTAGTGAATATTCAGCCCTAGGGCTTTAGATCCCATCTTGTATAGAGTGTATTTCTGAAAACCCTTTCCAGGTTCTTTGTAGGAGTTTGTATTAAGCCTAGATCTATATTGGGCATATATTTTGAGGCATATAACAGCCATAAATATTTTTTACATTATTTTTCTGTAGTAGTGTGTTTATAACTATGCTGTAGCAGTCTTCCCGCATTTTGTATTGTAGCACAGTTCAGATTTAGGAGTGATTGCTTTATATGGGAGGCTTGGTCCCTCATTGTATATGATTCATGCCTCACTATTATGTATTGATTTGTTGATATAATACATGATTATATGTATCCATATTGGTTTCCAATTTTAATGAGTTGATTTACACTGCTATTTCCAATTTTGTGTTCATGTATTGCTACTTCCCCATTTTGGGATATTACAGTGGTATCAGAGCATAATCTTGGCTCAGCCTGTGGATCTCAGCCATTATGCTATCAGGAGAATAAGAAGAAGAAATATGTACAAAAAAGACAAAGAGAAGACTCCATTATTTGGAGGAAGAAAGGAATAGAGGCTCTCAAAGCTTATTTTTCAATCTATATAGAGCATTAAATGAGATCTCAAGAAGATGAGAAGGGAGAGAGAACCCCCAAAGGAGTTTGGATCTAAAGAAAACTATAGATTTTCCTATGATGAGTGTGAGCATTCAGCCACACCCTATGATTCACAGCGTAGTCATATGCCCAGATCTGCTATGAGAGAGATGGAGGAAGAAGAAATGCCTAGGGTGGAAGCTCTTAGTGATTATCTGCAAGAATATGAATCTCAAAATAGGAATTTTAGAGATCATATCACTTTCCAAGAGTTTTGCAATATCAAGGTCGAGAGGAGCAAGTAGTGTGACATGGGTAGATTTTTCCTATCTACTTTTGATGGATCACCAACATGTTCAGCTAAAGCTTGGGTGAAGGAGTTACACACCTATTTGTAGCAGCACCAAGTTTCTAAAGATGAAGCCACCAAAGTTGCAGCATTACATTTTGAAGGTAAGGCTTGTGCCTGGTGGATATTTGAGTCTTTTTCATTAAGAAATGAAAATACTTCTTCTTATGCAAATTTCACTAAGATATTAGTGGAGAGGTTTGATGGAAAACATTCTGAAACATTCTTGGTGGAACCAAACAAAACAAAACAAACAAAACTTGTGCATGGGTTGAAAGGGCCTATAAACTCAAATCGACTTCAGAAAATTGTTGAAGAGGCTCACATCTTGCATAATACTTTTCTAGAGGCAAGATCTCTGTCTCATAACCTTGGACAAGAGGGCATAGAGATATTATTTTCAAAAGAGGATCCTCTTATTGAAAAGTTTCCTATTCATACTGAAGAGGAAGATAAGGCTGGGGGCAACAACACTGTCACATATAGAGCATATATAGCACCTCATGCAGAGGTAGATGGATCACTTTCTATAGCAAGAAGGATTCTTGTATCATTGCAAGGAATTCCCCCATATCTCATATGTGGAGATCAAGGAACAACCCGTGAGCATCACGTGCCATTATTGATAGATTGTGAAACCATGCAAATGAAAGGAGGAGGTAGGGAGGATGACCAACATCACATGATGAGGAGCACACACCCCTATCTATTTCAGAGGGTTGATACAAAGAAGAGGCAGATTGATTTTTGCAGTGAGGGTAGGGACAAAGTTGTCCATCCATATGTGCAGTCTACTATTGACATTGATGTCTCACTACATGGGGGAATTCCACCAGGGAGACCACCAGATCAGGAAATGATGAGAGATGCTTCACATGGGGTTTCACCACTTTTAGATTCCGAAGGGGTGGATACTTTGCAGGGGTTTATTATAGCACAGAGAGTCTGGGACAGACTCAAGGAGGAGGGAGACATTCTCCCATTTTCAGCATCATCCACTCTCACTACCTATTATGCACTAACATAACTTGCTGCAGTGATGGAGAATGGAACCTTCATGGTGCAAGGGAGTTGCTCCATTGATTTTGAGAAACAGAGGGTACTTCCTTTGAGGAAGGAATCCTCCATACATTGGAGTAGATGGAGGCCACTCATGCTTACATTGGCCAAGATCAGGAGGTTCTTTTTGGATGGTACCTTCTCATGGGAGGCCAACTTCCAAAGTTCACCACTTCTATTGGAGCATGAGTAGCTACATGTTGGGCATGGTAGTACTTTGGAGGATGAATTTGGCATGGGGGATGTCAAAGGATAAGACAACGGCATGTGGGGAGCTTCACATTGAAAATCTTCAACACTGTCTCTTATGAGGGTTGATCCATATTGGAGGTCTCAACTCTTGGTAGAGTACTCCAAGGATCTTGGTGCTTGCATGATACTTGATGACCCAGAGGGAGATGATAGATACATGGTGGTTGGTGAGGCCATCTATTCTTATGGTAGAGTCTTCTTGACTAGATTTTTTGAGCTCAAGAGGAAGCTACTACATGCAGCACATGTGGACATTCTTTCCATGCACTTTGATGCATTTCATTCTTTGATGGAGGAGTTCACTTGGGAGGGCATCCAACAGGATATATATCAGCATATGGAGAGATGCATAGCCTAGATGGTGATGGAGAGGATGTCACAGCCACTTCCCTACTCTTTGGGGGTGAGGGAGAATTTCTAGTTGAACCATTTCAGCTCAAGGACCAAAGTACATGGTGGAGAAGGTACAATTTTGCATCATGATTTGTACCTCTTTACTTTATATGAGCATCATGATGTACCAAGGAGGATTATCCATTCTTTCATATTATATTATGATGTACTTGAGCCCAATTATAACATTGAGGTGGGCTATTCTATTGGTGGGTTGTGGGGGAAGCCACATGATTCTTGGTGTGCACCATTGACACCACATTTTACCTTCATGATCCTATATTATAGGATGATTGTGGCAGAAAAAAAATGGCTGGGAGAGAACCTTTTATTCTTTGATTTGAGGCAGGCAAGGAATGCACTGTGCTGGTTCCATGCGTGGAACTATGAACCACCTCCTGGTTGTCATATGGAAACTTTGTTTTCATTGGTTTTTGCTTCCATATTTTGGTGATGTTCTTATGTTTATGGGAAGCTTTGTTGGAGAGTGGCACAAAAGTTGAAGGTTCACATTGGGAGTATGATTCTCCCTAATTTACATGTTGCATGTTTCAGAGAAACAATGGGCAAACCATGATTTCGATACTACATCTCTTTTCTTCGTGTGGGAGGAGCCATTTGGAGAACTTGAGTTCTTGGAGAAGGCACTTCATGGCTGAATTGTTTGGTGGGGTAACATGGGCCATTCTTGGAGGCCATGAAATTTCAACCCAAGATCAGAAACAGCCCCATACTTACCATAAATGGAGAGAGAAACAACTTGGATGGAAAAATCTAATCTCTCAATGCAGTCCCAATACATTGCATAAAGCAGGGGTTGAAGATTTCTTTGATGAGCTACCTAGGATGGCTCATTTAATCTGGATGATAGCATGGGTATGGGAGTTTCTCATTGGGAATGAGGTTCCCCATGTTTTTCATCACTCCTACCTTGAGGAGGCCATTGGATAGCTAAAGGGTTTCCACTTATACCTTCCACCATTCCATGATGTGAACCATTGGGTTTTTCATACTTTGGAAGAACCATTGGAGGGCAGATTTATTGCAGATTATCTTGAGTAGTGGTGGGGAATATTGATGAGGAGTCCAAAAGAGGAGGATGGGAGGAATTTTGGCTTGCCCTATATATTTTCTTGAGGACAAGCAACATTTTGGAGGGGAGGACTGTAATATTCCAAAAATTTAGCCTTCAACTAAATGGAATATTATAGTTTGTTTTATCACTAGGTCGATGAATAAGCAGGTGGGGAGGTCCATAAGTCTCTTGAGCTGCAATAAAAAAACTTCAAGTGTGAAAGGAGACCTTTTCAATAGCTAAATAAAGCTCCTCCAAGTTTGAACAGGGGTTGAATCATGTTGATTCAGTCAACTTTGACCAAGTCAACAACGATGCTATGGAGGAGTGGAGATTAATTGAGGAATAATGCAGTTTTGGAGGGAGATGTATTTCATGAAGGAAATGACCTAATTGAGTGGAGCCAAGGGAAAGGAATCTCATAATCTATGTAAGGAAGAGGATGGCAGCCATATGAGGGTATGTTTTAGAATATTATTTGATATGGTCTTTTTAGACTACTTGTATTCTCCAGATGTTTAGTTGAGATTGTTGTGTTGTTTAGCACCGGGTGTTCCCGAGTGGGAATCCCACCTCTTCCCTTGAGAGGCCTCTTGGGAGAGCATTGCATTGATTTTCACATTCAGGTTTTTCAGGCCAAGCTACATCTTTCTTCATCAGCGCAGTTTCTACAGGTTATTGTGCCGTGTGGTAGGGAGTTGCAGTGGAGGGTTTAGAAACCAACTTTCTGAGCTATTTTATCATAAGAGAGAGGTTTCCTTCTCTTGGGAGATTATTTTGGAGAGATTTTGGGCATATTTCAGATATTTGGGATCAGGCCATCTATTTCCCATCATTTACAGTGCTTTTCTAGCTGGGAATTGCATTATTTTGGAGGGAAATTTCAGTGAGAGATCTTGTGACTCCTTTGGAGTGTTTTCTTGTGATTGGAGGGTTCAGCGTTTCATGGGAGGCTACCTTTGAGGGGATATACATTAGATCTATTATATTTCAGCTTTATACACTCATGTGCTTCAGTTTGCGGTGAATATTCAGCCCTAGGGCTTTAGATCCCATCTTGTATAGAGTGTATTTCTGAAAACCCTTTCCGGGTTCTTTGTAGGAGTTTGTATTAAGCCTAGATATGTATTGGGCATATATCTTGAGGAATATAACAACCCTACATATTTTTTACATTATTTTTCTGTAGCAGTTTGTTTATAACTACGCTGTAGCAGTCTTTCGGTATTTTTTTATTGTAGCAGCAGTTCATATTTAGGAGTGATTTCTTATGGGAGGCTTGTTCCCTCATTGTATATGATTCAAGCCTCACTATTATGTATTGATTTGATATAATACATGATGATATGTCTCCATATTGGTCTCCAATCTTAATGAGTTGATTTACACTGCTATTTCCAGTTTTGTGTTAATGTATTGCTGCTTCCCCATTTTGGGATATTACACTAGGGATAAAGTGAATAAGTTTCTTAAGTCATCCACTTCTCGTGATGTCTTGACCGACCTATTTCCCAATCAAGATACTTATGGTTTCTCGGGACCCCACTTCCTCTAACACAATTTTGATGCTTTCCTCCTCAAAGCTGAGATCTGATGTTTTGGTGGCCACTTGGAACAAATACTATGGTAATGTGAATCTACCTAATGGGTAGGCTACTGATCAACCGGGTAGTTCAGCACAAACCTCATTTGATTCTGTTCCACCTCTGGAATTGAATATAAAGCCTTAGAAGGGTGTTATCGATAAGTATTATTACAACCCTCATCCAAGAGATGCCAAAAAATACAATGTGGTTGAAGACTTAGCTCGTTATCCATCATCTATGGATACTCTTGAGGTGTTGCAAAACATCCCTCCCCAAAAGAAGGCCTTTTTGTTGTCTATTGGATTAATGGACCCATCATATTCCAACCTAGTGGTTTTCTCTAATGAAAACTATTATCCTCATCTTCCATTTCAGTTAGATTTTATGATTCAAGTCATTGTCCATGGTAAAAAATTCATCACTCTATTGTGGATGAGGGAGCCTTGACCTACATCATGTATATCTCTTGCTAGAAGGCGATTGGTTCACCTCAAATAAATCAATTGATCACCACATTAAAAGCCTTTGATGGAAGGAGATATAGACCCTCTGGGATTTTGAATTAACTCCAAGTGGAACTCGGGGGTAAAACCGTTTCCGTTGAAATAGAAGTTATTGACAGACCTCTTGATTATAATATTCTGCTGGGACACACATGGGTTTATGTTGTGGCTACCATCATTTCCACTTACTTCTAGATGATCACCTTCCCTCATAAAGGTGGGATCGTAGCCATTTATCAACTCAATTTTTTTTCCTTTGATTCCAATGTTACTGGAAGTGTCCCTTTTGTAGGGGAAGCCCTATGTTACACCAATTTTTGGTCATCTAACCTGTTACTATCAGATGGACTAAAGTACACCATGTAAGACCAATTTTACCACAATAAAATTGCTTTCACTATGAGAAATAACTTAATAACCCATAGTTTATTAAGTTGTTTATGGTCTAAACAGGAAACCCCATAAGGAATAATTAAAAAAATTCATATTTGTTTGATTTTCCTCTAGGGATAATTAACTAAACCATTTTTTAATTAATATTCCTGGTCATATTTGACCCATAACAACAAAATTAATTAGACAAATCATATTTCTCTTATTATTTTCTAGGAATAATTATTTAAATCATTATTTAATAATATTCCTTGTTAAATTTAACTAAATCATTTATAAATAATTGAATAAATCATTATTTATTTAATTATTCCTTAACCACATTCTTAAAATAATAAAAAAATAATTTATTTATTAATTATTTATAAATAAAGGGATTTGAACAAATTTAAATTAATTTGTCCCTCCAACAAAATAATAAAATATTCCATGAAAGTTGGATCTAGATTTGGTTATTAATATTTTAATTATGCACCAATATTTAGACTAACTCAATATTTTGTTATGAATAGAAGGGTTTTCCAGTCATTCACTACCTTTTGTTGCCTTGAGATCAACTTTTGATCTATACTTTTGGTCTGACTTTGATCCTCCATCATTGTCATATTTTTCTACTTTTTGCTTGTGAGCTCCCTTTGAGTTCCACTTTTGTCTGGGTTTTCTACACCATCAAGATAGAGAGATGTTGGATCTAAAGCACTGAGGACATACAAGAACCCATCCCATTGAGGGGGACTAGTAAAATATTTCTATGTTCCCTTCCCAGGTGTCATAATAAAAAAAGTTATTTATAAATTCTTGTCTTGTCCATTAGATGTATGGAGGAAACTCTTGCTTATTCTTGTTGTTCTTAATCTCTTTAATTACATAGATCTAGATTTTTTTAGCACTTATTCTAATCACCTACTGTAGATGTTGGAACAGGGTCTCTTAGCCTCATTTTTGTTCAATTTTGTAATATTTTGCAATATTTACTCTAGCGTAGGGGGTTTGGGGATGGGTCAAGACCCCCAATCCTTGTAATGGGTCAAAAGGGTAGACCAAGGGTCCGCAAAAAATGGTTTGTGGACCATAGGATAGCGTAGGCTAGCATGATATAAATAAAAGAGCAAATTGAGTCTAGAGGTAGGAAATAATAGAGATAGAATTGATTTACGAACTGCGAACCTGTTGCGTCGATTGTCTGGGTAAGGGCTCCTGCTGGTTGTGTGCCTGGAGACCTTGAGTCCTATTGTGTGCGGACCCCACTGGCTGTGTGCATGGGTTGATAAGTAGTATGTAAGTGGAATCTGGTTATAATTACATGAGAAGACTATTTTGTGATCTTTGTGTGCGTCTATTGCTTAAACATATCTTTGTGGTTATGATTGTTAATGATACACATGTGGATGTGATGTTCTGAATGCATAGATCTGGTTTACGTAATTGCTTAGTTAATTGTTCTCTTCTTCTCATGAAATATTCTATTAGATTTATTGTTACGGATCCTGGGTTAATGGCTTATTCAGCGCAGGACTGATAGATCTGAAGGTGCCCACTTTTATTAACCTTCTCTCTCTCTTTCTGGGTGCAAAAACCTGGGTCCAACACCCTCCCATACAACTTTGGGTGAGAACTTGGTATGCTCTGCAGGCCATTGCCAAAAGGGCCAGTAGTATAGGGGTTTTTTGGCAGACCTTAATGCCGAACCTAGGTTAGGAACCCTTGAGCCAACAAATGGTTCCATTTTCGGGACCGGGAGAATTTTGAGAGAGAGGTTCGGTAATGCCAGGGGGACATTGGTAGCCACTAAAACCTTTGTTAGAATATTGGTTTGAAAAAAATATTTATGAATTTTCCCTAAAAGAGAATCGAAGTGAAAAACTGTTCACAGAGGATTGGAAGAATAAGTATATTTTCACGGAAGTGCATGAAATCTTCTTTGTGTCCTTCGCAAATGAGTTACAAGAGTGGTTAGCTCGATTGGCAGAGTTTCAAACCTGTTGGAAAGACGATAAGGTCACGCAGTGGACCCCCGAGTTAGTCCGAAAATTGGAGAATACTAACAATATGATTACCAGGACCATGGATCATTGGGTTGATAGTATATTGGCCGGATTTGTGAAAAAATTTGTTGTTTATTAGTTTGTGTCATATTCAGAAGCCGAATGAAGAATTTTCAAGGGATTTTGAGGCAAGTTCTTAAAAACCTTGCCATTGTTGATTAAAATGCTATTGAACAAAAAGGGTATCTTGTGTGGCCACACTGAGCGAATTACCTCCGATCAGAGTGGAAGTACAACGCGAAGTGGTAAATACTATTAGATTAATCAGGAAGGAGACAGATCAGTATACGACCTAGTAAGGGAGACATCGAAGCATAACCACCAAGGGGCTGCGCAAAGGGGAACCACACCCTGGCCACACCGACATCAAATCTTCACAAGGGCAAGAAATATCCTACACCTCCCCCGCCATCCTCAGAAGATGACATGGCCATGCACATGAAGCTTCCTACCTTCAAGGTTGTAGGGGATGAGGACATGGATCAATTTTGGTTTGTAGTCTAATCTGTATGGGCTACACAAAACGTAAACACTTATGCCATCAAATAAGCGTAGCTATCCATTGCATTCAAGGGAAGGTCATTGGACTGGTTCATGGGATACATCGGTTAGAATGTGAATGCATCCATACAAAATATTAAGGATCCCCTAAAACAAAAATTCTGGAAGCCTAAGTTGTACACTCAATGTGTGGTTGAAATAAAAGACTTTAAGCAAGGACCTACAGAATCCATTTGGGAAGCTGAACAATGGTTAAAAATGGTTAACCGTGACGGGGGATTTGTCTACGAAGATAAGCAACATAAAGAGTGGTTCATCGCTATTGTATTACCACACTTGCGTGGGCCCATGGGACAGAAAAAGATCAGATCTAAAGAGGAAGCGCTGGAAATAGATATGAAGTTAGAAGTTGCACCCAGGGACGATACGCAGTTCACAACTCTCCAAATCCAGAACCAATTGCAAGCAATGAATTTATAAATTCAAAGTTTGAGAAATGACTATGGTATGGAAACCAGCCCGGACGTATGGTGCATACGCTGCAAGGGACCGAGTCACTCTAAGGATCAATGTCCACTGCTATTAGAGTACATGCAGGTTGGGGGTCTGAGCCCACTGCGACCTAGGGAAATGGTTGGCCCCAGCAGTCCGATGCTATGGTGTGTATATTTTTAGGTGGCAGGAAGACACAACACGGATCATTGTCTGCAATTGGGTGCTTATGTACCAGAATTAAAACAGCAGTGGTGCATATTCTACTCATTGGTAGGCTATGACGAACAAACATTAGGGGAATTTTGAGGTCTAAAATGGGTCTCCTAAGGAAATAGTAAAATAATAGCTAAACCAATAAAATAATATTTATGAACTTGCATTTTACTTTTTACACTACAATCCATGTAGCCATGGTTAAATTCAATTGAAAAGGTGTACCAAAATAAAATTAATAAAAAAATTGTATTGATGTGACTATAAATAAGAATGAGTTTTTCAGTAAAATGTCATTATCATTGAACAACTAATGCATTTTTCCTTTGTACTTCAATAACTTAAAATAAATTATAAATATAAATTCATAAATTCTTAATTGTATAATATACTATTAATTAAAATTTATATTATTTAAATTATATAATAACATGTAATTAATATACTATATAAAAATAAAATAAAATAATATAATAAATATAATTTATTATTTTATGTGTTTTTTTTATATTATGTATAGAATTTATTTCATTTATAACATAAGAAAAAATAATATATAATATAAAAAAAGAATACAATATATATTCTATAACATTTAGATTATTTTTCATAATATTATGTATAATAATATATAATATTAATATAATCATAATGACATTATTTTAGTTGTATTTAACATTAAAGAAAAAAAGTATTGAAATAGATTTAATTTATATTTATAAGTTTAATATAAGATTTATATACATTAAAATTTTAGAGTGTTTTGGCCCCAACTATGTTGAAGCTAATATACCTTGCTTTAACATACAAAACTAATGTACATTTTTTCATCATACAAAACTAATATACCTTTTTTTTTTTAATTTTAATATGTTTGTATTGTTATTAATATTATAATAATTTTATTCGTAGATTTGATTTATCATAAAATTACAAGGTCACAGTTTATTTATTTTGATTTCATATGTATAATATATATGTATAGATCTTAACTTATAATTAATTTGAAATTATAATATTAAATAAAATAAGATGAATATATAATTTAAAAATAAATATATGAAAATATACAAATATAATATTTATTGAAAAATGTGTAAAGACTTGAAGATTATGTAAGGATATGCATTATTTATTTCAAAAAATGTGAAATGACAATAACAATATTTTATTCAAAAAGTATGAAATGACATTTATTATTAGTACTTTACTTTATGACTTTAAAAGTACTTAGAGCACTACCATGGTTAACCATGAGTTTTTATCCACCATTGAGAATGTCACCAGTAGGTATCTTTAACTCAAGTAATGCCACCTCAACCATTGGAGATCATGTCATTCCCTAAAATGTGATTGGTTCTCATAAAGTGAATTTTGATTGTACATTTTCCTTAGGAGGCCCATTTTAGACCACAAAATTCCCCTAATGACTGCCAAACCCTTGACCTTATGGTAGATAGGGGTAACCTATACAGAGTTTAGGTTGATCCCTCATCACCATTGTCTCCTTTAGGATGGGGGGATCCCCCACAAGAGGGAGGGGAGGAGGAAGAGGGGGAAGTACCGATTGAGGGCACGGACAGCTGATTTTTTATAACTATGGGGATGTGGGACATTTCGCATGAGACTACCCGAACCCGGCACATCAGTTTTGCAGATATTGCCGATAGTTCAACCATCTCATTGAAGACTACTCGGTGCTAATAGCAAAGATGCAAGAAAAACAACAAACACCTATGTATAACGTGCAATGAGTGTAGGCAGAACCACAAGACGATGGGCCAATTATCAATGTAATCACGCGCAGTGGCATCTCTATAGGAGGGGCTGAGGAAAAAATGGAAGATGAACCATTAATCCGAAGGGCTGAGGACAACGCAAAAGGAGTGAACCTGAAAAGAGAAAAAGAAACCTTCATCGAAACAAGGAAGGAGGTTACTAAATATGAAACACCAACCAAGGGGGCAGTAGATCCAAGGGAGGAAGAGGTAGTCAAACCATTCCTCTAGGCTTGTATGAAGCTACTACGCAACCAAAAGGCTGTAGAAAATCTCCAAGCTCTAATAGAAAATTGCGCAGAAAGAATTTATCTGCAGCCTGAAGTAAAGACATTGAATAATATATACAAAAAAAAAGAGGATGGGCCGAGAGATGCGCATGACTGCGCATATTGGGGAATATGAAATGGAACAAGTTATCCTTGAATTAGGTTCAGATGCTAATGTTTTACCTAATAAAACCTGGCAGCGAATGGGAGAACCTCGGATGGAATGGTAGACTATTCAGCTACAGATGGCTAATCAGTAGAATATTATCCTATTAGGAAGACTGATGAAGGTAGTAGTAGAGATTGCAGGTATCAGAGTCGATGCCAATTTTGAGGTAATCCAGATAGTAGAAGATGCAGACCCTTACCCTACGCTCTTGGGTATGGATTGGGCTAATGACATGGGAGGTATTATTAATTTAAAGAGGAGAAGTATGATCTTCAAAAATGAGGGCACAAGGGTAATTGTTCCGCTATATATAGCGGAAGGAGAGAGGTATATGGAGTCGACTCAAGAAGAGGAAGATGTTGATCATATATACAAACTGACCACCCAAAATGACGATTGGATCAACCCCATGTCTGATGGTATGCTATGTTGGGAAAAATATAGTTAGTGCGTATCCAACTCAGACGAAGAAATTGAAAACTAGAAAAGTCGACTGCATGATGTATCTACTCTAAGGTGTCTTAAAATCACGAAGAGCTTCCAATTTATTTCTTTAGAGGTAAGAGAACTACCCCATTTTGATGACTCTAGTAATGTTGAATATTTCTTGGCAGTAATTGAGGCAAGTGCTTCTAAGGAACGGTGGGTCTGGGCCTTAGAGTTGGCCATGCGCGCAACCCCTGCACGCTGGTGGGAAACCCATAAAAGGAACTTCCAGAACTGGGAATAATGCCAAAGGATGCTGATTTTGCGATTCTGTAGACCAACTAACCCACCGATAGAACTCTTCTTGGGGCAAGGGGATTCGTGCAGGCATGTGACTCGTTGGTGAGAAGAAGCAGATAAGGACACAATGAACGAATGAGTTCATAGGTTTTTTAACTCGTTGGGGCCAATACCAACCTACTGGTACTTGGACACAAAACTGCATCAACGTACCAGGCATTAGAGTAAGATGGTTGAAGACTTCGTACGAACGTTTGGACTAATGGGAGGTACCGAGCAACTCGACGAAGCCTTGCAGGACATCGATGCTTTAGTCTTTAGTGGAAACCACCCTGGGCTAGAATGTGATGCACCAGCATGGGATGCGTAGCTACAAGATGTCATAAATTGTAGAAATTTGTTAATAGAAGCATGTGATGAAGATCCCCAGAAAATTAGCATTGAAGAGTTAGAAGGGGAATGGGCCATTGCAAGTCCATTGCTGCGAACAATTGATGTCACCAAACCTCTGAAACTGAAACAAATTAACATTGGCTTGGAGGAGCAGCCCAAGATGGCTAAGATTGGTTCTACTAGGACGACGGAATGGTGGGAAATGTTGCAAAGCTGCTAACTAAATATCAGGACCTATTTCCAACCATGTTCTCAGAACTTAAGGGAATCTTGGATGATATGGGAGTTATGAGGATAACATTGAAGCTAGATGTGCAACCAGTCAAACAGCAAGCCTATCGCCTAAAATTGAAATACAAGAAAAAGGTCAAGGAGGAACTCAAGAAAATGGTGGCCGCAGGTATCATCGAACTAATCGAGCAGTTCGAATGGGTAATCCCCATGGTAGTCTAGGAGAATAAAACAAAAGGGGAAATAAGGATCTACATCGACCTACGTAAGCTAAACAACGCCTGTGTCCATGACCCATTCCCCGCATTGTTCTACGATGAGATCCTGGATAATGTAGGAGGTCAGGAGGCTTATTTGTTTACTGATGGATTTTTAGGGTACCATCAGATACGTATTTCCCCTGAAGATCGTAGCAAGACAACTTTCGCAACAGAGTGGGGCTCCTTTCAGTATACTTTCATGCCCTTTGGGTTAAATAATGCGCCTACCATCTTTTCACGAGCTGATGTGGCCGTGTTAAAGGAGTTCATGTACAAGTTCTTGGAAGTTTATTTTGATGATTGGACGATGTTTAGGTTAGTGAAAAACCATGTATTCAACCTACGTATGATGCTGCATGCCTGCAGAAAACACCAGATCTCCTTGAACATCAAGAAATGCATCTTTTGTGTCCCATTTGAAATTATGTAAGGACACGTGGTTTGTCAGAAAGGGATGATGATGGACCCGAACAAGGTCACAATAATCATTAATTTGGCAGTTTTGACCACAGAGAAATAGCTACGCTCCATCCTGGGTCGCACAGGTTATTACGGAAATTTCATACAGGGGTACGCTTTGATCACTTCTCCGATGGAAAAGCTACTAAAGAAAGATGTATATTTCTTCTAGGATGATGAATGTCAGAAAAGTTTCGAGCTGCTAAAAGAAAAAATGGTGACGGTACCTATCTTGATATTTCCTAATTGGGAAAAGACCTTCCATTTCCATGTGGATGCATCAGGGATTGCCTTGGGGGTTGTCCTAACGCAGCCTGGGGAAGGGGATATAGATCACCTAGTGGCCTTTGCTAGCAGGAAGTTGTCCAATGAGGAGCGTAATTATTCTACCATAGAATGAGAAGGATTGGCAATGGTATATGCCCTACAAAAATACAGACACTATTTACTAGGAGGGAATTTCAAGATGTTCATAGATCATTCGGCCTTAAAATACCTGGTCAATAAGCCAGTGTTGGGGGGCAGAAATCTGTCAGTAGTTGTTTCTTTTTCAGGAGGATGACTATGAAATGATTTTAAAGCTAGGAAGGTTGAATGTCGGACTGGACCACTTGTCTAGAACTGAGAATGGGGAAGAGATAACTAACTTGGATGAAGGGTTTCCTGATGCACAAATGTTCACTATCAGGGTGAGTGATGAGTAATTTGCTGATATTATCCACTTCTTGACTACAGGTACATTCCTAGATGGATACTCTGTGCCACAGAAGAAAGATCTGGTCACTCGCGCAGCCAACTTCACTATCATCACAGGTCAGCCTTGCAAGTTGGGGGCGGATGAGGTACTATGGAAGTATGTTCTCAAACATGAGAGGCTGGCTATTCTCGCCAAGGCTCACAGAGGGGTCAATGGGGTTCATTATGCAGGTAAATCCACTGCGCAAAATATATTATGGGTCAGGCTCTGGTGGCCCACACTACACACAGATGCATGTAACTATTGTCCAGCCTGTGACACATGCCAACAAACTCGGAAGCCCTCACGACGGGACGAGATTCCCCTCCAGCTGCAAATGACCTTGCAAGCATTTGAAAAATGGGCCATCAAATTTGTAGGCCCCATTAACCCCCCAAGAAAGAAGACAGGTGCCCAGTATATCATTATGACCACAGATTACATTACTGAGTGAGAAGAGGCTAAATCCGTCAAGGACTACACTGCGGATACGGTGACACACTTTATCTTTGAGAATATCCTGACCAGGTTTGGATGCCCAAAAATCATAATGAGTGATAGAGGAACACACTTCGTAAGTGAAACAATTAAAGCTCTGATAGAGGAATTCCAGATCCACCATGCCAAGAGCACCCCATATCATCCACAGGCGAATGGAGTTGTGGAGGCATTCAATAAAATTTTGGAACAAGCGCTCACCAAATTTTGTAACACACAATGGAGCGATTGGGATGTGCACATCCCTTCAGTACTCTAGGAATGTAGAAATACGTGTAAAAAATTCACAAGATGAACACCCTTTCACATGGTTTACCTGGAAGGAAGCTATTATGCCTATGGAATACATTGTTCCCAGTTTGCGCATCTCGTCCTTCACTAATATGGCGGATCCAGACATCATGGAGGAATGATTGGCGCAGTTGGTAGCATTGGAAGAAGACTGGTTCATAGCCCACTTCCACCAGTAGGTTCAGAAGGCACGAGAGTGTAATATTCCAAAATTTAGCCTTCATCTAAATGGAATATTATAGTTTATTCTGTCATTAGGTAGGTGAATAAATGGGTAGGCAGGCCCATAAACCTCTTTGGAAGGAATTATAACACTCCTAATGTGAAAGGAGGAAGAATAAGAAATTGGATTAAGCACCTTTGGGTGTGAACAGGGCTTTGATCATGTTAATTTAGTCAACTTTGACCAAGTCAACAGCGTTGTCATGGAGGAGTGGCCTTTATGTTGAGACAATGAAGTTTTAGAGGAGGACAACTTGCATGAGCTTGGTGGCAAGTATGGATGGGACCCAATGTGATGAGGTTCACTTGATATATATGGAGAGGATGGCAGCCTTTGTTATTCATGTTTTGATTATCATTTGATATTGGTCTTTTAGACTTTGCTTCCTCTTGCTGTTTAGTAGGGTTGCTGTGTTGTTTAGCACAAGGGTGTTACTGATCGGGAATCCATACCTCATCCTCAGGGAAGGAGAGGTTCTTGAGTTGCATTTCCTCATTCTGGAATTTTGGTCAAGATACCTCCTTCAACTACAGCACAGTTTCTGTTTAGAGTTTGGTTGTGTTGCAAGGTGCAGCAAAGCAGGATCTGATTGAGCCATTTCTGGGCTTGTTTTTCATTGGAGAGGTAGCCTATCCATTGGAGGATCAACAAGGAGGGATCTTGAGCATATTTTAACATATTTGGCATCAAGCTAACCATCCACCACCCCTCACAGTGTAGTCACATTTCTAAACTGCATTAATTCTGGAGGCAGTTGCTGGGAGGGTTCATTGAGCTCATCAGGAGGGTCTATTTCTGAGTAGAGGGATCAACCTTCTATTTAGAAATACTATTAGAGGAGGACATCATCATTTCAGATCTGTCATAGCCTCATTCAATTCAGATCCAATTTGCAGTGACATCTCAACCCCAAGGTTATTTGTCACATTGTATATTTCTTGGTATTTTAATCAATCTTTTCAGGGTTGGCTAGAAATAATGTATTAGAGCCCATATCTTCTTTGCTAGGCATTTATTTTTTTTTTCTATCAGAAATATTACATTTATTTATGTTTACAATAGAAGCTACACTGATATAGATAGCGTTGTCACTGTTTTCCGACATTCTATACAGTTGCAGCAACTCATGTGCTCATTGTTTTGATCATTGGAGGATTGCTCTTATTGCTTGACTGGCTTGTCCCTCATGATAATTTTATATATTTTTGCTGATTTATTAAAAAAATAATGGCTGCATATTTATCCCTCTTATTTCATGATCATATTTTCTGTGTTTTACATTATTATGTCTTGTATTGCTGCATTTTCCAGTTTGGAATATTACAGTGGTATCAGAGCATAATCTTGGCTTAGCCTGTGCATCCAAGACATTATGAAATTTGAAGAATATTATTCTCACATGAAGGATAAGTTGTAAAAAATAAACAAAGGCATGACTCCATTATTGGGAGAAATGAAGGAAGAGAGGATCTCCCAGCTTCTTTTCCAAACTATGAAAAATATCAAAGAAGATCTCAAGGAGATGAAAGGGGAGAAATTCAAAAAAGCTCCAAGGGGGTTTGAAGGTGAATCAAGCCCTAGATATTCACATCATGGGTGTGGAAATTCATCCACACATGTAGATCCATAGCGCAGTCTATTTCCCACATATTCTGCAAGAAGGATGGAGGAAGAAGATGCACCAAGGTAGGAGACCTTGAATGACAATCTTTAGGAGTATGAGTCTCAATCATGGATATTCAAGAAACACTTGGACTTCCGAGGGTTTTTCCAAATCAATGAGGAAAAAATATCCAGCAACCATAATAGAAGCAAGAGAGGTAAAATATTTCAATCTAACTTTGATGGATTAGCAAAGTGCAGAGCCAAAGCTTGGGTGAGGGAGCTAGATGCCTATTTCTAGCCACACCAAGTTTCAGAAAAGGATGCCATCAGAGTAGCAGCATTTCACCTCAAAGGTATGGCCCATGATTGGTGGTTTTGTAGTTATTCTTCATTTAAACATGCAAATGTAAACACTTATGTTGGATTCACTAAGAGATTAGTGAGACGATTTGATCTTAAACATCGTGAAACATCAATTGTTGAACCCAAAAAATCAAAACCTTTGCATGAGTTGGAGAGATCTATTTTTCCAACTCCACTCCATATTTTTGTTGAAGGGGATAAAAACATGTATGATTCTTTTCCAAGGGAAAGATCCCCACTTCGTGAAGAGCCCTCTTCTATAGGTGAAGACATGAAGGTTCCTCCTTCAAGAGAAGACCAAGGTCAAGGGTCTCTCATTGATGATGAGGCATTTTCAAACATTGATGAAGAGGATGAGCAGAGAAGAGATAACAATGATGTACCATTGGGAGGATTAATTTGGCATGGGGGATGTCAAAGAAGGAGACAACAACATGTAGGGAGCTTCACATTGCATATCTTCAGCACTGTCCCTTAGGAAGGTTGATCCATATTGGAGGTCTCAACTTTTGGTAGAGTACTCCAAGGATCTTGGTGCTTGCATGATTCTAGATGACCCAGAGGAAGATGATAAGGTGGTTAGTGAGGTCATATATTCTTATGGTAGAGTATTCTTGACTATAGCTTTTGAGCTCAAGAGGAAGCTACTACATGCAGCACATGTGGAATTTCTTTCCATGCACTTTGATGCATTTCATTCTTTGATGGAGGATTTCACTTGGGAGGGAATATAGAAAGATATATATATCAGCATATGGAGAGATGCATAGCCTGGATGGTGATGGAGAAGATTTCATAGCCACTTCCCTACTCTTTGGAGGTGAGGGAGAATTTTCGGTTGAGCCATTTCAGCTCAAGGTCCAAAATACATGGTGGAGAAGGTACAATTTTACATTATGTTTTGTACTTCTTTACTTTATATGAGCAGGATGTTGTACCAAGGAGGATTATCCCTTCTTGCATATTATATGATGATGCACTTGAGGCTACTTGCAGCATTGAGATTGGCCATTCTATTGGTGGTTTTTGGGGGAAGCTACACGATTCTTAGTGCGCACCTTGGGCACCACATTTTTCTTCCATGATCCTATCTTATAGGATGATTGTGGCAGAAAACAAGTGGCTGGAAAGAAACTTGTTATTACTTATTTTGATGCAGTCAAGGGATGCACTACACTGGTTCCATATGAGGAACTATGATCCACCTCCCAGTTGTCATATGGCAACTTGTTTTCATTGGTTTTTTCTTCCACATTTTGGAGATGTTCTTATGCTTATGGGAAGATTTGTTGGGAGAGGCACAAAATTTGAAGGTGCCCATTGGGAGTATCATTCTCCATATTTTACATGATGCATGTTTTAGGAGAAACAATGGGAAAACCATGATTGCCATACTACATCTCTTTTCTTCATGTGGGAGGAGCCATTTGGAGAACTTTAGTTTTTGGGGGAGGCACTTCATGGTTGATTTGTTTGGTGGGGTAACTTGGGCCATTCTTGGAGGCCATGATATTTCAGCCCAAGATCAGCAACAGCCCCATACTTACCATAAATGGAGAGAGAAACAACTTGGATGGAAAAATCTAATCTCTCCATGCAACCCCAAAACATTTCTTAAACCGGGGGTTGAGGATTTCTTTGATGAGCTACCTAGAATGTCTCATTTCATTTGGATGATAGCATGGACATGGGAGACTCTCCTTGGGGATGAGATTCCAAATTTTGATCATCACTCCTACCTTAAGGAGGCCATTGGACAGCAAGAAGGTTTCCACTTACACCTTCCACCTTTTCATGATGTGAGCCATTTGGTTTTGCATACTTGGGAGGCACCATTGGAGGGCAGATTTATTGTAGATTATTTTGAGAAGTGGTGGGGACTATTGAAGAGGAGGCCACAAGGGGAAGAAGGGGGAAATTTTTCTCCACATTTACAGTTGCTTTAGGACAAGAAATTTTTTGGAGGGGAGGACTGTAATATTCCAAAATTTAGCCTTCATCTAAATGGAATATTATAGTTTGTTTTCTCACTAGGTAGGTGAATAAATGGGTAGGGAGGCCCATAAACCTCTTTGGAAGGAATAATAACACTCCTAATGTGAAAGGAGGAAGAATAAGCAGCTAGATTAAGCACCTTTGGGTGTGAACAGGGCTTGGATCATGTTGATTCAGTCAACTTTGACCAAGTCAACAACGCTGTCATGGAGGAGTGGCCTTTATGATGAGACAGTGCAGTTTTTGTGGAGGACAACTTGCATGAGCTTGGTGGCAAGTATGGATGGGACCCAATGTGATGAGGTTCACTTGCTATATATGGAGAGGAGGTAGCATTTTTTATTCATGTTTTTATTATCATTTGATATTGGTCTTTTAGACTTTCCTTCCTCTTGCTGTTTAGCAGGGTTGCTGTGCTGTTTAGCACAAGGGTGTTCCTGATTTGGAATCCCTACCTCATCCTCAGGGAAGGAGAAGTTCTTGAGCTACATTTCCTCATTCCAAAATTTTTGCCAAGCTACCTCCTTCAACTACAACACATTTTATATTTAGAGCTAGGTTGTGTTGCAGGGTGCAGCAAAGGAGGATCTCATTGAGCCATTTCTGGGCTTCTTTTTCAATGGAGATGTAGCATATCCATTGGAGGATCAGCAAGGAGGGATCCTGAGCATATTTTCACATCTTTGGTATCAGGCCAACCATCCACCACCCCTCATAGTTCCGTCACATTTCTGAACTACGTTAATTCTAGAGGCAGTTGCTGGGAGGGTTCATTGAGCTCATCAGGAGGGTATATTTCTAAGTAGAGGGATTAGCCTTCTATTTAGAAATACTATTAGAGGAGGACATCATAATTTCAGATATTTCATAGCCTCATTATATTCAGATCTAGTTTTTAGTGACATCTCAACCCCAGGTTTATTTGTCACATTGTATATTTCTTGGCATTTCTAGCAATCTTTTCAGGGTCCGCTAGAAATCATGTATTAGAGCCCATACCTTCTTTGCTGGGCATTTATTTTTTTTCTATCAGCCATATTACATTTATGTATGTTTACAGAAACAAATACACTAATATATACATCACTGTCACTACTTTCTAGCATTCTATACAGTTGCAACAACTCATGTGCTCATTGTTCTCATCATTGGAGGATTGTTCTTATTGCTTGAGTGGCTTGTCTCTCGTGATATTTTTGTATATTGTTGCTGATTTATTAAAAAAATAATGGCTGCATATTGATCCCTCTTATATCATGATCATATTTGGTGTGTTTTACATTATTATGTCTTGTATTGATACATTTTCCAATTTGGAATATTATAGGGAGAAAGCATGGCATGATAGACATATTCGGCAGAAGGTATTTTCAGAAGGAGAGTTGGTCCTGCTATATGAAAGTCAGTTTTTTAAACACCCAGGGAAGTTCCACCATCACTGGTTAGGTCCCTATATGGTAAAGGAAATCACCGACGGAGGAGCCATCTGTTTAGCTACATTGCATGACAATCTTATACCAGGGTATGTTAACAGGAGTCGGCTGAAGCCCTATTAGGACTCCTCGGTGCCCATAAAATGACTATATGGCCAGAGTAGCTATGTAAAGAAAATCATGCACAGGGCTGGTGCATCAGGATGGATACATAGGGAGGATGTGCAAAGGATGCAACATCTGTGCAGGTGGGGTACGCTGTCAGAAAATCTAGCCATTGGAATGGAGTGGGCACTTGGGAAACTGCGCTTTTCGTTTAAGGGAGTGGGTAATAGGAAATTAATATGGAGAATTATGAGAAATTTTTATCGTTTCCATAATAATGAGGGGAAATTAAGGATCTATGACCTGGTTTTCCCCCTGGACAACTATAAGATGGGGAATGTTCAGCCTACGGGGGTCACATATTGGTCTAGCTTGTTACCCTTCAACTTTTTTGATATATATCGTCTTCTATGGCTAATTGTTTTCCTCATGACTACGCTACCTGCACCCTCTGATAGTAGCACCACTGAATTGATCTTCCAAGATAGGATGCCTACTACCAACCCCATTGGCCCCCCACCTTAGACGACATCTAAAGACGAGGGATCTGATGAAGTTCAAGAAGTAACCCCTATAGCAGAGGAAGTCGTTTCCACCTCAACCACGTGAAAAGGAATAGAAAAGGTAAAAAAGGCATAGTGGGCAGGTGGAAAACCTCGCACTTCCCCTGGATTCAACATTCCGCTAGGAAATTTCCCAAGAAGAAATCTCTGGTCATCCCTCTCAACCCCATGGCGCTCACGGCAGAAGGTCTACAAGCGATGTTTTTGACCTGGTTACTGCCTTATGTTCGGACGTGCAGAATAGCGTCACAAATTCCTAATGTTGATGTTGTCCGTTCTTGTCCTCAGATGTCGTTGGTCCCCAAGGAAGTGCCTCAGCTTGGGGATATGGCTGGCCACCTCCCCCACATCATGTTTGAGGATCATGAATTGGGAAACTCGAGTGCTTTTCCTTCGCTAGCTCCACACCTGTACTTGGAACATGTCATCGAAGATGGTGTGCCCAAAGTGGAGCCAATGGTTTGGGTCAAGGGACTAGCCAATGCTGGAATTTTGAACCTATTGCGCATCCCTCACTTTGGTCACTACAACATCACCAACCTAGTTGTTCACCAATTGTTGGAACCTATTCATGATGGCTGCTTGTGGCTCTGAGGCAGCATACCAATTGATGTTGCTCTCATTCACTGCATTACTAGCCTTCCTATGCATGGACCTAAGTTGCGGGATGACATGGGCAAGAAATTCGAGCATAACCTCACTAAAGTTGGCCGGGACAAGTACAAAGTCCATCGTAACAAGCGGGGCTTCCTGATTTATACAATTAATGACCCATGAATGCACTTGGATACTCAAATCCCTGCTTATAAGATGATGCAGAAATTTCAGGAAGCGACTACCCCTGCTCATGTAATTGAAGTAGTGGGCCAGTGTGAAAAGGGCTTCTGCTATAACTGGTCCTAGTACCTGGTGGAAGAATTCCTTGACAATGTGCTTGAGGTTCAGGAGCATAGAAAATCATTCTACTATTCATGGCTGATCATGCTGATAGTATTAGTTTCCTGGGAAACCCGGGAAGAAGAAATATTTCCCCCTCTGAAGCCTGGCATGTACGAAGGGGCATGGTTTTCCAACCTCTGGGACTCTAAGGACCCCCAGCGGATTGAGGAAAATAAGACATTCTGGACACTCTATGATGGTGCTATCTCTGCAGCCATTGATTCCCAACCGCACCTATTCCCTACTGTCTATGGCAAGCATAAGCATATCGCTGCATTTCGGGTATCCATACATAATGTGCAAATTCAGGCCCATAAGGAGCACACTTGGCATAATATTCCATATATGACTACAGAGGCTGAAATTGAACAGGTCATCGCTACTTGGCTGCCAGAATGGAAGGTTGTTGCCCCGCCCACTGCCCTAAACACAACAGGTATGTCTGGCCACCATAAAATATCCAAACCAACCGTTCCTCTTAGCTCGACAACAACGTTGGTGATTCCTACCGTCACACCGCAGGTGACCCCCAGAAGTACTACCATGAAGCTTGAGTCAAACTCCTCGCTGGACTAGAACATAAAAAATGAAGAAAATTCAGGCACGTTTGTCCTATAGAGTCTCAAACAACCCTACGGTTTGTCTCAAGGGCCTAACAAGAAGTGGAAAGCCACTAAGACCGACAACAACGTGGAAGTTAACCTAACAGAAGATGATCTTGACAAGATTGCTGATGTTGTCACCACCGTGGCTATTGATCAATGGATTACTTGAGAAGAACAACACAAGGCTACTATGGAAGTTTTGCAAATAGAACTACGAGCCCCCCGACTCAATGTGGACACCCTTCAAGTGAGCATAGATCAAGCGAGGCAGAATCAAGCGAGCGAGGATCAAGCAAGGCAGCTAGGCTAGCCGAGTCTCGTTACAGCCATAACAACCACTACAGACAATCGACTTTGCCAGCTCCCAGGTGTTGCCCTTACAATGGAGCCTGCTGACCTATTCAACCAAGTCTGGGGATGCCCAGTCGACCTTGATGTTATTCGATTGGCCAATGAGCAACTACACGAGATATTTACTGCCATCACTAGTAAATTGTAGCATTGAGAAATGTGTGCACAAAAACACCTCAGAGAGGCCGAATGAAAAATTGTGACCCAAGTTGTTGAAGCTGCCTAGATCAAGGTTGCACATGTCGTCACTATCGCACATCAAGCTGCCTTGGAACAACTAATCAACCGACTCTGTGAAGATATGCCAGAAGTGATTCTTGCTTCCATCGAGCCACATGCCAAGGTCAAAATATTGGTCGTTGTCTTGAAGGTGTCCCGGACTGAGGTATTGACTATCAGGGCTGAATTCAAACTTCAGATTGCATCGTTGTAGGCCAAATTCTAGCCTGAAACCCCCCCAGAGGTATGTGAACAGTGAGCTTCACTAATTACAAAAGCCACAAATACTATCATGGCGCAAATCAGTCAGAGTGTCACTCTGCTCGACAACGATATGGAAATTTGGTCCCAGGTGTAGCACGAGCCTCTCCTCCGCGAGATCAATCAGGAGTTGACTCATAAGGAACAAGACTTTGAGCAACTGGAAGCTATGATGTCCACCCTTGTTCCAGCTCAGCACTTTGCATGGCTTCAAACTAGACATGCGCTTCGCAGTGACATTGTTGTGCTCCAACGCAAGAGGTAGGTCCTCAGCGACCATCTGACACCCTAGTCGAAGGATGCCCTCAACCTTTTGCGGGACATAGACGATGCGGTATGAAATTTGAACCAGGCTCTTGATAGTGTCATTGCTGCCACGGAGGGACCAACATCTCAGAAATTGCTGGAGATCTCAAAGACTTCCACCGTGCAGAGTCGTCTCGTGTTGCCTTTGCTTACTACCGCAATGGAACAACTCAAAGACAAGATGGAGACCCAACCCACACTGTGACTCGGGATGAGTCACAATATTGTGTTGGGGGACTGTTGGAACAGGGTCTCCTAGCCTCATTTTTGTCCAATTTTGTAATATTTTGCAATATTTAGTCTATCGCAAGGGGTTTTGGGATGGATCAAAACCCCCAATCATTGTAATGGGTCAAAAGGGTAGACCAAGGGTCCACAAACCATGGTTTGCGAACCATAGGATAGCGCAAGCTAGCATGATATAAATAGATGAGAAAATTGAGTCTAGAGGTAGGAAAGAATAGATATAGAATTGATTTACAAACTGCGAACCTGTTGCATTGATTTTTTGGGTAAGGGCTCCTGTTGGCTATGTGTGCGGAGACCCTAAGTCCTACTGTGTGTGGACCCCACTGGCTATGTGCGCTGGCCAATAAGTAGTATGTAAGTGGAATCTGGTTATAATTACATGAGAAGACTATTTTGTGAACTCTGTGTGAATCTATTGCTTAAATATATCTTTGCGGTTATGATTGTTAATGATACGCACGTGGATGTGATGTTCTGAATGCATAGATCTGGTTTATGTAATTTCTTGGTTAATTGTTATCTTCTGTGCATGAATTATTTTGTTAGATCTATTGTTACGGATCCTAGGTTAAGGTCTTATTCAACATAGGACTGATAGATCTGAACATTCCCCCTTTTATTAACCTTCTCTCTCTCTCTCTGGGTGTGGAAAACTAGTTCCAGCACCCTCCCATACTACTTCGGGTGAGACCTTGGTCTACTCTGCAGACCATTGCTGAAAGGGCTAGTAGTATAGGGGTTTGTTGGAAAACCTTAATGCTGAACCTGGGTCAGGAACCCTTGAGCCAACAATAGATCTAAGGAAATTGACAGACACATTTGACGTTAGGGTTGCTTTTTATGCACATCTAAAGTGAGCTTTTTTCATATGCTTGCAATTATAATTCACACTAACAATTGGAGACTCCACATTGGTTTTTTATTGCGACCTCTGTCGTTTTTCAGATCCTCGCATGACCAGCTTCTTAAGCCCCTAGGATTTTTATTCAACTTATTATTTTTCATTCCTTGATGTTGTTTTTAACCTTTTTACCCCTAAAAGAGTAAAAATTATAACTTCCATGTGTTTTTGGGCGTTTTGCGGAGGTAACAAGTATCAGTTGTGACAAAGATGACACTTTTTTTGAAATATTCCCTTGAGATAGCTAGAAGTGCAAGGCACACTTTTTTGCCCAAAACCTGCAACCTCAGCTCTCATGTAGTAAATAACTGCCCAAAAAATGCGACCTCAAAAGAAATTAGGTCACAACCTGCGACCTGTAATTTTTGCGGGATTTTTTTTGAAATTTTCAGGGTTTTTAGAAGGCACTGTTCAGGGTTGTCTGACCTCCATCTTTACCCATCTTGGACCTATAATTTCTTAGTTTTACTCATCGAAGTAGGAACCAAGCCCCTTAGGGATTCAATATGCTTCCACCTTTTTAGGAGTTTAGCTAAAGTAGGTCTTCTGAGATTTAAGTGTTTTTTAGGCATTTTTTTAGATCTAAACCTGCCTTTTCAGATCCATTTCAGATCGGTTATTTTTCCATACAAAGAACCTCTTTTCAGTTTTGTTTTGTCCTACCTTTAGGGTCCCCTACTTTTCCCTTTAGATTGTAGCCTTTTGCCACTTATTTTTCAACATTTTTCCCTCTGGTTTCTTGCTATTTTCTGCACCTCTTTTCAGTATATATGACCTTTAGATCCCTGTCCCTTTTGACCTTAGATCTATTGGCCATATTGTGTGTTTTGAGTAGATTTCGCCCACCCTTAGACTAGTTGTTGGGAAGCCCTCATTTTTGGGTTTAAATTTATGCATCTTTAGCTGTTTATTTTACTGTCGTTTTTAGTTTTATTTACAGTTATACAAAATCTTTTTCTTTTTTCTCTACAGACGTCTGCGATTAATTAAAATTAACACACTTATCACACACATGCACACCTAATGCGAAGAGCGCCTAGTTTACACCTCCAGACCAAGACTTAAACATTGTAATCAATTGATTTGCACATCCCTGCCCTTGTTTACCTCTCTTCCTTATTGGGTTCCATGTCTCTTTTCCATACTTTTTCCCCAAGGCATTTATCTCGGAGACTCCAAGGCCTTCATCCTCAGTTTCTGTTAGGAAGACTTACCCCACTGTGTAGGGTTCGAGTTAGTCCTCCGCCAAGTCCCCATTCCAACTCTGATTCTGGTTCATTGGGTTCCCCTTCTATTTCTACCCTCGGTTCTCCTCCAATTTTCACCTTCATCATGTCTAGTGTAGGACCTACCTCTAGTTGTGGCCCCAGATGTAATGCTGGAACTGCTACTAGTGGAGCCGCAACAAGAACGATTTCGACTACTCCCTTGCTTCCTTATATGGAAAGCTTGAGCCTTCCCGATTTCAACCAGTTGATTAATGACCCTATACACCATGATACAGGTTGACTTACTATGCAAACCATGCTTCCTTAAAACATCCCTAAGTTTGAAGGAAATGCTGGAGAGGAACCTACCAAACCATGTTCATTCTTTCCACATATGGTGTTCATCCAACTCTATCACTGATGACTCTGTCTGTCTTCAGTTATTCCAGTGTACGCTTACTGGAGAAGCTTCCAAGTGGTATGTCGGCCAAGACTCTTCCTCTCATACTACTTTTGCAACTCTTGCAAAGGCCTTTCTGTCCTACTTCCAGCTTCCCCTCCACTATGACATCGGTACCAAAATTTTGACCGCTCTCTGTCAGACTTCTGCCACCCTCCTATCTGACCATGTCCAATAATGGCGCAGAAGGAAAAGTATATGTCAAGCCCCCATTTTCGAAGACCGTGTCTACATGGACTAGTCTCTCAGATCCCTTTTTCCCTCTATTGGTAAATATGTCACATCTCACTTTCCTCAAACTAAGGAAGAAGCCCTTGAAATTGCGTTGAAATATGACTTGATCTAAGCACAGTCTAGTTATGTTTATACCGTCTTACCTAATCTCCCTAGACTTGGTGGTGCCAATGCACCGAGGGCATCCCATGTCATCGACTGTATCGTTAGATCCCTTTCAGATCCATACACTCATCCTCCTATGCACTTTTCCCCCTCTCTGAAGCATGTATCCAGGACATGGCATGCCTCACGCTTTTGCCCAACCAAATCCTCCGATGCCAGGGCCTACTTTTTCCCAACCTGTTTACCCCAATGTTTCTCAACCTCCTTACTATTCTTATCCGCAGCCCAGTGCTCCAGCTCCTCCAGCACAAGAACCTTAGCCTCCCATGCTTTCTCAAACTCTGCAGTAGCAACCATCCCCCCCTTAGGGTCAAGTGTATGCACAAAAAAGTGAAACTAATCCTACCACTTCCAAAAATAAGAGTAAAGGAAACCATAAACAACCCGCTTTATGTAATCCAAGAAACAATCCCCAAGGGAATACATCTAACACTGCAACCCTGCAATAGGGTGCTCAACCCAAGAAGTATAGGCCTCTTTGCACAAATCAACCTTGTTCTTGTTGCAGTGTCCATGGTTATTATACCCATGATTGTCCCCTTTTACCTTAGATGCATCAATTTTTGGAAGCTCAAACAACATCTCAAGGATAGCAAGCCTCTTCTTCGGTTCCTCCTAATGCTATGCCTATCCAGCTAGTTGTGTTTACTAATCCTTTCCCCCAGCAAGGATATGTGGCTGCCCAACCCCCTAAAGGTTAGACGGCTGCTCAACCTCCTCCATATGGTACCTATGATTACTAGATCCTCATGATGAACTCTGAACAAGCCAATAGTGCCAATCTAAACCTTCAGACTCGGTCGTGCCAATACCCCATGCCTCCCACTACATCCGCAACTGATTTCCTGTCTTTAGGTCCCATAGAGCCAATTTTGACACCCAATGGTCCTTAAGAGATCCCTCAACCTAAGTCTAAGGTACATACCAAGATCCCCAAAGGAATGTTATGCCGAAACACTGCTTTCGGTAAAGCCGCTCGCACCTATAGTATAGTATATGACATGGCACAATCCCCTACCACCATGTCAATGCTAGAAGTCCTCTAGTCATTCCATTCACAACAAAAATATCTACTAAATGTTATGGGTGCTCTGGATCCTTTAGATGATCATTTGATTTTCTTTAATGTAGACAAGTCATATCATCCACCCCTTCCGGCATCCGTTTCCTTCCAAATACCTGTCAAGATCCGGAATGCCAACGTCTCCTGATTTATCATTGACGAGGGGGAATCCACCTGTTTGATGTCCGCTTATGTTTGCAAAAATCTCAGATCACCCAAGTTAGCCCCTTCCACTTTCACCCTCTATGTGTGGGACGACCACTCTTCCGAGCCCCTTAGCATGTTCCACAACTATCCTATTACTCTTGCGGGCAAGACTATTTGTGTTGACGTTGAAGTCATTGATGTCCCCTTAGACTACAACATTATATTGAGTCGTAGATACACTTATGTGATGTATGTTGTCCCATATGTGGTTCACCATAAGATGTGATTTCCTCAGAACATAAATATCGCCACTATACATTAGCTGACATATAACGAACCGAAGTCTCAGACCTCTCGAGAGTCCATTATTTCTTCGGTGCCCAATAAAAAAATAGTTGAACCTACGACCAGTGTCTCATCTGGAGTCTATAAATATTCCTATTTTCTTGGTTCATTCCATGGTTTTCCCCCTCTTATCTCTGACCCTAGCTCGTTGAATGTTTGCATGATGCAATCATCTCAGTCTGGCCTCAAACGGTCTGGTTCAACTAGTCAGCAACCTCTCCCTTTGCAACCTTCTCCAAGTACTTCGACTCAGCCTTCAAGACCTCCTCCCCAAGGCCCTTAATATTTAGCTAGTGTCCATGATCCTATATTTCCTCCTGGAATGGTTCCCCCTAGCCTTAACCATCTGGAAGCTGTTCCACCTGGCCATTACCCCTCCGGTCAGATATCGTTTCTTTGTAATATCCCAAAAGGGAGAATGCAGTAATACTAAAACACAATATGAGAATTACATCTAAGTAAACAATAAATCTATATACACATCAGAATACACAGAAATAGCTGAGTCATTTTATTATTTTGGAGGTGCAAAAAGCAAGTACAATAGTGCTCAAGATTTGAGACACTCAAGCCACAAAAGTGACCTAGAATGACCCTACAATGATATCCCAAGAGGGACAGTGTAACTATTGCTCTGCTGGAAGGTAAATTGCGTTGTCCCTGCTGCAGTAGTAGGGAATGCAACTACCTGTAAGATATAAAGTCAGATCTAGGCAGAATGGGAGCTTCGATGATGCTAAAATTGTAGATATGGGCTCTATGATGAATTCCCAAGATAACCCAGGAGGGATTTCTCAGATCTGTAAGTCTAAGAAAACAAACCCTCTTAGGGCTTCACATATATGCTATTGAGAATGTAGATCTGAAGCTAGATCTAATGATATGATGGTTGTAATGATGGACAATCATATTTAAGCAATAAGGGTTGATCCCTTCACTAGATCCTTCGGCTAAAAGATCAAGATCTAGCTCCTCCAACCTCCTCCACTGAAAATAGTTGTAGTAAGAACAACAGCTTCAGAAAACTGCGCTCTCATAGAGGGAGGATCAATAGCCTACTACTATATATGTAAAATCGTCTCCAGGATGATGAAAACAATAGATCCAATGTGAGGAGGTTATCCCTCATAGGATTTCTAGCTGAAATACTGGAAACTTCCTCCCTCCAATAGACCTATAGGACTCAACTACACAATCCTTGAAGTGACTGCTATATAATGGAGGTGAAACCCAATGGCATGAATGCCAGATGTAGATCTGTTGCTCCTAAAAGGTTGGATCTGAATAACAAGGTGGTAGGATAAATTCTCCACTGGTTTTCTAACTGAATACTAGAAACAACCTCCTAAATATGGCACCAATGCCTGATATGGAATGAAGAAAAATCCTCTTTCTAGAGCTACTAAAAAAAAAGAGCTGGGATTCCCTCTTGGGAAGACCCTGCAAGCTCTGCTAAACAGCCCAAGCTTGCACAAAAATGTCCTCAGACAAATCTAGATCTAAACAAATCAAGAAATGCATAATCCAAATCACGCCTTCCATTGTGCCTTCACCTTCATTATATGCAAGAGCCTTCCATAGCCTATGCCCAATCCAATACTGCGTTGTGCATGTATACAAAGTCTCCAAGGTTGACTGCGTTGTTGATCCATATCCTCCATCATGTCACATGGTGTGATCACCCTCTCTATCATGCATGCATTAAATGCATCACTTCCTCCACTATCTTATCATAAGTGCTTTATGATCTTCTTTGAATGCATTATGATCTTAGTTGACCTTATCAAAGATCCTCATGATTTTATATTTAAGATTTATGATCTTATTTGACTGATTCATCCTCCATAATCTATCTCATAAATGAGACATGATCTCCGTTAATGGAGCTGATCCACTACTCCATGTTCTAGATATAGATCTAAAATATCCACATTCACACATTAAAAGTGGATTTTATTCATCTTTGGGGTTTGTGGGTCCCTCCACCCTTTTATTTTCTTAATTTATTAAGAAAATTAGGAACTCTAATATTCCAAATATGATGTGAAAATTTGGGAATATTACAGTCCCCCCCAGTAAAATGTTGCTTGTCCTCAAGAAACTCCAAAAGTAGATGCAAAGCCATATATTCCCTCCCAAATGGCATCCACATAAGGAAGGCTTCCTCCATTTTCTACAATGTGTTATGTATGTTTGGTTCCAAAGTTGTCTTTCGAAATTACATAGAATGACCTCTAACTGTATGGTTAAATGTCCTCCTTCCACCGTGAAGTGCCAAGTGACAACTATATAATGTCCAACACCATCATTAACACATGAGATACATAAAATAATGTGGCCTCCTCCACAAAGGAAAGGTTCCAACTCACAATACATCTCTCCATCCCATGCTTCATGAATTTGATTAAGCATTAATATGCTTTCTTCCTTAGCCCTGTTGGCCTTGTTGGATCCAAGCATCACTCCAACATTATGCAAAAGAAGAAGGAAAGGAGTTATATGTGTAGACAAATATTTCAAACCATATTCTCCTAATAGCAACCACAGGAGTAAGGCCCTTTTCTGCCATCCTCCATCTCCTCCATGTAAGATGTACAAGCCAAACTCCCCCAAAAGCAACCAAAGCAACAAGAGATCTTGCTGCTTCCTCTCCTCCTCATGTGCATCATGGAGAAAAAACATATTGATTGACATTTGGAATGTCACATCATCTCAATACAAACCAACACCATTAATACACATCGTGAGAGTTTCATACCAAGTTTTACCCAATACAAAACACATAGACATAGGAAATGTCATGTGGTGGTCAAACTCTCTCATGGGAAATGAAAATGAACATGCTTTCTCTTGCTGCATTCTAACATTGATACACAAGGCATGAATCAGAAAAATATGAACTATTGGGTGGTAACCATTCTCACCCAAGCGCAGCCAATGCAACCATGCCTCTTTCTTCATTTCATAAGTGCTTTTCAGGGCATGGATCAAAGAAATAGGAGACTTTGGGAAGTGACAGAAATCTCCCAAGGGCAACCAATGTAACCAAGCTTGCTGGCCCATGTCATAAATCTGCAAGTGGTCATGCAACCCCTTTCTTATCCTCCTCATCCACTCATCCCCATGTGGATGATGAATGAGGTACTCCATAATCATGGCATCCTCCCTTTGTAGAATACCATCCTCCAAAAACTGTTGAATAACTTTGCACTTCATGAAATGTTGAAATTCATCTCTAATGAGATCTCTAAATGAGATTCTCTCTCCACCAAAGGCCCTCCAAAACCAAAGAAGTTTTGGGTTTACTGCAAGTAGAATTTTCTCTTTGAGCAGAGAAATGCTCATTGAGAAAGTGTCATCTGGAAAGGAGAAAAATTTCTCATCTCCAGATGTCTACTCTTTGTCATCTTCATCTCCATTGCTTTGTGATTGAAGCTACCTTCAGAATGCTACAAGAATGATGGGGCCTCTTCATCTTCACAGCTGCTAAGTGATAGTGCTATATATCTGCATGATAATATATGTGCTATCTCAAAGAAAGGCATAATACTGATCTTATAACCAGTTATTGTACACAGGATTATGCTCCTCCCATTTTTTGAAACTCTACATTTAAACTCAAAGGGCTGAATGTAGATCATCAATGATGAACTAGGATAGTTTTTAACTTCCTCCTTGATTATATCAAGGGTCCTTTATGCTGTGATATGTTGCTTCTCCAAATTAGCATTATGTTCTAACCCTTGGTTATGAATTGGCTTTGAAAGAATGTCCCCAAAAGTCTCAATAAGATTTACTGAAAAAATAGGTGATGAATTTGTATGCACACCTTGGATCAACTGATATGTGGGAACCTCTTGATAGAGCACAAGATTTCCTCCAACCGGGACAATAGTATCTCCAACAGCTGGTAAGAAAGATGGCTTCTCTTCTCCAAGTGTACCAGCGCTGGAATCTCCCTACTCTTCCTCATGCATCTCTTGAATCATACATGGGACTCTATGTGTCAAGAGCTTAATACCATCTTGCAAAGTTACAAGTGTTCCTTCTCCGGATGCAAGTACTTCTGCAGCTGGTGGTGAATGTAGTGACATCTTGTCCCGAGTGACAAGATTTACATCCTCCTCCTTAGGAAATTCCAATTTCTGACACATCTCTGGTTTCTTCACATTAAATTCCTTTCTCAACTTGTGAAATAAATCTGAATACTTAGTCACCTTTGCAAGCTCCATGTGACCAAACCACCAATCATTTTCTTCACCAAAAAGATGAAGTGCTGCAATTTGAATAGCCTCTCCTTCAGCTACAGGATGTAGCATTAAAAATGCATCTAAATCTGTCCTCCAAGCCTTAACAATTCTTGAGGAAGATCCATCAAAAGTAGGCAAATAGAATCTATTATGCCTTTTTCTTCTGTTGCTGCTATAGGATCCTCTTTCTTCTTTGATTTTGAAGAATTGTTGGAGAGTTAGCTTCTCCTTGAATGCTCTAGACTGTGCTTTGTACTCTTCAAGATATAGACTAAGAGTCTGATGATTCTCAGGTCCATTCCTTTATTAATTTCTACACCTCTCACCTTCTCTAAAGAAAGTGGGCATAGTGGATCTATGAAGAGATCTACGATTCTCCACTTTTCTTGTTTACTGATAGGAAGTGCTTGATCCTTCCTCATAAATTATTCTTCTTGGATCTTATTTTTGTCCTTCCTTATTCATTGTATTGACCTCCTTGGGGAGATATTGCATGGATCTAAAGAAAGTAGCAGTAGAATTATCATTCTCCATGATAGATCTCATCTATCTTCTTCTTCCTTTGATGTAAAAGATGAAGTGTCCACAAGCTGAGCCAAAGATCATGCTCTGATACCACTGTAATATCTCAAAAGGGAGAATGCAGTAATACTAACAAAAAATATGAGAAATAAAACAAAGTAAACAATAAATCTATATACACATCAGAATACACAGAAATAGCCGAGTCATTTTATTATTTTGGAGGTGCAAAAAGCAAGTACAATAGTGCTCAAGATTTGAGACACTCAAGCCACAAAAGTGACCTAGAATGACCCTACAATGCTATCCCAAGAGGGATTGCATAACTGCTGCTCTGTTGGAAGGTAAAATGTGTTGTCCCTGCTGCAGTAGTAGGGACTGCAACTGCCTGTAAGATAGAAAGTCAGATCTAGGCATAATGGGAGCTCCGATGATGCTAAAATTGTAGATCTGGGCTCTATGATGGATTCTAAAGATAACCCGGGACGGATTTCTTAGATCTGTAAGACTAAGAAAACAAACCCTCTTAGGGATTCACATATATGCTATTGATAATGTAGATCTAAAGCTAGATATGATGATATGATGGCTGCAATGATGTACAATCAGATCTAAGCAAGAAGGGTTGATCCCTTCACTAGATCCTTGGGCTAAAAGCTCAAGATCTAGCTCCTCCAATCTCCTCCACTGAAAATAGATGCAGTAAGAATAATATCTTCATAAAAATATTATTTCAGAGAGGGAGGCTCAATAGCCTACTGCTAGATATGTCAAATCAGCTCCAAGATGATGAAAACAATAGATCCAATGTGAGGAGGTTATCCCTCACAGGATTTTCAGCTGAAATACTGGAAAATTCCTCCCTCCAATAGACTTGTAGGACTGAATTGCGCAATAATTAAAGGGACTGCTACAGAATGGAGGTGAAACCCAATGGCCTGAATGTCGAATGTAGATCTACTACTCTTGAAAGGCCGGATCTGAAGAACAAGGTGGTAGGATAAATCCTCCACTAGTTTTCTAGTTGAAGATGGCACCAATGCCTAATATGGAATGAAGAAAAATCCTCTTTCCAGAGCTACTCAAAGAAAGAGGTGGGATTCCTGCTGGGAACACCCTGCAAGCTCTGCTAAACAACCCAAGCTTGCACAGAAAATTCCTAAGACAAATCTAGATTTAAAAAGATCAAAAAATGCATAATCCAAATCATGCCTTCCATTGTGCCTTCACCTTCATTATATGCAAGAGCCTTCCATAGCCTAGGCCCACTCCAATACTACGTTGTGCATGTAGAAAAAGTCTCCAAGGTTGACTGCGCTGTTGATCCATGTCATCCATCATGTCACATGGGGTGATCACCCTCTCCATCATGCATGCATTAAATGCATCACTTCCTCCACTATCCTATCATAAATGCTTTATGATCTTCTTTGAATGCATTATGATCTCAGTTGACCTTATCAAATATCCTCATGATTTTATATTTAATATTTATGATCTTATTTGACAAATTCATCCTCAATAATCTATATCATAACTAAGACATGATCTCCATTAATGGAGTTGATCCACTACTCCATGTTCTAGATCTAGATCTAAAATATCCACATTCACACATTAAAAGTGGATTTTATTCATCTTTGGGGTTTGTGGGTCCCTCCACCCTTTTATTTGCTTAATTTATTAAGAAAATTAGGAACTTTAATATTCCAAATATGGTGTAAAAATTTGGGAATGTTACATTCTTGCTCCCCATTCTGGAGTATTTTCGATGCCTGTTATGGCTACCTTGAACCTTCCCAACATGACCCTAGGGATCCCAGTCTGGTACATTGATCCCCCAGCCAATACCCCACTACACTAATTTGACCTTGGTCCAACCGGTCACCACGACCCCTCCATTTTCTTTTGTGCCTCAACCACCTCAACAGGAACCCACTCCTATTGTGAAAGCCTCAGGTTAGGGGGGAAAAGCCCGCAAAAAGGCACCTAAGGATAAATCTTCCCAGACAACTCCTACTCCTCCTAAGCCTCCAAAGCATACACCTCTGTGCGCTTTGTGTGATTTTGTCAGTCATGCCACCCATCATTGTCCCGAATTGCCTCGTATCAAACCCATGGTGAACATCATGTTTCCTAAGTCTAATATCCCATAAGTCCATGTTACTTTACCAACTTCAGCCAAGAATGTTAGGTCCCTATATTACTAGTATAGTCCCTTATTGTTGTTAGTGTAACCCCATTATTGTTATTATTGTACCCATGTAACCCCCATATTGTTATTATTGTGCCCTTAAATTATTATTGTTAGGTCGGCTAGGATTAAATTGTGGCCCCAGTAGGATTACATTGTGGCCCCATGGACTCCTATATATAGAAAGGAGGTCTTGTAATTTGAATAATCCAATAATTGTTCATTCATGTAATGTATTGGAGGTTTCCCGCTTGAAGTGGCTTATTTCTAAGGCGTTGATATCTCTTTTCTTCTATTTTTGGAGCTGGTTTCACAACATTTGGTATCAGAGCTTTGGATTCTATGGTTTTTCTACTCCAAACAAGTCATCGTGGAATTTTAGCTATAAAGTTTTTTATACGAAGGTTCAAAAGCTGAAATTTTTAGAGTGCGAAGCCGAAATCCTGAGGAACATTTTCGCAAAATTTCATAGCTTGGTTCGCAATATTTTCAGAGATATCATCTGTGGAAGTTAGGGATTTTTGCAGGCTCCTAAATTTCACTAAAAAAGGTCATCGTGGAATTTTTGCTATAAATTTGTTTCTATGAAGGTTCAAAAGCTAAAATTTTTATTGTGCGAAGCCAAAATCCTAAGGAACATCGTCAAAAAATTTCAGAGCTTGGTTCACAATATTTTTTGAGATATGATCTGTGGAAGTCAGGTCTTTTTCAGGATCCCGAATTTCATCTCAAAGAGGTGATCGTGGGAAAATATTCATAACTCTCTCTCTGAGCATCGGATTCGAATTATGTAAAAATTGATGGAAGTACATAGAATTTAGTTTCCTGTCTCTAAATTTCAGAGCCAAAGGAGCAAAAATTGACACGTGGAAAGTCGTACAATTTCGCTCTACTGAACCAGTCCATAATTAGGTCATTGTGGGAGATTCGACATAACTTTTCCTTGAAGAATCCAAATCAAGTCACACCTTTGGCATTTGAAATAAGCTTCAAAGGAATAATACAGGGCTGAATTTCAGATATTAAAGATCTAAAAGTATAGAGATAATTCAATTTCAATATAGAGCTCCTCAAAAGCAAGTAAAAGGTGTGGATTTTTTTTTCCCGAATTGCATAAGTCTTGTTTGAAGAATCAAGTTGAATTGATTCCAAGGGCATATTGTAGAATAGATATCAGTATTGGATTCTAAAATGGCCCCTAAAAAGAATTCAACACCCGTTAAGCCTTCATAAGGTTCTACTATGGCTCATGAAGACGAAGAATGGCAACATGACATATCAAAATTACAAGAGCAAGTGCAACAAATTTCGCTCTCGCAAAGAGCAACAAAAAATGACATGGAAGTTTTGAAGAAAGACGTGGAATCTAATATGGATGGTTTGAATAATGGCATGGAAGCTAAGATAGATGGCATGGAAGCTGGCATGGAATCTAAGATGGATGATATGGAAGCTAAGATCAATGAAAAAATGGAAAACATGAAGAATGATCTAAAATCAGACATGGAAGGTTTGAAAAAGTTGATACAACAAAATGTTTCATAATGGGGAAAAGTGTAGAAATTTGAATAATAGCTGAATTATTCACCGAGATTATCCTGATTACACACTATTTAAGCTTCATGCATAATACATAACCTCTTCTACAATTGATCATCAATATGCGGAAATAGAAACAGTCGCATGCGCACATAAACACAATAGTCAAGCACACATAAACACAATATGTAATGGGGAAAGATTACAGCTGAAAACCCCCAACTATCTGTATATTATAATGATAGAGAATCATGTAACAATCATAGTACAATACTCCTCACAAGTACTCAGTACTATCTCCAATAGTTACACACAAACTAGCTCAGATCTGAACAAGTCACAGGTTCAAATCTCCTCCACTGTTTGCCTGCCTCTACTGCACAATCCAAGATAAGAATGAATAAGATCCAAGTTTGAATCTCCTTGGATTGTACTGCGCAATCCTCATTGGCAATCTCAATCAATTATTGTGCAAATCTCATGCACAGCTATAGTCACAACTGATAGTAAACCGGCTCTTTCACCTATCTCTTCCATTGTTATTCACTGAACTGTCCATGCACTGCTGTTAAATGATGTGTTCTTTAGTTGATTTATGAGTTAATAATTAGTGAATTAAATAATATTTAATTCACACCACTCATCACTAGTGTATTTTTCAGTTAGACTAAATACAACTAGTTCAACTAAGTTAAACCGAACACAACTCCATCAACTGATCCATCAACTCCACCAAACTCTGCCACATGAGTTCTAACTGAAGTCAACCATGAAAAAGATCAACTAAACCCTAGGAATAGCGTAATTCCTTCTGTCAACTGCATGTGCCACATTCGTAGCTCAAACTGAAGTGCTGCAAGAGAATAAGATAATGTTTATAGTCCAAATATTATTAAGAGCTAATAATATTTGACTGACCTATTTTTAGACAGGCAGTCTAAAAATAGACTTCGACCTGTATGTCTAAAAATAGCTGTCCATCTATTTTTACCAACTTTACCAATCATCCAAGAATAGCATCCCGCAACTCCTAGACCATGCTCCATATGTCTAAAAATAGACATAGTCTAAAAATAGACTTTTCGACAAAAATCACCTGTGTGGTCCCCCACCTAGTTTAGGTGATCACTTTCCAACTAGGATGAGGAAAGATGTTTCAGGAGGCCTCCTTCATTTTTTATTTTTTCCATTTTCAACACTCCCTCTCAACAAGAAAGGACTGTCTTTGCATGCGACATGCAACTCCATGCATTCGCCCTGCAACCTTCACAAGCGTCATGCAACTCCATGCATCTGCTCTGCAACTCCTCTGAAACTAAATAGGCTCCAAACAACTCAATCAGTCTGATGCATCTATCATCAAAGTCTTCGACCTCTACTTAGCTACTGCACATGTCATCAGGAACCACTGCGCTGTTGAACTGTTGCACCCATGCACTCTTGCACTAGTTGTCAACTCTGATTCGTGCTCCAGTATCCGACACTGTCACTTTGATCTTCCTGCATCACTCCAACTGATCATGCTACTGCTGCGCTGTGGGCACCTCGTAGCAAGGTTCAATTCATGAGATCCACACCATCTCATGAATCCTGCCCAGAAATCTCCTCTTGGGATTACTCATGCATGTTGCCCCACCTCTCACCTGGTGGTATAGCTGCATGCACTCCCTCTGCCCATCTGGCACGAAATTTCTCTGCATGAGTGGTTGCTCCCACTCCATGATCCTCATCTTGTGGCTACTCCACATCCTGAGGTTCACTCTTACCTGCATGCAAATCCTGCTCCCTCTCAAGCTTCAATTGCATGGCTTTCTCACACTTCCCAACAGTAGGAAGCTCTGTAGAAATCCCATCTACTTCAAATCTATAAAGATTCTTTGCCTGAATCCCAACCTTCTTGACTTGTCCCATTGCCTTGTGCCGAAGGAAAAATTTCCCTTCTCTAAAGACAACTTCATACCCTTTATCCTCTAACATTGCGACTGAGATAAAATTCTTTGTTAAACCTGGTACATGCAATACATCTTGTAAAAGAATGAGTTTACCTGACTCCCTCTGAAAGGTTATGGTACCAATGCCGGTCACATTGTATCATCCATTGTCGCCCAACTCAACATGCATCTGGAGATTTTTCTCCACCAAGTCACTGAAAAGATTCACATCTCCCGTCATGTGAAAGGAAGCGCCACTATCAAAATACCACCCTGATCCCAATGCACTAGACACCATGCATGCGATCAATGAGAAATCCAGCTCAAATTGTGAGGCAAGAGCCTCATCAGCTGCAGCTCCAGTAGCCTGCTTGGTCTTCTTCTTTTGTGGACAATTCGTGGCGTAATGTCCATGATCGTGACAGTGAAAACACTTCACTTTGGACATGTCATGCTTTTTACCATCCACACCGGATTGAGAAGCCTTCTCCTTGCCCTTCCCCTTCCTTGCTTTGGTAGCCAAAGCGCAGTCTTCTTCATCAGATATCTTTGATGAAGATCCATCTCTGGTACTCCGCCGGATCTCCTCTTGCACAAGATCAGACCACAGTCTTTCCCATCCTGGCAAATTTTCCCAACCATTGACACTGTCCTGATATGCATGCCAACTTTTCGGAAGCCCGAGGAGAGCCAAGCTCACCAGCTCCTCATCATCCACACTAACTCCTACACTCCCAAGCTCATCCATGCAGTGGACAAACTTTGTCAAGTATACCGGAATAGTGTCATTCTTCTCCATCTTTATTTTCCTGAGTTTATCCTTGAGCGCCAACTTCCTCTGGTCGCTCTTGCTTTGGAATAAATCTGTCAATGCTTTCCACATCAAATATGGAGAAGCTTTACCATGCAGGCTGGATACAATGTGATCCTTCACGCCCTCCAACAGAATCCTTCGACACCTTGTTGTCTTCTTTTGCCAAGCCTCAACCAAGGCTGCATCGCTAGGCTTTGGAACTTCAGCATCTATGAACTCCTTCAGCCCATTGTCATCGAGCACCGCCTCCATCCTATCTCTCCATGCAATATAATTCAAGCTGCCTTCAAGAGCATACTCCAATCGCAATCCTTGATAAGACATTTTGACTTCGACACCAAGAAAACACTGCTGCAAAATTCGAATTCCAAGCTCAAAACTCAACTGCTTCTGGATCTGTGAGAACAAATTATTTCTATCACAGAGATCGATTGTAGGGGCATTTATTGGATATATCACCTTTCAGAGAAAGGATGGATCCAGAGGCTACCTGGCCCGTTACAGACTCTATCTACCGAAATAATTGTAATCACTGTAATAGATCCGATGATCAATTCTGCTCCGATACCATGTAGAAATTTGAATAACTGATATGTTATCCACCGAGATTCTCCTGATCACACACTATTTTATCTTCATGCACAATACATAACCTCTTCTACAATTGATTATCAATATGCGGAAATAGAAACAGTCGCATGCGCACATAAACACACTAGTCAAGCACACATAAACACAGTATGTAATGGGGAAAGCTTACAGCTAAAAACCCCCAACTATCTGTATATTATAATGATAGATAATCATGTAACAATCATAGTACAATACTCCTCACAAGTACTCAGTACTATCTCCAATAGTTACACACAAACTAGCTCAGATCTGAACAAGTCACAGGTTCAAATCTCCTCCACTGTTTGCCTGCCTCTACTGTGCAATCCAAGATGAGAATGAATAATATCCAAGTTTGAATCCCCTTGGCTTGTACTGAAAAATCCTCATTGGCAATCTCAATCAATGATTGTGCAAATCTCATGCACAGCTATAGTCACAACTGATAGTAAACCGGCTCTTTCACCTATCTCTTCCACTGGTCTTCACTGAACTGTCCATGCACTGCTGTTAACTGATGTGTTCTTTAGTTGATTTTTGAGTTAATAATTAGCGAATTAAATAATATTTAATTCACACCACTCATCACTAGTGTATTTTTCAGTTAGACTAAATACAACTAGTTCAACTAAGTTAAACAGAACACAACTCCATCAACTGATCCATCAACTCCACCAAACTCTGCCACATGAGTTCTAACTGAAGTCAACCATGCAAAAGCTCAACTAAACCCTAGGAATAGCATAATTCCTTCTGTCAGCTACATGTGCCACATCCATAGCTCAAACTGAAGTGCTGCAAGAGAATAAGATAATGTTTATAGTCCAAATATTATTAAGAGCTAATAATATTTTACTGACCTATTTTTAGACAGGCAGTCTAAAAATAGACTTCGACCTGTATGTCTAAAAATAGCTGTCCATCTATTTTTACCATCTTGACCAATCATCCAAGAATAGCATCCCGCAACTCCTAGACCATGCTCCATATGTCTAAAAATAGAAATAGTCTAAAAATAGACTTTTCGACAAAAATCACCTATGTGGTCCCCCACCTAGTTTAGATGATCACTATCCAACTAGGATCAGGAAAGATGTTTCAGGAGGCCTCCTTCATTGTTTCTTGTTGCCATTTTCAACAAAAATATAGTAGAGGAAACTCATGATGAGAAAAAAATAAATGTTAATTGTGATTTCATAAACTCTAATTTTGGCGGGAAGAACCACCATATTCCAAAAATGGATATGAGGAATTTTGATGGAAACGATCCTATAACATGGATACTACAGATGGAGAAATATTTTGATCTCAATAATGTGAAAAACACACAAAAGGTACACATTGCAACTTTACATTTAGAACAAAATACATTTGTATGGTATCGATGGCTTTGCTCTCGTAAAAAAATTGTCACTTGGTCAATTTTTACAGAGGAAATGATACCACATTATGAGGATACAAAGAGCAACACATTCTTTAGCCAATTGATAAATCTCAAACAAAAGGGTTTAGTGGGGGAGCACATTGAGGACTTCCAAAAATTGAATATAAGGGTAACTGATATTCCAGAGTAACACAAGATTGATCTCTTCATAGGCACTTTGGGATAGCATCCAACATGAAGTTAGCGTTTTGGAACTGATTCATTGGAGAAGGCGTTCGGGTTGGAAAGAAAAAGAAAAATTGAATGTAAAATTATGGCGACAAGGAAGCCTACCTCTCACTTCTATAAAGAGGGAAGTGTTGCTACTCCTAGATTTCCACAACCTACAAGGTTGACACCACAAAAATTGGAAGAAAAAAGAGAAAAAGGGCTTTGCTACAGTTGTGATAGAAAATACACTAAGGGTCATAAGTGTGCTGAGAATAAATTATTTTACATAGATTGTGAAGAGGAAGAAGAAAATGAACAAGAATCTTCAAAAGAAGAGGATATACACCAGGAACCAGCCCTAGAAGAGGAATAAATGAGTCTGACCATATCGTGTAATGCATTGGTAGGAATTACCACTCCTCAAACTCTCAAGATAGAAGGAAATATTAAGAAGAAAAAGGTAATAGTGTTGATTGATTCAGGTAGCACCCATAATTTTATTCATTGTAAGGTAGCCAAGGAATTGAATTGTTTCCTATACCCAGCACCAGAATGTCAAGTGATGGTTACAAATGGAGGAACTATAAATTGTTCTAGAAAATGCCATAATATCAAGCTAACCATGGGGGAATATGTATTGAATATTACAATTCTTTCCATTCCTATGGGAGGTGTTGATGTTGTACTAGGAGTACAATGGTTACAATCTTTGGGGACGATAGCTTTTAATTTTCAAGAAATTTTCTTGAAATTTTTTTCAGAAGGAAAGGAAGTAAAATTACGGGGTATTGCAAAGAAGCTAGGAAATATAATAAGCTCTAATGTCATGAAAAAGCTTCTAAAGAAAGAACAACGAGGCGTAATTGCACAATTATGCTCACTAGAACTTCCAACATCAAAATCATCTATTTCTGCAGATCTCCAAAAATTCTTGGAAAATCATTCTAAGGTGTTTGAATCTCCCAAAGGACTCCCACCTATTCGTGATCATCATCATGTTATTAATTTTATTCAAGGAAGTGCTCCTCCAAACATCAGGCCTTATAGATATCCTTATGTCCAAAAGAGTGAAATTGAACATATGATTGCAGAAATGTTAGATGCAAGTATAATTCAACCTGGTCAAAGTTCTTTCTCTGCTCCTGTAGTATTGGTACATAAGAAGGATGGATCATGGTGCATGTGTTCAGATTATAGGGAGCTCAATAAGCTCACCATTAAAGATAAATTTCCCATTCCTGTGATTGATGAATTATTGGATGAATTACATGGAGAAATTAATTTTACCAAGTTGGATCTTCGTTCAGGATATCATCAAATTAGAATGAAGACTGAAGATATTCCAAAAACAACATTTCGAACTCATGAGGGTCATTATGAATTTTTGGTCATGCCTTTTGGCCTTACCGATGCACCTTCTACATTTCAAGGGTTGATGAATTCCATTTTCAAACCCTTCCTTAGAAAATTTGTGCTAGTATTTTTTGATGATATACTAATCTACAACAAGTCTTGGAAGGATCATGTTCAACATGTTAACAGGGTGCTCAAACTATTGCAAGAGAAACAATTATATGCAAAAAAATCTAAATGTTTCTTTGGAGTGAAAAAGGTGGAATATCTGGGTCATATTGTATCTCATGAGGGTGTTAAGGTAGACCATAAAAAAATTAAAGCCATTAAGGAATGGAAAGTCCCCACAACCATAAAGTAGTTGCGAGGATTTCTTGGGTTAACAAGGTATTATCACAAGTTTGTTAAGAATTATGGGAGAATAACAGCACCTCTAACAACATTATTGAAGAAAGATGCATTTTCATGGACCTCTAAAGCAACTAAGGCCTTTGAACATCTTAAAAAGGCAATGTGCCTAGCACCGGTCTTAGCTATGCCAGACTTCACAAAAACCTTTATTGTGGAATGTGATGCCTCAGGAAATGGAATTGGTGTTGTTTTAATGCAAGAAGGAAGACCCATTTCTTTTGAAAGTCGTCCAATCAAAGGAAATTATTTACAAAAACCTATTTATGAGAAGGAAATGTTAGCAATACTGCATGCACTAAAGAAATGGCGAACCTGCTTAATGGTAAGACACTTCAAGGTAAAAACTGAACATGATAGTCTTAAAATTTTTTTGGAACAAAGACTATATTCAAAAGAAAAGAAAAAATGGGTCACAAAGATGTTGGGTTATGACTTTGAAATAATCTACAAAAAAGGGAAGCTAAATGTTGTTGCAGATGCACTCTCAAGAAAGAATGAAGAGGTGGAAGCACTGCTTTGTGCCATTTCTATTATCCAACTAGATTGGATAACCAAAGCAAGAGGTGAAGGGAAGAAGGACGAAGAAGTGTGGACACTTATTCAAAAGTTGCAGCAAGATCCTAGTACATCTGATATATTTAGTTGGAAAATGATTCCTTATGGTACAAAGATCGCTTATATCTTTGTAATAATTCCCAATTAAAACAAAATATTATTTTGGAATTGCACACTTCTCATTTAGGAGGACAATCAGTATTTTTAAAAACTTACCATAGGGTGAAGAAAGAATTTTTTTGGGATGGCCTTAAATCTGATATTCAAAAGTTTGTGGCAAAATGTTTGTTTTGCTAGCAGAATAAAGTTGAGACAATTAAGACCCCAGGTCTTCTACAACCTTTATCCATTCCAAATCAACGTTGGGAGGAGATTTCAATGGATTTTTTCACAGGTTTACCTAAGTCCAAAGGAAAGAATGTCATCATGGTGGTAGTTGATAGACTTACCAAGTATGCACACTTTTTTTCATTATCTCATACATTTAAAGCAAGTACAGTTGCTACTACATTTATGGACACAATTCAAAAGCTACATGGAAACCCAAGCGTTATTGTGAGCGATAGAGATCCCATTTTTACTAGAAAGTTTTGGATGGAGTTATTTTCTTGTTTGGGTACTCAATTAGCTATAGCTCATCTTATCATACACAATCCGATGGTCAAACTAAGATAGTAAATAAATGTTTGGAAGGATATCTTCATTGTTTTGTATCTCATAAACAAACACAATGGGTCAAGTGGTTACCTCTCGCTGAATGGTTGTATAACACTTCCTTCCATACTTCAGCAAAAATGACCCCATTTATGGCACTTTACGGATATCATCCACCATCCATCACATCATATTTAAGAGAAAATTCAAAGGTTCAAGCAGTGGAAGATCACATCGAGCATCAACAAGAAGTTCTCCAACTCTTAAAGGATAACCTAAATTTGGTACAAAATCAAATGAAACAACAGGCAGATCAACATCCCAACGAGAGAAGTTTTGATGTAGGAGACTGGGTATTTTTACGGCTATAACTATACAAACAAATTACCCTCAAGCAAGCTAAGAAGGATAATAAATTATCGTCAAAGTACTATGGTCCTTACAAGGTGTTGCAAAAGATTGGTATTATGGCATACAAATTGGAGCTTCCTACTTCTTCACGAGTGCATCTGGTTTTCCATGTTTCATGCTTAAAGAAGGTTATAGGTGAAAATATTCCAGTTCAAACAATATTGCTAGAACTTGATGAGGAAAGAAAAATCATATTGGAACCTGAAGCAGTCACGGAAACAAGAACTCGACAGCTACGAAATCGATCAATTTCAGAGTATCTCATCAAGTGGAAGAACTTACCCATTGAAGATTCTAAATGAGAGGACGAGAATTTTATACAGAAGCACCCAAAGCTACTCAAGCATGGAGGACAACACTTTTTTGAAGGAGAGGGGAATGTTAGGTCCCTATATGACTAGTATAGTCCCTTATTGGTGTTAGTGTAACCCCCTTATTGTTATTATTGTACCCATGTAACCCCCATATTGTTATTATTGTGCCCTTAAATTATTATTGTTAGGTCGGATAGGATTACATTGTGGCCCCATGGACTCCTATATATAGAAAGGAGGTTTTGTAATTTGAATAATCCAAGAATTGTTCATTCATGTAATGTATTGGAGGTTGCCCCCTCGAAGTGGCTTATTTCTAAGGAGTTGATATCTCTTTTCTTCTATTTTTGGATCTGGTTTCACAACAAAGAAACTCAAGACTGTGCACACAAATCACCCCTGTGTCTTGTATGATCTCGATGGCCACTATACTTACATTTGTCCCTGCCTCGCAGATTACTGCACCTCATTGGAAGCGGTTCGCCAATTAGAGGCCCAACGCAACAAGTACACCTATCCCTTACTTGCGAGTTTTGCTTCAACATAACCAGAGGACACATCCACTCCCATTGACATCCCCCCTCCTGATGTCGAGATGATAGAGCCATCGGCCACTATCCTCTACCTGTCATCATCTATGTGATCCATGGTGGAAGACCCCTCTGGGGCATCCCCTTCTTTTTTTCTTGACCTCCCTTCAGCAATCACCTTGGGCTCAACATCAGTGGATTCATCATCTACTTGTTCTTCTCTCACCCCCCATGATGATGCACATGTGACCCTCACTTCTCATGACGATGAATCAGGTAGCTTCACCACATCATATGGTCATCCTTCCATTAGTCACCCCATCTTCTATTGTGATGAAGACATTATAGAAGAATTTACCACCCCTGACTTTATCTATCTAGCCCATAAGATAAATGGCACCATCCATGTCTATGGTGACTTTCGCGACCTAAGCACAAGTTGTCCCCAAGGCAGTTCCCCCACACCATCCACTATTCAATGTGTTGGGGGTAGAAATTCTACTCATAGCATTCCCCCTAGCAGTGCTTGTTTGATTTCTGCCTTGCGTTAAGGTTTCCAACATTGTTCATTATCCTCTCATATGTTGTCTTGTGACACCTTTCATATGGATCCCCCATCCATACTGTATATCGGCTATGCCGATGGTGCAAGTCGCTACTCGTGGAATCTAGCCTCGGCAGCGTGGGCCACTTTCACCCCCTTGCATTTTATTGTTCTCTCTAACAGCGTATGCATTGGTGTTGCCACCAATAACCAGACCGAATATTATGCAATGATAGGTTTGTTAGCCAATGCCCTTAACCATCGCATCCTTAACCTTCATGTTCGTTTAGATTCTTTACTTCTTGTGATGCAATTGAATGGTATTTATCGTGTGCATAATCATGTCCTTTTTAGAAGATATTTATGAGTGAAGCTCTTAATGTGTGAATTTGAAATCATTACATTTAGTCATGTACCTAGAGTCCATAATCACTATGTGGATAGCATTGCAAACACTATTCTAGATTGGCATTTATCACATGCATTTAACACAACACAATAACCATAAACCATAAAAGGATGGATATCCATAATATGTGTCATTAAAATATACAATGTTTTGGAGTCCATTAACTCTAATACATATGGCATGCCCTGAAGCGCCACTACATCCTCATTCTGTGTTGCCCTCGATCCACTAGGTCCTGCAGCTCCTGACACTGTGGGTCGTCCCATATACCTAGCCGGTTTCACCAGTGCTATATCTACATACCAAAAGTAAAAGAATCAATACCATATACAATATTATAAAAATTTAACATGCACCTTAAAATATAAGAAAATTCTCACTTACTTTCTGGCCCCCATGCTCGACCTGGCGAAAGTGGCAATTCCAGGTCCCCATGATAGTTTATCTTGGTATAGGGATATTCGTCTATGTACAATGGTATCTGATACCAATGCACAAAAAAATTGGGTCGGAACATCATACAACGGCCCCACCTCCTCCTCTACACAACAATCGCCCCTAGCGGTGCATCCTAGGCTCTCGCGGCCCCCCATCCTGGATCTGTATATGAGGCCAAAGTTTCGGGATCTTCTTAAAGAAGAGCGAGGAAAGTAATGTGCCATATGCACAGTCATTGTTCACTTTCTTCTTGCACAAAGACAACTGTCATTTCAGCAACAACAGCCGCATATGGGCCCACCCATAGTAGGTCCCACTCAATACTCTCTCAACCAGCATCATCTGCCCCCCCAGTGATGTGGTGGAGTGCCTGGTTGCCTAGGATCCACAGTACCATTGCGGCCATAGCACGAGTCTCTAGCCTCTCTAGATCTCCGATCGGTATCCACGTGCCTTTCATATGGACACCCGGTAGACAGTGGTGCTGATCAAATTTGGATCAAGACCTAAGTGACAGCTCAAATTTCAAATTGTTTGAAAGTGTGCCAAACCTGAGTAACTGGATAGATCTCATCTTCCTGATTGTGATGCTAGGAACGGTTTGAAAAATTGACACTGTATGAAGAAGTTAACGCCATTTGAAAAGTCCAGTAAACTGCAAATTTCGACAGTTGACCAGGTTTGATTGGGCAATTGTACAGTCAACAAAAAGGAATATTTCTTGGGAATATTCCTAGAATATTACTCGAAATATCCCCCCAGATTACTCCTTCCGGGCCAACCTGATCGTGACAAGTGGTGCAATCCTATTGGATGGATGGATTGTACATTGTTTGATAGGACAATTAAAGAGCGTTGCATGGCAAGCTTGGAGGCCGCCACGTGGGCCCAATAGTGGATAGAAAAATTTTATATGGGAGGTAGGGCTCGAACCTCAAACCTCCCCCCATCTGGCACGCCTGTGTGCCAACATGCCACTGAAGTGTTTCTTAACATCTTATGGTGGTGGCTTTTGTTTAAGGTTTGAAGAATTTGTAATTGGGGGTTGGAGGGGGCCAACCCCCTCTCCATATGTAATATTCCTAATTAGCGATAGCTAATTGGAATATTCGATTTTGTACAGTTTTTCCGTATATAGTTTATAAATAAATAAAAAGTGAGTGGAGAGGGTCTAACTCACTTAAGTGGAATAAGACACCCTCCTAGTAGCACAACGTTGTGATTTAAGGGGGAGCCAAGGGCGCCAAGCACCACATAGAGAAGGGGGCCCACGTACTCTCTAGAAGCCACTGTGCAGATGAGGATGAGCACATGGAGAAGAGAGAGGCTATGTTGGGGTTTTGGAGGGAAACCAACATTATAAAAGATGGAGGAGCCTTCTCATTTCATCCATTTTGTTGTTGATGATATTGAGCTAGACGTTTTGTCTTCTTGAGCACGCTGGCTGTTTAGCCTGTCTGTAGCACTGTTTAGTGCATTGAGTGTCTCCGGTCGGAGATCTCGCCCTTAGCCCCGAGGGACTTCGAGTGCCTGCTCGGGCAAGGTTATTTCTTTAGTACTTTGTGAGAGGTTTTTTTGTTTGGGTTTGCTGCGGAGTTGGGCTTTCATAGAGACTACATAGTCACTGGGACAGACGACGCAATCCATTTTGGAGGTGCTCCGGATCGGGATTTCTGCAGGATATTTAGCCAAGATTTTGAGCAGAGGATCAGCCTTTGCCCACAGGAGGATTTTGGTGGAGTTTTAGGCAGTGTTTCAGCTATTCTCATTTAGCCTCTACGTAGAGCCTTGGAGGCCAGCGTAATTCCATGAGGAGGTATTTTCTGGTTATTTTTGGGGGTCGGCTATTTTTGATATGGTTTCTATGTTTTTTTGGGATTGGTGAGTAGAGGAGGATTGCAGATTTTAAGCTCATTCTAGCAAGGGGATCAGCCCATATTCTTTAGTTCATTCCAGTAATAGCAGCTACACAGCAGTTTTCCAGTAGCTGGGACACATTTCATAGAGTAGCCATTTCCTGTATTTTCTGAGAGTGTTTCTTCACTTTCCTTGAGAAATATTAGGTGCCATCACTCTGATCACCTATTGTACTTCATTATATTTCTCAGATTAATAAAATGGCTTAGCATTTCCTCTCTATTTTTCCAGATGAGTTGCTGTATTTCCTTCTATGCTATTATATGTCTGCTGCACTGTTATTTTTATATATTCTTGAGCATTCTAGTTCTATACCACTTGGTGTGTTTATCTCTCACTCTTAGATAGAGTCTACAAAGGGCCAGGTAGCCTCTGGATCTCATCCTCTTTTCAGAGGTGAAATATCCAGTAAATTTCCTCCTAGTCCATCTCTGGTTGGAGTTTTCCGTGTTTTAGAGATATCCCCAAAACGGGATATTACAGTGGTATCAAAGCATAGTTCTAGCTCAGCCTATGGTCTATGACACTGGGGAAGGATGTGAGGGTTCCTCCTCCCAAGGGGAATACAGGTCGGGCACAGACAGATGATGATGCCAGGAGGGAGTTTAGGAAGAAGCGGCTGTGCTTCACTTGTCAGGAGCCGTGGGCACCAGGGCATAGGTGTGCTACTAGAAAAGCACACTTCATTGAGGTCTTCTCTGATGATAGTGGGGAAGAGGATGAGGAGGATGATGAGGAGGTAGGAGATAGTTAGACAGCCCAAGATCATTTGTCGCCTGCACCTCCAGGTACAGGAGGTGCAGCTTTTGCACCCACAGGAGGGACCCTTGCAGCATTGTGAGGAGTTCCCAAGTATTTGACGCTATGTGTATGAGGGATGGTGCATGGCTAGTGAGTATCAGTTTTGGTTGATAGTGGGGCAACCCACAACTTCATTGATGTACAGATGGTCGAGCGGAGAGGTATACCGACCGAGAGCTTTGATGGATTTTCAGTCTTGGTCCCAGGAACCTAGACGATGCAGTGTGCCTGGTATGTTCCAGAGTTGGCAGTGACGATGGGTACCTACACCATGACCGATCACTTTTTCGTGGTCAACATACCAGATACCAATGTGGTATTGGGTTTTTAGTGGTTGATTACTCTGGGGAAGGTCACCATGGATTGGGAGGCCTTAGAGATGGAGTGGGATAATAAGAAGACCGGGAAGCATGAGAAGATCTGCGGGATGCACACTTACCCACCTCAGATAGTTTCGGCACACCGGATGGAGGCAGATTTCTAGAAGGAAGACATAGAGTGGGTGGTTGAGTTGCGGGCATCAGAGGCAGAGACCACCGGTCGAGCAGTTCATCCAGATATACAGGCCATCCTTGACAGGTATGATGCAGTGTTTGGGGATATACCATCAGGTCGGCCACCGGACCGAGGGTTTGAGCACACCATTGAGCTTGAGCAGGGTATTTAGGCAGTGATCACTACCCCCTATAGGCATCCCAAGGCCTATCGGGATGAGATTGAGCGGGCCATCTAGGAATTGCTGGCTCTTGGGCACATCAGATCAACCACAAGTCCATTTGCTTCTTCCGTAGTGTTAGTGAAGAAGAAGGACGACACCTTGAGGAGGTGCATTGATTACAGGGCCCTGAACAAGAAGACCCTGAAGAACAGGTATCCTATACCCAGGATGGATGAGTTGATGGATGAGCTGAGAGGAGCCAAGTTCTTCTCGAAGATTGATTTGAGATTAGGGTACCATCAGATTCGCGTGAGGGAATATGACATTCCCAAGACTGCCTTCAGGTGTCATTATGGGCACTTTGAGTTTTTGGTTATGCCTTTTGGGCTGACCAATGCACCAGCCACCTTTTAGTCTTGCATTAACCATATCTTCCGCAGTCATCTAAGGAAGTTTGTATTGTTATTCTTTGATGACATACTCATATATAGCAGGACTTGGGAGGAGCATCTCCAGCATATAAATCATATAGAGGAAGTACTACGCATCTTGGAAGAGAAATAGTTCTATGCTAATCTCTCCAAGTGTGAGTTTGGGATGACGGATATGTTGTATTTGGGTCACATTATTGGAGTGGACGGAGTGAGGGTCCATGAGGAGAATATTAGAGCCATCAGAGATTGGCCGGAGTCCAGGAACGTGATGAAACTTCGAGGGTTCATTGGTATATGTACCTATTACAGGAAGTTCATTAGAGGTTTCTCACAGCTTGCTACACCCCTTACAGATTTGACGAAGAAGGGGGCATTCAGTTAGTCAGATATAGCGCAACGAGCCTTTGATAGGCTCAAGGAGGTGATGAGTAGCTGCCTAGTGCTTGCATTGCCAAATTTTATGCATCCATTTGTCTTCAAGTGTGATGCGTCGGGAGAGGGGATCAACGCAGTATTGATGCAGGGGGGACACCTTATAGCCTTTGACAGCCAGAAGCTCCTTCCGCAAGAGAGGTTGTATTCTATATACGACAAGGGGATGTTGGCCATCATGCATGCCTTGGCCGAATTCCGGAAGTATTTGGTAGGGAGCAGGTTCAGGGTGAGGATTGATCACAACAGCCTTCGGTTCTTTTTGGAGCAGAGGCAGCTACAGGAGAGGCAACAGAAGTGGATCAGTAAGATCCAAGCATATGAATTTGACATTGAGTATGTCAAGGGTAAGAATAACATGCTAGCAGATGCCCTTTCACGTAGACCAACCACGTTATCTCTTATGAGCTTGGATACAGATTGGAGGGATCGACTCTTAGTGGAGTACTCCAAGGATAGATTTGCATGTGAGGTGTTGGATGGACAGGTGGTAGATGACAAGTATAGGGTGGTTGATGAGATCATCTATTACAGGGATAGGATCTTCTTGACTGAGGGATCTCAGCTTAAGAAGAAGATACTTCAGGCATCACATGATTCTCCATCGGCAGGCCATCAGGGGTTTACCAAAACCTACACGGCCATTAGAGAGAGGTTATCATGGAAGGGCCTCAAGGAGGACATACTCCAACACATCAGGGAGTGCGATGTTTGTCAGAGGACCAAGGGGGAGATGAGCCATCCCACAGGATTGTTGCAGCCTATTCCCATTCCGGAGGGGAAATGGGAGAGCATATCGATGGACTTCATCACATGATTGCCCATGGTGTAGGGCAAGGATTGTATATTTATCGTCGTTGATCAGCTGACAAAGTATGCGCACTTTTTCACCATATCCACACATTACACAACAGCACAGGTGGCCGACCTATTCTTCAGATAGGTTTTGCAAGCTGCATGGTCTTCCTAAGACCATCATCAATGACAGGGATAGCCGCTTCATGGACGGATTTTGGCAGGAGATTTTCTGGTTGGTGGGGACGGAGTTGACACCAAGTACAAGTTATCACCCACAAATGGATGGATAGATGGAGATAGTTAACAAGTGGCTGGAGGGCTACTTGCGTAACTATGTCAGTGGGCAACAACGAGCATGGTTGAGATGGTTTCATTTAGGGGAGTATTGTTACAACACGACACATCACATGTCTATTGGTATGTCACCGTTTTATGCTTTGTATGGGTACCATTCCTTATCTTTTGCTGATGTGATGTTCGGTGCTAGAAAGGCTCCTAGAGCTAAGATTTGGATCCAAGAGAGTCAGGACATCCTCCGAGCTCTCAAGGAAAATATGGCTACAGTAAAAAACCAATAGAATCTGTATGCCGATAGTGGTCGGGTGGAGAGACAGTTTGAGGTAGGGGACTTGGTCTACCTACGATTACAGCAATACCGACAGTCATCGCTGAAGCAGAAGGGAGATGAGAAGCTTAAGCCTCACTTTTACGGGCCATACAGGGTGATACGCAGGATTGGGAAAGTTGCGTATGAGTTGGAGCTACCCCAAGGCAGCAAGATCCACAACATTTTTCATGTATCATGCCTAAAGAAGGCACTGGGGCAGCAGGTGACAGTGATAGAGGAGCTACCACCCACGGATGATGAGGGGCATTTGGTGTTGCAGCCAGAGGCTATTATTGATACCAAAGAGAGGCAACTATGGAGCAGGACAGTCTGGGAATTCTTGGTGAGGTGGAAGAAATTTCTGGATGAGGATTCCACTTGGGAGAGTGAGAATATTTTGCAGCATCCATCACTTCAGTTGCTTGAGGACAAGCAACATTTTGCCGGGGGAGGCTGTAATATTCCTAATTAGCGATAGCTAATTGGAATATTCGATTTTGTATAGTTTTTCCGTATATATTTTATAAATAAATAAAAATTAAGTGGAGAGTGTCTAACTCACTTAAGTGGAATAAGACACCCTCCTAATAGCACAACGTTGTGACTTAAGGGGGAGCCAAGGGGGCCAAGCACCACGTAGAGAAGGGGGCCCACGTACTCTCTAGAAGCCACTGCACAGATGAGGATGAGCACGTGGAGGAGAGAGAGGCTACGTTGGGGTTTTGGAGGGAAACCAACGTTATAAAAGATGGAGGAGCCTTCTCATTTCATCCATTCTGTTGTTGATGATATTGAGCTAGACGTTTTCTCTTCTTGAGCACACTGGCTGTTTAGCCTGTCTGCAACACTGTTTAGTGCATTGGGTGTCTCTAGTCGAAGATCTTTCCCTTAGCCCCAGGGGACTTCGAGTGCCTGCTCGGGCAAGGTTATTTCTTCAGTACTTTGTAAGAGGTTTTGTTGTTTGGGTTTGCTACAGAGCTGGGCTTTCATAGAGACTACGCAGTCACTAGGAGAGAGGACGCAGTGCATTTTGGAGGTGCTTCGGATCTAGATTTCTGTAGGAGATTTTGAGCGAAGGATCAGCCTTTTCCCACAGGAGGATTTTGGTGGAGTTTGAGGCGGTGTTTCAGCTATTCTCATTTAGCCTTTGCGCAGAGCCTTGGAGGTTAGCGTAATTCCTTGAGGAGGTATTTTCTGCTGATTTTAGGGGGTCGGATATTTTTGATATGGTTTTTGGGTTTTGTCAGGATTGGTGAGTAGAGGAGGATTGCAGATTCTCAACTCATTCCGGCAAGGGGATCAGCCCCTAGTCTTCATTTCATTCTAGTAGTAGCAGCTACACGGCAGTTTTCCAACAGCTGGGACACAGTTCATAGAGCAGCCTTTTCCTGTATTTTCTGAGAGTGTTTCTTCACTTGCCTTGAGCAAGATTAGGTGCCATAACTCTGACCACCTATTGTACTTCATTATATTTCTCAGATTGATAAAATGGCTTAGCATTTCCTCTCTATGTTTCTAGATGAGTTTCCATATTTCCTTCTATGCTATTATATGTCTGCTGCACTATTATTTTATATATTCCTGAGCATTCTAGTTCTATACCACTTGGTGTGTTTATCTCTCACTCTTATATAGAGTCTAGAAAGGACCAGGTAGCCTCCGGATCTCATCCTCTTTTTAGAGGTGAAATATCTGGTAAATTCCCTCCCAGTCCATCTCTGGTTGCAGTTTCCCGTGTTTTAGAGATACCCCGAAATGCGATGTTACACCATATGCCCTTAGCCTAGGACCAGGCGCCGATACAAATCTGACGGTGATAAAAGTGCAATGATGAAAAATTCGCAATATTTTTCACATGGCCACAATTAATTTCAACTCCACACGGTTTTTGTTAACCATCTACCATAACCGGAGTGTCAAACAGTTCAAACCACATTTATGAGCTCGAAGTTCCGCTAACCGCCACTGTAACCGCGAGATGGGGTGACATGTGTCCAACTAATCACTAGTCAAATTAAATTCCATAGTTAAGATTGGTGAAGTTTTATCCAAAGCACCCAATTTTTTGTGGATTTCCTAATTTGACTCCAACTAAGTGGAGTCCTCCTATTTTAGTGGAGCTTTCCTAGGTTTCACTAGGAAAATGAGTTGGAGATTGAATTTTCGACCATTTTGAGTGAATATAGAGTCATTATTAGATAATTGGAGCATTATGGAGCCATTATTGAGGGTTTCAGAGCCATCAGAGGACTTGTAAATGTGATTTTTCTTCAGAGAAGTTCTAAGGGCCATCAGGGCCACAAGGAGCCAACAACAGAATGAGGCCTAGCCAGGGCAGATAGAGGCCATTATCAAGAAACCAATAGTCATTTTTGGATGTTTTAGACATTCTATAGCCATTGGTGATGTTTTCAAATCTATCAGAGGAATTCTGAGCATGATTTTTTTTCAGATAAGTTACAAGGGCCATTAGGGGCCGGCAGGGGAAAGAGGCCTAGCCAAGGAAACCAAATGGCATTCTCAGCAAACCAATTGTCTATTCTAACTATATTGAACCTTATGAATCCAATGGAAGGATTTTAAGAATATTTTGGAGACTTATAAAGGCCGAGATGATATAGAGAAGTTTTTAGTGAGCCTAGAGCCGTAGGGTGCCACCAGGGGTTGGAGGCGTAACCAAAGCAGCCAGAGGTCAATTTCAGCAAGTGAATAGTCTATTATGAATATTTTAGACATTATTAATCCATTGGAGGGATTTTTAGAGCGATTTAGAGACTTCTATAGCTGAAGAAGCCACAGGGAAGTTTCGGGCAGCCTAAGGACATTAGGGGTTGAGGGCCTAGATTAGGGTGCCAGAGCTCATTTTGAGAAAATGTATAGCCTATTTTTGATGTATGATATATTTTGGAGATATTAGAAAAGGTTTCAGGTAAAGAAAAATACTTCTGAGGGATTTTGTGCCAAATAGAAGCTCAGGGAATCTTAAGGGCGTCGATAGAAGAGGTCAATTCAAAGGGAGCCTAGGTCCATTTCTAGAGAGATAGAAACCAATCTAGGGGTATGATGGTATTGTAAACTCATTCATACAGTTAAAACAACCACTGGAGTTTAGTATTTACTTTTAAAATAAATTATCCATCATAATCCCAAAGAGCCAAGTCAATTGACAAGGGCTCAAAGAGATGTATCCCATGACATTCGGGTGAACTCCTTTATTAAATTTGTTGTTCTGTGTTGATGATTATTTTTCTGAAATTTATTCTTGTTGTGAATTCTTATTATTATAAAAAAAAAAATGTTTAATTCCTCAGACATAAATACTTAAAAACAGTTTAAACACATACACCTGATTCAAGTATTCAATTCCGCACTATCAAGTATAAGAAAGATCTTAATTTGTTTAACTAGGTGGGAGCTTCTTGCGTATCATAACAAGTTAGCCACCCATTTCAGATCAAGTGGTATTAGAGCACTAGGTTTCTTTCTTGACAAAGCACTATATTTCTTTCTTCACAGAGCACTAATTTTCTTGTTTGACTTGAAAGGTGTTTAACAGTGCAAAGAATTTAACTGTTTCCAAATTGATTGATGCTTACAGGTTTGAGTTTCCTAGAGGTGAAAGGGAGCTACTTCTAGCTAAGTCCAGAAGAGGACAAGAATGAATAAGGCTAAAAGCATTCTCCTTAACCAAAGGACCTCAAGGCAACCCTTGAAGCACAAGAGGGATTGTTTGAAAAAAGAGGCTGCTTGAAGAAGAGATACAAGATGTAGAGAAGTGCTTGAATCTACATCCATATTTTTTAAGAAGCTTTGTCAATTATTTTTGAAGCTTTGTGAATTATTTTTGATGTTATTTAATTTATTTACATAAGGATGACAACTTCATCAGGTGAGGTTTCAAAATCATCCTCCTTTACAACACTCTTTGATAAAGAGATGAAGCGGGAATTCTACATGCTGAAGGATATGGTGCAAAGTCTGTATGAAGATAGAAAGGAAATCACTAGACTTCATGAGAAATTGTTTGCTATGAAGAAAGATAAATAAGGACTTCTTCAAATAATTCATGAGATGGAGATGCAGCTCCATTATGCCCAAGAGGCCTTAACCAAACACATGCTTGAAGCAAAAGTAAATCACTTAAATTTGTATTCAATTTCCTCTTCAGAAAGATGTGTAGGTTCATTTGAAAAACACACTAGAGGTATAGGGTCCAAGTTGATGTTAAAAATGGCATATGAAGGCAAGGGTCTAGGCAAACATGCACAAGGCATGATTGAACTTATTATGGTTGAGGAACTGTCTAAGAAGTTTGGTCTAGGCTATATTCAATCTTATGGAGAAAACTCCAAAGCCATGAGGGCACTTGAGACAATTCCAAAAAGAAATTTTTTTGCTAGTTCAAACCCACAAACATGTCAAGTTTGTTTTCAAGTTGACTGCCATTGTTTGAAGCCCATGTTGCAGCAAGATGTTTGTAGACATGCAGTTTATGGTGAGCAAGAGAGTTCTGATAGCTATCAAGACATGAACACTGATGTTGGTATTCAAAAGAAAGTTGGAACCTCTTCAAGTTCATCTCCTCAAGAAGGCAAAAAATATGGACATGCAAAGCAAAATTCGAGGTATAATTCTTCCCATAGTCAAGTTGATTATGCATATGTTAAGAATGGAAAATCTGCATGCATGAATGGAATAAAAAGTTGTTGTTCCTATTGTGGTTTGTGTAACCATGAAGTTTCAAGATGCTGGAAGAGATTGAAGGCATATAGGAAATAATTGAAGCGAAGGAAACTTGCACAAAAGATGAAAAATACTTTCACACGTTGCCAGAAAAAGGGAAATTTCATTGCCCAATGTTGGATATTGCATCCAAGCAACCATCCCGAGGATTTGAAGCAAGAGGATAAAAATACTAGCGAATTCCATCATTGATGTGAGTCCAGATGATTCACAAGAAGAAGATTTTCAGTAGCAAAACTCATCATGGAAGTGGCTTGGTAAGAAGTGGTTTGACTTCTTGACCCAGTAAGATATACATTCATTTGTATATATGCAAATTTAAGTCATGTATGCATGTATTTTTGTTGAAACTTATGTTTGTTTGAGCCACCTTTGATTGATGATTAAGGAAATGATGTTCAACTACCTTTAATTGAAGATTTTTTGCCAGAATTTCTGGAAGAGCTCAAGGAAGATACAATTCTTGATACGAGGACATGAGTATCAATGAGGGGAATTGTTGACTACCTTTGATTTTGGGCTCAAAGGCACTAAGCCAGGAAAGGAAAAGTGGATGGAGGCTAGAAAGGTGAGGGATTTGTACTCTCATCTACTGAACAGGTAATCAAGTCTTCTGAGGTCCAAAAGATTCCCAATGGGGAGGAGTGATCAGATTTGGATCAGGACCTAAGTGATAGCTCAAATTTCAAATTGTTCAAAAGTGTGCCAAACCTGAGTAACTGGATAGATCTCATCTTCTTGATTCCAGTCATGCCACGAACTGTTCGAAAACCTAACACCATATGAAGAAGCTATCGCGATTTGAAAAGTATAGTAAACTGCAAATTTCAATAGTTGACCAGGATTGACTGGGAAATTATATAGTAAAAAAAAAGGAATATTCCTTATGAATATTCCTAGAATATTCCTTGGAATATTCCCCCAGAATATTCCTTCCGAGCCAACCCAATCATGACAAGTGGTGCAATCCTATTGGATGGATGGATTGTACGTTGGTTGATGGGCCAATCAAAGAGTGCCACGTGACAAGCTTGGAGGTTGCCACGTGGGCCCAATAGTGGATAGAAAATTTTTATATGGGAGGCAGGGCTCCAACCCCTGACCTCCCCCCGGTTAGTGTGCCCGCATTCCAACACGCCACTCAAGTGTTTCTTAACATCTTATGGTGGTGACTTCTATTTAAGGTTTGAAGAATTCATATTTTGGGGTTGGAGGGGGCCAGCCCCCTCCCCATATGGCCGTAGCCTAGGACTAAGCGCTGATACAAATCTGATGGCGATAAAAATACAACGAGTAACCATTCACAATATTTTTCATATGGCCACAATTAATGTCAACCCTGTGTGGTTTTCTAAACCATCCACCATAACCGAAGTGTCAAATAGTTCCAACCACAGTTATGAGCTCGGAGTTCCACCAACCGCCACTATAACCCTGGGATGGGGTGACATGTTTCCAATCGCTTGATAGTAAAATTAAATTCCATGTTTAATACTGGCGGACTTTTAGCCAGTGCATCGAAATTTGTGCGGATTTCCTAATTTGACTCCAGTTAAGTGGAGTCCACCACTTTTAGTGGAGCTTTCCTAGGTGTTACTGGGACAATGAGTTGGAGACTTGATTTTCGACCATTATGACTAAATAGAGAGTCATTATTAGCTAATTGGAGAATTTGGGAGACATTGGTGAGGATTGCAGAGCCATCAGAGGACTTTTGAGCATGATTTTTCTTCAGGGAAGTTTCAAGGGCCACCAGGAGCCAACAACAGAATGAGGCCTAGCTAGGGAAACTAGAGGCCATTCTCAGGAAACCAATAGTCAATTTTGGATGTTTTAGAAATCATAGAGCCATTGGTGAGGTTTTCAGAGCCAACAAAGCACTTTTGAGCATTATTTTTCTTTAGAGAAGTTCCAAGGGCCACTAGGGCCACTAGGGGCGAGTAGGAGAATGAGGCCTAGCCAGGGTAGGCAGAGGGAATTATCAGCAAAAAAATAGTATATTATGACTATATTGAACCTTATGAATTCAATGGAAGGATTTTTAGAATCTTTTGGAGACCTCTGAAGGCCGAGATGCTATAGAGAATTTTTCAGGGAGCCTAGAGCTGCAGGGTGCCACTAGGGGTTGGAAGCATAACGAGAGTAGCCAGAGGCCAATTTCAGCAAGTGAACAGTCTATTATGACTATTTTAGACATTATAAATCCATTGGAGGGATTTTCAGAGCCATTAATGAGACCTCTAGAGCCGAAAAATCCATAGGGAAGTTTCTAGTAGCCTAGGGCCATCAGGGGTTGAAGACCTAGATTAGGGAGCCAGAGCTCATGTTGAGAAAATTTACATCCTATTTTGGATGTCTGATATATTTTGGAGATAGTATAAAAGGTTTCAGGGACTGAAAAGGAATTTTAAGGGATTTTGTGCCACAGAGAATCTCAGGGAAGCTTAAGAGCACTGACATAAGAGGTCAAGTCAAAGGGAGCCTAGGTCCATTTCTAGAGATATAGCATCCAATCTAGGGGTATGATGGTATTATAAACTTAGTGGTGCAGTTCAAACAACCATTGGAGTTGAGTAGTTACTTGTAAAATAAATTATCCATCATAATCTTAAAGAGCCACGTCAATTAGCAAGGGCTCAAGGAGACGTAGCCCACGACATTCGGGTGAACTCCTTTATTAAATTTGTTGTTACGTGTTGATGATTAGTTTAATGTAATTTATTCTTGTTTTACATGCTTATTATCATAAAAAAAAGTTTAATTGCTCACAAATAAAGACTTAAAATAGTTTAAACACATACACCTGATTCAAGTATTTAATTCCGCACTATCAAGTATAAGCAAGATCTTAATTTTTTTACCTGAGTGGGAGGTGCTTGCATAGTATAAAAATTTGGCCACCCATTTCAGATCAGGCACTCTACAAATTCCATAATGTTCCACCCTCGTGGTAACATTGGTTGTGTGTTTCCCACCATCCCCAATGGCAGGAGATTGGTCAAGAAATATATATCCTGAACTTTCAGCTCCATCCGGTGCCCTTGCACTATAAATATCTCATGATCCGAGTCCCAATTGATGACTATCCAGGCTAACAAGGGCTCTCATGCCCTCATCAATGGGTTCTCCACAAATTTAAGGACCCCAAACCTAGCTAATGTGGCATGGAATGCACGATCCTCTCGGATCTCAGAACGTAATGTGTCCAGGTCTCTCTCTCTCCAGTTGATCCTCAACTCTGCCATACCTACACAAAACCATCATGTTTTTCAGCATACATAAAGGAAAGACTGCATCATAACCATAAAATCCTAGCTCCTAGCCAAAAAATAGGGTTGAAACCCCTTTCTCTAATAGGTTGCACTTTTTAGGCCATTTCCTAGGAAAGGTCATAGTTTTCTGCCCAATACCTGCTACCCAGGCTGCAAACAAGGCCCAAAAAAGTGCAACCCACCCGTGAAGTTGAGCAGGGGTCTATTCCTGAGCTCTAGGTGCCTAATATGAAACTTTAATCCACTAAATTGAAAAAGTATGGTTAGGCCTCTTACCTGCAACTGTCGGATCTCGATTCCAACGGTCGGTTTGTCCACTATGATCGTCGCAAGAATTAGGTCCTTTTATCCTCTCTACATTCACCACAATTACACTCGAAAAATAATCAAATTGGAGGGAAAATTCCTTATAAAAAAGAGAAACCCGAGATTTTTCTTTCGCCAATTACAACCAAACCATAGCCTGGTTTGACAAACCACCAACACCATTGGAAAGCTCTCACCAAGAACTCAAATGGGTATCCTTTCGTTTTTGGTTATTTGATACTTCACCTAGAAGCCTTTTTTTCCAAGAAGGGTCACTTCACCACTTCTCAAAATCGAATTTCTTCACTTGCGACACTTGTACTTAGGGCACCACTTTTCCTTCATAGTTATTGATGCTCATGTTGGTTTTTTTCATGAGTAACCATCTTGTACTCATGTTTTTATGGTCCCCATTGAGCCTCTTCTATGTGGCAGCATCATCGAGTCACCCTTGTTTAGAGCATCCGAGTTGAGTCAGCATCGCATCCATGCAGTCTGTCCCAAGTTCCCTTTGTTTCTCGTCAGAGTCTTCCATCCTTCATTTCTTTGTACCTCTCTCGTGTCACACCTTTTGGCCCCCAGTAATATTGTCCGCTATCCCCTCTGGAGTCGAGTCAGTAGCTTTTAGGTCATCCATGCCCTTTATGCTCTAACAAGGGAAGTTGTCAACCCACTACTTAGTACCCCCCATTCCACCATCATCCCTGGTGTCAGTCTATTAGCCGCTTTAATATTATACCTCGTGCCTTATTTGAGGACCCCTTATTGCCTTACCTATGGCGGACCTCCTTCTATCGACATTAGCTTATTCATTCCAGAAGACAATTCTAGAGGGTGGTGTACCTTGGTTCCAGCTTCCAGTCTTGTTCGGTGCCTGGGATAAGGCAAAGGGACCATTTATTGCCCTTTGACTTGATTTATTTCTCAGTTCCAGCTCCTTATGGCATGATCGAGATCCATATACTTGATGGTTCAGTGATGCAATAGAGTGTACCAACGATTCTTGGGTGTGTGTGATATGTTTTCAAACCTCATGAGGGAGTGGACCTTTAGGTAGACGCCCACATGCACGAATGACCTATTTCCTATAGCCTTGGATGCAACTCTACAGATTTGATGTTTCCAGCCTCAGCCACTTGCAGTGCTTTTTTAGTTTGCATGTATCATTCATATTTTCAGATCCCTTTCTTGTTTTACAGGGCCTCTTTGGTTGTACGTATATCTCATGTACTCAGATATTATTGTATTGGTCCTAGATATTGTCCTAGGCATAGTATGTATGTGGGATCCATTATGTTTTTTATCTGGCCCATGTTTATGCCAACATGTACTATATAGATCACTCCCATGTTTGTTGGGCACATCATTATTCTTTGTACTTTGTTATCTCAGTGGGCATAGGTATGCCTCCCCCGCCTCATTCAGATCAGGTACTCACTCATAAAAGAGACTTGTCGCACCTATAAGTCTCACCTCCTCAAGGTCTTATCCTCTCTCGCTTCAATCCGTCTTATATTTCTCTCTCTCTGACTCCCTGTCAGTGTCTAGTGATTGAGTTCTTACAACGTACTTTGGTCATACTATTAGCTCCTAACGCTCGCACGTTGGGGGGAAATCTGTTACACCAATTTTTGGTCATCTAACCTGTTACTATTAGATGGACTAAAGTACACCATGTAAGACCAATTTTTCCACAGTAAAATTTCTTTCACTATGATAAATAGCTTAATAACCCATAGTTTATTAAGTTGTTCCTGATCTAAATAGGAAACCCCATGAGGAATAATTGAATAAATCCTTATTTGTTTGATTTTAATATAGGGATAATTAACTAAACCACTGTTTAATTAATATTCTGAGTCATATTTAACCCAAAACGGGGAAATTAATTAGATTAATCATCATTTATCTTATTATTTTGTAGGAATAATTATTTAAATCATTATTTAATAATATTCCTTGTTAAATTTGACTAAATCATTTATAAATAATTGAATAAATCATTATTTATTTAATTATTCCTTAATCACATTCTTAAAATAAATAAAAAATAGAAAATCATTTATTTATTTATTATTTCGAATAAAGGGATTTGACCAAATTTAAATTCCTTTTCCCTCCAAAAAAAATAATAAAATATTCCATAAAAGTTGGATCTAGATTTGGTTAATAATATTTTAATTATGCACCAATATCTAGACTAAGTCAATATTTTGTTATAAATAGAAGGGTTTTCCATTCATTCACTACCTTTTGTTGCCTTGAGATCACCTTTTGATCTATACTTTTGTTCAGACTTTGATCCTCCATCATTGTCATATTTTTCTACCTTTTTCTTGTGAGCTCCCTTTGAGTTACACTTTTGTCTAGGTTTTCTACACCATCAAGAGAGAGAGATGTTGTATCTAAAGCACTGAGGACATACAAGAACCCATCCCATTGAGGGGTACTGGTACCATATTTCTATGTTCCCTTCCCAAGTTTCATAATACAAAAAATTATTTATAAATTCTTGTCTTGGCCATTGGATGTATGCAGAAAAATCTTGCTTATTCTTGCTGTTTAATGTCTTTAATTGCATAGATCTAGATTTTTGTAGCATTTATTCTGATCTCTTACTACAAATCTAAGGAAATTGACAACCACATTTGATGTTAGGGCTGTTTTTTATGCACAACTAAAGTGAGATTTTTTCGTACGCTTGCGATTAGAATTCACACTAACACCCTACATTCCTATTAGCATGTTGGAGTTGGATTATTGAAGGATTCATCACTTATGGTGACCTTTTCCCTCCCCCCTCCTCCCCCTTGCAACTCCCCACCTTCAGTTGCTTATATCAATATGATATCATCCTCTACGATTCTGGCCAATCCATGGATTGTACTAGATGAAACTAACATCCAAAGTTTTGGAGACCAGATGGTGCTTAGCCTCGTTGAGAAATATTACAAAGCCATGTAATTGTCTTGTGAAGCCCATACCTTTTATTCAATCAATTGGATAGATCGATCCCTGGATTATGTCATGTCATTTGATCCTTTCTCGCTTATATTATCAACCCATGAAAGCATCATGGAGATCATTATGTTAGAATACCCATCATGGGAGGAGCATCATCATCGTTCCTCTCTTCCCAATTCCATTTAAGATAATCTCACTAGCATGTGTAATATTCCCAATTAGTTGTTGCTAGTTGGAATATTATGTGTTTCTTTAGTGATTAGTTAAGAAGAATAAATGCGGTAGGGAGACCCTTAAATCTCTTTAGTAGGTATAAAACACCTCCAATGTGAAGGGGGGTCATTTCAGCTAGGAAAAATAAAGTCACCTTTGGTGTGAAAGGGGTGAAATGCAGGAGGACTAAATCCATGTTGACCAAGTCAACAACGCTTCCAAAAGGGAAGGAAGAGCTAGTATGAACAGAGCAGTTTTGAAGGAGGAATCTTTGGGAGGAAGCAACCTCATGAATGAGTGGGGCCTAGAATGGGAAGGATCACCAAGAATAAAAGGGAAGGGATGGAAGCCATGAAAGGAATTTTGAATATTATTCATGTATGGGTCTTATGACTTCTTGCATGCTTCAGCTGTTTATCTCGGCTTGCTGCACTGTTTAGTGCAATGGATTCTCATGCAGGAATTCCATACTCACTCTTGGGAAACTTGTTGAAGAGACCTTGGAGGAGTATTCTGGGCTACATTTCCACTATCAGACATTGGTTCAAGCAGTATCCAACACATACAGTGTAGTCTCTTGCAGAAACTATGCCATTCTTCATGTTGCTGAAGTGGGAGGGTTCCAACCCTTATTTGTGAGCTAGTATTATAGGAAATGGGGCAATCCCTCTCCCGAAAAGGCTAGTAATGAGGATTCTCATTTATTTCTTGTGTTACTCAGCCATATACCTACAGATTTGTAGTATACTATGTGATTTCAGATCTAATTCTGCAGATCTATCATTTTGTACTAGTGCTTTCATGAAACCCTTACCGGGTTATCTTCATATTGTATAAAAGGGGTTGGATCTCCATTTTTTCATCTCTTCTAGTAATATGATCTTAGATCTGTTATTTCATATTCTATTTTTGTAGAAAACCTCTTTGAATTATGCTATCACATGCTTCATAAATTTTAAATGGTGCAATTCATGGGGTTGGGGTGTTTTTGAGCCCTATTGAGATGGGGAGATATGTTTATTATGGCTAGAAGGATTTTTTTCATATTATTTTCTGCATGTGAGTCATATATTACATATACTAATGGATTCCAGTGCTATTTCTGTGTTTTATAACGTAAATTTATAAAACTGCGTTTTATTTGTCCATATTGTTGAATTTTCCTAAGAAGGAATATTACAGTGGTATCAGAGCTCTGTTCTTGGCTCATCTTGTGGGGAAAATTTATCTACAGCCATGGAGGAGAAATATATTCCAAATATTCTTCTTCAAACTATGCAAGACATTGCCAAAGATATCAAGGAGCTGAGGCAGAAGGATTTTACCATGGGGAAAGCTCCGACACATCACATTTTTGGGGAAAACAATAGCACAAAATTCTTCATAGCGTTCTACTATGCCCATATTCATATCTGAGGAAGGTGAGGAAGGAAGGCCCTGGAAGGAATAAACCCTAGGGGAATATTTTGTGGAATATGAATCTCAATCCCAAAGATTCAGGGAACATATGAGCTTTCAGGAGTTCTGTCAGATCAAGGATGGGAGGAGGTCTCTTCATCACCATAAAATAAAATGGTTTATGCAGAGCTTAGATTTACAGCACAGTTTGGGAAGGTTCTTCCTGCCCTCTTATGATGGATCACCCAAATGCACATCCAAAGCTTGGGTGGAGAAGTTGGATACTTATTTCCAACTCAAAAAGGTTTCTGAAATAGAAGCTATCAAAATAGCAGCGCTGCACTTGGGAGGTGAGGCTCATGAATGGTGGTTTCATGGATTTTCTACACTTGGGCATGCTCATATTACTTCATATTCATATTTTACTAGAAGGTTGGTAGAGAGATTTGACCCAAGAGATCCGAAGGCTCACATTGTTGAGATAACCAAGCTTAGGCAAGGAGGAGAACTAAAAGCTTATATTTCTAAGTACTTAAAACTTTCAGTAAGGGTATCTAACCTCACTATGGACCGAAGGGTGAGCATGTTTATTTATGGAATGGATAAACCTTTGCATGGGTTGGTGAAATCTACTAGGCCTTCTACACTTCTAGAGGCTATAGAGAAGGTTAGGGTTCTGCAACATGCATTGCCTAAAGCTGGAGCACCTTTGTAGTAGGAAATTTCTTCATGGCCAAAGAATAATCAAGGAGGGACACCTTTTGATAATAGTCTCAAGAAGAAGGAACTCTATTCTTCCTGTCAAGAACCATGGGAGCCAAATCACCAATGTGCTGCAGGGAAAGCACATTGCATTGAGATATTTTCTGATGATAAGGAGAAATCCAAAGATGTACATTCCATAAAAATATGCAGTGAAAGCCTTTTCTCACATAGGAGGGGCTCTTGCAGCATTAATAGGGGTTCCCAAGTACATAACCTTGAGAGTCAGAGGCACTATTATGGGGCAGAGAGTATCATTTTCAGTAGACAGTGGAGCTACTCATAACTTCATCAATACACAGTCTTAGCCATCTATAAATTTTTCATATACTATGATGGCTAAAACAGGTCTTAGTCTTCAAGAAACAAATTTGAAGAAAATATGTGACTTCTTGAATCCTTGTTGTGTATATTTGTCCAAAGGATCCATCTCATTGATGTCTTCACAAAGCCCTGTTGTTATCATGAAGAAAACTATTTTCAGACTCATGCTCCATCTTTTCCCCTCTAAAAAATCCCTCATTTACCCCTCATTTCCTCAAAAATCCCTTTAAACCTTGTAAAATCCCTCTTATAAGGTTTAAAAACCCTTCTTTGACCCTATCGAAACCTTTAAAAACCTTAAAAAGGCCCCTTTTCGGCCTATTTTCCGACTTTGGATTCTAAGCGCCTTTTGATTTAGCCCCCAGCCCCTTTTCCCACCATATAACTGGGACCATGATCGTCGGCTCAAGTCTTAGCCCCTTTCGCGCTATCGGACGTCGCTCCACCCTTTTTTTCCTTTTCTTCTTCATTATTTCCCCCATGCGATGGTTTCACTCCTGAGTAAATCTCCGCTTTTAATCCTGCAGATCTGATGGCCATTGGTGGATTGCTCCATCGCAAATCACTCTTTCCCTGGTCCTTTTTCCATTCTGCCTTCCTTTCCCACTGATGGCCGATCCTCCGATAAGATCTGGACTTCCCATTTCCCCCTAGATCTGATGGCTCTTGCTTTTCATTTTCTCCACTTTCCATCGCATCGGTGCATCGCAGCTCTCGTTTCCCCCTTCCCCTTGCATTTTCTTCCGCCGATGGCCGATCCCCCAAGTAAATCTCAGTTGTTGATCCTTATCCTGATCTGACAGTCCTCCATCCATCGCATCGCCCCATTGCTCTTCGGTGTTCCCTTTTCCCTTGTCCCCTGAACCTTTTCTCCACCGATATACGAAGCTCCGATTGAATCCTAGCCATTGATCCTTATCCCGATCGTATGGTCTGCGCTTTCCTCCATCGTCCATCTACCATCGCATTATCGCATTCCACTCGTCCAAGCCTTTCCACCTACCTTTCTCCGAAATGACCTGAACCGTCGATCCTCATGATCGGACGGTCATCACTCCGTCACAGCATCACATTTCACCCCTCCCCTTGCACCTTTCCTGCTCTTGTGTGATTCCACAATGTATTCTCCGCCGTTGATCTCGATCCTGATCCAACGGTCCTCTGCTCATCGTACTTGCTCTCCCATCGGCATCGGCACATCGCAATTTCAAATTCCCTCTTCTCAGACCCTCTTCCCCGCCGATTTCCGATTCGCCGATTTCATCTCAGCCATCAATCTAATCAATATCCGATGGCCATCGCTCAATCTCCCATATAATCCCGCCGGTCCCACCCGACCATGCTAGGCTTTTCATCGTGCTCCCATTCAATCTCCACCGTTGATCCTCATGATCCAACAGCCCGCATTCCATTTCACACTTGTTTCTCCATAACAGTCTAAAACTCATTCTCAATGTGAAATAGGTAGTTTTCCCATGGACACGCATCAACCACCAGCCTGTATTACATTCCCCCAATCCCTTACTGGTTATCGCCTCACCTCACGTGAAAACCATTTCCGGTTTTTCGAAACAACTTTTTCATATCCCCATCGCTGCGTTCGCACTACCTCTGCATCACTTCTCCACCTCCGCTGAGCCCTATGAAGTAGTTTAAGCCCCCACCCAGGTTTTATTTAACATTTTTTAATGTTTGTTATAGGTTTTCATAGCAGTTACGTTATAAAGACATCCCATAGTAGAAATCCAGTGGCAGGGCCGAGGATGACAATCCTTGGGTTACGAACATGCAGAAAAGGGATGTTCAGGGTTGATTATTGTTGTTTATCAGTGTCTTATGGACACTGGTGAATAGAAAAACCTTCCAAAACCAGTTAAAGCCACCTGTACACAAAGGAAAACAAAGAAGATCAGTGAAAGTTAAAGGTTAAAGCATAAATCCGAAGATCAGTGAAAGTTAAAGGTTAAAGCATAAATCCGAAGATCAAAGGATTAACCAACAAGTTAAGGATAAAGACAAAGACACAGTTTGAAGACAGAAGATGATCCAAGAAGGCCTAACATAGCCTTAAAAACACATTTTAATGCTAAATATCAGTGTTTAAAGGGTGAAAACAAGACATATCAGTACAAGAAAAGTCTCGAATTCCACATCTACAAAGTTATTTACTCCTTCAAAGAAATAAAAAGGATGCCTACAGTCTGCTTTACCTTTCAAAGACACTGTGATAGTCATCCTACTGACAAGCCCTCTTTAAAACTGTCAGAATAGTTATCAAGCAAAAATGGGGCTACAAAATCCAAAAATGACAGTTTGCTTGTCCCAGAGGTCAAACAGGGTACTTTAGACCAAGTTAGCTTCAAAGGACAAGCCTCAGAGTTATTACTAGCCTACTAGTAGGTTTCAGATTCAACTAAAAGTAGCTGAAGTGGTAGAAATAGTTAATGCTATGATTATTAAGCAGAATGGGAATTTGAATACCTCTCCCACTCTGTCTTAATTAATATTTATAACCATTTCTTTAGAACTCTTCCTCTTTCACCTATATGTATTCATAGAAAATTCATTGTAAAAGGTTGGAAAATCGTTAACTTTCTGAACTGTTACTGAGTAAGAGTTACTCAGTAGTTGTAATATAGTAGGCTGGGAAGAGAAGTATTGGACAGTAAAAGTTATTAGACTTAGAGTATGTAACTAGTTTTGCACATCAAATACACAAGCAGATTCACAGGATCTTGGTCTATACTATTGGTGATGTTCTTCTTACTGTAATTGTTATTCTCCTCATGTTTTTCACTTTGTTCATATTCTCTGATAAAGAGCAGCAAATATAGATTAGGATTTACTTCTAAAGTACCCTAATTCTAACTGATAAGCTTTATCTGTATGTTTTCTTCTAAATGTGTGTTTGAGAATGATTTCAATAGAGTATAACCAGTCAAGGAATGTTGGTGAGCCCATGTTTTGCTGAGTATAACTTGAGATGTTGTTCTTGAATTATCGTTTCAATGCATGCTAAGTAGAGTCCTAATCAAGGAAGTTTATTGTTAGCCCTGTCCCTTTTTTAGTCTTAAAAAGATGTTTTGAAGATTTCCCTTAAGATTATTCCGAAAGCAGGCTAGGTTAAAAGTCCTTACCCGATCTTAGGTTACTTTTTATGTTTATCTTAAATGTTTTCCGATTGAGATTATGTCAAAATCATGATAGATTAAAATTCCTTACTTGGTCTTAGGCTTCCCTTTGTTTTCTTACATGTTTTCTCCTTTCACCACACTTCTTAATGTTCCATACCAAAAAAATCAACTTAAAAGATCTTCTGATATAGATGACTTGCCCTATGAAAATCCTTGAATAGTCATTGTGCAAGTAAACCCTTTTATGACTCCATAGCCCAATGGTTTAGCATTGTTTTTTGACCTATCTTCCGATGCTGAAACATCCTTCAACTTATTTCCTCCTTCACTTCACATGACCTTCTCATTTAATGATTCCCAACCAAAATAAACAAACAAACCCCCTTGTATTCCATAACTAGCCTAATATCATATGATAAGCCTTAAAGCATATCCTTCTAAAAAATTTATATAGAGAGATCCCTCTCTGAATCCAGGAGGGCTAGATCCTAGGATTCCAAAGTGGGTCTGATGTTGCCTTGTCATTTGGTATGCCAATCTTCCAAATCACGGGACCCAAAAATAATGGTGGCTTCGCTGGGGAATTCTGAGTAAATTGCATCTTAGACATCCTTAGGAGCTCAGAAGACCCACAACAGCCTTAGAATGGTAGTTAATTACTGATGGTGGACAACAACTCATCTTAAAACATTTGAAATCATCCACTTGGCAACTCCATTACTCCTAAAAGACCAAAATACTCCACTGGTGATCAGTAGGCATGCTGATTACCCCTGGCTTCACAAATGACTCCACTGGTAGAATACCCCGAACTAGTTGAATACGCACGATGACCTCTTTTCTGATTTACAAATGTGATGCCGAGGATACAACGAAGATATGCCCCAATGAGTAGAGATCATATCCCTCGGTTCCTGCATAAGATGCCCCAGGTGTTTTCGGATGATAACCTTCCTGTTTTTCAAGATGAAAATTTTGATGACCCATTGTTACATTTCATCAGATTTCATAGACATGTATGGAAGATAAAGTCTAAATGGCATGAAGAATACCTTATGAAAATGTTCATGTTAACATTAGAAGGAAAGGCAAGGGATTGGTATGAATGGTTAGAACCTAAGAGCTTGTTTTCTTTAAAAGACATGCACCAAGTATTTTATGAAAAATATAAAGAAAACTCCCCATGCTTATCATGGGTTGAAAACTATTGTGATCAATATTAGAATATCATTCAATACCTTATAGAAAATGATGAAGATTTGATAAACATTCATCCTAAAGATCTGTTGAAAACCATTCAAGACTTTCATACTCAACATAGTGGCCATTCCACATCCCAGCATAGCAAAGACCAAATCGCTCCACTAATAGAAGACCCTGAACAATTTGCAAAAATGCAGTCAAGTTTCATAGCAGAGGCTCGCTATGAAATATCAAAAATTTTATCATAGTTGCAAACTGATGACTCTTCAAATGTTGTTCTCCTCATTTCAAGGAAACAAAATGTTAACCCTGAGTTTAAGAAATTTTTTCTAGAATCGGTGGTTGAAAGGTATGAAACTGAGATTTAAATGTTGAATTCACAAGAAAAATCATACCAATTCAGGGACCCTAGAGCATTTTTGGAAAGTCTCCCTCCCCTTAAGCAAGATGAAATTTCACTAATTTTTGATGTGCAGGAAGAGGATGATTATGCTTTCAAGAGCTACACTGAAGATGTAGTGAACCAAGCTGTTTGGGATGCAGAAAATCAATCAGTCATAGGAGACCCAGAATAAGGAAGTCCACATCGGATTTTTGTTGATCCTATATTAGAATACATGGAGGTTCTGATGAACTCAAATTCACAAGCATGGATTCTTTATGAAGGCCCAACGCAGCAAAGGATGTCATCACTGGTGGTGGCCATGGTTTTGAAGGCCCACATTCAAAGTACCCTATGGTTATCTCTGACAAGCAGTCATATTTTATACCCCTTTTTGTTACTGCTTAACTGGCTGCACTGGCACTATTTCCAAGATATTTCCAAGATAGATTAGGGTAGGTAGGAATGTCAATAAAGCTTAGCCTATGAGTATTTAGTTAGTTTTTCTTTTTTTCTTTGAAAGAAAAATTGAAAAAATACAAAAAAAATAGAAATGAGAAAAGAGGGTAGATATAAAAGAAGAAAGGTACAACCCCATACCAAAAAAGAAGAGGAAAATCTGAAAGTGTGCAAGCCTAAATGCCACTACTAAGAGAAGCACTGCTATCTAGTCATATAGCCTAATCACGACTAGATAGATTTCAATTTACTATTGATAGGTTAGTGAAGAAGATTTGCCAAATTGTTTAATCTTGGCTTATCAGTAGATTATATTAGGATAGAAAAGAATGGTTCAAACATGAAAATTTGAACCAAAGAATAAAAAATAATGGCTCTAATCAGATCAAAACCTAAGCCAAAGATACAAAGAAGATTGGTTCTAACATGCTGAAAAATTGAACCAGGAAAAGAAGAAGAAGACAACTCAAAGAGATCAAAATCAGAGCTGAAAGAAAGAAGGAAGGACTCTCATTATTTTGAGATCTTAAGCCTTCCAATTTTTTTTTTAATTTTTGCAAATGAAGGTCTATGTGAAATTTTTTTTTGATGTCATAGAAATCACAACAAATCAGACAGCTTAATCCTGACAGATAGTAGTTAGGTAGAGAATTTTTGAGTCCAAATGTTTAATCTAGACTCATGGAAGTTATAAGGGTAGATTTATATTAGTTTCCTACTTTGAATAAAATAATAAAATGTTGATGTCAAAATTTTTGCAAGTCCAAGTGCACCTTATAAAAAAAAAAAATTGTTAGGAAAAGTAGGTTGTCTAGGTAGTTGTTTGGGGAAAATTGATTTGTTATGATGTAATGATTGATCATCTTTTCCAGCATCATGATCAAAGAATAAAGAGGATTGTCAAAGTGCTGGACATTGATCTACATTCCAAAGATTATTTCTCAGGTTCTTGACACCTCCAAGGAGCTGTCATCCCCAAGTTGGAGCTGATGTTAGCCATCTATAAATTTTTCATATACTATAATGGCTAAAACAGGTCTTAGTCTTCAAGAAACAAATTTGAAGCAAATTGTGTCTTCTTGAAGCCTTGCTGTGTCTATTTTTCCAAAGGATCCATCTCACTGATGTCTTCATAAAGCCCTACTGTTATCATGAAGAAAACTATTTTCAGACTCATGCTCCATATTTTCCCCTCTCAAAAATCCCTTTAAAACTTGTAAAATCCCTGTTATAAGGTTTAAAAACCCTTCTTTTACCCTATCGAAACCTTTAAAAACCTTAAAAAGCCCCTTTCTGTCCTTTTTTCCGACATTGGGTTCTAAGCACCTTTCGATTTTTCCCCCAACCCCTTTTCCCACCATATAACTAGGACCGCGACCGTCGTCTCAAGTATTGGCCCCTTTTGCGCTATCGGACGTCGCTCCGCCCTTTTTTTCCTTTGTTTCTTCATTATTTCCCCCACACGATGGTTTCACTGCCGAGTAAGTCTCCGTCGTTGATCTCGCAGATCCGATGGCCATCGGCGGATCGCTCCATTGCAAATCACTCTTTCCCCTATCCTTTTTCCCTTCTGGCTTGCTTTCCCGCCGATGTCCGATCCTTTGATAAGATATGGACCGCCCATTTCCCCCAAGATCCGACGGCTCTCGATTTTCACTTTCTCCTCTTTCTATCTCATCGGCACATCGCAGCTCCCATTTCCCCCTTCCCTTTGCATTTTCTTCCACTGATGGCCAATCCCCTGAGTAAATCTCAGTTGTTGATCCTTATCCTGATCCGATGGTCCTCCATCCATCGCATCGCCCCATCGCTCTTCGGTGTTCCCTTTTCCCTTATCCCCTAAACCTTTTCTCTGTCTATATGTGAAGCTACAATTGAATCCTAGATGTTGATCCTTATCCCGATCAAACGGTCTGCGCTCTCCTCCATCGGCCATCAACCATCGCATTATTGCATTCCGCTCGTCCAAGCCCTTCTGCCTACCTTTCTCCGAAATGACCCGAACCATCGATCCTCATGATCGGACGATCATCGCTCCATCACTGCATCGTAGTTCACCCCTCCCCTCACACCTTTCCTGCTCTTGTGTGATTCTGTATGTATTCTTCATCGTTGATCTTGAGCCCAATCCAACAGTCCTCCATTCTTCGTAATTGCTCTCCCATCGGCATCAACACATATCAATTTCAAATTCCCTCTTCTCAGACCCTCTTCCCCGCTGATTTCCGATCCACCGAGTTCATCTCAGCCGTCGATCTAATCTAGATCCGATGGCCATCGCTCAATCTCCCATATAGTCCCGCCGGTCCCACCTGACCATGCTAGGTTTTTCATCATGCTCCCATTCAATCTCCACCGTTGATCCTCACGATCCAACGGCCCGCATTCCATTTCACACCCGTTTCTCCATAACGGTCTAAAACCCATTTTTAACGTGAAATAGGAGGTTTTATCGTGGACATGTGTCAACCACCAGCCTATATCATGTTCCCCCAGTCCCTTAACCACTTATCACCTCACCTCACATGAAAACTGCTGCCGGTTTTCCAAAATCACTTTTTCATATCCCCATCGCTGCATTTGCACTACCTCTGTATCGCTTCTCCACCTCCGTTGAGCCCTTTGAAACTATTTAAGCTCCCGCGCAGATTTTATTTAATAGGTTTTAATGTTTGTTGTATGTTTTCATGGCGGTTAAGTTATAAAGCCATCCCACAATAGAAATCCAGTGGCAGGGCTGAGGATGACAATCCTGGGGTTACGAACATGCAAAAAAGGGATGTTAAAGGTTGATTATTGTTGTTTATCAATGTCTTATGGACACTGGTGAATAGCAAAACTTTCCAGCTCCAGCTAAAGCCACCTGTACACAAAGGAAAACAAAGAAGATCAGTGAAAGTTAAAGGTTAAAGCATAAATCCGAAGATCAAAGGCTTAACCAACAAGTTAAGGATAAAGACAAAGACACAGTTTGAAGACAGAAGATGATCCCAGAAGGCCTAATACAACCTTAAAAACAAATTTTAGAGCTAAATATCAGTGTTTAAAGTGTAAAACAAGACATATCAGCAAAACAAAAGTCTCTAATGCCACATCTACAAAGCTATTTACTCCTCCGAAGAAATAAAAAAGGACGCCTGTAGTCTGCTTTACCTTTAAAAGACACTATGACAGCCATCCTGTTGACAAGCCCTCTTTAAAACTGTCAGAATAGTTATTAAGCAAACATGGGGCTACAAAATCCAAAAATTACAGATTGCTTGTCCCAGAGGTCAAACAGGGTACTTCAGACCAAGTTAGCTTCAAAGGACAAGCCTCATAGTTATTACTAACCTGCTAGTAGGTTTCGGATTCAACTAAAAGCAGTTGAAGTGGTAAAAATAGTTAATGCTATGATTATTAAGTAGAATGGGCATTCTAATACCTCTCCCACTCTGTCTTAATTAATATTTATTACCATTTCTGCAGCACTCTTCCTCTTTCACCTATATGTATTCAAAGAAAATTCATTGTAAAAGGTTGGAAAATTGTTAATTGGCTGAACTATTATTGAGTAAGAGTGACTGATTAGTTGTAATATAGTAGGCTGGGAAGAGAAGTATTGGAATATAAAAGTTATTGGACTCAGAGTATGTAACTGGTTTTGCACATAGAATACACAAGTAGATTCACAAGATCCTGGTCTATATTATTGGTGATGTTCTTCTTACTGTAATTGTTATTCTCCTCATTTTTTTCACTTTGTTCATATTCTCTGATAAAGAGTAGGAAATATAGATTAGGATTTACTTCTAAAGTACCCTAATTCTAACTGATAAGCTTTATCTGTATGTTTTCTTCTAAATGTGTGTTTGAGAATGATTTCAATAGAGTATAACCAGTCAAGGAATGTTGGTGAGCCTATGTCTTGGTGAGTAGAACTTGAGATGTTGTTCTTGAATGATATTTTCACTGCATGCTAAGTACAGTCCTAATCAAGGAAGTTTATGGTTAGCCTTGTCCCTTGTTTAGTCTTAAAAAGTTGTTTTGAAGATTTCCTTTAAGAGTATTCCGAAAGTAGGCTAGGTCAAAATTCCTTACCTAATCTTAGGTTACTTTTTATGTTTATCTTAATTTTTTTCCCATTGAGAATATGTCCAAAGCAGGATAGGTTAAAATTCCTTACCTGATCTTAGGCTGCCCTTTGTTTTCTTACATGTTTGCTCCTTTCACCACACTTCTTAATGTTCCATGCCACAAAATCAACTTAAAAGATCTTCTGATATAGATGACTTGCCCTATGAAAATCCTTGAATAGTTGTTGTGCAAGTAAACCCTTTTATGACTCCATGGCCCAATGGTTTAGCATTGTTTTTTGACCTATCTTCCCATGCTGAAACATCTTTCCACTTATTTCCTCATTCACTTCACATGACCTTCTCATTTAATGATTCCCAACCAAAACAAACAAAAAAGCCCCCTTGTATTTCATAACTAGCCTAATATCATATCATAAGCCTTAAAGCATATCCTTCTAAAAACATTATGTAGAGCGATCCCTATTTGAATATAGGAGGGCTACATCCTAGGATTACAAAGTGGTTCTGATGTTGCCTTGTCATTTGGTATGCCAATCTGCCAAATCACAAGACCCCAACATAATGTCGACTCCCCTGGGGAATTTTGAGTAAATTGCTAATAGGTTAGTGAAGAATATTTTCCAAACTATTTAATCTTGGCTTATCAGTAGATTAGATTAGGATAGAAAAGAATGGTTCAAACATGCTCAAAATCTGAACCAAAGAATAAAAAAGAATGGCTCTAATCAGATCAAAAGCTAAGCCAAACATACAAAGAAGACTGGTTCTAACATGCCGAAAACTTGAACTAGGAAAAGAAGAAGAAGATAGCTCAAAGAGATAAAAAACAGAGCTGAAAGAAAGAAGGAAGGACTCTCCTTGTTTTCAGATCTTAAGCCTTCCAAATTTTGTTTTACTTTCTGCAAATGAAGGTCTATGTGCAGTTTGTTTTTGATGTCATACACATCACAACAAATAAAAAACTTAATCTTGGTTTGACTATGTTTTCAATTTCTGTTGTAGAATATAGAGAATGAAATATGTCAGAAAACTTAATCCTTACAGATAGTAGTTAGGTAGAGAATTTTTGAGTCCAACTGTTTAATCTGGACTCATGAAAGTTATAAGGGTAGATTTATATTAGTTTCCTGCTTTCAATAAAAGAATAAAATGTTGATGTCAAAAGTTTTACAAGTCCAAGTGCACCTTATAAAAAAAAAAAATGTTAGGAAAAGTAGGTTGTGTAGGTAGTTGTTTGGGGAAAATTGATTTGTTATGATGTAATGATTGATCATATTTTCCAGTTGCATGATCAAAGAATAAAGAGATATTGAAAGTGATGGACATTGATCTACATTCGAGAGATTATTTCTAAGGTTCTTGACACCTCCAAGGAGCTGCCATCCCCAAGTTGGAGCTGCTGCTAGACATCTATAAATTTTCATATACTATGATGGCTAAAACAGGTCTTAGTCTTCAAGAAACAAATTTGAATCAAATATGTGACTTCTTGAAGCCTTGTTGTGTCTATTTGTCCAAAGGATCCATCTCACTGATGTCTTCACAACGCCTTGCTGTTATCATGAAGAAAACTATTTTCAGACTCATGCTCCATCTTTTCCCCTCTGAAAAATCCCTCATTTATCCCTCATTTCCTCAAAAATCCCTTTAAACCTTGTAAAATCCCTCTTATAAGGTTTAAAAACCCTTCTTTTACCCTATCAGAAACTTTAAAAACCTTAAAAAAGCCCCTTTTTGGCCTATTTTCTGACTTTGGGTTCTAAGCGCCTTTCGGTTGATCCCCCAGCCCCTTTTCCCGCCATATAACCGGGACCGCGACCGTCAGCTCAAGTCTTAGCCCCTTTCACGCTATCAGACATTGCTCCGCCCTTTTTTTCGTTTGTTTCTTCATTATTTCCCCCACACGATGGTTTCACTCTCGAGTAAATCTCTCCCGTTGATCTCACAGATCCAAAGACCATCGACAGATTGCTCCATCGCAAATCACTCTTTCCCCAGTCCTTTTTCCCTTCAGCCTTCCTTTCTCACCGATGGCCAATCCTCCGATAAAATCTAGACTGCCCATTTCACCCAAGATTCGATGGCTCTCGCTTTTCATTTTCTCCACTTTCCATCGCATCAGTGCATCACAACTGTCATTTCCCCATTCCCCTTGCATATTCTTCTGCCGATGGCCGATCCCCTGAGTAAATCTCAGTCGTTGATCCTTATCCCGATCCAACTGTCCTTCATCCATCGCATCGCCCGATCACTCTTCGGAGTTCCCTTTTCCCTTGTCCCCTGAACCTTTTCTCTGCCGATATGTGAAGCTCTAATTGAATCCTAGCCGTTGATCCTGTTGGGGTTCCAATGTTTTGGCCAAATTGGCAAGACCAAAAGACCAGACAACATCATAACCACTTTGGGATCCTAGGATCTAGCCCTCCTAGATCCAGAGAGGGATCTCTCCATAAAACAAAGAATGATATATATCTTTGAAGGCTCAAAATGAGGTATTAGGCTAGGTATGAAGTACAAAGGGGGGTTTTAAATGATTTGGTTGTTGGGTTGGTTGGAGATCATGAACTGAGAAGGTTATGGGATGAAAAGAAACGAAGTAGCAGGATGTTTCGGAAAAAGCAGATAGGCTAAGAATGTGCCATCCATTGGGCTATGGAGTCATGAAAGGGAATTACTTGCATAAAAACTAACCAAGGTTTCCATAGGGAAATTCATCTATACCAAAGGATCTTTTAGATAGATGGTGAAATGTAACATTAAGGAGTGAAGGTGAAAGAAGGAAAGAAACCAGATTTCTGTCTGGAGATCAGGTCAGATATCATTTAAATCTAGACCTGATTTGACATACTTAGAGGCAACTCTCAATGAAGACACAAAGGGTAGCTTAAGATCAAGTCAGAGGTCATCTAACTCCAAGCCTACTTCAGCATACTCTCAAAGGAAAAACAGAGTTAAGATTTAACATAGAACTAGGCCTAATATCAAAGAAGGACTTTCAACCTCCACTGCTTTTGACACCAGCTTGAAGGGATCTTAGAAAGGCCAATCTGTTGGAAAAATGACCCCAGTGGATAGGGCTTACACTAAATCCCCAATATCCCAATTCTTCCAGCTTAAACCCAACAAGAACATCTAAGCAACAAACCCTGAAAGCACACATCAGTAAGCATGGGCTGGACCAACATCTTTAATTGGTTAAATTGCATGAATTTTCTCTCAGATACACATTAAGAAAAAAACATCAAAGACAATAAGAGAAGTGGGCATTAGGGTACCATGGGTATATCCTAAGCCTGATTTACTAATTCTTATCAGAGAAAAATGGACAGTGTGATTTAAATGAAATAAGACAATGCAGTAAGAGAAACATCACCCGTAATATAGACCAGGATCCTATGAAATTTCTTGTTCAATTGATGTGCAAAACCAGTCACATACACTGAGCTCAATGGTTGATACAGTCCCAAATTTCTCCTCCCAACCTACTAAATTACAGACTACTCAGCTACTTCCCCCCAAAAATTGTTCTAACAATCAAATGAATCCCTATAACTAACAACAAAAACAACAACCATATGTTCTTCAGGGTTCTTATAGGAAAATGAAATAGCAGGTGTAGATGTGAATTAAATTGACTCATTAAGACAGAGTGGAAGCAGAAGTTTGAGCCCACTCTGCTTAATGGATCTGCATCGCTATATGTACTCTGTAGTATGGTCTGGGAGTCTTTGTCAGGTCGATATTGACCTCAGATGTGTTCTTTGAAGTACTTCTGGCTGTTTTGTACTCTGCGCTGCCTTCTGGAATGAGTGACCGGGATGGAAAGGTCTGCAAGTCTCCATGCTTCATAACTGTGGTCCTGACAATCTTTAAGAAGTTTCTGTTACTGAAATGGATTTTAAGAGCTTGAGGAGGCATGGAGACTTCTGTCAGAAGGTGTCCTTTCTGAGAAAATGTACTGCTGACATTAAACACAGATATGGCTTGTTTCATGTGTGCTTTAGTCTTCAAACTGCACCTTCTTCCTTTGAACACGGGATCACAATCGTTAATCTTCAATAATAAGTAGTAATCCCTTTCATCTATCTCTGCTAATTCGTTTTGCTACTGTTGTAATGGCTTCTCTGCGCTTCTCAGTCACAGTGGCTATGACTGTGGAGGCAAAGTGAATTTTCCACTCTGTAATCCCTACACAAATGAAATAAACTCATTATAAAAACCTAGGGGAGTGGTGGAAAAAATATTGTGGAGGCTTGTGGAATGGTGGCGGAATGATCAAGGCAGTGAGAAAATGGATGAAAACGCTGCAGAATGGTGAAGAAACAGGGTTAACAAAGGTATGGTGTAAGGTAGGTTTCAGGCCGTCCGATTAGAAATGGCACCAGTGATCAACGGTCAGGATTTACCGGGGAAGCACCTTTTAAGCGTAAGAAATAGGATTTAATGAAAAAACCCAAAGTTTAACGTTTGGGTGATTTGCAAAGAAAAAAAACGAAAATGAATGAAGGTCGGGCACCTATGATGGTGGGACCCGGCGGGCGGAGGGCGGTTAGCTTTGGAATGTTGTATCTCAGGAGGAGATCAATGGCGGAGGTTAACTGGTGAAGTTAATATAATATCTGATCAAGAAATATGGATGGGGGCATGATGCAATGTGAGCCGTAGATCTTGTTTGAACGGATGGTCATGATCGGATCAGGGAATCGCAATCGAGGGAGGCAGAGGGTGACACAGTTAAAAGTTCTAATTGGAAATGAGCGATTGAGTGCCAGCCATACGATCCGGAACCAGATCGACGGCGGAGATTAAATCGGTGGGGAAACAATGGAGGGCACAAGAGCATAGCGGAAGAAATGAGAGCTGTCGGATCTAAGGGAACGAATGGCAGGGATTGAATTGGGGGTTCAGAAAACAAACTCAATCGCATCGGAAAAAATAGGAGTAACAAAGGGAAGGGTGCTCATGGAAATTTTTGATTGCAATGGCGATGGGTTATCACTGGTCGTTGGATCCCTTAAAGAGATCAATGATGGAGATTGCAGCAGAGTATCGGTAGAACATAACTCGTCGCATCGGAAAAATTGCATTAACAAAGGAAATATTCCAACGTGAACGCTTCGATTGCGATAAGCATTCAAGGGCTTAGCGCCTGGTCTTGGATCTCGGTTGCATGGTGAGGAAGTGGTTAAGGGGCTGGCCGAAAGGGGCTTAAGCCTCAAATGAAAAAAGGGCATTTTTAAGCCAAAAAGAGTGATTTTCGAGGGATTTTTTAGCTTTCGGTAAAGGGGAAAAAGTAAGCCAGAAAAAGGATATTATAAGGCTTAAAAATGGTTTTAGGATAAGAGGGAGGGTTAATGGGGGATTTTGGAGGAATTTGTAATGGGGAAAAAGGTGATGAAAAAAGGGACTTAGTGGGAATGAAAATAAGGGGAAATGGAGGCCTTTTTGGGCATTCTTCTTCCACAAAACAATAGGGCTTTTTAACTGGAAACAACAGTGAGGATTCTTCAAAGGGAAAATACACACAGAGGCTTAAAGAATGATATATTTTTCAGGGGAAATGTATTTCTTGAAGGCTCAAAAACATTTTAGCCACCTGTTTTCTTGTCAAAAAATTCATAGGTAGCTAACAGTGGCTCAACATGGGGATGGAATTTTCTTAAAGGTGTCAAGAATTTAGAAAATGATATTTGGAGTAGGCCAAATGCCTAGTACTTGACACACCCATTTTCTTTCTTGGATCAGCTGCCACAAATCATGAAGACATCATATCAATAGTAATATTCTCCCAAACCACTACCTACCCATACTATTGTCCTAAAAATTTTCTTCTGGGTGCATTTGGACTTGCAGATCCTTTACATCATATATTTTTTACAAACAGGAAGATAAACCTATTCTATTTCTACGCTTATTACTCCATGAGACCAGATTAAACAATTGGCCTCATAGTTTATCTACCTAGACTATATATGCTAGGATTAAACTGTCTAGCATATTTCTTCTCTACATTCTAAGACAGAAATTGAAAAATAGTCAAGCCAAGATTAGACTATCTGGCTTGCTGGACTTTGCAGAAATTAAAAACAACTAACTACATGCTCACAAGCTAAGCTTTATTGATATTTTTCTACCTATTCTACTCTAACTCGAAATATTTACAAGTCTAGCTTATAAACCTTCTCTTCCAATATATCCAGTCCAACAAATGATCCCAGGACTGGTATTTTCTGCTCAATTCTTTAAGCATGCTGGACAGGAAGGGCCACTCCCATTCTCTGTGTTTCTTAGCAGCAGCTTGTAAAATGTTCCTTGTTTTCTACAACATGCTACTCAAAGAGACCTTTGATCCTTCTTCAAATTTTTGTAGGAAATTAACATAAGGATCATGAAATGATACCTGGTTGTGAATATTTGGCAGGCAGGCTTCAACCAGGATTTCTTCCTCTTCCACTGGATCAAGAATAAGACTCTCTTGAGAAAGAGAATCTCCCTCATTTTCTTCATTTTCTAAACTAGAGGACTCATCATATATTACAGCTTTGTCCTCTTGGAGCTCTAAGATGTTCTGATTTGGTAGGCTGAGCTCTGTGAAAAGATCAATGTATTCTTGAGCAGTGGTTTGTTCTATTGCTTCCTCTTCTTCAAGAGAAAGATCCCTGTATCCAACTTGCTCAAAAATCTCTTCTTCGTTTTCCTTTTCATCCTCAAGGATGAAAGGCTGTTGATCTCTAATCATATACAAATTGTTATTGATGTCTTGTAATGAAGTGAAGCAAAGATCTAGAGATCCTTCACCCTCTTCTATGCTTTTAAAGCTCTCTTCATCAGTATCATAAATAGCTTGACTTGGCTCATTACTCTCTTGGAGTTGATGGAACTGATCTTCCTCCCATAAATCTACTAATGATGACCCTGCAAGATCATCTTCTGTTTGGAGAACATCTTCATCAGATAGATCAAAAATAGGAAAATCATGAATGTAAGTAATGCTACCAATCAGAAAAACTGGATTATCAGCTGATCTTTCTTCACTCTGATTTACATGTGAGATTTCCAAATATTTATAGCAAAGCTCATCAGATGAATGGGCAAGAATGTTTTTTGTGCAAAAAATTTCAGAGGCTGGCTGTCCATTGAAGATCTGATTAATTTCTTCTTTTGTCAAAGGGGAATATGGTCTTGTGTTTCTTTGCGCAGAAGTGTAGCAGCTCTCTGTTTATTTTGAAGATTGGATTTGAGGCAGAATGTCATCTTGAGCCTCAACTACAAGGGATGATGGATCAGCATCTAATTTTTTAGGAATATATTTAGGAATGTCTATGATCTCTTGACTGTTTTCTTCCTTAGCTCATTCATCCATGTTCTTGTGATAGCTAGGATGCATATGAAATTCTTCAATGGCTGTTAACAGATATTTAGGATGCATATTAACCAAATCCTCACCAATATCCAATAGGTACTATATGATATCCTGAGATTGATCACAACAATCCCATGATAAGGATGGAGATTTTCCTTTATAATTCTTGTAAAATACTCGGTGCATGTCCTTTAAAGAAAACAAACTTTTGGGTTCTAACCATTCATACCAATTCCTAGCCTTTCCTTCTAATGTTGCCATGAACATTTTCATTAGGCAGTATTCATGCCATTCAATTTTAAACTTCCACGCGTGTATATGAAACTTGATGAGATGTAGCAAGGGGTCATCCACATTTTCACCCTGAAAGGTAGGTAGGTTTTCTAACCAATCTACTTCAGGCATCTTGTGTGGGAATCCAGGGATATGCTCCCTACTCATTGGGAATATCTTCTCTGTATGCATGGAAGCATGTTTGTAAATCAGAAATAGGTCATTGTATCTGGTCAACCAGTTCAGAGTCTTCTACCAGTGGAGTCATTTGCTCTTTTATGAGTTATGGAGTGTGGAGTCGCCAGGTGGATGAATTTGACTATTTGAAGAAAGCTGTTGTCCACCATCAGCAATGAGATACCAATCTAACCAGAGATTCTGGGTCTTCTGAGTGCCTAAGGGTATCTAAGACAAAATGCACTCAGGTTTTTCCCCAGTGGAGTCGCCATTATGTTGGTGATGAAAATGGGACACCAGACCAGATATTAGCAGTTAAGGAATCTCAGATTTTTCCCTAGCAGATTCGCCATTATGTTGGGGTTCCAGTGTTTTGGCCAGATCGGCAAGACCAAAAGACCGGAAAACATCATAACCACTTTGGGATCCTAGGATCTAGCCCTCCTGGATCCGGAGAGGGATCTATCCATAAAAAAAAAGAATGATATATATCTTTGAAGGCTCAAAATGAGGTATTAGGCTAGGTATGAAGCACAAAGGGGGGTTTTAAATGATTTGTTTGTTGGGTTGGTCAGAGATCATGAACTGAGAAGGTTATGGGATGAAAAGGAACGAAGTGGCAGGATTTTTTGGCAAAAGTAGATAGGCTAAGAATGTGCCATCCATTGGGCTATGGAGTCATGAAAGGGAATTACTTGCATAACAACTAACCAAGGTTTCCATAGGGAAAGTCATATATACCAAATGATCTTTTAGATAGATGGTGAAATGGAACATTAAGGAGTGATAATGAAAGAAGGAAAGAAACCAGATTTCTGTCTGGAGATCAGGTCAGATATCATTTAAATCTAGACCTGCTTTGACATACTCAGAGGAAACTCTCAATGAAGACACAAAGGATAGCTTAAGATCAGATCAGAGGTCATCTAACTCCAGGCCTACTTCAACATACTCTCAAAGGAAAAATAGAGTTAAGATTTAACACAGAACTAGGCCTAATATCAAAGAAGGACTTTCAACCTCGACTGCTTTTGACACTAGCTCGAAGGGATCTTAGAAAGGACAATCTGTTGGAAAAAGGACCCCAGTGGATAGGGCTTACACTAAATCCTTGGTATCCCAATTCTTCTAGCTTAAACCCAACAAGAACATCTAAGCAACAAACCCCGAAATCACACATCAATAAGCATGGGCTGGACCAACATATTTAACTAGTTAAATTGCATGAATTTGCTCTTAGATACACATTAAGCAGAAAACATCAAAGACAAGAAGAGTAGTGGGCACTAGGGTACCATGCAAGGGTATATCCTAAGCCTGATTTACTGATTCTTATCAGAGAAAAATGGACAGTGTGATTTAAATGGAATAAGACAATGTAGTAAGGGAAACAACACCCGTAATATAGACCAGGATCCTGTGAAATTCCATGTTCAATTGATGTGCAAAACCAGTCACATACACTAAGCTCAATGGCTGATACAGTCCCAAATTTCTCCTCCCAGCCTACTGAATTACAGACTACTCAGCTACTTCCCCCCAACAACTGTTCTAACAGTCAAATGAATCCCTATAACTAACAAAAACAACAACCATATGTTCTTCGGGGTTCTTATAGGAAAATGAAATAACAGGAGTAGATGTGAATTAAATTGACTCATTAAGATAGAGTGGAAGCAGAAGGTAGAGCCCACTCTGCTTAATGGCTCTGCATTGCTGTATGTACTGTGTAGTATGGTCTGGGAGTCTTTGTCAGGTTGATATTGACCTTAGATGTGTTCTTTGAAGTCCTTCTGGCTGTTTTGTACTCTGCGCTGCCTTCCGAAATGAGTGACTAGGATGGAAAGGTCTGCAAGTCTCCATGCTTCATAATTGTGGTCCTGACAATCTTTAAGAAGTTTCTGTCAGTGAAATGGCTTTTAGGAGCTCAAGGAGGCATAGAGACTTTTGTCGGAAGGTGTCCTTTCTGAGAAAATGTACTGTTGACATTAAACACAGATATGGCTTGTTTCATGTGTGCTTTAGTCTTCAAACTGTGCCTTCTTCCTTTGAAAATGGGATCACAATCGTTAATCTTCAATAATAAGCGGTAATCCCTTTAATCTGTCTCTACTAATTTGTTTTGTTGGTACTGTAATGGCTTCTTTGCGCTTCTCAGTCACAGCGGCTATGACTGTGGAGGCAGAGTGAATTTTCCACTCTCTAATCCCTGCACAAATGCAATAAAATTATTAGAAAAAACTAGGGAAGTGGTGGAAAAAATGTTGTGGAGGCTTGTGGAATGGTGGCAGAATGATGAAGGTAGCGAGAAAATGGATGAAAACACTGCAGAATGGTGAAGAAACAGGGTTAATGAAGGTATGGTGTAAGGTAGGTTTCGGGCTGTCCGATTAGAAATGGCACCAGTGATCAACAATCAGGATTTACCGGTGAAACACCTTTTAAGCGGAAGAAATAGGATTTAATGTAAAAACCAAAATTTTAATGTTTGGATTATTTAGAAATAAAAACAATCAAAATGAATGAACGTCGGGCGCCTATGATGGTGGGACCCGGTGGGCGGAGGGTGATTAGCTTTGGACCACTGGATCTTAGGAGGAGATCAACGACAGAGGTTAACTAGTGAAGTTAATAGAAACTCTGATGAAGTAATATGGATGGGGGTGTGATGCAATGTGAGCCGTAGATATTGTTTGAACGGACGGTCATGATTGGATCGGGGAATCACAATCGGGGGAGGTAGAGGGTGGCACAGTTAAAAATTCTGATTGGCGATGGGCGATTGAGCGCCAACCATCCGATCCAGAACCAGATCGATGGCAGAGGTTAAATGGGTGGGGAAATAATGGAGGGCACAGCAGTCGAGCGGAAGAAATGAGAGTCGTTGGATCTAAGGGAACGAACGACGGGGATTGAATCAGGGGTCGGGGAAGCAAACTCAATCGCATCAGAAGAAACAGGAGTAACAAAGGGAAGGGTGCTCACGAAAAGCTTCGATTGCGACGACGATGGGTTAGTGCTGGCCGTCGAATCCCTTAAAGAGATTAACGTTGGATATTGCAGTGAAGTATCGGTAGAACAAAACTCGTCGCATCGAAAAAATTGCATTAACAAAGGAAATATGCCATCGTGAACACTCCAATTGTGATAAGCGCTCAAGGGCTTAGCACATGGCCTCGGCTCCCGGTCGCACAGTGGGGAAGTGGTTAAGGGGTTCGCCGAAAGGGGCTTAAGCCTCAAATGAAAAAAGGGCATTTTTAAGCCAAAAAGAGTGAGTTTCAAGGGACTTTTTAGCTTTTGGTAAAGGGGGAAAAGGGGTTTTAAGCCAGACAAAGGATATTATAAGGCTTAAAAAGGGTTTTAGGACAAGAGGGAGGGTCAATGGGGGATTTTGGAGGAACTTCTAAAGGGTAAAAAGGTGATGAAAACAGGGGCTTAGTGGGAATGAAAATAAGGGGAAATGGAGGCCTTTTTGGGCATTCTTCTTTCACAAAACAACAAAGCTTTTTAATTGGAAACAACAATGAGGATTCTTCAAAGGGAAAATACACAAAGAGGCTTCAAGAATGATATGTTTTTATGGGGAAATGTATTTCTTGAAGGCTCAAAAACATTTTAGCCACATGTTTGCTTGTCAAAAAATTCATAGGTGGCTAACAGATCCTTATCCCGATCGGACGGTCTGCGCTCTCCTCCATCGGCCACCGGCCATCACATTATCGCATTCCGTTCATCCAAGCCTTTTCACCTACCTTTCTCCAAAATGACCTGAACTGTCGATCCTCCTGATCGGATGGTCATCGCTCCATTGCTGCATCGTAGTTCACCCTTCCCCTTGCACCTTTCCTACTCTTGTGCAATTCCGTGATGTATTCTCCACCGTTGATCTCGATCCCGATCCAATGGTCCTCTGCTCATTGCACTTTCTCTCCCATCAACATCGACACATCGCAACTTCAAATTCCCTCCTCTCATACCCTCTTCCCCATTGATTGTCTATCCACCAAGTTCATCTCAACTGTCGATCTAATCTAGATCCGACGGCCATTTCTCAATCTCCCATATAATCCCGCCGGTCCCACCTAACCATGCTGGGCTTTTCATCATGTCCCCATTCAATCTCCACTGTTGATCCTCAAGATCCAACGACCCGCATTCCATTTCACACCCATTTCTCCATAACGGTCTAAAACCCATTTTCAACGTGAAATAGGTGGTTTTCCCAGGGACACGCGTCAACCACCGACCTGTATCACGTTCCCCCAGTCCCTTAACTGCTTACCGCCTCACATCACATGAAAACTGCTGCTGGTTTTCTGAAACCACTTTTTCATATCCCCTCGCTGCATTCATACTACCTCTACATCGCTTCTCCACCTCCGCTGAGCCCTCTGAAGTAGTTTAAGCCCCCGCGCAGGTTTTATTTAACAGGTTTTATTGTTTGTTGTAGGTTTTCATGGTGGTTAAGTTATAAAGCTGTCCCATAGCAGAAATCCAGTGGCAGGGCCAAGGATGACAATCCTTGGATTACAGACATGCAAAAAAGGGATGTTCAGGGTTGATTATTGTTGTTTATCAGTGTCTTATGGACACTGGTCAATAGAAAAACCTTCCAGCACCAGTTAAAGCCACCTGTACACAAAGGAAAACAAAGAAGATCAGTGAAAGTTAAAGGTTAAAGCATAAATCCAAAGATCAAAGGCTTAACCAACAAGTTAAGGATAAAGACAAAGACACAGTTTGAAGATAGAAGATGATCCAAGAAGGCCTAATACAGGCTTAAAAACACATTTTAAAGCTATATATCAGTGTTTAAAGGGATAAAAAAAGACAGATCAGTAGAAGAAAAGTCTCCAATGCAACATCTACAAAGCTACTTACTCCTCCGAAGAAATAAAAAAGGATGCCTGCAGTCTGCTTTACCTTTCAAAGACACCATCACAGCCATCCTGTTGAAAAGCCCTCTTTAAAACTGTCAGAATAGTTATTAAGCAAACATGGGGCTACAAAATCCAAAAATGACAGTTTGCGTGTCCCAGAGGTCAAACAGGGTACTTCAGACCAAGTTAGCTTCAAAGGACAAGCCTCAGAGTTATTACCAGCCTGCTAGTAGGTTTCGAATTCAACTAAAAGTAGCTGAAGTGGTACAAACAATTAATGCCATGATTATTAAGCAGAATGGGCATTCAAATACCTCTCCCACTCTTTCTTAATTAATATTTATTACCATTTCTACAACACTCTTCCTCTTTCACCTATATGTATTTACAGAAAATTCATTGTAAAAGGTTGGAAATTGTTAATTGTCTGAACTGTTATTGAGTAAGAGTTACTGAGTATTTGTAAAATAGTAGGCTGGGAAGAGAATTATTGGACTGTAAAAGTTATTGGACTCATAGTATGTAACTGGTTTTTCACATCAAATACACAAGCAGATTCACAGGATCCTGGTTTATATTATTGGTGATGTTCTTCTTACTGTAATTGCTATTCTCCTCATGTTTTTCACTTTGTTCATATTCTCTGATAAAGAGAAAAAAATATAGATTAGGATTTAATTCTAAAGTACCCTAATTCTAACTGATAAGCTTTATCTATATGTTTTATTCTAAATGTGTATTTGAGAATGATTTCAATATAGTATAACCAGTCAAGGAATGTTGGTGAGCCCATGTTTTGCTGAGTAGAACTTGAGATGTTGTTCTTGAATGATATTTTCACTGCATGCTAAGTACAATCCTAATCAAGGAAGTTTATGGTTAGCCCTGTCCCTTGTTTAGTCTTAAAAAGTTGTTTTGAAGATTTCCCTTAAGATTATTCCGAAAGCAGGCTAGGTTAAAAGTGCTTACCTGATCTTAGGTTCCTTTTATGGTTTATCTTAAATGTTTTCCCATTGAGAGTATGTCAAAAACAGGATTGCTATAGGGTAAACTGCTTGGGTGGTTGGTTTTCGTATATCCCTCTCAGGGCTTTCCAGTGCCTGAGGCAGACAGTAAGATTAGCTATGCTGTTCACAAAGATGGCATGAGTATGTTCATATTAGCTTGAAATAACTTGAAGGAATACAATAGAGAATTACCTCTTTGACAGTCTTGGAATCCCTTGGAGAGCGCTGTGCAGCAAAGTAAGAGTCCTTCTTCGCCGGCTTCAAATCTGAGACCTGCAATCAGTCAAAGCACCCGTGTAATTTTAAATATAACAAGTATCCTATCAATTAAATCAATATACTACAAACATCTAGATTATACACATCTGAGCCATTCATATCATACTAAGTAAATATTGAAACAACAATGATAACATTAAGCATTGAATGGACAAAACGAACACAGTTCTATTGATTTTGAAAGAAGGAGGATTACAACCATCGGTTGTACCAAGCCCTCCTCAGTCTCCCAATCTCTCTTCTCTCTCTAGTGAATAAGTCCAAGTCAACAAGCTCTCTAGGAGCCTCCTTGACTCTTGGCCTTCACAATGTCACACTATTCTCTATTCACAAGTATACAAGAACCTTGAGCAATCCTTCGACCATCAATTAAGAGCCTTCAGCTCCTTCTTATAGGAGAGGGAGAAAGCCATTGTTGCCCTTCTCTTTCCACTAGTTTGGAATGGAAAAAACTTAGATGTTTCTTTGATCTCCATGCTTTTTCCTCTTTTGGAGTTCAGTCTTCTATGGCAATGACCAATAATGAACTGGTGCTTCTGCAGTTTCCTTTGTGAACTGACTCCTTTGTGAGGGAAAGTCGGAGATTCAAATCATTCTCAGCGCTCTTTTCCCAATTCAAACTTAAAACACGGGTAACGCTTCCCTTCAGTGTAAACAGAGCATTTCCCTAGTCACTAACGTGGCCAATGCACTGCTTGCTTGCGTTATAACGCTCTTGTTCTGTTCTACATAGGCGTTACCCTGGCAGAAATAGGTTTAACTTAGGTCTTTATACTTCTTCCATATTTTTCTTCCCCTCTGAGCTGATGAAGAGGTGTTTTGACCTGTAACAGATGCCCCCTAAAGTGTGAGGTCAGAGACGAAGACGATGGCCGAAATACTTTATAATTTGTAGAGACAGAGAGAGATTGAAAGACTGAGGAAAACCTGAAACAACAAGATATGTCAGAAAATATAGTATTTGCCTAGAGTCGGGCATGTCCCATGCTCAGTAGCTTTAAACAACATGATTTCTCTAGAATAGAGATATGAAGAATCTGTCCACCAATAGGCACAATGTGGAAGTGTCTGTCATAACAGGATCAGGCTGAAGAAGCTATCTCCATAAACAATATCGCAGCTTGGGGAAGGGAACACAACTTTAATGGTGTAGCCTTTTGCCCCAAGGTATTGACCGTTGATTCACTTAAACTGCATATTTCTCAACATGTGAATGAAGGAGTTGTCGTCGAACATGTGAGAAATTGTCTGATTACCAGTCAATAATGAAAACTGTTAACAGACGCGAAGGTGGCCACCGATAATGATGATGGTCCCTAAGATGCCTAGTACAATCTAGCGAGTGTGAATAAAAGGAGTTGAAGTCGAACACTCGTAGAATCATTCGACCAAGAGCCAATGATGAAGACCCTTGATCAAACACAAGACTACTTGCCACTGATGTCTGCAAGTATCTGGGTACTGATGTGTTTCTGGATCAACTTCCTAGATAAGGTGTTGAAGTCGATAGGAAGTGATCTGTTGAGAGGTAGGCACTGAGGCGTCCTACATCGGTCAACACGAAAGCGTATTATTTTGTTGCCTTAGTTTTGATAGGAAAGTTCAAATGGACAATGAGACAGCAAATAATTTACGGCATAATGAGCAGTTTGGTTAATGCAGACAGTGATCATGAGATACGCAGACAATAGAAACACTCTAGCGGGTACTAGGCGAAATTTGAAGCGTATTGAACACCACAGAGTGTGTTAGGATTTTACCGGTGCGGGGACACTAGGAAATGAAGGCTAATACTCATAGATGGTAGGGTTCGGCTAACTACGAAAGATTTTTCTGGGAAGTGCCATGTTCAAGAATTTTACTACCAAATCGACCTTTTTTGAAAATGTAACAGAGGTAGTATCCATTTTGTCCAAATTTTTCCCCGTCTGATTAAGTTTAACGAGTCCAGCCGAGTAAAATTGGTGAATTTTTCATGTTTAGAGAGTCTGAAAAATGTCAGAAAAGACAACTCTGTGCCCCGTCTGATTAGGTTTAATTAGGCGATGAGCAAGCTAGTGATTTTCACTTGTTTGAGGAAGTCGAAAAATTTCATAAAAGACAACTCCATGTCTGTCTGATTAAGTTCGCAAGTCAGGCAAATCGCTTCGATTAATTTTCATATTTAAAATTAAAAATTAAAAAACGACTCATTAATTTACTATCATTAATTTACTGTCATGTCTTAAAGTTTCGAGCTTCAGCAAGCGGTAATAATGCGTGGCAAAGCAGTTCATTTTTAAATGGATTAGTGATCCATTTCAGATCGGAAAAGTGAGAAATCTATGTTCAATGGACGTCTACCTCATTTTGTTATGAGTACGAGGAGACAAGGTAAACTCAATATTCTTTGTGAAATTTTAACGAGTCCAACAAAGAAAACTCGGTACCTCCGTGAAATTTTAACGAGTCACGCGGAGAAAACTCGATATACTTTTTCTGTTTAAATAGCTTTTGAAAAAGAGGAAAAGAATGGCTCCTTGTTCTTTGTCTCAATAGTTTAACGAGTCTGACAAAGGTGACTCGGTATTTTTTCGGTTTTATGAGCGAGAAAAAGATTCCTAAAAAGAATGCTCAGTACTTCTCCATAGTTTTAATGAGTCTGAAGAATAAAACTCTAGGTTTTTCGGATTAACGAGCAAGAAAGACCAAAAATAACGCTCGATGCCAACTTCATGTAAGTTTAACGAGCCCGAAGAAGAGAACTCGAGGTTTTTCGGATTAACGAGCAAGAAAAATACCATAAAAAGAATGCTCGATAAAACATGAGTATGTCTGCACATAAATCTTGATCCCTTATTAGAATCATCAGTACCAAATCTCGAGAGTTGCGACATGCGTACAGTGAGGAATCACGACTTTTCCGACTGACGAAAGAGAGTTATGCCCCGGAATTTGCTATAAGAAGGTCAGAAGACATTCATTTTCACTGTTTTGAGTGCTGTGAAGAAGCTCTGGAGTACAAAAGGGGTGAAAATTTCAGCTGATGATTACGGTCAATCCGGGCAACAGTTTTCTATTCCGCGAGATCCAGGTAAGAGCTAGAACCTCCTGTTATCATTTAATTGCCAATTTTTTTAGTTTTTGCTGGTTCAAAATTAGGAAATTTTGAGGCCCTAGAAAAATATTTGTGCCTAACGCGGGTCAGGAGTACAATAGCCGCGTTAAACGCATAACCCGTGAGGGAAGTATGCGTTAGAACGCTCTGTTTTGTATTATCTCCCGCATTAGGTGCAACATGCTTTCTAACAATTCAATTTTTCCATTTTTGAAGTGGTCCAGGAAAATTTTAATCGGTTGGAAATGTTGCATTTGCAGGTGTTCAGCTGTTAATCATGAGTATCTGGCGAGAGAGAGATCATGAGCGGGAAGAACGAGAGATGGTGACAGATGCGGCAAGTTTAATGGCTCTCCGGAGATGTGGATTGCTTAAGTATGCCCGTTTAGAACTGATGAGGGGTTAAGAGGACCTCCTGAGGTGGCTGATCCAGTAGTGGAACGAGCGGCATCATGTCTTTCGGATTGGTGGCAACGAGCTCGCCATCGAAAAAGATGATGTTTACTTTTTGACCGGCTAGTCATGTCGTGGGGCGAGGCCCAATTTGACGGGGTATAGAGCTGACCCTCGTTCCACTACTGATTTGATCCATGCTCACTGCATACGTGGCACCCAGGCTGTGAGTAACCGGATACCTATTGCACAGGTGACTTTGAGACCCTTGCGGTCTATTCTATGGATGATTGTTCACTTGGCAGGTGCCAAGAGTCAGCATGTGGCAACCAAGGCTCAGATGCTTTTAGCCTTGGATTGTATGCAGCCTCAGGTTTTCGACGGGTGTGACGGTGCGGTCCGTCGGGTCCGAACAGAGCTTACTGCATGCAAGACTCGTACTCAAAGAGAGTTTGGGTACGGTACACTGATTTTTTATTTCATACTGGAGCGGATACCACTGATGAGGCCCAGGATCCCTACAGCGCCATTGGGTCCACGCGAGCCGAGGCAGGCTCGGTGGGCCACTTTGCTTCCACAGACTGGAGAGGGTCCCGTCCGTCACTGTTTTGATGAGGGATTTTTTGATTGGATGGACTCTCAGATCATCATGATTGAGAATTATCCCTATGCAGGGATGAAATTCACAGGCGATCCCGAGTTAGTCTTGCCCCCTGGCACCCAGTGGGGGCCCGATGGTAAGAAAAAATTATCAATGCTTTTCAAAGAAGTTTTTGTTTTTTAGCTTTTGAATGTTTATGTAAAAAAAAAATTTGTTTTTAGAAAGGGGTGAAAATTTAGTTTTAACATGAAACTTTTGCTTGCTTGACACAGATGTGGCACCTATCCGTCCAGCTGGGGCCCCTCGCTATGCACGGCGAGGATTGCAGCTACCCGGGGCTGGCACACCTGTAGAGGATGCGGAAGCCGGCGACGACGATGATACCCAAATTTTACATGAAATCTCCAGGAATCTGGAGGGTCTGAGCATGGGTATACCGCTGCTTCCTATGCAGGAGGTTCCAGTTTGTCTGCAGCGGCATACTGTGGGTGTGCCGGAGAGATACCTGGTTCCTCTTAGGAGGATAGCTAGAGCAGTTGTATGCTATTATGAGCATCAGGCTTAGTCGGTGGAGTAGATGTATTAGTGTCAGAGCATGGCTTAGTGTAGCCAAATTTTGTAAAACACCCCAAGTTTTGGGAGATTTTTTCTTTTTGATGTTTTCTGTGTACTGGACATGACATATGTATATATATATATATATATTTTTGGCGATTTTGTGTTTTTTAAATTTTTATGTATTTTTTGATGGGATAAAAATATACGTACTCATGAGTAAATCTTTTACAATAAATGTGACAAATGCCAATCTAACACATAATTTGCCAAAGAATCGGCTAATGCATTAAATTCTCTAGGAACGTGTTCAAATGTGATTGTTTGAAATTGACGTTCTAAAATTCGCACTCGTAAAAAACAACGTAACAACACAGGGTGGCGGACACGGTAATGATTGTTTAACTGCATAATGATGAGTTGGGAATCTAACCTGACCACTAAATCGGAGATGTCACGAGATGCCGCTTCCGTGAGGAGTTGGATCATTGACATGTACTCGGCGACATTGTTGGTGGCGTTACCCAGGAAGATCCCCCCGGAACCAATAAGGTTCGACTCAGGAGTATAGAGAACCCAAGCAGCTGAAGCAATGTGTCTAGTGTGACGACTAGCATCGTCTGCATACCCGACGTATGATAACGAATGTGATGACATCTGTGCGAAAGAAAAATATTACATGAGAAAAACACCTTAAACCAAACAAATAATCCAGAAGCATCAAAATAAAAATAGGCAAAACTTATATACATAAAATTACAAAGCATATGCCTAGTGCGAAACTAGGCAAAATACTTCTTCAGATAGAGCCCGTTGCGGGGCTCCTCGAGTGGAATTCCATTACAGTCCTGTAGTTCGTAAGCTCCTTTTGAGAGGGCTTTAGTAACGATGTAAGGACCGAGCCATAAAGGTTGGAGTGTTCCTGCCCCCAAGAGGTCATGTTTTTGATCATAAAGTAGAACAAGATCGCCCTCTTGGAAAGAACGAGGCTTGACAGATTTGTCGTATTGAGCTTTAACTCGGCGCTGGTGAGCTTCGAGTGCTAATGTAGCATCTCGACGAGTTTCGTCCAAATGATCGAGTGAGAGCAAGTGCTCTTCTGTGGTGGTGGTGCCAGGCAGGAGCTCAATGGTGAGTTTGAGTGATGGGATTTCGCACTCGATTGGAAGTACTGCTTCCAGGCCGAAAGCAAGTTGGAAAGGTGTGATATTTGAAAAGCAATATGGAATATTTTCCATGATACCTGTCTTGACCGAGATATCAATGAGTAGCGTCTTGGAAAGATTACCCATGTTCCCTTCTGAATCGATAGTGTGGACATTCGTATAAGAGGAGGGAACTATCTCAGGTTGGTCAAAAGACGGGATTTCAGTTTTTATCGCCTCCGAATCAATCGTCGAAGCACGATGGTGGAACTCTCCCCAAGGTCGTTCTTCTAATGACATGATCTCTCGAATAGCTTCGTCTGTAGGCCAGACTTCATTGAGGAGATCCTTAGAGAGAGCTTTTATGGGAGAGAGGCTTGTACCTGCGGTCGAAACCATATCAGTGGAGGGTTCAGATGCAGTTTAGATGGCTTGGTAAGCCAACTCAACCGGCGAAAGCGGCATTTGATCTCCATAGGAATCAATATCTGAAGGTGCCGGGATGATCCATGGGTCGATAGAGCCATCCGAAGAGGTGGATATCATTGCAACCGTGTTTGGGATCTGTGGCGGCGGTAGAGGAAAACAACCCAGTAGGGAAGATGCCTTCAGAAGACCGGTACCGATACTGACGTAAGAGTCAGGGACACCTCCTATTAAGGGTACAGAGCTACTTGGTAAAGTGGAATAATCAGGGGTGCAGAAGGATAGTTGATCGACCATGACTATTTTCCCATCCAATGGAAATAGGATGAGTCGGAAGACCGAAGACACGATGGCGGTCATAGCATAAGACCAACTGCGACCGAGCAATAGATTATAGTCGAGATGACGCTCTACGACTTCAACGTCCACGTTTACCATTTTCCCACTCAAAGTGATGGGAAAGCTAGCAAGGTATCCTTTTGGTAGGAAAGTGTGGCCATCGAAAGCTTTGAGGGAATTCGATGGCGGGGTTAGAGTAGGAGAACCTAAATTCAGCCAGCAAGCTTGTGACATAATGCAGGTCGAAGCACCTTCGTCTATGACAGTGCGATGGATGGGTCTCCCTTTCGACACAACCTACACCAGGAATGCGAGTTGATGTGAGAGGTGAGGTTTGGCCTTTTCCATATCAAAGACTGCTAGCATGGAATCCTGGGGATCTATTCCACCAATGGCCGAAAGCAAGGCTTTCCTTTGTGCTGGACAGGTTTGTAATACTTCAAGTGCAGACATAGCTGACGGTGCCTGCGCCAAATCTTCTACAATATTATAGTTTTGGGCTGCACGTGCAGAGGTATTATGAGTCGTGCGTCGAAGTGTCCCTTTGGGGGGACGAATTACAGGTTCAACAGTAGGCCTTTCGATATGTAAATCGTTGGGCGGCGGCGGATTGGAACTAGTTCCCGGTTCCTGAGCATCTATGGTAGGAGTTCCATAAAGCTTGGTGCGAGTTTGAAGGTCAATACTCTCGATGCCATAAATGGCAGATGGTCCTTCGCCGGAAGGATACGAACCACCATTGCCCCGTTGATGGGGTTGTGGCGGATTGTCAACCATATGTTGATGTTGCTGCTGTTGATTGGGGAAAGGATTGTGAAGAACGACAGGTGTTCTCCCAGAATCCTTGTTAGCAATAAAATCGGTGCATTCCTGCAACCGAGGACATTTGTATGTCAAGTGGTCCTCCGCACATATTTTACAAGGAAATTTCATGGGTTTATCCTTTCCTTTTTCATTTCTAGCAGCATTTTTCTGATTAGAGTTATTATGATTATCAGACTGCTCTTCCGAAGAAGATGTTTTCTTCTTATTCTTCCTATTTTTCCCGCTAGGTTTTTGTGAGGTTTGCACCGAATTTACCTCAGTGGAAGGGAGAGGAGTCGTTTGGTGGGGGGTGGTGGTAGCCGAGGATTCCTGGGAGGTTTTCCCCCGAGACTGATTGGTGGCTACACCAGAGATCGTGCCAACGAGACCATCGGCATGAGCTCCGGTTTTCTGACTAGCCGGAGGATTTGGGTTACTAGGGGCATGGGGGAGCAGATCGTAAAGCGTGCCGGATTGTGAATAGATTAAATCCAGGTGTTGGGCACGACGAATACATTGATATTTTGTTACTGCACTAGAAAGGCCAATGTCTTTAGAGATGTGGGGTAAAAGAGACTTGCAAAACCAATTGGCCAAGAGATGGTCCGGTATTGGCGCTTTGACGAGCCTCCTCCTACGTCTCCATTCATGAATATGGTTGGAGATGTGGGTGGCGGTGTCTTGGCGCAGCGATGTTAACAATTATGTTCTGGTTTCCACTCTAATTGGTAGTTGGAAGTTCTTTAAGAACTCCGTCGCTAAAGCGCCAAATGTATTGATGGTGGCACGTGGTAATTCAATGTACCACTTGGCGGCATTGCCTGTAAGGGTGCGGGAAAACAGTCGAAGTCGGACACTCATCTACCATGGAATTGGATATGGACCACAAATGGAAGGTAGTGATGTGTGCGGCTGGGTCGTCCCCATGCTTCCCGTCGAACTTCGGCATATCGGAAGGAATCTTATGTGGTATTGGAGGCCAAAGCGAGTTGTGGTTGATGGGGTCGTTCGTCAGCTTATGGATGTCAGGTATGTCCAAAGCTGCCAAGAATGGCAATTGTGGATTTTCGATCTATAAAAGCGATGTGTTGACCTTCATGATATAGGGTTTGTATCATGTGTTCCCAGAAGGAGGTAATTGGGACTTTAATCAAAGCCTCCTTAGGCGGAAGGAGTAAGGAACATAAGTTTACTGTCCACTTAGGCATAGTGTATTGAAGAAGAAAAGCGGAGTTGGTTGCCCCAGGCATAAAGTGCCCTCCCACTCAGGTGGAGGTTGGGGTTGGATTAGTCCAAAAGGTTGGATGCAATAAGTTTCCCGGAGAACTCATGGTACTTGCATATTTGGCAGCGGTATAGATCCTACCCCTATGTTTGAACCACTTAAGGGGATAGTATTTACAATGGGTTGTCCCCATTTGTTTCTAAGTTACATGGAAATGTTCTACTGCAGTGTAGTGCAGTGTAGTGGCCAGGGGGTTTGAACTCAGCAGAGGGTTCCAGGCTAGGCAGTTTGCTAAGGGGCACCGTATTAGGTGCTGGTGGAGAATAAGTGATTACAACGTGGTTGATGAGGTAAGTCCTGAAGGTTCGTTAAACTCTCATTGATTTAATGACCATAGGGTTGGGGGTAGGCATATGTTGACTACTGGGGTTACCCAGTAATGGCATGGAACTGACCACTGGCGGGGAGGATGGTGGCGAACCAGGGATGGTTGCCATTGGCATCGTCCCTGTGGATGCCGGTGGTGAAATAGATGTTGGTGTGGCCGCAGACATATTTGGGCGTGGTGGAATCTGTACTATCACAGGTCCTAACGGATCAGTGAGCGGAGGATTGTAATTAGGTACAACGCCTTCAGTGAAAGGGTCCTCTGGGAGTTCCGGCTGATAAGGGTCTATGTGATAATCCAGATTAGTCAGAGGAGACTGCTCTTCCGTAGAAGGCCCGGGTTCACCAAGGTTCAATCTTTCCTCTAGGGTGAGAGGAGGTAGACCTTGCTGTCGTCGAGACAGACGGCGTGGGTCAGGGGACGCCACGGTGACCAGTTTAATTTTAAAAAATTTTAAAATATGATGTATTATGAAGTCTCAAATGACAGTAACCACACACCTACTAAAAAGAAAAGACTCTCTAAAATCAATCAGCAAGCAGCCAGAATAGGGTGCCCTGTCTGAGTACTACCGCTCACTGGTGATGAAATCCAGTATCACAATAGCATACAGAGAGGGTTGGTCGAAAGTACAGTTACGGTCACTCTAGAGCTTCGCCCGAACCTCAGACGATAGGTGTAAGCACTCTCGTGAAGATGAGTACCCTCCTAAAGACCGAAGACAGAATGGGTTCGTCTGTTTCAGGTACCAGGACAGCCCGTCCCAGTCACCTTGTGTAAGTCCCTAAAAGTATGGCCACTAAGGATACCTCAAATCACAGACATCATCAGGGGGGTCCACGGTCAAGGACAGTGTGCTATATGGGCAGAATACCCAGATCCCCGATCTAGTTTCGACATCCCCGAAGGGAACCCCAATATATAACACACCCACAGGATGCAGTCGAAGGCGGGCTACCTTCTAGTGCACCCAAGTGTTGTCTCGCGCCGAGCTCCGGTAAAGGAACGGTCCCAATAATGTGAGTGCAGCAGGATTTCACTCGTTAATGACTCTAGTTTTCAAGTTTGGAGATCTTGGGTAGTTTTCTCACTTTCCTAACCCAAGATCCTAGCCTGAACTACTGTTTGTGTGAGCTCAAAAAAGAGTTATTAGATTGATTTTATTATCGCTTTGTTTTTAGTGTACTTTGTTATTAGTCTTGCGGAGGGGGAATGGACGTATGAAGTATAGTGAGACTCTGACTCAAGAAACCATGCAAAACATGCTCTAAATATTAAATTCAATGAAGAGTGTTTCTACAAGGAGAGGTTTCTTTTTCAATCATCCATGCACCAACATGTAAATAACACAGCTCAACTTTTAAGATTCAGACTTCTATCTACCTCTTTTAACAGTCTGTGAACTAAACTTTCAGAATAAACTCAGCTAAATGCAAAAAAAAAAAAAAAAAAATCTCTTTTAAAAAGTAAATGTTTTGCACACTAACTAAATAAGAGAAACAAATAATCAATGCCAGCTTAGCAGACAAGCACAGGGATTCAGTCAGTGAAAGGTACTGGTGGCCAAAAAACTCTACAGCTAAAACACAGTCACAGTAGTGAACAGCAAGGTTTTTGGCTGAGTAACGCTCTGTCTGTGAGAAAATACAGCGTTATAACGCACTGTATTTAAGCCTAGACCGCGTTATAACGCACTGGATAAACTGCATAGGTCGCGTTAACCAGGGAAAAGCTCTTCAGTTGGCCAGACAGGAACAGGATTGAACTCTGCAAGCGTTTGGTATGTCTACTGGGCATCAAAAAATGGTCGGAAGGATATTGAATAGAGGAGAGAAGAAATGAAGGGAAAAATAGTTCGGAAACTATGGGGACACTCCCCAGCGGAGTCGCCAATTCTGCTATAGGGTAAACTGCTTGGGTGGTTGGTTTTCGTATATCCCTCTCAGGGCTTTCCGGTGCCCGAGGCAGACAGTAAGATTAGCTATGCTGTTCACAAAGATGGCATGAGTATGTTCATATTAGCTTGAAATAACTTGAAGGAATACAATAGAGAATTACCTCTTTGATGGTCTTGGAATCCCTTGGAGAGCATTGTGCAGCAAAGTAAGAGTCCTTCTTCGTCGGCTCCAAATCTGAGACCTGCAATCAGTCAAAGCACCCGTGTAATTTCTAATATAACAAGTATCCTATCAATTAAATCAATATACTACAAACATCTAGATTATACACATCTGAGCCATTCATATCATACTAAGTAGATATTGAAACAACAATAATAACATTAAGCATTGAATGGACAAAACGAACACAGTTCTATTGATTTTGAAAGAAGGAGGATTACAACCATCGGTTGTACCAAGCCCTCCTCAGTCTCCAAATCTCTCTTCTCTCTCTAGTGAAGAAGTCCAAGTCAACAAGCTCTCTAGGAGCCTCTTTGACTCTTGGCCTTCACAATGTCACACTATTCTCTATTCCACAAGTATACAAGAACCTTGAGCAATCCTTCGACCTTCAATTAAGAGCCTTCGGCTCCTTCTTATAGGAGAGGGAGAAAGCCATTGTTTCCCTTCTCTTTCCACTAGTTTGGAATGGAAAAAACTTAGATGTTTCTTTGATCTCCATGCTTTTGCCTCTTTTGGAGTTCAGTCTTCTATGGCAATGACCAATAATGAACTGGTGCTTCTGCAGTTTCCTTTGTGAACTGACTCCTTTGTGAGGGAAAGTCGGAGATTCAAATCATTCTCCGCACTCTTTTCCCAATTCAAACTTAAAACACGGGTAACGCTTCCCTTCAGTGTAAACAGAGCGTTGCCCTAGCCACTAACGTAGCCAATGCACTGCTTGCCTGCGTTATAACGCTCTTGTTCTGTTCTACATAGGTGTTACCCTGGCAGAAATAGGTTTAACTTAGGTCTTTGTACTTCTTCCATATTTGTCTTCCCCTCTGAGCTGATGAGGAGGTATTTTGACCTGTAACAAGGATAGGTTAAAAGTCCTTACCTGATCTTAGGCTGCCCTTTTTTTTCTTACATGTTTTCTCCTTTCACCACATTTCTTAAGGTTCCATACCACAAAATCAACTTAAAATATCTTCTGATATAAATGACTTGCCCTATGAAAATCCTTGAATTGTTGTTGTGCAAGTAAACCCTTTTATGCCTCCATAGCCCAATGGTTTAGCACTATTTTTTGACCTATCTTCCCATGCTGAAACATCCTTCCACTTATTTCTTCCTTCACTTCACATGACCTTCTCATTTAATGATTCCCAACCAAAACAAACAAACAAACCCCCTTGTATTTCATAACTAGCCTAATATCATATCATAAGCCTTAAAGCACATCCTTCTAAAACATTTATATAGAGAGATCCCTCCTTGAATCTACGAGGGCTACATCCTAGGATTCCAAAGTGGTTCTGATGTTGCCTTGTCATTTGGTATGCCAATCTGCCAAATCGTAGGACCCCAACATAATGGCGACTCCGCTGGGGAATTCTAAGTAAATTGCATCTTAGGCATCCTTAGGAGCTCAGAAGACCCACAACAGCCTTAGATTGGTAGTTAATTAATGATGGTGGACAACAACTCATCTTAAAACATTTAAAATCATCCACCTGGTGACTCCACAACTCCTAAAAGACCAAAATACTTCACTGGTGATCAATAGGCCTACTGATTACCCCTTGTTTTACAAATTAATCCACTGGTAGAAGACCTCAAACTGGTTGAATAGACACGGTGACCTCTTTTATGATATACAAACATGATTCTGAGGATACAAGGAAGATATGCCCCAATGAGTAGAGATCATATCCCTGTGATCTTGCATAAGATTCCCCAAGTGTTTTGGGATGATAACCTTCCTGTTTTTCAAGGTGAAAAGTTTGATGACCCATTGTTACATCTCATCAGATTTCATATACATGTATGGAAGATAAAGACTGAATGGAATGAAGACTACCTTATGAAATTTTTCATGTTAACATTAGAAGGAAAGGCAAGGGATTGGTATGAATGGTTAGAACCTAAGAGCTTGTTTTCTCTAAAATACATGCACCAAGAATTTTATGAAAATTATAAAGAAAACTCTCATCCTTATCATGGGTTGAAAACTGTTGTGATCAATCTCATAATATCATTCAATACCTTATAGACAATTATGAGGATTTGATAAACATGCATCCTGAAGATCTATTGAAAGCCATTTAGGACTTTCATACTCAACATAGTGGCCATTCCACATCCCAGCATAACAAAGATCAAATCACTCCACTAATAGAAGACCCTAAATAATTTTCAAAAATGGAATCAAGTTTCATAGTAGAGGCTCGCTATGAAATATCAAAAAAAAATTATCAGAGTTGCAAACTGATGACCTTTCAAAGGTTGTTCTCCTCATTTCAAAGAAACAAAATGTTAACCCTAAGTTTATGAAATTTTTTCTAGAATCGGTGGTTGAAAGGTATGAAACTGAGATTGAAATTTTGAATTCACAAGAACAATCATACCAATTCAAGGACCCCAGAGAATTTTTGGAAAGTCTCCCTCCCCCTAAGGAAGAATAAATTTCACTACTTTTGATGTGCAGGAAGAGGATGATTGTGCTTTCAAGAGCTACACTGAAGATGCAGTGAACCAAGCTATCTGGGATGTAGACAATCAATCAGTCATAGGAGGCCCAGAAGATGAAAGTCCACATCAGATTTTTGTTGATCCTATATTAGAATACATGGAGGCTCTGATGAACTCAAATTCACAAGCATGGATTCTTTGCGAAGGCCCAACACAGCAGAGGTTTTCACCACTAGTGGCGGCCATGGTTTTGAAGACCCACATTCAAAGTACCCTATGGTTATCTTTGACAAGCAGTCAGATTTTCTACCCTTTTTTGTTACTGATTAACTGGATGCAATGGCACTATTGTATCATATAAAACAACAGAGATTTCCAGGATAGATTAGGGTAGGTAGGAATGTCAATAAAGCTTAGCCTGTGAGCATTTAGTTAGTTTTTGTTTTTTTCTTTGAAAGAAAAATTGAAAAAATACAAAAACAATTGAAAAGAGAAAAGAGGGCAGATATAAAAGAAGAAAGGTACAACCCCATACCAAAAAGGAAGAAGAAAATCTGAAAGTGTGCAAGCCTAAATTACACTACTAAGAGAAGCACTGCTATCTAGTCATATAGCTTAATCATGACTAGATAGATTTCAATTTACTGATGATAGGTTAGTGAAGAAGATTTGCCAAACTGTTTAATCTTGGCTTATTAGTAGATTAGATTAGGATAGAAAATAATGCTTCAAACATGCTCAAAATGTGAACCAAAGAATAAAAAAGAATGTCTCTAATAAAATCAAAACCTAAGCCAAAGATACAAAGAAGACTGGTTCTAACATGCTAAAAACTTGAACCAGGAAATGAAGAGGAAGATAACTGAAAGAGATCAAAATCAGAGCTGAAAGAAAGAAGGAAGGACTCTCATTGTTTTAAGATCTTAAGCCTTCCAAATTTTGTTTTACTTTCTGCAAATGAAGATCTATGTGTAGTTTGTTTTTTATGTCATAGACATCACAACAAATCAGATAGCTCTATCCTGGTTTGACTGTGTTTTCAATTTCTGTTGTAGAATATAGAGAATAAAATTTGTCAAATAGCTTAATCCTGACAGATAGTAGTTAGGTAGAGAATTTTTGAGTCCAACTGTTTAATCTAGACTCATGGAAGTTAGAAGGGTAGATTTAGCTTAGTTTCCTGCTTTCAATAAAAGAATAAAATGTTGATGTCAAAAGGTTTGCAAGTCCAAGTGCACCTTAGAAAAAAAAAATGTTAGGAAAAGTAGGTTGTCTAGGTAGTTGTTTGTGGAAAATTGATTTGTTATTATCTAATGATTGATCATCTTTTCCATCAGCATGATCAAAGAATAAAGAGGATTTTCAAAGTGCTGGACATTGATCTACATTCCAGAGATTATTTCTGAGGTTCTTGACACCTCCAAGGAGTTTCCATCCCCAATTTGGAGTCGCTGTTAGCCATCTATAAATTTTTCATATACTATGATGGCTAAAACAGGTCTTAGTCTTCAAGAAACAAATTTGAAGAAAATCTGTGACTTCTTGAAGCCTTTCTATGTCTATTTTTCCAAAGGATCCATATCACTGATGTCTTCACAAAGCCCTGCTGTTATCGTGAAGAAAATTGTTTTTAGACTCATGCTCCATCTTTTCCCCTCTCAAAAATCCCTCATTTATCCCTCATTTCCTCAAAAATCCCTTTAAAACTTGTAAAATCCCTCTTATAAGGTTTAAAAACCCTTCTTTTACCCTATCGGAACCTTTAAAAACCTTTAATGAGCCGGTTTTTGGCCTATTTTCTAAATTTGTGTTCTAAGCACCTTTCGGTTTAGCCCCCAGCCCATTTTCCCACAATATAACCCGGACCGCGACCATCGGCTCAAGTCTTAGCCCCTTTTGCACTATCGGACGTCGCTCTGCCCTTTTTTCCCTTTGTTTCTTCATTATTTCCCCCGCGCGATGGTTTCACTACCGAGTAAATCTCTGCTATTGATCTCGCAGATCCGATGGCCATCAGCGGATCGTTCCATCGCAAATTGTTCTTTCGCCATTCCTTTTTCCCTTCTACCTTCCTTTCCTACCAATGGCCAATCCTCCGATAAGATCTGGACCGCCCATTTCCGCCAAGATACGACGGCTCTCGCTTTTCATTTTCTTTGCTTTCCTTCACATCGGCGCATCGCAGCTCTTGTTTCCCCCTTCTCCTAGCATTTTCTTCCGTCGATGGCCGATCCCCTGAGTAAATCTCAGCCGTTGATCCTTATCCCGATCCGATCGTCCTCCGTTCATCGCATCGCCCCTTCGCTCTTCAGTGTTCCCTTTTCCCTTGTCCCCTGAACCTTTTCTCTGTCAATATGCAAAGCTCCAATTGAATCCTAGATATTGATCCTTATCCTGATCAGATGGTATGTGCTCTCCTCCATCGGCCATCGTACATCGCATTATCACATTCCACTCGTCCAAGCCTTTCTGCCTACCTTTCTCTGAAATGACCAGAACCGTCGATCCTCCTGATCGGATGGTCATCGCTCCATTGCCGCATCGCAGTTCACCCCTCCCCTCGCACCTTTACTGCTCTTGTGCGATTCCATGATGTATTATCCACCATTGATCTCGATCCTAATCCAACGGTCCTCCGCTCATCGCACTTGCTCTCCCATCGGCATCGGCACATCGCAATTTCAAATTCCCTCTTCTTAGACCCTCTTCCCCACCGATTATCGATCTGCCGAGTTCATCTCAACAGTCAATCTAATCCTGATCCGATGACCATCGCTCAATCTCCAATATAATCTCACCGGTCCCACCCGACCGCGCTGGGCTTTTCATCATGCTCCCATTCAATCTCCACCGTTGATCCTCACGATCCAACGACCCACATTGCATTTCGCACCTGTTTCTCCATAATAGTATAAAACCCATTTTCAACATGAAATAGGCGGTTTTTCAGTAGAATCACATCAACCAGCAGCCTGTATCACATTCCCCCAGTCCCTTAACTGCTTACCACCTCACCTCACGTGAAAACCATTGCTAGTTTTCTGAAACCACCTTTTCAATTCCCCATCGTTGCATTGGCACTACCTCTGCATCGCTTCTCCACCTCCGTTGACCCCTCTGAAGCAGTTTAAGCCCCTATGCAGGTTTTATTTAATAGCTTTTAATGTTTGTTATAGGTTTTCATGGCGGTTAAGTTATAAAGCCGTCCCACAGAAAAAACCCAGTGGCAGGGCCAAGGATGACAATCCTTGGGTTACGGACATGCAAAAAAGGGATGTTCAGGGTTGATTATTGTTTTTTAGCAACGTATTATGGACACTGGTGAATAGAAAAACCTTCCAGTGCCAGTTAAAGCCACCTGTACACAAAGGAAAACAAAGAATATCAGTGAAAGTTAAAGGTTAAAGCATAAATCCGAAGATCAAAGGCTTAAACAAAAAGTTAAGGATAAATAAAAAGACACAATTTGAAGATAGAAGATGATCCGAGAAGGCATAATATAGCCTTAAAAACAAATTTTAAAGCTAAATATCAGTGTTTAAAGGGCTAAACCAAGATACATCAGCAGAAGAAAAGTCTTGAATTCCACATCTACAAAGCTATTTCCTCCTCTGAAGAAATAAAAAAGGACACCTGCAGTCTGCTTTACCTTTAAAAGACACCGTGAAAACCATCCTACTGACAAGCCCTCTTTAAAACTGTCAGTACAATTATTAAGCAAACATGGGGCTACAAAATCCAAAAATGACAGTTTTCTTGTCCCAGAGGTCAAACAGGGTACTTCATACCAAGTTAGCTTCAAAGGACAAGCCTCAGAGTTATTACCATCCTGCTAGTAGGTTTCAGATTCAACTAAAAGTAGCTAAAGTGGTACAAACAATTAATGCTATGATTATTAAGCATAATGGGCATTCGAATACCTCTCCCACTCTGTCTTAATTAATATTTATTACCATTTCTGCAGCACTCTTCCTCTTTCACCTATATGTATTCACAGAAAATTCATTATAAAAGGTTGGAAAATTGTTAATTGTCTGAACTGTTATTGAGTAAGAGTTACTAAGTAGTTGTAATATAGTAGGCTGGGAAGAGAGGTATTGGACTGTAAAAGTTATTGGACTCAGAGTATGTAACTGGTTTTGCACATCAAATACACAAGCAGATTCACAGGATCTTGGTCTATATTATTGGTGATCTTCTTCTTACTGTAATTGTTATTCTCCTCATGTTTTTCACTTTGTTCATATTATCTGATAAAGAGAAAAAAATATAGATTAGGATTTACTTCTAAAGTACCCTAATTCTAACTGATAAGCTTTATCTGTATGTTTTCTTCTAAAATTGTGTTTGAGAATGATTTCAATAGAGTATAACCAGTCAATGAATGTTGGTGAACCCATGTTTTGCTGAGTAGAACTTGAGATGTTGTTCTTGAATGATATTTTCACTACATGCTAAGTAGATTCCTAATCAAGGAAGTTTATTGTTAGCGCCGTCCCTTGTTTATTCTTAAAAATATATTTTGAATATTTCCCTTAAGAGTATTCCGAAAGCAGGCTAGGTTAAAAGTGCTCACCTGATCTTAGGTTACTTTTTATGTTTATCTTAAATGTTTTCCCATTGAGAGTATGTCAAAAGCAGGATAGGTTAAAATTCCTTACCTGATCTTAGGCTGCCCTTTGTTTTCTTACATGTTTTCTCCTTTTGCCACACATTTTAATGTTCCATACCACAAAATCAACTTGAAAGATATTCTGATATAGATGACTTGCCCTATGAAAATCCTTGAATAGTTCTTGTGTAAGTAAATCCTTTTATGACTCCATAGCCCAATGGTTTAGCACTATTTTTTGACCTATCTTCCCATGCTGAAACATCATTCCACTTATTTCCTCCTTCACTTCACATGACCTTCTCATTTAATGATTCCTAACCCAAACAAACAAACAAACCCCCTTGTATTTCATAACTAGCCTAATATCATATCATAAGCCTTAAAGAATATCCTTCTAAAACATTTATATAGAGAGATCCCTCCCTGAATCCAAGAGAGCTAGATCCTAGGATTCCAAAGTGGTTCTGATGTTTCCTTGTCATTTGGTATGCCAATCTTTCAAATCACAGGACCCCAACATAATGGCGACTCCGCTAGGGAATTCTGAGTAAATTGCATCTTAGACATCCTTAGGAGCTCAGAAGACCCACAACAGCCTTAGATTGGTAGTTAATTACTGATGGTGGATAGCAACTCATCTTAAAACATTTGAAATCATCCACCTGGCGACTCCACAACTCCTAAAAGACCAAAAGACTCCACTGATGATCAGTAGGCCTGCTGATTACCCCTAGTTTCACAAATGACTCCACTGGTAGAAGAGCCCGAACTGGTTGAATAGACACGGTGACCTCTTTTCTGATTTACAAACATGATTTCGAGGATACAATGAAGATATTCCCCACTGAGTAGAGATCATATCCCAGGGTTCCCGCATAAAATTCCCCAGGTGTTTTGGGATGATAACCTTCCTGTTTTTCAAGGTGAAAAGTTTGATGACCCATTGTTACATCTCATCAGATTTCATATACATGTATGGAAGATAAAGACTGAATGTCATGGAGACTGCCTTATGAAAATGTTCATGTTAACATTAGAAGGAAAGGCAAGGGATTGGTATGAATGGTTAGAACCTAAGAGCTTGTTTTCTTTAAAAGAAATGCACCAAGTATTTTATGAAAAATATAAAGAAAACTCTCCATCCTTATCATGGGTTGAAAACTGTTTTTATCAACCTCATAATATTGTTCAATACCTTATAGACAATGATGAGGATTTGATAAACATGCATCCTGAAGATCTATTGAAAGCCATTCAAGACTTTCATACTCAACATAGTGGCCATTCCACATCCCAGCATAGCAAAGACCAAATCACTCCACTAATAGAAGACCCTGAACAATTTGCAAAAATGCAGTCAAGTTTCATAGTAGAGGCTGGCTATGAAATATCAAAAATTTTATCAGAGTTGCCAACTGATAACCTTTCAAAGGTTGTTCTCCTCATTTCAAGGAAACAAAATGTTAACCCTGAGTTTAAGAAAAAATTTCTAGAATCCGTGGTTGAAAGGTATGAAACTGAGATTGAAATGTTGAATTCACAAGAACAATCATACCAATTCAAGGACCCCAGAGCATTTTTGGAAAGTCTCCCTCCCCCTAAGCAAGAATAAATTTCACTACTTTTTGATGTGCAGGAAGAGGATGATTGTGCTTTCAAGAGCTACACTGAAGGTGCAGTGAACCAAGCTGTCTGGGATGGAGACAATGAATAAGTCATAGGAGGCCCAAAAGAAGAAAGTCCACATCAGATTTTTGTTGATCCTATATTAGAATACATGGAGTTTCTGATGAAGTCAAATTCACAAGCATGGATTCTTTGCGAAGGTCCAACGCAGCAGAGGTTGTCACCACTGGTGGTGGCCATGGTTTTGAAGACCCACATTCAAAGTACCCTATTGTTATCTCTGACAAGCAGTCAGATTTTCTACTCTTTTTTGTCATTTCTTAACTAGCTCCATTGGCACTATTTTATCATATAAAATAGTAGATATTTCCAATGTAGATTAGGGTAGGTAGGAATGTCAATAAAGCTCAGCATGTGAGCATTTAGTTAGTTTTTGTTTTTTTCTTTGAAAGAAAAGTTGGAAAAATACAAAAACAATAAAAAAGAGAAAAGAGGGCAGATATAAAAGAAGAAAGGTACAACCCCATACCAAAAAAGAAGAGGAAAATCTGAAAGTGTGCAAGCCTAAATGCCACTACTAAGAGAAGCACTGCTATCTAGTCATATAGCCTAATCATGACTAGATAGATTTCAATTTACTGATGATAGGTTAGTGAAGAATATTGTCCAAACTATTTAATCTTGGCTTATCAATAGATTATATTAGGATAGAAAAGAATGGTTCAAACATGCTCTAAATTTGAACCAAAGAATAAAAAATAATGGCTCTAATCAGATCAAAACTTGATCCAAAGATACAAAGAAGACTAGTTCTAACATGCTGAAAACTTGAACCAGGAAAAGAAGAAGAAGACAGCTCAAACAGATCAAAATCAGAGCTGAAAGAAAGAAGGAAAGACTCTCATTGTTTTGAGATCTTAAGCCTTCCAAATTTTGTTTACTTTTTGCAAATGAAGGTCTATGTGAAGTTTGTTTTTGATGTCATAGACATCACAGCAAATCAGGCAGCTTAATCCTGGTTTGACTATGTTTTCAATTTCTGTTGTAGAATATAGAGAATGAAATATGTTAGACAGCTTAATCATGACAGATAATACTTAGGTAGAGAATTTTTGAGTCCAACTATTTAATTTGGACTCATGGAAGTTATAAGGGTAGATTTGGATTAGTTTGCTGCTTTCAACAAAAGAATAAAATGTTGATGTCAAAAGGTTTGCAAGTCCAAGCGCACCTTATAAAAAAAAAAATTGTTATGAGAAATAGGTTGTGTAGGTAGTTGTTTGGGGAAAATTGATTTGTTATGATGTAATGATTGATCATTTTTTCCAGCAGCATGATCAAAGAAGAAAGAGGATTGTCAAAGTGTTGGACATTGATCTACATTCTAGAGATTATTTCTGAGGTTCTTGACACCTCCAAGGAGCTTCCATCCCCAATATGGAGCCGCTGTTAGCCATCTATAAATTTTTCATACACTATGATGGCCAAAACATGTGTTAGTCTTCAAGAAACAAATTTGAAGCAAATCTATGACTTCTTGAAGCCTTGCTGTGTCTATTTGTCCAAAGGATCCATCTCAATGATGTATTCACAAAGCCTTGCTGTTATCATGAAGAAAATTGTTTTCAGACTCATGCTCCATCTTTTCCCCTCTCAAAAATCCCTTTAAACCTTGTAAAATCCCTCTTATAAGGTTTGAAAACCCTTCTTTTACCCTATCAGAACCTTTAAAAACCTTTAAAAAGCCCCTTTTTTTGCATATTTTCTGACTTTGGGTTATAAGCGCCTTTCGGTTTAGCCCCCAACACCTTTTCCTACCATATAACCGGGACCATGACTATTGGCTCAAGTCTTAGCCCCTTTCACGCTATCAAACGTCGCTTCACCCTTTTCTTCCTTTGTTTCTTCATTATTTCCCCCGGGCAATGGTTTCACTCCCGAGTAAATCTCCGTCATTGATCTCGCAGATCTGACGGCCATCAGTTTATCGCTCCATCGCAAATAACTCTTTCACCGGTCCTTTTTCCCTTCCGCCTTCCTTTCCCGCCGATGGCCGATCCTCCGATAAGATCTATACCACCCATTTCCCCCAAGATCCGACGGCTCTCACTTTTCATTTTCTCTGCTTTCCATCGCATCGGTGCATCGTAGCTCCCGTTTCCCTCTCCCCTTACATTTTCTTTCGCTGATGGCCAATCCCCCGAGTAAATCTCAGCCATTGATCCTTATCCCAATCCGATGGTCCTCCATCCATCGCATCGCCCCATCGCTCTTCAGCGTTCCCTTTTCCCTTGTCCCCTGAACCTTTTCTCTGTCGATATGCAAAGCTCGGATTGAATCCTAACTGTTGATCCTTATCCCGATTGAACGGTCTGTGCTCTCCTCCATCATCCATCGGCCATTGCATTATCGCATTCTACTCATCTAAGCCTTTCCACCTACCTTTCTCTGAAACGACTCGAACCGTTGATCCTCCTAATCGGACGGTCATCACTCCATTGCCACATCGTAGTTCACCCCTCCCCTTGCACCTTTTTTGCTCTTGTGCGATTCCACGATGTATTCTCCACCGTTGATCTCGATCCCGATCCAATGGTCCTCTGCTCATCGCACTTGCTCTCCCATCAACATTGGTACATCACAATTTCAAATTCCCTCTTCCTCGTCGATTTCCGATCTGCCGAGTTCATCTCAGCCATCGATCTAATCCAGATCTGACAGTCATTGCTCAATCTCCCATATAATTCCACCAGTCCCACCTGACCGCGCTGGGCTTTTCATCATGCTCCCATTCAATCTCCACCGTTGATCCTCACGATCGAACGGCTCGCATTCCATTTCGCACTTGTTTCTCCATAATGGTCTAAAACCCATTTTCAACATGAAATAGGTGGTATTCTTGTGGACGCGCATCAACCACCAACCTGTATCACATTCCCCCAGTCCCTTAACCATTTACCACCTCACCTCACGTGAAAACCACTGTCGATTTTCCGAAACCACTTTTTCATATCCCCATCGCTGCATTTGCACTACCTCTGCATCGCTTCTCCACCTCTGCTAAGCCCTCTGAAGAATTTTAAGCCCCCACGTAGTTTTTATGTAATAGGTTTTAATGTTTTTTTGTAGGTTTTCATGGCGGTTAAGTTATAAAGTCGTCCCACAGTAGAAATCCAGTGGAAGGGCCGAGGATGAAAATCCTTGGGTTACGGACATGCAGAAAAGGGATGTTTAGGGTTGATTATTGTTGTTTATCAGCATCTTATGGATGTTGGTGAATATAACAACCTTCCAGAACCAGTTAAAGCCACCTGTAGACAAAGGAAAACAAAGAAGATCAGTGAAAGTCAAAGGTTAAAGCATAAATCCGAAGATCAAAGGCTTAACAAACAAGTTAAGGATAAAGACAAAGGCACAGTTTGAAGATAGAAGATGATCCAAGAAGGCCTAATACAGCCTTAAAAACACATTTTGAAGCTAAATATCAATGTTTAAATGGCTAAAGCAAGACATATCAGCAGAAGAAAAGTCTCCAATTCCACATCTACAAATCTATTTACTCCTCCGAAGAAATAAAAAAAGGATGCCTGCAGTCTGCTTTACCTTTCAAAGACACTGTGACAGCCATCCTATTGACAAGCCCTCTTTAAAACTGTCAGAATAGTTATTAAGCAAACATGAGGCTACAAAATCCAAAAATGAAATTTTTATTGTCCCAGAGGTCAAACAGGGTACTTCAAACCAAGTTAGCTTCAAAGGACAAGCCTCAGCGCTATTACTAGCCTGCTAGTAGGTTTCAGATTCAACTAAAAGTAAATGAAGTGGTACAAACAGTTAATGCTGTGATTATTAAGGAGAATAGGCATTCGAATACCTCTACCACTCTATCTTAATTAATATTTATTACCATTTCTGCAGCACTCTTCCTCTTTCACCTATATGTATTCACAGAAAATTCATTGTAAAATGTTGGAAAATTGTTAATTGGTTGAACTGTTATTGAGTAAGAGTGACTGATTAGCTGTAATATAGTAGGTTGGGAAGAGAAGTATTGGACTGTAAAAGTTATTGGACTCAAAGTATATAATTGGTTTTGCACATCAAATACACAACCAGATTCACGAGATCCTGGTCTATATTATTGGTGATGTTCTTCTTACTGTAATTGTTATTCTCCTCATGTTTTTCACTTTGTTCATATTCTCTGATAAAGAGAAAAAAATATAGATTAGGATTTACTTCTAAAGTACCCTAATTCTAATTGATAAGCTTTATCTATATGTTTTCTTCTAAATGTGTGTTTGAGAATGATTTCAATAGAGTATAACCAGTCAAGGAATATTGGTGAGCCCATGTCTTGCTGAGTAGAACTTGAGATGTTGTTGTTGAATAATATTTTCACTGCATGCTAAGTGGAGTCCTAATCAAGGAAGTTTATGGTTAGCCCTTTCCCTTATTTAGACTTAAAAAGTTGTTTTTAATATTTCCCTTCAGATTATTCCGAAAGCAGGCCAAGTTAAAAGTCCTTACCTAATCTTAGGTTACTTTTTATTTTTATCTTAAATGTTTTCCCATTGAGAGTATGTCAAAAGCAGGATAGGTTAAAATTCCTTACCTGATCTTAGGTTGCTCTTTGTTTTCTTACATGTTTGCTCCTTTCACCACACTTCTTAATGTTCCATACCACAAAATCAACTTAGAATATCTTCTGATATAGGTGACTTGCCCTATGAAAATCCTTGAATAGTTGTTGTGCAAGTAAACCCTTTTATGACTCCATAGCCCATTAGTTTAGCACCGTTTTTTGACCTATCTTCCCATGCTGAAACATCCTTGCACTTATTTCCTCCTTCACTTCACATGACCTTCTCATTTAATGATTCCCAACCAAAACAAACAAACAAACCCCCTTGTATTTCATAACTAGCCTAACATTATATCATAAGCCTTAAAGCACATCCTTCTAAAACATTTATATAGATAGATCCCTCTCTGAATCCAGGAGGGCTAGATCCTAGGATTACAAAGTGGTTCTGATGTTTCCTTGTCATTTGGTATGCCAATCTACCAAATCACATGACCCCAACACACAGCTAGTGCAAAGGAGGGGTATTCATATAGAGGATTTTTAGGGTTTCTCAATATTGGTTCCAGGAGCTAGAACCATGCAGTGTGATAAGTATGTTATAGCCTTGTCCATCACCATGGGGGCCTATACACTGACAAACCACTTATTTATGGTAGATATTCCAGATACCAATGTTATATTGGGTGTCCAGTGGTTAATCACCTTGCGAAGGTTACCACTGATTTGGGAACATTAGAGATGGAATGGATAGAGAAGGGAAGTGGAAAGCTTCAGAAAATCCAAGGCATAAACACTTATCCACCTAAGATTGTGTCAGCCCATAGAATGGAGGCAGATTTGCATAGAGGAGACATAGAATGGGCAGTAGAACTACCTTTTTCTGAAGCTAGGGGCAAGGATTCACCAGTACATCTATATTTACAAACTCTTTTCGACCGGTACTCTACAGTGTTTGGAGACATCCCACCTGGAAGACCTCCTGACCAAGGGTTTGAGCACACTATTGAGTTAGAAGAATGGATCCAAGTAGTCATTACCACCCCTTATAGGCATCCCAAGGCCAATAGGGATGAGATTGAGAAGTCCATCCAAGATCTTTTGGCTCTATGACACATCCGGCCTAGCACTAGTCCTTTTTCTTCTTCAGTGGTTTTGGTAAAGAAGAACGATGGCACATTAAGGATGTGCATTGACTATAGAGAATTAAATAAGAAAACCATGAAGAATCGATACCCAATTCCCAGGATTGATGAACTAATGTATGAACTAAGAGGGTCCAAATATTTTTCCAATATTGATTTGAGATCCGAGTATCATCAAATCAAGGTGAGGGATCAAGATATCCCCAAGGCAGCGTTCAGGTGTCACTATGGGCATTTTGAGTTCTTGGTAATGCCTTTTGGAATAAATAATTCTATATCAACATTCCAATCTTGTATGAACCACACCTTCCATGGTCTTTTGAGGAAGTTTGTGTTGGTCTTCTTTGATGATATTCTTATTTACAGCTGCACATGGGAGGAACATTTGCACCATCTTGAGACTGTATTATGCATTCTTAAGGAGTAGGAATTCTATGCCAAGATTTCCAAATGTGAATTTGGGCTATACTTGGGCCATATCATTGGAATAGATGGAGTAAGAGTTCATGAAGAAAAGATCAAGGCTATCAAAGAGTGGCCTGAACCAACGAATTTCACTGAGCTCTGGGGGTTTGTAGGCATATGCACATATTACCAGAAGTTTGTAAAAGGGTTCTCTCAACTAGCAGCACCACTTATAGAATTAACAAAGAAGGAAGATTTCATTTGGACACCTACAGCGCAGAGTGCTTTTGATAAGCTCAAAGAGGTAAAGAGTAGTTGCCGGTATTAGTCCTACCAGATTTTACTCAGCCTTTTGTATTGGAGTGTGATGCATCGGGAGAAGGCATTGGAGTAGTTATAATGCAAGGAGGACAACCTATAGCTTTTGAGAGTAGGAATTTTCTGCCACATGAAAATTTATATCCCATATATGATAAAGAGATGTTGGCCATTATGCATGCATTGGCCAAATTTCGACAATATTTGGTGGGGAACAAATTCAGAATGAAGAGTGATCATAACAGTCTTCGGTTCTTTCTTGAGCAGAAACAACTTCAAGAGAGGCAAGAAAAATGGGTAATTAAGATCCAAGCTTATGATTTTGACATAGAGTATGTCAAGGGAAAAAGTAATGTGGTGGCAGATGCTTTATCTAGGAGGCCAGCAACGCTGTCCCTAAGAAGGATAGATATAGATTGGAAGGCTCAATTATTGGTGGAGTATTCTAAAGACAGCTTTGCATGTGAGATCTTAGATGGAGTTGTGACGGATGAGAGGTATAAGGTGATGGATGAGATCATCTATTACTGAGATTGAGTCTTCTTAAATAGAAATTCTAAGCTCAAGGAGAAGATTATGCAAGCATCACATGATTCCCCACTTGCAGGGCATCAAGGTTTCACATAAAATTATTAGGCCATAAGGGAGAGAATCTCATGGAAGGGTCTCAAGGAGGATGTACTCCAACACATCAAGGAGTGCATAGTTTGTTAGCAAAACAAGGGAGAACATAGCCATCCTGCAGGGTTATTATAACCACTCCCTATTCCAAATGGGAAGTGGGAAAGCATCTCCATGGATTTCATCACTGACCTACCTATAGTTCAAGGTAAGGATTGCATCTTTGTAGTTGTGGATCGACTAACAAAGTATTCTCATTTATTTTCCATTTCTACATGGTATACTACTTCATAGGTGGCTGAGATTTTCTTCAGGGATGTATTTAGACTTCATGGTCTTCCCAAGACCGTAGTCAGTGATAGGGATAGCCGCTTTATTGGTGGTTTTTGGTAGGAAATTTTCCGGTTAGTGGGTACTGAATTGACACCAAGTACCAACTATCACCCACAAATCGATGGGTAGACTGAAATAGTCAACAAGTGGCTGGAAGGCTACTTGAGAAACTATGTTTCTGGTCAACAGAGGGCATGGCTGCCTTGGCTCCATTGGGGGAGTATTGTTACAATACAACTTTCCATATGTCTATTGGCATGACCCCATTTTGGGCTCTTTATGGATATGATGCACTCTCATTTGCTGATGTCATGTTTGGGGCAAGCAAGGCCCCTAGAGTGAGGGAATGGATCCAAGAGAGCTAGGACATACTCCAGGCCCTCAAGGACAATATTGCTATAGCACAAAACCAGCAGAAGACATATGTAGACAGGGGCCATATAGAGAGATAGTTTGAGGAGGATGATCTATTCTATCTTCATCTTCAGCCTTATAGATAGTCCACACTTAAGGATAAGGGAGCTGAAAAGCTCAAGCCTCGATTCTATGTGCCATATAAGGTGGTCAGTTGTGTTGGGGAGGTAGAATATGAGTTGGAGCTCCCCAAGGGAAGCAAGATACACAACAATTTCCATGTTTCATGCCTCAAGAAGGCTATTGGACAACATGTGGTTTCCAATAGGGAACTCCCACCTATTGATGATGAAGGCCATCTAGTTTTACAACTAGAGGCCATATTGGACACTCGGGAGAGGCAACTGAGAAGTAGAGTAATCAAAGAATATCTGATCTGATAGAAGAATCTTCTTGATGAGGATGCCACTTGGGAAGAAGAAAATATTTAGTAGCATCCTTCTTTATTGTTTCTTGAGGACAAGAAAATTTTTGGAGGGGAGGACTGTAATATTCCCAATTATCTGTTTCTAGTTGGAATATTATGTGTTTCTCTAGTGATTAGTTAAGAAGAATAAATGGGGTAGGGAGACCCTTAAATCTCTTTAGTAGGAATAAAACACCTCCAATGTGAAGGGGGATCATTTTAGCTAGGCAAAATAAAGTCACATTTGGTGTGAAAGAGGTGAAATTTTGGAGGACTAAATCCATGTTTACCAAGTCAACAATGCTGCCAAAAGGGAAGGAAGAGCTAGTATGAACAACACAGTTTTGAAGGAGGAATCTTTGGGAGGAAGAAACCTCATGAATGAGTGGGGCCTAGAATGGGAAGGCTCACCAAGAATAAAAGGGAAGGGATGGAAGCCATGAAAGGAATTCTTAATATTTTTCATGTATGGGTCTTATGACTTCTTGCATGCTTCAGATTTTTAGCTGGGCTTACTACACTGTTTAGTGCAAGGGATTCTCATGCCGGAATTCCATACTCACTCTTGGGAAAATTGTTGAAGAGACCTTGGAGGAGTATTTTGGGCTACATTTCCACTATCATACATTGGTTCAAGTAGTCTCCAACACCTACAACACAGTCTATTGTAGAAACTACGTCATTCTTCATGTTACTGTAGTGGGAGGGTTCCAACCCTTGTTCGTGAGCTAGTTTTCTAGGAAAAGGAGAAATCCCTCTCTCGGAAAGGCTAGTAAGGATGATTCTCATTTATTTCTTGTGTTATTCAGCCATATACCTATATAGCTGCATTATAGTGCATGATTTCAAATCTAGTTTTGCAGATCTAACATTTTTTACTAGTGCTTTCATGAAACCCTTGCTAGGTTATCTTCATATTGTATAAAAGGGGCTGGATCTCCATTTTTTCATCTCTTCTAGTAATATAATCTGAGATATATTATTTCCAATTATATTTTTGTAGAAACCTTCTTTGAATTATGCTATCACATGCTTTATAAATTTTAAATGGTGCAAGTCATGGGGTTGGGGTGTTTTTGAGCCCTATTGAGATGGGGAGATCTGTTTATTATGGCTAGAAGGTTTTGTTTCTGATTATTTTATACATGTGAGTCATATATAACATATAATAATGTATCCTAGTGTTATTTATGAGTTTTATAGCATGAATTTCTAAAATTGCGTTTTATTTGTCCATATTGCTGAATTTTCCTAAGAAGGAATCTACCGAATATAATCGAACCCTCTATGAATTTTATTTCCATTCATGAGACTGAATATGAAAATAAGCTCTCAATTATTGAATAAAAAATTCCTATTTCTATTTAGATCAAACCAGTAACACTAGAAAATATTTACATCGACGCATCTTGTTCTTCATCTGAAGTTGGGACCTATCGAACCCTTTTGTTTAACTAATATGGTTTCAAACGTATTCCATGCAATGAAGAAACATGGCATGATCAGAGTGTGCATTTATTATCAATATGTCAATCGAGATGGTCTAAAAGACAACTACCCAACCCCGTTTATTGACAATATTTTTGATGATTGCGCTAGTTGTGGGATCTATTCATTTATGGATTGATTATTGGGTTATAATAAAATCAACATTCTCCCAAAGAACCAACCTAAAACAAAATTTATTTATCCATGGGGTAATTTCTCTTATAAAAATCTCACATTGGGTCTCAAGAACGTAGAGGCCACTTTTGAATGTGCGATGGATTATGATTTTCATGGTATTAAGCATATCATGCAACCATGTTTGGACAATCTCCCTGATCATTCCAAGCATTGGGTTGATCACCCTCTGCATTTACAAGCCATTTTTATTTGTTTTAAGGATTATAACATTCGACTTTACCCATATAAATGTGCATTCTGTGTTGGTTCTAGTCGACTCCTTGGTTTTGTTATTTTCAAGAAATGAATTCATATTGATCCTCTCAAAGTCCAGGAAATCGTTGATTTTCCTGCACCCTCCTCCTTACTTTAGTTACAGAGACTCCAAGGGAAAGCTAACTTCTTGAAGAGATTCATTCATAATTACACCAAGATGACCAAAGGATTTACTTTCTTACTGAAGAAAGGTATTCCATTCCATTCAGATGATGCTGCACAAAAAGCATTTGATGCCTTGAAATATGTGCTGGTTCAACATCTCTCTTATATCCGCCTAACTATCAACATGATTACTTCCTATATCTTGTTTTCGCCATCTCTGCTATGGCTATGGTGTTGGTCCAGGAAGAGGACATTGGGACTGAACATCCCATATATTATCTGAGTTGGAACCTCAATGATACCGAGATCTGGTATACTCATGTCGAAAATTTGGCTTTGGCGGTCGTTTAAGCCATTTAGATATTTCACCATTACATCTTGCTTCAAAAAAATACAGTTGTTTCATATTGCAACCCGATGAAATATATAATCTCAAGTCTATTGTTAGGGGGAAAGTACTCGAAATGGATAGTTATTCTCTAAGTTTTTGACGTATAATTCATCAAAACCAAGTCAAATAAATCCCTAGTTTTCGCCAAACTAATGTGTGATCTTCCCTCCCTTGATGCGGAATCTTCATTTGAAGATTCCTTTCCTGACGGGTCATTGTTTTTGATATCATCATTTGACCCATGGTATCGACATTTCATAATTTATCTACAAACCAAAACTTTCTCACCTAATACCTTTCGCTCTAAGAACTGATGTATCTAGTACCAGTACAAACCAAAAATTTCTCACCTAATACCTTTCGCTCTAAGAACTGATGTATCTAGTACCAGTATCGAAATTATATAATTATCGGCAACACCCTTTACTATTGTGGTATCGATAAAATTTTACTAAGGTGCCTCACCCTCGAGGAGGCATAGAAATTTTTGAATGATTTCCATTTTGGAGCATGTGGCATACACTTATCTGGTTACTCTACGATGCAAAATATCTTACGCGCTAGTTATTTTTGGCCCACCATTTTCCGCGACTATATCCTTGCAGTCCAGAAGTGTCATGCTTGCGAGATATATGATCACAAAGTCCATGCTCCACCTAATCCACTACATCCTGTTATTGTTGTTGGTCCATTTTTGAAATGGGGTATCGACTTTATGGCATGTAACCCTGATTTGGTCGGGGGGCATGGTTATATAATTGTCCTTTTTGACCACTTTACTAAGTGGGCCGAAGCGATGACTACATTCAATAAGACCAGGGAAACGACTACATACTTATTTTTGAACGACATGATTTCTATGTTTTGCATTCTGCAAGAGATTATTAAAAATCATGGGAAGCATTTTCAAAATCATATAATAACTAAATTAACTGAAAAATTTGGTCTTTCACATGAAAATTACAATCCCTATTATCCTTAGGCTATGACATGTTGAAGTTATCAAAAAAATTCTTAAGACTATGCTTCAATGCATGATAGGGATCCATAAATAAGACTCAAATTTACTTGTCTATGCTACCTTATGGGAATATGGAACGTCAGTAAGGACTTCTACCAGATTCACATTGTTTCAGTTGGTTTATGGTCTGAAAGAAATCCTTCCCATTGAGTGAAAAATTCTCGGCTACGTCTACCGAATAGGAGTGTCTTTTACACTTGATTCGATTGGATGAGACCTTGTGTGATGCTGCTTTGGCCAAAAAAGCTCATAAAAGATGCATAAAAGCACAATATGACAAAAATTTCAAGCCTAGAATCTTCTTAGAAGGATATCTTCTACTCTTATATGACCAGGAGTCCCATAAGTTAGGCCGAGGAAAGTTGCAACCTATGTGACTAGGCCCATACATTGTCAAATGTGTCCAGGCAAAATGGGCTTACAATATATTAGATCTTGATGGAATTACACTGTTGCAACCTAGAAATGGGTTGTATCTCAAAAAATATTATGCTTTATCCCATGTATAGTACACTGTGTACGTACTATCTATAGGTGTGTTGAGTTTGTTTTCATTGTTTTTTTCAAAGTTTTCCCATGGTTTCTGTTGATTCCTCTTTACCATGGTTTATAGATGTCAACCTATCTAATACCGTATATTGGTTATTCCGATGGTGCTAGCTGTAGTACTCATAACCTATCCTCATCAACATGGGCCATATTTTCTCCAAATGGAGATATACTGAGAATGCAATGGACTTCCACTGGCTAGTCTAATAATAACATTTTTGAGTATAACATAGTGGTTGAGTTGCTATCTGGTGCTATTTCACATAGCATCCATCATATAGTCAACAGGCTTGACTCACAGCTCATAGTACTACAACTCGTAAATAACTATTCGATGAGAAATTCCACCATCCTTCACATGGTTTTGAGAGTGTGTCTTCTAGAAAGGCATTTAAATTTCATACAATATGAACACATTTCTAGAAATCTAAACACTTTAGCAGATGTGCTAGATACTTTAGTTTTAGAGAGACATTTGCAACGAATTTAACATTCAATTCACATCACATTATATTGAAAGCATAATAGAAAATAAGAAACACTAACTATATATATATATATATATATATATATATGATAAGTTTGGTTTTTCAAAATGTGTGCCCTGAGATACATATGGCTACATCTCCCATATACAAAAACTACATGCAAACATCTAAGTAGATAATCAATGGTGCTCATGATAGAACGACACTGCACAAGCTATCTTGCACAGTGATCGACCAATACGATAAGGTACCCTGATGGTATGTCGCTGAAGTCACAATTGAAGATGATAGACTATGATCTCATCAAACCCTTGAGTCATCCCTCCATTTAGCGTTCCGCCTCCTCTAGGACCTCTGCTACCTCAAGATCTTGTAGAGCATCCCGTCCCACCATAGCGACTTGTACTAGTCCCACTGCCTCCACTTGTAGCTGTCTCTCTATGCAATGGAGATATATATCACCCACTAGTTGAAAAATTCCAATGTATGGATGTAATATTCCCAATTAGCCTCAAGCTAATTGGAATATTCAATTTTGCTTTACTTTTCTGTTTCATGAATAAATGTGTAAAGGAGGAACATAAAACTCCTAAAACAGTAAATAAAACAATGCCACATGTGAATAAAGCTATAAATGGGATATTTTTATAAGAACCTTTATGTGTGAAAGGGGTTGATGTGATTACATTTTCTGACGATATTGTCTGTTTAGACATTTCTTATTCTCTTGGATGTTTAGGAGAGAATTGTGTTGTTTAGCACTGGGTGTTCGTGATCAGGAAGCCCACCTCTTTCCTTGAGAAGCCTCTTGGAAGAGTCTTGTATGTCTTTTCCACTATCAGGCATTTGGCCAAGCTTCATCTTCCAACTACAACATAGATCCTGTTGAGGGTTTGTTTTTCCTTGTAAGATGCAGCAAGTGGAGGCTAGATCTACTCAGATCTAGGCCATTCTAGTGCTCCTTTTCAGTGGGGAAGTCTTCTATCACATTGGATAGAGAGTATTGGACCTTTGGAGGTACATTTTCAGATCTTGGCATCAGGCCAAACATGTTCTAGAGCCTACAACACAGTTTTCCTTCCAGGACTGCGTTATTTGCAAGTGTACAGTTGCAGGGTGTTTTGGCACATTTTTTGGAGTATTGGTTTTCATGTGGTTGGGGATCTACCCTTCACATTTGAGATCCATTAATTGGGATCATCATATTATATAGATCAGATCAGATCTGAATCTGCATAATTTTCTAAATATTTCTACAGATCTGAAGCATTAGATATCATATCTACTCCTTGTACTTCATATTTTGTTGAAAACCCTAACGGGCATTTGTAGAGGAGCTTATCTAGTGTACAGATCTGATATATATCTAGCTTTTTGTATACAGATTTTCTCTAGTTCTAAAGTGTAATATACAACTGCTGCAACTCATTAAAATAACGTTGTCAAGCTTTTTCAATCTTAATACATGTTTGCAGCACCTCATTTTTGAGGATTTTCTTCTATAAAGTCTTCTATTTCCTATTATACATCTCATGGGATATATTGTACACCTATTTTTCTGATGTAAATGTATATATAGAGCCTCCATATTGGCCTTCTACTTTTACCTTGATGATCTGTGTTATTTTTTCTACAGTATTGTTTTGTATTGATGCAGTCCCATTTTCAGGATATTACAGTGGTATCAGAGCAATCATCTTGGCACAAACTGTGCTTTTATAAAGAAGCCAATATATCTTCTCAAGGAAATGGAAGACATAATAAGTTTGATTACACTGAGGACAAAGAAGACAAGGGTAAAACCCCTTTATCTGGAAGTATGACAGGGAAAGAGTTCTCAAAAAATATATTCCAAAGTATGCGTGAGCTAAGAAGAGAAATCAGGGGAATGAGGAGGGAAAGACATGGAGATCCCTCAAGAAGATATTCACATGAAGGAAGCCCCAGTTCTTCACATTATGTGTGTGAGCATTCAGCCACATAATCAGATCTACAACGTTTTAGCATCCCTACATTCCTATCAAGAGAAGAAGCAGAAGGAGAAACACAAAAGGAGGAGACTCTTGGTGACTATCTCCAAGAATATGAATATGAATCTAGAAGATTCAGGGAGCATCTAAGCTTCCAAGGGTTTTTTCAACTTAAAGAAGAAAGAAGATCCAACAAATACAATAGAAGAAGAGGGTGCATGCAACACACCTTGGGTAGATTCTTTCTACCAACTTTTGATGGATCATCCAAGAGCTCAGCCAAGTCTTGGGTAAGGAATCTAGACACATATTTCTAGTTGCATCAAGTTTGCAAAGAAGAAGCCATAAGAGTAGCAACACTGCATCTTGAAGGTAAGGCTTATGCTTGGTGGTTATTTGAATCTTCTTCATTGAAAAATGTAAATATCTCTACTTATGAAAAGTTCACTAGGATGTTAGTGAAAAGATTTTATTTTAAGAAATCTGAAACTTCTTTGGGTAAGAAAGCCAAACCCAAGAGTTCAAAATCTTCTCATGAGTTGGAAGGATCCATGAAGCCAACTCCATTTCAGAACATTGTTGAAGGGGTAAAATATCTGCTACATGATTTTCCAAGGAGATAAAGAAAAAGGATCTCTTAATGATGAGGCATTCTCCATTGATGGGGAGAAGGAAGAGGAAGAGCTGGAAATATCTTCCAGCACCGTGACAACAGGAGGAGATCTAATTTTATTGGGAGATGGAGGTGAAGAACCTACTTCCACTAGGAGATCTCTTGTATCTTTGCAAGAAGCTCCAAGGGATATTACATATGAAGAGCATGAGCATCATGTGTCTATGATGATAGAATATGAGACAAAACCATGGAGGAAGTGTGTTCCAACATTGCATGTAGATTTGGGAACACACACTATGAAATATCCTTCCTTTGTGATCAAGACTCTTGACACTAAGGAGATGTTGGGTGTTCATGATATTACATCTAAAAGAAACACCTTAGACTATGCAATCTTGCAAAAGGTAGGAGAAGAAGAATAGAGGAAGGGTCACAACACTGACATGATGGAAGGTGATCCAATTTTACATGGACGAAAATATGGGGAAATTTCTCCAACTATAAGCACTCTTGCATCCTTAAGAGTGATACCCCATTATCATGAGACTTCCACACAAAAATAAGAGATGGAATTGCACAGTGGAAGAAATGATATGTTGATCCCATTTTTTATGCACATGGGAATGAGCCATGAGACATCATTATCTTGTGGTAAACCACCTGGGAGACCACCTGCTTCATATGTGGTGAAATATGTTTCATGCAATGGTGCTCCATTCATAGATCCAAGAGGGAAGGTAGCATTAGGAGACCATACTAAAACACTAGAAGCATTGGGAAAGCTCAAGAAGAGGGAGAATATTTTTCCCTTAACATCATTATCCATTATCTCATTTCATACTACGCTGAGAAAAGATGCTGCAAGGATGAATGATGACACCATCATGAAGCAAGGAAGGCAATCCTTGGTTGTGGAGAATCAGAAGACAATCTCATTTGGAGGGAAATCTTCCATACATTATAGGAGATGGTGGTCACACATGTATACTTTGGCAAGGGCAAGGAGGTTTTGGATAGATGATGGTCTCCCATGGGAGACTAACTTCCAAGAAATTCCATTTTCTGTTGAGCATGTCCATATGCAAGGAGGGCAACAAGGAAGGAATAGTAACCTTCCATATTATACCTTTGGCATGGGAGATATCAAGGAGGAGAGAAATGGGAGGCATGGCCTTCCAACATACACCTTGGACATGGGGAATTTCAAGGAGAAGAGCAACAACATGGCAAACATTTCAGTTGACACATTATCAACTTTATCATTGTTGGGAAAATTAGATCCTTATTGGAAATCCCAACTGTTGGTGGAATATTCCAAGGATCTTCACACATGCATGATTCTTGATGACTTTCTAAATGATGAGGGTTACTCAATCCAAGATGGGGTCATCTATGATCATGGTAGGATCTTCTCTTCTAGAGCCTCCAAGCTCAAGGAGAAGTTACTACAAAGGGCCTATGAAGAGTTTTGTTTCAGCCACACATATTCTATGAAGCTCAACAACATCATCTTGAGGAGTTACTCTTGGGAGGGCTTTGAAGGAGAACTATATCAGTATTGTCAAAGATGCATGTACCTTGTGGAGATGGAGCAGCAACATAAATCTATTGGAGAGTTAATTCAACCTTGTCTTACTTCTTTTGAGAGAGGAGATAAATTTATGCACCACTCCATGTATATGAGGAGTATTGTTGGTGAAGAATATGATCATGTAAAACAAGTTTTATTTTCTGATTGTATGCATTATTTCACCATGTTTATGTAGGCCATGGCTCCAAGGAGGAGTGTTATATCTTGTAAATCTCATGGCCCATATTGGGCCACAACAATTGCTGAACTTGGCCACTCCCTTGGTGGACAAAGGGAGATATTGTTTCATGATGGGTGCTTTCCTAAGGCACCAAATATATCTCACACCTTTATCTATAGTGAGATGGCATGGGCTACAAGTAAGTGGTGGGAAAACCACTTACCACATCTTGATTTGATGCAAGTAGGTGATGCACTGCACTGGTTCCACATGTGGGACTATGACCCACCTCCATATGCACAAATTTATGTTTATTTGTACATTATTTTTCTCTCATACATTGATGATATGCTTATAATTTTTATGGGAATGTATGGAGGGAGGATGGGAGGTATGCATGTGGCTCATGGGCTGAATACTCTCCATGTATATTATGTTACATATTTTAGGGAGGACATTGGGCAAGCCATGTTTGTTTCACATGAGTTATTGTCTCTTTGTGTGAAGGAGTTTTTACATCTCATGAGAACTTTGGAGGAACATTTCATGGAGGGTTGGATTGGTGAGCACTTAGTTTATGGAGGAAGTTCATCATATGAAGATGTCACCGATAGAGGAGGAGAAGAGTTGCAACACTCACCTTATCAGTTTCTTGAGGACAAGAAAATTTTTGGAGGGGAGGACTGTAATATTCCCAATTAGCCTCAAGCTAATTGGAATATTCAATTTTTCTTTACTTTTCTGTTTCATGAATAAATGTGTAAAGGAGGAACATAAAACTTATAAAAAAGTAAATAAACCAATGCCACATGTGAACAAAGCTATATCTGGGATATTTTTATAAGCACCCTTAGGTGTGAAAGGGGTTGATGTGATTACATTTTCTGAAGATATTGTGTATTTATACTTTTCTAATTCTCTTGGTTGTTTAGCAAATAATTGTGTTGTTTAGCACTGGGTGTTCCTGATCGGGAATCCCACCTCTTTCCTTGAGAGGCCTCTTGGAAGAGTCTTGTATTTCTTGTCCAATATCAGGCATTTGGCCAAGCTTAATCTTCCAACTACAACGTAGATCCTGTTGAGGGTTTGGTTGTCCCTGTAATCTGCAGCAAGTGGAGGCTAGATCTACTCAGATCTAGGCCATTCTAGTGCTCCTTTTCAGTGGGGAAGTCTTCTATCCCATTGGAAAGAGAGTATTGGACCTTTGGAGCTGCATTTTTAGATATTGGCATCAAGCCAAACATGTTCTAGAGTCCACAGCTTAGTTTTCCTTCCATTACTACATTATTTGCAAGTGTACAGTTGCAGGGTGTTTTGGCACACTTTTGGAGTATTGGTTTTCATGTGATTAGGGATCTTCCCTTCACATTTGAGATCCATTGGCTTGGATCATAATATTGTATAGATCAGATCAGATCTGAAGCTACATAATTTTCTGAATATTTCTGCATATCTGAACCATTAGATCTCAGATCTACTCCTTGTACTTCATATTTTGCTGAAAACCCCAAGGGGCATTTGTAGAGGAGCTTATCTAGTGTACAGATCTGATATAGATCTAGATTTTTGTACATAGATATGCTGTAGATTTAAATTGTAATATACAATTTCTGCATCTCATTAAAATAACACTGTCAAGCATTTTCAGTCTTAATACATGGTTGCAGCACCTCATTTTTGAGGATTTTCTTCTATAAACTCTTCTATTTCCTGTTATACATCTCATGGGCTATCTTGTACACCTATTTTGCTGATGTAAATGTACATACAAATCCTCCATATTGGCCTCCTGCTTTTACCTTGATGATCTGCATTATTTTTGCTGCAGCATTGTTGTGTATTTCTGCAGTCCCATTTTCGGGATATTACAATGGATGAAAACGTCAAATAGTTTAGTCTCGGGAACATGAAAAAACACAAAAAATTGTAAAACTTCTTAAAAACTTAAAGTTCAAAGTATATTAACTGTAGCATCCCATTTCTCGCCCTTAGGTAGTACGAGATCGAGATCATCATTGAAATACATCCTTATGTAAGGATACTCATCGATCATGATGAATTGTCGATGAATCCATCCAAAGAAGGATGGTGAAAATTTGATCGATGATGGACTTGTATGTATGGCCATGTGGTGTATCCACCTCCTCATTCGTGGGACCCTCGGATCAAAGGGCTTGAGTACAATTTGCTGAGGCTACAGTAATGGTACATTCTCTAAAGAAAAAGAAACCAAGATGGCACTATAGCCAAATTTTTTCAACTTCCCCTTCTTTTCATTAGTAATTTGTTCCTTAAAGTTGACAAAGACACTGTCATTCCAGTTGAATATTCTCGGCGCTAGACATTCTACCCCAGACTAGATGTATGATATTATTGCCACATGTAATGTCAAGCTGCCTTCCAATATTTCTATGATGAAAAAGATAGTTCTTAAAGGTAGTTTAGTCACATCCTTTATGTTAATATTTCCATCACTAGTAGGATCGACTTGAGGTCAGCAATAGGTAGCAATGTAATATTTCACTATCTCACCACCACTTATTCTACCTAGAAGAAATATGGGGGCACCTCACTTTGAAAATCATGTCAGAAATTAAATGTCATCTACCTATATCTTGAGTAGATTTTCCCCAAACCTGAATGCCTGTGCCTGAACATCCCATGAATTGACAAGTTACTTTAACAAATCCATTTTCTGCCTCATACTGGAAAGCCAGAAGAATTTCAACAACCCAAAGTTTTTAAGCACCTGGATAGTGGTTGGGTCATTTGATGCATCCATATCTTGTGATTTGTGCTCTCTTTCTCTCTAGGTAAATGAATTTTTTTGATAATGGGTACCTGAAACATCAACAAAGGAGTCATCAGACTTTTCCCCATGCAAAAAAAGTTGAAAAAATTTAAGGCAAAAATAAGAACAAAATTGGATAAATTCACCCAATGCACCTAAGGATTCTTAGACAGAGAATTCCACCTCTATCTGCAGTGTTTCTCTGCCTAGGTGCCACACCCTTTTTGACACAGAGGTGGTGCATTGGTCCCAGGGAGTTTTTTATGAGCCCTAGGGGCCTAAAAAACTTGAAAAATTTGCATGAAAACACAAAAATGAACCCTGGAAAGATAGAGAAAGGTATTAGCTCCTACCTGGATCTGACGACACTTGAAATGGTTCCCTGGATTGGTCGCAATCAGATGCAAAATATTGAGGGCAAAGGGGCTCCAAATATTCACTGTTGAAGGTAAAGTGTGAAATGGTAAAAATGAGAAGTCATTTTAGATATTTATGGTCATTTTCTCATTATTTTATTCATTTTTAACATTTTGACCTATATATGCTTCATTTTTACAATGAAACAGGTGTGTTTAATCCTTCTTGTGGCATTTTAAGTAGGATGACAGTTGTTAACAGGTTTTTACTATGTTGTGACAGGTTACTTTAACCGAAGATTACACCTTTATCTCCTTTTCAGACTTCGTAAACCAACAAAAAGGAACCCCTTGGATTCCTCTTTCAGCTCTTTTCAGACTCCCAAAATATGAAAATATTGTTGAGCACTTGTCCTTTCAAGCTTGTAAAAGTAAATGAAAATATGTCTAATTAGTATAAGTTTAACCCTTTTCCGGACTGAGATAGACTAACTACACAAAAGGAATACCTTATTCAAACATGGCTAAAAGGTTCTCTTGAGTATTTTTTTCTACCTTTTTGGACTCGAGAGACTATTTATGGAAAGGTACATGTGGAGTTTTCTTTTTCGTATTTTTTTCAAACTCTCTAAACATGAAAAATATGTCAAGTTTCACCTTCACTATACACGCTAAAACATCAAACAATGATGGAATTGTCAAACATAACAAGGAAGAACCACTCCTTCTTAGGGTTCGTTAAATATACTCAGAGGGATTCATCCAAAGGATGAACTTACAGATCAAGCATATCTTATCCTCCTCAAGCTTGTTAAAAAATAAAGAGGTAATGATCGATATGGTTGAGGTAATTAGGAAAATAAGGGATTCCACTTTGCTAATTGGAAGTGAGTCACTCTTGAACACGACACTTTCCACTTCATCTGCCTGGATGTGGGGTTGGGTATTATTCTTGTATCTTGGTTATCATACTATTTTTTCAAAACCTCCATCATGGTTTTCGTTCAATTCTGTCAACTCCATTCAGTGTCGCCAATGTTCAATATAATTCATTCAGTTGATTTACACTACAATACTCTTAATCCTTCATTTCATGTATTCCTTTCCTGATCCAGTTCCATATAAACATCATTTTGATCATTTTGTCTCAATCATGAAACCTGTTTCATTTCTTTGATGGGGGATACATCAAGGCCCTCCTGCGATGGGTCGCTTCCTCTTGACATCAACACATCATCCAAGAAGTTGTATTAGAAAAACCCCTTTGGTAACTTGGTGCATCCATACATCATTGGAAATTTTCCTCGCTCTCGGCGATAGGTTTACGTAAGTGGCCTTCGATGGAAATATTTTATGTGGTGTTTGACATCAACTCATTTACTCACACCATACCGATTGAACCATAGTACCTTGAGATCCAATAACATCATTAGTGGTTTCTCTTGCGTCTATTAATGACTTACATCATCAACCAATAATCAGATGGTGTCTATCATGTTGACTCCAACTCATTGATTCACATAGTTAGACTCGTACTTTAGTTGGTCATGTGAATGAGATGGAAGACCCTGGTTCTAGTTTTATCCATCTGGGTTGCAATTTTAGCATTATACAAAGATCACAATGTATTATGCACGTGATCATATAGATAGACATCGATTAAAGAGTCCATTAGTTTCATCTATGGACGCGTATTTTGATCATTATACATGTTATGTTAGCTTATGAGCTGAGTATGGGTGTGCCTCCCTCAACATCTAGATGTCATGATAATTGTATTGTAACAAACAGAGCTCGTTGGTTGTCCTTGATCCTTACTTGTCACAAGGTAAATCACTGTAGTCATCAATCATCGTCTTTGACTTTGTGCTTTAGGTAAAATTCTGTTATAGGACATTTTTTCACATCTAATCAAGTGAGCCTCCTAATGGGATCAATGAACATCCTATTCCCCTTGTCATCATCTTGGACAAATACCTAAGCATGTACCTTTCATCCCTCATAATTTCAACCATAAACTGACCTATCTGAGCCATTTTGAGGACTAACACTCCTTGCAAGCCTACTAGGGTGCATTCACCTACAACTTGCTCCACTGTGGCCAGTGTTGGTCATGAGCATGTTTCCCTCCTTTTCACCTGTGATGGTTCTAGAATTCCAAGACATGAGAGGGATTTATGAAGCTTCACCTTCTAGGTGTTTCCAGAATTTTTTTCAACTAATTACGTTGGATTGACATTCAGATCGTATCCTACCCTAATTTGGAGTTTTCACCACTTATCCTTTGATCCTATCCATCCATCAAAGGTGGATATAAGGCCCTAGAATGTTAATTAGATAAGAACTCCCAACCTACCCTTCTCTCCTATATATTTACCCTCTCATATGCAAGATGTAATTGTTGGCTTTGGAGAGTGATTCTTCCCTTATGATGTTGTATTAAGTAGTTATCATCTCATGCATAGGGTGACTGGAGGTGCATATTGTGACAAGGAAAGGGAAAGTTAAAAACTTGGAGGATCTCTTTTACAAGATCAACCTCCACTTATGGTTATAATATCCTTCCATTTATATTAATGCAAAGAATTCTCTGTTTTGATATATGTGATGTTATTTCACATACTTAAACACCATGTTGATCTATTGAATAGATTATTTAGATGATAATGCATACATATCATAGTTCCTTGGCTTGTGTTATTTGAATGTGCATGATTTAATTTTTGCATTTGGAGCTGGAATTGGAGCTTCCACGCTAAAGAATAAACAAAGTGAGTGACAGCTTCCAGGTAGGCCTCACTCCATCATCTATTTAATTTCAGGAAAATAATTGGGTTCCTTGTCTCTCTGTTGTTCTACGTTGACCAGAAAACCTAGGGGAGATACCTTTGTCCACAATCATAAATCCTGTATAACAAAATTATAACATTATTTTGAGTCATATTTACACCTATTCCATGTCATCTTTCATGTAATATTCCAAAATAGGAAAAACATGAATATTGAACATAAATCTCAAAATTGTAGTAAATATCAATACATCAAAATGTGAGTAGATCATTGAGCCATTTTATTATTTATAATAGCATAAATGAATTACAATATCTTGAGGAAAAATACACTCAAGCTAGGAAAAACAAGCCTAAAATGACCCAATACACCCAGACATGAAAAACTGCTACTACATGAAATGTCGAAAGGCTATGATTGTGTAGTCCTACTGGGAATGACTGCAGCTGGACACTAATAAAACATGGATATGATGATAGGGTGCTTAGAAAATGCTGCAATCAAATATCTAGGCTTTCTAGCACAATTCCAAGATAAGCCAAAAGGGGTTTCTTGAAATACTCAAGATGAAAAATGCAGCCCTAGTGCTAAATTATGCACTGCAACTAAGTAACTTCTAGGAGGTGGCTGATATGATGATAAAATATATGATACTCCTCCCTATTGAACTTCCGGATGAAGGGTTTCTCCCCTAACTGGAAAACAAGATAAAAAACTTGGGTTCTCAACCCTCCACTGCAACTGCCCTCCTGAATTGCGCAATTCCTGAAGGAGATTGCGTTGCTCAAGGTGGCTCAAGATTGGCTTGATTTCAGATCTTGGAATGAAGCTCAAATGAACCTCTCCTGAGAGCGCACTCAAAGTCCCCCAAGGATGAGGGTGGGATTTCTGCTCGGAAACACCCATGTGCTAAACAACATAACAGACTCTGCTAAACAGCTGAAGCATGCAGAAAGTCATAAAAGACAATACATAAACAATATTCATAATTCCTTCCATGGCTGCCATCCACTTCCTTATATGGTTTATGAGCCTCCTCCCCCTTGGTTCCACTTATTAAATATGATACTCTCATGGAGACTCTCTCCCATTATGACTGCGTTTTCCTCCAATATATCTTGACTGACTCCATGATTGTGCTACTGATTTGGTCAATATTGATCCCATCCACATGCATTGACCCCCATTCACACCAAGGAGTGATTTATACAACTAGATATAGTGATTGAATTTCACACTAGAAGTGGTTTTTTTCCAACTAAGGATATTTATGGGTCCCCCTACCCTCTTATTCATCTATTTTATTAACAAAAACAAAATTTAATATTCCAACTAGATGAAAGCTAACTAGGAATATTACATTCCTCCCCTCCCAAATTTTTCTTGTCCTCAAGAAGCTACAAGAATGGATGCTGCAAAATCCTCTCTCCTGCCCATGTAGCATCCTCATCCGGTAGATTCCTGCAATGAATCATATAATCTGCAATCAACCAGTTCCTTATTTGCCCCTCCTAAGTGACCAAGTTAGCCTTTGGTGATAAAGCCAAATGGCTCACATGACAAAGAAGTGGGAGTTCCATGGTGGAAAATATTTGCTGTCCAGTAGCCTTTTTGAGGCCTGAGATATGAAAAATATTGGGGGATCTTACTCCCAATGGGAAGCTCCAACCCATATGTTCTCCTCATACAAGATGGATGTTGAGATTCAACAAGATGATGATCCTAGTGAAAATGAAGCACCTACACTAGGTGTGGCCCACAGGCTATTTTTAGGTGATATGTCTATTTTTAGAATTTGGATCAAAGTCTATTTTTAGCAGTAATCTATTTATAGATGGTTGAGAAAATTATATGGATGGACGGGTGTCTAAGTTTGGAATGCATGTGCGAAGTTGTTTCGTGGAATGTATGTCGATTTTTGTTAAGCCCATAACAAAAATTAGACAATAAATAATTATCTATTTTCAATTAGCACTTGGAAATATTTAATTGAAGTGGCAAATCAGTTAGCTAAGTGGATTTCGAGTTGAAGTGGTTGGTTGGTGGACCATGCGGTGAACTTAATTTTAACTGAGTGATACAAAGTTGTAACAGAGTTGGATGTGTAGTTATGTGATTTGTTATTTATTTTAACTCGGTTAAGTGAGTTAAACTCAGTTGTGCTAGTTGTAACTAGTTGTAACTAAAGATACACTAGTGAGAGATCAGTGAATTAAATATTAAATTAATTCACATGGAGTGATCTCACTTGCAACTGAAGAAATACTACCATTAACTACATGCATGTCAGATCCAATGGAGACCCATTTGAGAGATAGGTGAAAGGGCTTGTTTGACTATCAGTTGTGACTATAGTGGCACATTCAATGGAACTACACAGAAATTGGAGATGCCAATGAGGATTGTGCAGTCAAGTAAAGGCAACATTGAATTCATTCAGGGATCTTCATCAGGAGGGATTTCACAGTGGAGGCAGCCTGTCAGGAGGTAGTAAATTGGTGCATGTGTGAGCCAATTTTTGTATGACAGTGTGAGATGATTGTATATTGTACTGGGAGCTCTTGGAGTAGATTTTCGTATGAGATTTTTTCATGATCCATGATATACATAATATATGATAGTTGGGGTTTTTAGCTTTATTTTTTCTCGATAAAAACTTCTGTGTTATGTGCAATTGATTTTTCTTCATGTGTTTGTAATTGGCGATCAAATTTCCACAAATAATTAAGTAGAAGGATTTTGTATTTAACAGTGGATATAAATTTTAGATCAGGAGAGTCCAATAATACATCACAGTATTTATAAAATTTCTACATGGTATCAAAGCTAAGAAGATTGCAATATTGAAGAAGTAGCTGAGTTTTGTTGATGGAAACAATTCGAATTTACTGCAAGAATTTATTGGTGTGACAGTTAAGTAAACATCAAAATGGCTTTCAATGGTTTGCGGTTAGAGTATGCACTAGAGGGCATATCGAAATACATTGCATGGAAGGATAGGATGGAGGTCATGATTGAAGATAATGGCTTGAAGGAGTTCATCGATAGTGATGTTCCTAATCCCACTTCGACGGATGCTCCATTACCTGACGCATGGTGAAAGAAAGTAGTGAAGACGAGAAGGATTCTGTTGGAAGGTGTGAGAGACCATATTGTCTCAAGCCTTCATGGGAAATCCACTCCATTTGCAATGTGGAAGGCTTTGACAGATTTTTTCCAATGTAGCAGTGACCATAGGAAATTGGCACTGAAGGTAAACTCAGGAAAATCAAAATGGAGAAGGGCGACAATATTCCTAAGTATCTCACAAAGTTTTTCCAATGTCAGGATGAACTGGGGAGTGTGGAAATCATGGTTGCTGATGATTATTTGGTGAGTTTGGCTCTCTTGGGACTTCCTAAGATTTGGCACAGTTATCAAGACTTTGTCAATGGACGGGAAAAACTATCGGATTGGGAACGACTGTGGTTGGATCTAGTGCAGGAGGAGTTCATGCAGAACACCAGGGATGGCTCTTCATCAAAGCATGATGATGAAGAGGATTTTTCTTCGGCCGCCAAAGAAAGGAAATGTAAGGGGAAGAAATTCCACTTTAAATCCGAGGCTAAAGGCAAGAAGCTAGATTTTTCCAAGGGAATTGTTTTCACTGTCACGAACATGGACATCTCACCACTAAATGCCCACAAAAAAAGAAGAACAAGAAGGCGGTTGGAGCTGTAACTGGTGAGGCCCTTGCCTCACAATTTGAACTTGATTTCTCTTTGATTGCATTCTTAGTTTCAAGCACAATGGGATCGGTGTGGTATCTTAATAGTGGTGCTTCATTCCACATAACGGGAGATAAGGAGCTTTTCAGTGACTGGGAGGAGAAAGATCTCCAAATTCATATAGAGATGGGTGACGATGGATGATACAGTGTGACTAACATTGGTACCATTACCTTTGAGAGGGATTCAGGTAAACCATTTCTGTTGAAATATGTTATGCATGTTCCAGGTCTAAAGAAGAACTTGGTCTCAGTCGCGATGTTGGAAAATATTTCCTGTGACATAAAACAATGGGTCAAACCAAGAGGATAGGGATTCGAGTCAAGAATATCTACAAGTTGGAGGTAGATGGCTGCACTGCAATGGTGGGAAAATGTAATATTCCAAATCTGGAATAGCTAATGAATCATGCATGAAAAATGAATTTCCAGCAACAAATGCAATAAAATAGTAAAATTAACTCTTGGATCCCATATATTAGTCAATATATTTTCTAAATCCAAGATTAGAGCTGAAACAAATCAAACTAGGTGGGTTAAACATATCTCCCACACCTAGGATTGCAAAAAAGTGCTAAAACCCCAATGACTGCAAAATGTCGGAGAAACTGTTCAAGGGATTGCGTAGTCTAAGAGAGGTTTTACACTTATAAATGAAGGAAAAAACTAGATTTACTCATATATTATTGTAAATTCTGAAGAATAGAAATCTAGTCTCCTTATACAAAATACAAAGGAACCAACAAGGGTTTATTGTCCAAACACTCTGTATACAAATGTGATATTCAAAAAATTATTGAATCATCACTGCAACACTAAAGCACATGCGTGTACAAGGCTGAAAGATGTCTGATATGATGTAGATCCCTCAAGGGCTTCCTCCCATGAAAGGATGAACCTCTCAATCACAAGGAAACTCAACAACGGAGCCACCAAACCATGCAATGAACACTGCCTCCAGAATAATGCATTCCCTAGAATAAACAACGCTGGGAATGTCTAGGAAATATGTGGTATGATACCATAGATCTGAAATAATCTCTGGAGCTCTCCAAACAGATCTCTCAAGTGAAGGAAACCTTCCTCCAATGAGAAACTAGCTCAAAAGACGGGATTCCAATCCCTTCCACTGCTACACCCAGCAACACAGCACAATCTTCGGCAAAGTTGTGCTGATGAAGATGGATGAAGCTTGGCCTGAAAACCTGATGTGTAATGATGAATTAAAACTCTCCCAATGAGGCTCCTCAAAGGAAAGAGGTGGGATTCCCGCCCAGGAACACCCAGTGCTAAACATCACTGCAACTTTGCTAAGCAGGAAAGCAACAACAATTCTTGGCAGACAAGAATAATAATCTACAACATGAAGAATAATGTTGCCATCCTCTTCCTTATATAAGAAATTATTTTTCTTTCCCTTAGCCCCACTCAATAAGGTTACTTCTAACCCAGGTTATATCTTCCTCCAAAATTGGGTTATTCATCCTTGGATTCCTCCTCCACTAAAACTGCGTTGTTGACTTAGTGAAAGCAGCTTGAATTTAACCCTGTTCACACATGGAGGTGTATTATTGAGCTAGAAAGAGTGTCCCATTTCACATTTAGAGTATTTCATTCCTCCTTAGGAGACTTATGGGATTTTCTTCCCATTTATTCACCGACCAGAGCTGCTACTAACTCTAATGTTCCATTTAGCTTGGAGGCTAAAATTTTGGAACATTACAGTCCTCCCCTCCAAAATATTTGCTTGTCCTCAAGAAAATGCATAAGGAGAAAAAAATATCTGTGCTCTTCCTCATGTGGCCTCCATCAATAGCCTCCATCACTGCATCAAGATAATCTGAAAATATACTGTCATTCAATGCTTCCTCCAAGTGTGCAAAACCAAAGTGTCTGCATCAATCAAAGGTGGAAAGTGTGAATGGAAACCTGCTAGTTGTCTCATGGCCTCCACAAAGTAGGATTGATGATCAACATGGTGAATGAGTGCCTCCCTCACCCATGCTATCATCCAAATGAAGTGAGTCACCCTCCAACATGGCAACTCATGAAAAGTCTCCTCCACCTTGTGCTCCTGAAATGTAGGTGGGATGAATAAGTGAACATGATAGGCAAGAGGGCCTATCCCGTGCTGTCCTCCTCTCCACTTATGATAAGTATAGAGGGCATGCTAATCTTGGGCCGCAACATGATTTCCCTCCAATGGTAAGAAGAATATTGAGTCACTAAGGAATCTTCCTCCAAAATTATGATTCATGTCAACCCAAACCATTCCATCCACGATGAATGGAACATCATCACCATTTGGCCTCCAAATCAGAAAATTGCTGAAATTTATGTGCAATTTTGGATGGTACCAAAGGTTCTCCAAGTGGATATTACACAGTCTTCCCAACTGTTGCTTGAGAATGTCATGTGGCAAGTGGTCCTGCAACAAGTCATAAGCTGTGTATGTTTGGTCTTCCAACATGGGGAAGTAAGCATCAATGTCTATCAACTATACATTCATAAAAAAACAATACACTTGCCCAAAGTCATGTATATATGGGCTATTATCATCATAAAAATTGGCCCTAAAGTGACCATGAAACCCAAAAATACTCTTGCTCTCTTCAGGAGCAATGCACTGTCCAAACATGGTGAGAAAGTACAAATACTCAATGGAGCAATCAACAAGTACATAAATGAATTTCCTACCATACATAGCAAGTTGGATGAAAGTGAGGTCCATCAATAAGTCCTCCCATGAGAATATCCTCATAAAACCCTGCAAGAAGAAAGGATACATCCTCTCCTTGGAAGTTTCCATCCATAAGAACATACTCCTATGTGACAGCGCTATAGGAATTTGTAATAAGGCTCCATCACTCTCCTCTTTTCCATCCACCATCATATTGCTATGTGAGAATATCTTCTTCCTAAATGGAAGTCTCTCATGATCCTTCAGTGCTGAAGGGTAGCCTCCTTGCACCATGAATGTGCCTTCCTTCTTCTTAGAAATCTCATGAAAATTATGGGAAGAATTTTTCCCATACTCTCCCAAGTGCAAGCATGGCAACAACAACCTTTGTTGTTGCCTCATCTCTCCCTCATACAAGCCATAGAGTAAGATCATGAAGGTCAACTTGTATGATTCCCCATACCAGCAAGTCTTCTGCTACTCTATCATATGGGTGCCATGCCATCCAATTTCTTTCTTTCTCCATACAAATCTTCCCTTGAACAAAAGCACATTAGAAATACATGGAAGCAAGATACAGTAAAAACAAGTTGCCAAATGACAACCAGAGAGTGAGTCATGATCCCTCTCATGGAACTAGCGCAGTGCATCCTTGGCTTGCATCAAAATAAGAAATAACAAGTTCTTTTCCAGCCACTTGTTTTTCATCTCATAAGATGAAAACACGAAGTTACAATATGGTGTCATTGGTGCACACCAAGAGACATATGGCCGCCCCCAAAGCTCACAAAAAATATAGCGAAGATCAATGCTATAAGTAGTTGCAAGTACATCATCATAAAATATGCAAGAAGAAGAAACTCCTATTGATACATCATGCTACTCAAATAAGGAAAAGAAGTACAATACAAACTATAAAATGATACCTCCTCCATCATGTACTTGAGGTCTTGAGCTGAAATGGCTCCACTAGAAATTCTCCCACTCCCAATGAGTAGGAAGGTGGCTGTGACATCCTCTCTATCACCATCTGGGCTATGCATCTCTCCATATGATGATATATGTCCTGCTGGATGCCCTCCCAAGTGAACTCCTCCATCAAATGGAAATATGCATCAAAGTGCATAGAAGAGAAGTCCTCATGTGCTGCATGTAGCAGCTTCTCCTTGAGACTAGAAGATCTAGTCAAGAAGATCCTGCCATAGGAATAGATGAACACATCATCCACCATGTATCTGTCATCTCCATCCGGGTCATCAAGAATCATGCATGCACCAAGATCCTTGGAGTACTATGTTAGCCCCCTATAAATTTCTTGACAAGCAAGTAAGGGGCTAATTTGTTTCATGAGCCTTCAAGGAATGCATTTCTTTGAAAAGACATCATCCTTGAAGCCTCTTCAAGTTCCCTTCCCTTTGATCAGTTCCCTCCACTATTCTTAAGTCAATAAGCCTCACTGATTGCAAAAAATTCTGCTCCAAAAGGCCTTTATTTTCCCCTGTATCCCTGCAAAATGTCCTATTTCACCCTTTTTTCCCCCTTGTTTGGTCTAACTCCCCTTTCTTCCCTCTATTGTTACCCCTCTTTGGCCTCAAAATACACTTAAATGGGGCCAAAAACCCACTTTTAAAGTTATATTAAGGGCCTAGCCCCTTTGCCGCCAGCCCCCTAAACCACTTCCCCACGTAACCGGCACCCAGAGCCAAGCGCTAAAGGCCCCAGGTGCTAATCGCAATCGCAACCATCGGGCAAGAGTTTTTTGTGTTAATCAAAAAAGTTTCGATGCAATTGGGTTTTGTTATGAATACCCGCGATGCAATCTCCACCGTTGATCTTCCGTTTGATCGGACGACCCTGCGCCGATTGCACCCTCGCCCCGATTGCAATCACAAGTTTCACCGTGTCACGCTTTGCTCCGCCCCGATTTCGATTCTCCAATCCAATCTCATCCATCCGTTTAATCCACGATCCAACGGCCATCACACTTCCTGCCCCATCACAATCGGAACTTTTGTAATGTGTCACACTTGTTCCCCCCGATTGCGATTTCCCGACTAAATCACAGTCGTCCATCCATTCGGAAATCAATGGCACAGATCTTATCGCATCGCGTCCCGTCACTCTTTCCCTTTCACCCCTCTGATCAGATCTCCACCATCGATCTCCTTGTTGATCCAACGACCATCGCATCGTTGCTCCAATCGCTACCACTCTTCGCCCTTTGCGATTGCGATCCGCCGATTTGATCCTGACCGTCCATTTCTTCAGATCGGAAAACTATGATATAATCGTGCCCCCCATCAGTGTTCTCCATCAGAGGCCGTTATTAACTACAAAATTCAATCTCCACCATCGACCTCCTCTTGATATCCGATGATCCAAAACTAATCGCCCTCCGCCACAGTCGGGTCCCGCCACATACGATCATTTTCGTTACATTTTCATTCATTTTAATGCATTCTGCCTATTTTCATAAACCATTCCAAGGATTAATCCCCACCGTCAATCTTCATCACCAGACCATGATCTAACGGTCGACGCTCATTTCTCCACCAAAACCCTATTTGTCGTTGTTTACGCCATATTATCGCATTATCCATCATTGTTTCATCTAAAACCACCACCGCCGTGCTATCACTCGACCCGCCCTCCACAGCCGCCTCCATGCATGGATTTCATAACAGGTTTTCGTGTTTTTTAGGGTTATTAGGCGGCAAAAACCACCATGATTCAATCTCTGTTACAGTGACAGAGAACTCAAGAAAGGACCATTTTCAAGAACTGAAATTATGGAGAAAGGTCTAGGAAGGTATACCGACAATACTTTCATTAAAGGAGGAGGGTTAAATCTTGTTAAAACTTCCCCAGAGCCATTAAAGCGTCGTTTTCACAGTCAGAGGCAATCGTGGAAGCAACAAAGAGTATCAATGGAGAAAAAAAAGTGTTTAAGGCTCGTAATGGAAGATTTTGAGCCTTAATCCAAGTATTTCAAAGTACTGTACCAGACCAAAGACATCATGGATCTCTCAGAAGGCCCAACACACAGAAAACCATTCCATTAGGGTAGCTACATCAGTAGAACGTCCCTACCTGCAGAAGGACAAAGCACCCATATCGTTTCCTCTATTTACCGTGTCCCTAAATAACATTCAGCCTTGACCACAGTCCTAAGCTATCAGAGCATTTGTTATTCAGCATGGCGCACTTCACTATCATTCATTTTTCCTTTTTTTTTATTCACCAAAGGTACTACGGAGTACTGCAGCCAGAGTGCATCAGAGCCATACTGGAGTAAATGGAATATTGAAGAAGATCATTCATTCGCCCAAAGAATGCCAGAGATAAATGCACAGGAGTTAAAACAGAATGGGTTTCGACCTTCTTTCTTTCCTGACATTAATGCTTCATTTAGTGTTTCACCTACCTCCTTTGCTCTCTTCAGCTATAAAATGCAAGAAGAAACTTATTTTAAAGGTTTTTGTTGATCAGTTATCAGAGAATTGCAAGCAGTTTCTTTTGAGACATAGTCTCTGTGTAAAGTTGTAAGATAGGCTGAGGAAGATGTTTTTAGTCTGAATACCAAGCCATTGGTAATGGTGTACCTGACTGGTGTTGTTTTTTAATATGACAAGCACATTTCTTTGGATCCTAATTTAAATCAGCTGGTGATGTTTTTCTATCTCTGTGTTTATTTCATTTCATTACATTTCTACTGGCTTGCATCAGAAACTTGGCATAGGATTTACCCTTGTTAGGTACCCTATGTTTCTGCTCTCCTTGCCTTTAATGTTTTTCTACTATATGTGTATCTGAAGTTTGATTTCAATTGATTTAACCAGTGTAGTGGTTTCATATTCTGCTAGCTGATGTATGAATTAATGAAATCTGATTTTAGATGTTCTTGTTAGGATTTAATTGAATGAATTGGGAACATTGGGAGGTCTAGAACTTGTCTCTATCTCACTAGGATCTTTTTCAATTAATTGAACCTTTCTAAGTTCCCTCAAGCTGGAGGCCGAAGCATTGAGAGTTTAAAGTCTCTCTCTGATCTCAGGTTTTCAACTTTGTGTTCTGAATCTTTAATGTTTCCTTGCTCTCACTTTCCCTCTTGCCTATCCTACCACACTATCATCTTTAAGATCCAATGCTTTAGATGACTAGCCCAACTGAAAGCTTGCATATTGATTAGCAAGAAAATCCTTTCCTGACTCCATTGCCCAATGGTCTTGAATGTTCCCTGGAATTATCTCTCCTTTTCCTAAAATCCTCTTTGCTCACCCTTGTCTTACATTGAACCCTTATTTCCTGATTCTCAACAACCAAAAATACAATAAAAAAAACAAACCTTGTGCCTATAACTAGTCTAATATCTTAACTTTGAACTTCAAGGACATACACTTTTGACAATCATAGAGAGATCCCTCTCTGGACCCAGGAGGGCTAGATCCTAGGGTCCGAAAGTGGTTTGATGTTGTCTCATCTTTTTGTATTGCCAACCTTGCCAAAACATGGGAACCCCAACATACTCTACCAAGAGCTGAGATCTCTAGTAAGGATCAATCTTCCTCAGTGATAGCACTGGTGATTTGGCATGTGAAGCTCTCCTCATGCTACTGCCTGCTACTTTGACATCCCCCATGCCAAAGTATTCCTCCAAACTCTTCACCTCTCCAAAAGCCAAGAGTGGTGAATCCAAAGACAAGATGTCTTCTATCAACTTCAGATCAAGTGGCCTCCCAGGTGGAATGCCTCCATGTAGTGAGACATCAATGTCAAGAGTAGAATACTCATGTGATTGGGCAACCTTGCCCCTGCCCTTACAACATAAATCAGTTTTCTCATTTCTTGCAGTGGCTCTTTGAAATGGAGAAGGGTGTGTACCTCTTATCAAATGATGCTTCTCTTCCTCCCTTCCTCCTCCTTCCAGTTGCAATGTTTCACAATCATGTTGCTCACTGATTGTGCTTGGACCTCCATGTACGATATCTTGAGGAAATTTTTGCAAAAGCACAAGAATCCCTCCTGTTGGAGCATGTGATCCTCCCTCCTCTACATGAGGCACTGGATGTGCTCTAGATGTGACAGCGTTGTTGCCCTCATCTCTCTCAATGTGTGTGGGCAACATCTCAATAGTTGGATCCTCTTGTGTAAAAAAATATCCCTATGCCCTCTTGTCCAAGAATATGAACTGGAGGCTCTGCTTCTAGAAATGTATCATGCAAGATTTTTTCTTCTCCCATGGTCTTCTGAAGTGGATTTTCCTTCATCACATGCAAGGGTTTTTTTTTCTCAATTTTTTCTTGCTCATGTGCCTCAGGGAGTTTTTCACCAAACCTTCCCATCAAAGTTTCTATGAATCTTACATAAGAGGAATTGTTTGCATTTTTTAAAGAACAAGACTCAAAAATCCACCATGCATGAGCCTTCCCTCTGAAATGTAGTGTTGCAACTCTAATGGCTTCATCTCCGGAAATATGGTGCAGCTGCAAATAGGACTCTATCTCCTTCACCCAAGCTCCAGTTGAACATGTAGGTGATCCAGCAAAAGTAGATAGAAGAAATCTATCTGCATCCTACTTCTTTCTCTTCTCCACCTAGATCTTGCAAAACTCTTGGAAATCAGTATGACCTCTAAACCTCTCAGTTTGAGATTCATACTCCTGCAACAAATCACTAAGAGTTCTCCTCTTAGGAATTTTTCCTCCTCCCATCCATCTCAAGATAGTTTTGGGTAGTTGACGGTGTTGTGCATCATGGAGTGTAGCTGCATGCTCACACTCACCATGTGAAAAGCCAGATTCAACTCTAGATTCAACCTCCTTCGGAGATTCCATCTCTGATCTCATCTTCTTCAGCTCTCCTTGAAAGCTCTTCATAGATTTTGGAAGAAGCTTTGTGAGCTTGTATTCCTTTCGTTCTACACATACTGAAGATTTCTAGCTTATGTCCATCTCTCCTTCTTATGATAGTTGGATCTCGTAGGCTGAGCCAGTGATCATGCTCTGATACCACTGTAATATTCCAAATCTCGAACAGCTAATGAATCATGCATGAAAAACACATTTCCAGCAAAAAATGAAATAAAATAGTAAAATAGACTCTTGGATCCCATATATTAGTCAATATAAATTCTAAATCCAATATTAGAGCTGAAACAAAGCAAACTATGTGGGTTAAACAGATCTCCCACACCTAGGATTGCCAAAAAGTGCTAAAACCCCAAAGACTGCAAAATGCCGGAGCAACTGCTCAAGGGACTGTGCAGTCTAAGAGAGGATTTACACTTATAAATGAAGGAAACAAATATATCTACTCATATATTTATTGTAAATGCTGAAGAACAGTGATCTAGTCTCCTTATACAAAATACAAAGGAACCGACAAGGGTTTCTTGTCCAAACACTCTGTATACAAACGTGATATTCAGAAAATTACTGAATCATCACTGAAACACTGAAGCACATGAGTTTACAAGGCTTAAATATGTCTGATATGATTTAGGTACCTCAATGGCTTCCTCCCATGAAAGGGTGAACCTCTCAATCACAAGGAAACTCAACAACGGAGCCACCAAACCATGCAATGAACACTTCCTCCAGAATAATGGATTCCCTAGCAAAAACAGCACTGCGAATGTCTAGGAAATGTGTGGTCTGATACCAAAGACCTGAAATAAGATATGGATCTCTCCAAACAAATCTCTCAAGTGAAGGAAACCTTCCTCCAATGAGAAACTAGTTCAGAAGTCGAGAGTCCAATCCCTTCCACTGTTGCACCTAACAACACTGCATAATCTCCGGAAAAGTTGTGTTGATGAATATGGCTGAAGCTTGGCCTAAAAACCTAATGTTGAATGATGAATGCAAACTCTCCCAATGAGGCTCCTCAAAGGAAAGAGGTGGGAATCCCACCGGGGAACACCCAGTGCTAAACATCACTGCAACTTTGCTAAGTAGCAAAGCAGCAACAATTCTTGGCAGACAAGAATAATAATCTACAACATGAAGAATAATTCTACCATCCTCTTCCTTATATAAGACGATTTTTCTTGCCCTTGGCTCTAATCAATCAGGTTACTTATAACCCAAGTTACATCTTCCTCCAAAATTGCGTTATTCATACTTGGATTCCTCCTCCACTAAAACTGCGCTGTTGACTTAGTCAAAGCAGCATGAATTTAACCCTGTTCACACATGGAGGTGTCTTATTGAGATAGAAAGAGTGTCCCCTTTCACATTTAGATTATTTCATTCCTCCTTAGGAGACTTAAGGGCTTTTCTTCCCATTTATTCACCGACCAAAGCTGCTTCTAACTCTAATGTTCCATTTAGCTTGGAGGCTAAAATTTTGGAACATGACAACAAAGAAGAAGAAGTGATGAGCCGGGATAAGTGCGAATTATGGCACGGGTGATTGGGCAATCTTCACCATGGTGCCTTGAAAATATTATAGCATATTTCTACTGGAATTCCCAAGGGTACACTTGCATAGATAGATCAGTGCAAGGGATGTACTATGAGTAAGTTTGTGAAGACCACCTTTCATGAAAAGGAGAATCGCACTGCAGGGATCCTGGAGAGAGTTCACACAGATGTGTGTGGACCATTCTCGGTTTCTTCAACTAAAAAACACATGTATTATGTTATTTTTTTTGATGATTATTCTCGTAGAGACTGGATCTTCTTCTGCGGAAGGAGGTGTTAGGTACCTGTAATTTTTTAGATTGGTAAGACCAAATAAACAAGGGTAACATCAAAACAATTTTGGAGTTTTAGGACCTAGCCTTCCTCGACTCGGAGAGGGCTCTCTCTATATTTGTATAAAATATATAACTTGATTGATTTAGGATGCTAATTTTAGGCTAGTTAAAATGATAGGGATTGTTTGTTTTGTTTTTTTTGGTTGGGTTGCTTGCTAAGAAGAACTAATAGAGTAAGAAAAATTCAAACCATTGGGCTATGGGGTCTATGAAAGGTTTGAGGAGTAAAAAAACAAATCAAGGGTGTTCTACAAGGCAAGTTAACACAGTGAAATTGATCTTAATAACTTATGTGAGTGTGAAATGAACATTAAGTTGTGAGTTTAGTAGCTTAAAGGGTATTTAAGAATTCTTTAACATGTACTAGAACATGAAGAGTCTTTAAGATCACTATGCTTAAGAAAGAACCAAAGGACAAGGCATACCATAAACTTCTTTTGTCAGACTTCACCAAGTAAACTTTAAGACAACAATCCAGAAAACTCTAGAGAGCAGGGAACTCCTAAATTCTCTAGTTATTCACTTTCAAAGAAAGAAAACATTTAAGATAACATTTCAGTAATGATTAAAGAGAAAGGAACTCCTAAATTATTCAATCAGACTTCAAACACCTTCAAAGTGACTTTTCAAGATAGGCCAAAGGACGGGACAAACCATAAACTTCTTTAGCCAAACCCTAGTAAGTAAACTTAAAAGAAAGGCTTAAGAACAACATTTCAAGCAGAACCAAAGGACAGGGCAAACCATAAACTTCTTTGACTGGACTATACTGATTTAATATCAAGAAAACCAACTAGATGGAACTGGAGAGTAGGGAAGGCCTAAACTCTCCAATTAGACCCAGTAGAGGAAAACATTCAAAAAAAAGAAAGCAGATAGAATTAAGGTACCTCTAACAACATATCTTAAGCTAAATTTTATGTTCTATCATAAGAGAAATTGATGAATAAAATGGAAAACAGAAGGAAAACCATTAAAAAATTAGAATAACATCACCATCTAAAAAATTTCATGTGCTTTTTCCATTGATATCCAGTCCAAAACAGCTACAAAGCTCCAAAGCCAACTTCTTTACACCTCAAAGTCTATGCAATATTCAGCTCAACAACCAACCCCCTAAAAAATGAAGCTCACATGCAATATTTATCTGCAAAATGAGGAGGTGATCCTCAATTAGGGTTTTAGATGTAATTTATTACATAGTTAATGCATGTTTGACCTTTGAGACCATGCAAGGCCCAAGGAAAAATATCTGAAAGTGACTCACTAAATAATAACTCCTAAATTCATTTTTTGAGCTAACATTGAGAATATTTGACTTTTAAGGCTTTTAATAACTTTTGTAATAAATTCTAGTGTCTTTATTAAAATCCTGGCAAAGGCGCAGTGCCAAAGGTACAGGGGCACGGTGCCATAACATGAAAAATGGCCTGTCTTGCAGCCAACATTTGGAGGCCTTCCTGATGTCCAAATGAGCTCCATGATAGCTCATTGGGAAGTTTGTATTGTCTAGTTTCTAGGTATGCATATATTTTCCAAAATGGTGTCAATATACCTTTTCAAAAACCTATTCTCCCAAGACTAGTAAACGTGCAGCGCCAAGGCCAAAAAGAGGGCAGAAACATGATGTTTTGCTAGTTTTTGGCCTTTTTGAGGGACCAATTTTGCTCTAAATATTCTAAAACTTGCTGAGGCTGATGTAATTGGCATGAGGAACATGAATATTCTGACCATTTTCAATTTGGATGGCCCAAAAAATAGCCCAATGCCAGTGGCGTTGTGTGTTTGGCACAATTTCTGCATGTCAAACTGTCAAAAAATCAAAATGTGCACAAAAGTGACAAAATTGGAATTTTGCTTGCTGATCAAGGTTTAGAGGCTTGGAGGGACACCTAAGCAACGATATTGAGCTTCTCTTTATCCTTTGAATTGGTCAAAGCTCGAATCTTTTCATGGGCTCGTTTGAGTTTGACCCTTGCAATCTTGTTTCTCATGGCATAATGTCTTGCCATCTTCCTCTAAATGTCAGTGTCTCTGTTTTCCTTATATAGCTGACCCTATAAATGAAAATTTTCCTTCTCAAGCCAAGGCTCCCTATCCTTGCTAATTTCTATGGCAAGCAGCTCATTTGGAGTGAGCTGCTCTGCCAATTTTGCCTCTTCTTACCTCTCTCGGGCCAAAGCCCACTTCAGCCAAATGGTCTTCGGTCTCTGTCTAGGAAGCTGATCTTCCTAATCATCACTGCCATAAAAAATTTCCAAGGTCACGTCTAGCAAAGCCTCAGCCTTTCTGGCCTCTTTCTGAGCTCTGATTTCCCTAACCTCTCTGATGGCCTGCTTTGTTTTTAGCTTCTGATTCTCCAACTCAAGAAAGTTAATCACATTCTTTGCTCTACCAAGATTAGATTGGAGCTCACTAATCTTAGAATATTTTCCATTGATCAATATATTTTTGATTCTAACCTCATCCTCATCATCAAGGTCAATTAATTGAAACTCCTGCTCAATTTCATGCTTGTCCTCCTCCTCAACAGTGATAGGCTCTGTGACTTTTCCTTTTCCCTAGTCTACCTTCTTTGCTAATGAAGAAGGTATGGCCCCTTTCACATCAAGTGAAGAAAACACATGCATGTAGCCTCTCCGGTATGTCAAAGGAAATGGCTTAATGTCAATCATTTTAGTGCCAACTTCTACAATTTCCCTTTCACTTGATGATCTGGTCTCATGATATGATGGTGAAAGGTTATGGAAATGTGATGAGGTAGGATGAATATGAGGTGACTGGATGTGAGTGGATAGTGATGTATGAACAGCGAGATGTGATGGAGAAGGGGCTAAGGGAGGATGAGATGATGAAGGAACATCCTACTGATGATGGCCTGGTGGAGTAGTGAAAACCTCATGGGAAATGAAGGAATCCCATGGAATGTTCTTCTGCTGGAGGTGGTGCATAACCACCATCTTGATAAGTGAATGATGTAAAAGGCTTTGCATTTGTTGATTGTAGTCTCTCTTTTTCACTATATAAGCCATCTTGTCATTGCTATAGAAAAGATAATTAGGCATCATTCTAACTCTAGTGAAATGCATGAGAATATGAATATGATATGACTAGAGGCAGGTAAACATTCCCTCACAAGTGAAATAATTCATTATTATCCTCATCATGGGCACATACTGGTCTAGAAGATGAGAAAAATGAAAAATGGACTTGTTGTAATCTTTGTACCTAGGTTTGAGGTATGTTTCATAATAGATCATGTCCAAGTTTTCTTGTTTAAACCACCTATCTCCCACACTAGGTATTCCTGTAGCAGTTGCAATGGAATTTATAGACATCTCAAAAGTAACATCGGTAAGATTAACCTGTTTTTCATGTAAATTGATGATGAATAGTCTTGCTAATTCTGGGTGATTTTTGACTTGGTTCAACCCACATGCTTAAAGAAAGAAACAGTGAGAGGAGAGGCCATGAGTTCCCTTATATTGATGGGTTCAAACCTGTTTATCTTTGCTCCCTTATGATCATGCCTCTTTGGCATTTGTGCCTCAACACCACTATCTTCTCCCTAAGACATTTTAAAATTCTGATTTGGAAACCCGAGGGTGGAAGTGAAATGAAATGAGGGGAAGGCAATGAAATGGCAGCTTGAACAAATGAAGGAAATGAGTGAAGGGGAAAAATAAATTAATGGAAACCATAAATCAATGTAATTACCCTTTATGTGACTGATATTAATTTTAGGGAGATGAACCAAGGGTAAACCAATGATCTCAAGTTAAAATTTAGGGTTTCTCTTAGGGTTTCACTTCCATTCAATTAAGAATCACCAAATGGCATAAAAATAGGGCTTATGTCATGTACTTACCAGTCAAGAATTCTTGGAGGACTTTGGTAAGAATTTGGAGAAGTTTTGAAGAAGTCTTGAACTTGTTTGAATGGTCCTAACCCATGGAAAACTCTTCTGTCTAGGCGCGTAGCGCCACTAGCTAAGGGCGTAGCGCCAACACAAGCGTGCAACGCCAATCTCTGAGCGTGCAGCACTGGTGCAATTTTACACAGGGTCCTTTCGGGCAAGGGAGTAGCGCCAAGATATAGGTGCACAACGCCTTAACAAAATGCATTAGGAATTTCGGGCAAAGGTGCAACGCCGATCTCCAGGTGCGCAACGCCAACCCAAACTCACAGCGCCAAGGAAATTAGCCTAATTTCACTCAGGAAACTCACAAATTATTCTCTTCTTGAAACTTCTTATGCTTTTTAAGGCAACAATGGATATTTTGAAATGTTTAATTGAATTTATAGGCCAATGGATTTAATTTTAACTTGAAAAACCCACTTTCTAATGTTTAAAGCCTTTTTCCTTTTCTCACTGATACTCTTTGACACTTTTTGCTTTGCAGGTTGCTAAAGTCATGAAGTTGGATTTTCTTTTTCTCATTGGGGCTTGACATGTTCACTTTGACAAATTTAGGATTTAATTATTACATCTAGTAGCATCTTAAAAATCTTTTGTAGTTTCCACCATAAAATGCAACTCATCTTTTCGACCTTCTCTGGCCACCTTTTCCAAATCTCTAAGTGCCTGCAGTTATTTATGGCAATCATCAATGTTGTCTTCAATTTCTCTATAGCCCTTTCAAGTTCATTCATTTCTGTCCAGATCATCTTACCTTTTTTCCATATTCCATCAATATTTTCTGATAGAATTTCTTCATGCTTGGCCTTGTGTGCTTCCTCCATGTTATTTTCCTGCAAGTAATCACTACTTTGGCACTCAAATGGACTAAAAAGTTTATAACCCTAGTCATCTACAAGACCAATTTTTTCCTCTTTCCCTTGCTGTAAATTGTTTTCATTCAGGAGTAGACAGTCTACATCATCAGTACTTTCTGTTGATAAATCTTCCAACACCTCTACAGAAGTGCCAAACTTTGTCCTGTTCTTCTCACTCACAGGTTGTGAATTGAGAAAATAATCCTCCTTGGAAATTTTAGGTCCTTCTTGAATAACCATGTCTTGACATTCTATTACATCTGAACTAGATTCTAGTAAAGGAAAAGTAGTGCCTAAAACATACAAGGATTTTGGGGAGCCAGAAGAATGTTTATCATGTTCAATATTTCTCATATGTGTGGTGACATCATCGAAATGAAAGGATGACCTTGAAAAAATGCAAAACCATAATGACCTGATGGGAGTGATTTTTGCCCTGATTTTGAATGGAATTTGAATTAAAAACATTCAAGTGAAAAGAGAATTTCCAATAGTGTTGTTATGCTCAAGGGGACATGGGAATGAGTTAGAAACAAGAAATATTTAGAGGGAGGGTGGAGTTTATTGACAGGGGAAAATGGGGAAATGAGGTTTTAGGTAGAAAGGAAGGATAAAAATGAGAGGTATAAACCCATAATGAGTCTTCTAGGAGAACAAGGTGACTTTGAGATGGTAAACTGATAGATAGGGAAAAGGTTTTATGAAGATAATGAAGGCAGTGAGATTTATGAAATTCAAGATATTCAAGGAATTTGTTTTCAGAAAACTATAACCATTCTATAGTCATCCAAAGATAATGAAAAATACTGATGACTAATAGTGGCTCCACTTGGGGAGGGCAGCTCCTTTAGGAAGTGTTAAGAACCTCAGAGTTTAGATCTCCAGAATTTGTAAATCAGCGCCTTGTTTGTGATTGGAATATTTCCTCCTTCTTCAATTGCTGATTTTTTGTTGTCCTTTGAAGTTGTGATCTCAAAATCTGAAAAACATGATTGCTTCAATATTAAATCTACCTACCCATCATACCTTTGCTAAAAAAAATTCTTCTCTTGGTTTCATTTGGACTGGAAAAATATGGACATCATTTTTTCTTTTGAAAGAACAAACTATCTACTTCTACCCTTATATCATCCAAAGGCTTAGATTATACTGATGAGCTCTTTTATTTTCTACCTAATATACTTACCCGTCAAGATTAAATAGTTTGACAGATTTTCATTCTCTAATCTATCAACATAAAATTTAAAACATGACCAAATCAAGGTTAAGAAGTTTGATTTGTCATGAGCTATGGCATTTTGGACAGGCTGCACACAGATTTTACTTTTTCACAAAGTAAAAACAAAAAACTGAGGGTTATAATTTGGAATTTGTCATGCATCCCTCTCTTTTCTCTTTGGTTCAGATTTGAGCTTTGGGAACCAAATATCTTTTCCTAACCTAATCTACTAATAAGCCAAGTTTAAATAGTTTGGAAAATCTTCATTTTATCTTATCATTAATCAATTTAAATTTGTTCTACCATGATTGAGTTGCATGGCTGAAAAATGTTTCATCAAAAGTAGTGGCATTTGAACTTGCACACTTTCAGAAATATTCTTTTTTGATATGGGGCTTTACCTTTTATTTTATCTTTCCCACTTTTCTTCTTTTATTTTTTTTGTGTTTCATTTTTCTGATCTTTTATTCAAGTAATTTTATGTACAGTGACTAAAGCTTTAAATTAAGAACTTCAACAAAAATAATGCTTGAGAATCCTGCCATTGACAGGGCCTCCATATAACTCTGCTCCATCCATTTTTTGTAGAAAGAATGAATTGTTACCTATTTCTGAATGGATGATGTATGGACCTTTCCACAGATTGTCAAATTTCTCATGCTTGCCTTTGTCCTCTCTTCTTGAATCCCACTCCAGCACTTTGTCTCCAATGCTGAAATCATCTGCTTTGGTTCTCGTATCAAAAAGCTTCTTGATGATTTCCTGCACTTGTTGTGTTATGTTGTATACTTCTTCCCTTGATTGCTGCAATTGAATGGTTTTATTCAGCCTCCTTTGTATATCATTCTCCTCTAAATATACCTCTTGAATAAGCTTCATCACTGGGACTCCCAAGGATGTTGGAAAAATTGCATCCATGCCATACATTAGTTGATAGGAAGACATATTAATTGATTTCTTGTTTGTTAATCTGTCTGCCCATAGTGCATGCACCAGTTTGTTATGTCATGAATTTTGTTCTCTTCCAGCAATTTATTGATGATATTTACCAAAATTTTGTTATAGGACTCAGCCAACCCATTACCTTGAGGGTAATAAGCTATAGAATGTACTAATGTAATGTGATACTTGTGGAAAAATTCCACCATTCTATTGGATTTAAATGCAACAACATTATCAGTGATTATTTTTCTTGGAAAACCAAATCTGGAAAGAATATTGGTTTCAAGGAATTTGATGATTACTAAGTCAGTGGAAGTCCTTGAAGGGATGGCTTCTATCCATTTGGTGAAATAGTCAGTTGCAATGAGGATCCATTTATGTTGAGCAGAAGAGGAAGGGTGGATTTCTCCAATGAAATCTAAACCCCATTGTTGAAAAGGAGCTTCAACACTAATAGGTTGTAAAGGCAAAGGTATTATTTTTCTCTTTCCCTCAAATATTTTGCGTTTATGGAAAGTCACTAGTAGCTTGTGGATATTAGGGAAAAGAGTGGGCCAATAGAAACCAACTCTAAGGATTTTGTTGGCAGTGGTTTTCCAATAGAGATGACCTCCACATTCTCCTTCATGAAACTCATGCATGATTCTATCTGCAACTTCCTCAAGTAAACATTTAAGAAATATGCCAACAAAATTTTTCCAATATAATGCTTTATCTAGAATGAAAAAATTTACAGCTTTTAGTTTCAAGAATTTGGTCTTTGTTTTGGACAAACTATGAGGAGAATTTAGATTAAAAATCACATATAATATATTAGCATACCTTATGTCCAGCACATAAAATTTTTCTTGAGCCATCAGTTTGGCCAGTCCTTGCCCTTTGATTAGCTTGGTGGGCTTGATTTCTAGATCATACTCTAAGATAACAGCAATCCACTTCCCTCTCTTACCATCAAGATCCTAAGTTAGTATGTCCTTAACAACTGCATGAGGAACAAAATAAATGACATGTGAATGAAAAATGTAAACTCTGAAATATTTTAATGCTTTGATTAAGGAAAAAGCTTGTTTTTCCATGATGTTATATTTCAGAGGTGCGTCTCTTAGTGCCTTGTTGAAGAAATCTATGGGATATTCTTGTCCCATTATGTTTTTTTGTAGTAATACTACAGCAATTGTGTGTTCCGATGCAAATTAGAAATGAAGAAGTCCTTAGTGAAGTCGGGGTTGATGAGGACTGGTGTTTGGGTAAGTTCTTGTTTTACCAGTTCAAAGGATTGCTTTTCTTATATGGTCCATTTGACTCCTATTTCTCTTTTCAACATGTTTATAATGCTTCTTAGGAGTTCTGCAAGGTTTGGTATGAACCTTCGTAAGAAGTTGATCTTTCCAATGAAATATTGCAACTCTTTGATGTTCCTAGGGTGACTGATCTACAATATCCCCTCAATCCTCTTTGGGCCTATCTTAATCCCTTCTTCGGATATGATATGGCCTAAAAGTTTTCCTTCTTGAAGGCCAAACAAAGTTTTCCTAGGATTTAAAGATATACCATACTTTCTACATTTTTCAAAGACCTTTCTTAAGTGGTCTAGGTGTTCTTCATCGGTTTTTTGAATAGACTGTGATGTCATCAACATATATCACGATGAAGTAACCTATTTATTTGTAAAAATAAATTTCCATGGCTCTTTGAAAAGTGGCCCCAGCATTCATTCACGCAAAAGGCATTTTGACATACCTGAAGGTGATCCAAGGTGTAGTGAAGGTGGTTTTGTGCTAATCATCTGGAATTACTAGCACCTGATTATACCCTGAAAAGCCATCAAGCAAAGATATTCTTTTGGAACCTACTACCCTTTGAAGTATATGATCCATCTTATGTAAAGGGTAGTTGTCTTTTAGGGAGGCTTTGTTTAAATTTCTAAAGTCTATGCATAGCCTAATTTCCCCTGCTTTCTTCCTCACTAATACAAGATTTGAGACCCATTCTGAGTACCTGAGTGGGACTATTATTCCAGCATCATATTTTTTTTATTTCTTTCTCAACTAGAGGCATTAGGACAAGGTTTATTCTATGCAATTTCTACTTAAATGGTTTCTGGTTTTCCTTGAGAGGAATATTATGTTGAATGATGCTTGTATCATAGTATTTCAATTCCTCAAAGCCCCATGCAAGTACATCCTTAAATTATTTGAACAACTCAATGTGTTTTTGTTTTATAAGAGATGGCAATGTTTTGGATAGTTTTATCATTTTAGGTTCTTCTTCACTGCCTATGTTGCATTCTTCTATATCTGTTTCAGTGGATTCTATTTTAGGCTTCTTAGCAACATCATTTAAATCAAACAATTCTTCTAAGGGTACAAGTCCTCTTGGCAACAAATTGTCTTTGCATTGCAATACCTCAAGGTCCTTTTTGTCTAGATCTTCACATAGTTCTGCCTCATGGGGGTGTTTTAACATATTTATATTAGCAGCATAAGGTGGCTCTGTTTTGTGTGTTTGTTCCTTAGCGGAGCTATCCTCTTCATGATCTAAGTCTGGTTTTGGCATTTCAAACTCATTTTTGGACTGCAAGAAGTCTTCAATCTGTTTGTCACCTTCAAAAAATTGCCAATAATCTATGTTATTACGGACTATCGGTCTGCTTTTGACTTTTACCATGTATTTTTCATTGGCATGAGGCAGTTGGCAAGTGCTGGCAGCGAATTCTAGTTCATTTGCAAGGCTGTCTTGAGTTCTTGGGACAGAGGTAAGTTCATATTTTTCAAATGTTTTTAGGAGGTCTAAGGTAGCATTTCTATATTCTGTTAACCTGGGATTTTTGACTGAATATTCTCCTTTAATTTTGCTAATAATTAGCTCAGAATCTCCATAAACAGAAATCTTCTTAGCTCCTATATTTTTTAGCAATTGTAAACCTAGGAGAAGAGCTTCATATTCTACAATATTGTTTGTACATTGAAAATATAGCTTGTAAGAGTGACCCTCATTAGTGTTGTTTATCCAAACACCTGCTCCTGAACCGGCTTTGCCACAAGAGCCATCAAAGCTCATGTTCCAAAGAGTTTGAAGTTCATATTGGCCATTATGTTGTTGTTCATGGCTGCTATGATTTTGACTGTTATATTCTTCGTTTTGTGTTTGGTTTGACTATTCTGACAGGTCGTTCTCTACCTATTTTTCAGCTACTTGTTCATTGATGTCATATTCATTGTACAAAATACATGAATCAAGATCTAAATGGATAGAATATAGAGGGGTATTATTTGGCTTATCTTTGCTTCTTACCATGTATTTCATGTGATATTCTCTATATAATATTCTTGTTGGGTTAAAAACTAGAATGGTAGCATATGTCATGTCCATTAGGAGGGTTCGTTGGAGTTTGGCTCCCCATGATCTTGATAAAATCATGCCATATTTTGGGGGAATGTCGGCCACTACAATATCCATTCCAAGGCTCTTGGCTGGTATTTGTGCTAGATTTACACATAGATCTTTGATTAGGCCCAGACATTTAACTCTACTTGAATCAAAACAATAAAAGTCTATGTATGGTCTAGTTATTTGAAGGCATAACCTTTCCATCACTACCTTTGGCACGAGGTTATGTGAAGCACCAGAATCTAGCATGGCATTATGTAGGATTTTGTCATGAATGTTAAAACTAACATAGAATGGAGGCACACCTCCCTCTTAAAACTTTCCCTCTACCTCTGGTCCAAACAACAATTTTGGCTTGTCATCACTCAGATTTAGAGTATCATTGTCATTTCCTATGTTTAAAGCCTTCAAAACTTGATATCTATATACATCTTGAGTCACTAATTCAGTAAGGGGTATGGCTATTTTTATCCTTGCAATTTCACTCTCAATACTGAATGGTGTCTGTGTTCTTGGTAGATTTAAATCAGTTTTATTAGACATTGTTTTTTTAGCAACTTTAGCTTGCTGAATTTTATTTAGAATCTCATTTAAAAGAGTTTTTTCAGGGCCACTAGTTGATGTACTAGGGCAGCTTTGGTCACCATCATGTTGGTTGATTTTATTTTTTCTTTGATTAGAATTATTAGCCATTATATTTTTATTTTCTATTGTCTTTCTAGGACAGTTTTCAGGGGTGTTCCTAGCAGAAATTTCTAGTTTGTTCCTCTTGGGGATATCTTGGGTTTTCTGACTTCTAAGGTCATACTTCCTATGAACCTCCATGATATCATTTTCAAATCCTAGTTTGTATTCTTTAGAATCCTCATATGTGATTTCAGCTTGGTTTGAGGAGAACATACCTTTTTCTTCTTCTGTGAAAAAAACAATGTCCTCATTATCAGAGCCTATTAGATTCACATGGTTTTTCTCTAGCTCCTTCGTCTCTCCCTCCTCTTCATCTACATAGTTTTATTGGAAATGATATTTGATTTGCTGGTCAGATTCTCTTTGTCTTATTTGAGGAGGATCTCTTCTAAAGTTTTGGTTTCTATTTTTGTTTTGAGGATTTGTTTGGTTTTCCCTAGGGGGTGCTCTTTCATTTAAGTTAATTCTCTCCATTATCCTTTCCATTGTCCTAACTAGACTGTCAATTTTAGCATCATATGTCGAGGCCATAGGTTCTTCTTTGTATGTAACCCTCTTTTATGTTCTCATGCTAGCCCTTTTAGCAATTATATTGGCTTCTACACTTATTTCTCCCCTTTGCATGTCTTCTAAGGTAAGGGGATCTCTTTCTCTTAATTGGTAAGCCATTTCTAGATCAAATCCATCTGGGAGTTTTACTATGGCTAGGCCTTGTGGGGGTTTCATGTGGGGAGGAAGTGCATTATATACACTATTGAAACTAGTGCAGTATTCTTGGATACTCTCTCCAACATTTATCTTAAGGTTTTCATATTCTGATAGGATCTGAAGAGGATTTTTCTTGGTCTCCCACTTGTTTATGAATGTTTGATAAAGATAAGCGAGATCATGAATGCTATTAGGAGTTAAGTTCTTGAACCATTTCTTTGCTTCTCCTCCAAAACTTTGGGCAAACATTCTCATTTGTATAGTCTCATATTTTATTTCTTAGTAGTCAAAAGCATCATTCATCTTATCTACATGCTGTTGGGGAATTGTAGGATCAGTTCCATTAAAATGAGGGATTCTAGATTGATAGTCTTCATGCATAGGCAATAAAGGTTGTGATAGCACCAGGGAGGCATAACATGCTACCATGATAGGAGGTAAAGGAACCCAAGGAGGATTTACAAGAGGAGGTTTTACTAGTGGAAGTGGAGGATGGAATGGAGAAGTTTGAACAATGAATGTATGAGTGGGGGTAGCAGAAGTACTTGTACCGGTTATCTGATATTGAGAAAATTTGGAACGAAAGGAGTCAAAGTGTTGAAGAAGCTGAAGATCAGGAGGAATGGATGGAGAGGATTCTATACTAGGACTCCACTGTAAGATGGTAGGCTCAAGGTTTTTCTAGTCTATCTAACCTTGAGAATTAGTTCTGAATAGGTTTTTTCTATGGTGTAATTCAAATTGGGTGTCTTGCAAGGATGTAAGGTTTTTAGGAAAGGAACTTACTTTGTGAATTGGTCTGACAATAGTTGAATCTTCAATCCTAGAATTTTTTCTTAAGATTCTTTCTGGGTCATCAACTATAGCAAGAGGGTTTGGTTCAGGGTGAGATCTGGTGCCGATTCTTTGTGAAGCCAGATTTCAAACCCACAACACAAAGAGGCTAAAGTTTATAAGAGTTTTGAAAACAAACCAATATGTAAGAATACTGAATTCACACAGTATTGACTGGGCTTTATACTATTAGGACTGATTAATACATTCCCAGAGGAGTCTGTGAGAACCAGTGGAGTTAGCAGGCCTACTGAAGACTAGTGGAGTCACCAGGTGGATGATGCTACCTATTTTGAGGATTTTTTTTCTATGCACCATCAATAATTGGATACCAATCTTGAGATATTTTTTGGTTTTCTGAGTTCTTTATATAACACTAAGATTTTTAATGAGTGTCCCCAGTGGAGTCACCATTATGTTAGGTCCCTGTAATTTTTTATATTGGTAAGACCAAATAAACAAGGGTAACATCAAACCAACTTTGGAGTCCTATGACCTAGCCTTCCTGGACTCAGAGAGGGCTCTCTCTATATTTGTATAAAAGATATAACTTGATTGATTTAGGATGCTAATTTTAGGCTAGTTAAACTAATAGGGATTGTCTTTTTTGTTTTCATTGGTTGGGTTGCTTGTTAATAAGAACTGATAGAGTAAGATAAATTCAAACCATTGGGTTATGGGGCATGTGAAAGGTTTGAAGAGTACAACAAAAAATCAAGGTTGTTCCGCAAGGCAAGATAACAAAGCCAAATGGATCTTAATAACTTATGTGAGTGTGAAATGAACATTAAGTTGTGAGTTTAGTAGCTTAAAGGAAAATTAAGAATCCTTTAACATGTACTAGAACAAGAAGAGTCTTTAAGATCACTATGCTTAAGAAAGAACCTGTTAGCCATCAGTAAATTTTTGTCAGAGAAAATGATGGCTAAAAATAAGTCCTAAGCCTTCAAGAGATTGTTTCATGAAAAAAAAACTGCTCATTCTTGAAGTCTTCTTGTGTTGTTTGGACTTTGCAAGTAATATTCACTGTTGTTTCATTATAAGTAAACCAAGTTTGAACCTGCTACCCCCTTCAAAATTATTCCCTAAACAACCCCTTTTCATCATTTCATTCACCCATTTTGGCCCTTTTTATCCTCCATTTACCTTTGAAAAAACCCTTTTACCCTCCATTTTTCCTTCAAAACTAATAAATTTCCTTTATCAATTTTGAAGCCCCCCTTTCTCTCCTATCGGAACCCCTAAAAAGCCTAAAAACCCTACTTTTTAGGCTAAAAACACATTCTTCAAACAAACAGGGCTTAAGTGCCTTTTGGCTTAGCCCTAGCCCCCACATTCTTCATGAAACCATGCGTTATGACCAAGCACTTAAAGCCCCATCGCATCGAAAGCTCCCCTCTTCCGCTTTCTCACCTTCTGTTTGTTCCCGCCGATACGATGAGTTCGATCACATCTCAGTCGTCCCTCTCAATGATTAGATGGTCAGCACCGAGCCCCCCATTTCTTATCACATCGGAGTTTCCCTGGCGCCTTATACCCTTGCGTCTCTCCTCACTGATCCCTGATCTCATCTCGGTCGTCCGTTCTTCCAGATCCAGCGACCCCTCCACCATCGCATCCATTGTGTCCAAGTTTCCCCCGTCCTTCGTGACCTCCGATAACGATGCCCTGATGAAATCTAAGCTGTAGACCTATATGATCTAACGGTCCTCATTAATCTCGATAACCCAAATTCACCAGGGCCTACCACCCACCACACACAATGTCGCCCAATCTTATGATGACACCTAGCCTCCACTTAAACAACTCACCGTGCAGTTTCTTCATTGCACCTGATCTCCACCATCGGATCTCATGTCTCTCATCCGATGGCTGTGGTGACATATCACATAATTTCTGCGCCCAAAGTTTAACACTCCAAAATAATGTGATACCAGCAGTTTTCCAAAAGACAGCTGTCGCGTAGTGTATGGAATCGCACTCCCTCCCTCTGGGCAAAACCACTTACCGCCCGAGGGTCGCGCGAAAACAATTCACGGTTTTCATAAAACCACTCATCCCACTCCCATGCCATATTTTGAATTCCAACTTGGTTATGCCCTTCATCACGGTTTTCGACCCTATTTTCACTGCAACCATGTTCTTCCTCACTGCTCCTCCACCATTCACCAAGATTCCGAAGCAGTTGAAACCCCCATACACAGGTTTTTATAATATGTTTAGTGTTGATTGCAGGTTTTCATGGTGGTGTTGAATAGGTTTCCCACAGTCACCAGGGTGACATAAACGCACAGGGTGACGATCCTGTGACACAAATCAAGTGCAAAAAGGGACAGAGGAGGGGATGAATTCCATATCTCGGTCTATGTAGCATTCCTTGGCCGAATGAGCGAACCCTCCAGATCAGTAAACCCCAGTAACCTGTATAGTCAGCAATACAGAAGATCAGAGTTAAAGGATTAAAGCATAAGATTGAAGATTAATAGTTTTTGTCCGCAGTTTAGAAGCATAAAGCACAACCGAAGAAAAATATGATAAAAAAGGCTTAATAAAGCCTAAGGCATAGTACACAGCCAAATCAGTGCTTTACGCGAAAAATAGTCAGATCAGCAGAGAAGCCCCTGCACGCCAAATCAGAGAGGCTAGTTACTTCCGCATCAACATATTTTGCCACCTGCAGTCCTAATTACATCAAAAAAAGGCATAGTTAAAGGCCCAGTTAGTAAACATTAAGACAAAAGGAAAATTATAGTTGTTACAAGTAAAAGAAACATTTTAAACTGTCAATAAAGTTATTATAAAGATAAGAAAGTGCTTGAAAGTCAATCTTTTCACCCACTAAGTCAAAAAAGCAAAAACATAATTAAACGAAGCATATTTATAATCGAAAGCACTCCTGCCTTATGCCTTGCAGGGTTTTCAAGGCTAGGAGTTGCATTTAGTGTGAAATTAATGATACCTGAAACCTAGAACTCTTCCACCTCCTCGTTCTTCTATAAATATTTCTATGGAAGACATTATAGAGGTTGGTCTCCAGATATTTGTTGCATGTAAATATATTTTGAAGTTGTTGTAGCTCTATTTGTAATTGAAGACACATAAGCTGAGATGAGAAGTTTGAAGCTGTATAGGCCCATTGGACTTGAATATTGTAACTGGTTTGGACATCAAATAAAAATAGTTGATTTATGGGATCTTGGTCTATGTCAATGGTGATGTGTTTCTCACTGTAATTGTCATTTTTTGTTATGTTTTCATTCTGTCCACTTTTCTCTGATAAAGAACAACAAATATAGATTAGGATTTACTTCTGAAGTACCCTAAATCTCACTGAAAATATTTATCCTTTATGTTTTCTACTGATTGTTAATTTGGAGGTAATTCAATAGAGTATAACAAATGAAGTGTTGGTAAGCCCATATTTCCTGAGTACAACTTGAGATTTTATCTTTAAATTTTTTTGAGAAGTTTGCTAATTAAAGCTGAGCTAGATAAGTTTATGGTTAGCACTATCCTCTAGTTTTATCTCCAACAGTTGCTTTGAAAAGTTCCCTTAAGAGTGTGTTGAAAGCAGGCTAGTTTCAATGTACTTACCTGATCTTAGACTAATTTTGTGTTTATTATGAATGTTTTCCCTTTGAATATACTGAAAGCAGGCTAAGTTAAAAAATCTTTACTTGATCTTAAGCTATTCTGTGTTTTTTAAATGTTTTCTCTTGAAAGTACATCAAAAGAAAGCTAGTTTAAAAGTACTTCGCTGATATTAGATTACTTTTGTGCCTTTCCTTAAGTGTATGCCAAAAGCAGGATAGTTTCAAAGTAATTACTTGATCTTAGGCTGTTATTTCTTTCTTCATGTGTCTTATTTCTTTCACTTCATTTCTTATTGTTTCATTCCATAATATCAACTTAAAGAGATCCTTTGACATATATGACTTGCCCCATGGACCACTCTTGAACCTTGCTATCTGATTAAATCCTATTATGACTCCATACCGCAATGGATTGATGCTGCTCCTAGCCTATCTTATTAGCTGAACAATTCCTTCACCTACTTACACCTTCACCCTTCATACAGAATTCCTTCATCTTCATAATATCATTGCCCAACCAAAACAAACAAAAACTCTATTCTTCATAACTAGCCTAATATCATATCACAAAACTTAAAGATCATATCTTTGAACTCATACATAGAGAGATCCCTCTCTGAATCTAGGATGGCTAGGTCCTTAGATTCCAAAGCAGTTTTGATGTAGGCTCTGTAGCTTTTGTACTTGCCAATCTTGCAAACTACAGAGTCCTAGCATACTGGTGACCATACTGGGGAATTTTGAGTAAAATCCTTAAAACAAAACACTTAGTGTTCAGTGCAGTATAAGTAAGTTTCTTCAAGCACTACCAAGCATGTTGTTAATCATGATAGGACTTGTCTGAATCAGTGGAAATCTAAGTAATTTTTAAGATTCTAATAGACCCCTATCAAACCTTGAATAAATTAGCTAAGTAATCCAAAAAGTAAACTCTGTTTTTCTCATCACCATAGCTAAGTGCTGAAACAGATTTCGGACACTCTAATAAACCATAGGACTGTAAAAACTCAGAAAACCCAAAAATATTTCAGATCGGTATTCAAACCTATTAATGGTGGTGGACCATAAAGCATTTTACCTTCTAAAAGCTAAAAATTTCCACCTGGTGACTCCACAATCCTGAATAGACCTAAAGACTCCACTGGGAAACCCATTTCTATTATAAAATCATACAAAATCACTTAAGGAAATTATGAGAAGTTAAGTTTCCTTGTTTGAAATATTAGTTAGCCTATCAAAGATTGCCATATTTGGTTAAAATTTTCTTACCATTGGGTCTGAAAACATAGAATAGTGGCTTCTAGAAGAGTTCATACTAGAGCCCATCCCAACCCAAACCCTCCTAAGATAGTTAATAATCTAGAAGTTATACTTAGGAAATCTCCTAAAGCTAAAACTTCAATTGTTGTTAGCCCAGTCCATAGAGCTAATTATGTTCCTAAAAACCTTATAGCTCTACAAGATGCACAAGTTGACTTAAGAAAACCATTTAGAACTAGGTCACTTGATGATATAGATCAGATAGACTTTGAGCCTTCACACTCACCCTAACATAGCGGTGAGAAAAATTTTAGTAGAGAAACCACCCCACCTGATTTACATTTCCTGCATAATTTTTGTTTTTCTCATCCAATATCTGCTCAACAGAATCTTTGTAATATTCCCAATTTTAGCCTCAAGCTAAAATGGAATATTATAGTTGCACATTTTATTTTATTTTAATAAAATGGGCAAGGAGACACCTTAGCCCCTCTTAGATGAAGAAACAACACTCCTAATCTAAAATGGGAATGAATAAAGCAGCTGAAATAAACACCAATGGTGTGAATGGAACCCAGCTCATTTGTTTAGTCACCATTGACTAAAGTCAATAGCGCTGCCCAAGGACGAAGAGGCTTCCTAGAGAAGCTGTGCAGTTTTGGAGGGAAGACATTCATGCAAGGGTGGAAACCCTAATTGGTGGGACCATGGTGGAGAAGAGTTATCTCACTTTATATGGAGGATATGGCAGCCCATTTTCATTATGTTATGTTTTAGAGTTTCATACTTGGGTCTGCGAAGCTTGCATCCCCGGGCTGTTTAGCAGGGTGATGGTGCCCTTGGGCACTAGGGTGTTCCCAGTCGGGAATCCCTACCTCTTCCTCAAGGAAGGATGAGGATTGAGCTACATTTACTCAATCTGGCATTGGCCATAGCAACATTCATCTTCTACAGTGTTATTTCTGCATCAGAGAGGACGTTGTGTTGCTAGGTGCAGCAAGAGAGGAACTCATGGAGTCTCTCTTGTCTAGTTTTCTTCAGTGGAGGATTGTTCTATTCATTGGAGGAGCTACAAGGAGGATTCCTGAGCATTATTTCAGATCAGTTGGCATGGGCCAACACTTCTATCATCTCCCACTACGCATTCCATGAGAGAAACTGCGTTATTTTATGGAGGAAATGAGAGGAGGGTTCTTGGAGCTCATCAGGAGGTGTTTTTAAGACAAAGGGATCAACCCTTTGTATTGGAGACATTATCAGAGGAGGGAAATCAGATTTAAGATCAGACACAGCCTCATCCATGTTTTAATTCAGTTGCAGTCACAACTTGGTTGTCACATTTTGTATATTCCGGCATTTCTAGCAACCTTCATAGATTGGCTAGAAATCTTATATTTCAGCCCATTTCTCTGTTCTTGGGCTATTTATTGTATTCCTATAGATACATATTTATTTCATGTATATTTAGCATTTCATGCCTTCATATACATAGCGCAGTCACTGCTCTTCGACATTTTATGGAGTTGCAACAACTCATGTATTTCATTGTTTATTCATTGGAGGTTTGCTCTTAAAGTTTGAGTGGCTTGTCCCTCAACTATTTCTTGTATATTTCTGCTAATATAATCATATAATTTTGGTTGCATACATTTCCCTCTTATGGTATATTCATATTGGCAGATTTTAGTGTTTATGTTCTTATGTTGATGTAAGCTCTCTCATTGAGCATTGTTTTAGAGACCTAGATTGGGGAGATCTGAATAACCCATCTAGAGTTATTTCTTTGAGCTCATATTATGTAGAGGAGTTATATTAGAGATTTTCTAGGGCATCCAAGCAGTTTTTTGCCTTATTTATGTAGCATCTTCCTTATACAGCGTCCTCAAGAACCCTGTAGCAGAAATTCCCGAAGTGGAAATATTGCATATCCATAGATAGAGTTTGTGAAGGGCCAGCTAGCTTCTAGATCTCACACTTCCTTGTGAAGGTGACATATCTGGTAAATTACCCAACAGTCAATCTCTGGAATGGACTTGTGGTTTTCTATAGAATGAATTCTGGAATATCTTAAGATATTCCCGATGGAGCAGAAATTTCCATATTTGGAATATTACAGTAGTATCAGAGAATGATCTTGGCTCAGCCTGTGCCCAAGATCTATTTCCATCAGCAAGAGGAGCTTCTCTCTCCAATGAGAGGATATTTACAGAGGAAATAGGGAAGAGGAATGAAGGAAGGGGAGGTTTCCCTTCTTCTTTTCCAGACCATTGAGCACACCATTGAAGATCTGCTGAAAGGGAAAATTTTGGAGAAATTTTCTGAAAATGGTTTGTCGATGGAGAAAGCCCTAGCTATTTTCATGAAGGGTGTGAGCATTCAGCCACACATGCAGATCCACAGCGCAGTACATTTCCCATAGCTACTGCAAGAAGGATGGAGGAAAGAGTTGAGGCCTTCGGAGGAGCAGCGCAGCAAACTCAAAGGTATGATTCATGATAGTTAATTTCAGAGTTCCATTTCATGTTCTCATTCAAATGAGAGATCATATGTTGGAGTCACAAAGAGTTTTGCAAAGGATATTGATGAAAATCAATGTGTAACTGGGTGTGACAAAACTTCAAACACTTTGCATATATGGAGGGGAACTATGAAACAATGATCATTCCATCTTTCTAGAGGGGGAGTAAATCGGGAGAATGGCTTGCTAGAGGCAAGACCCCCATTGTATGAAGGGCATTCTTCCATTTGTAAGGGTTTGGAGATATTTATTTCAAGGGAAGGCCAAGATATAAGGCCTCTCATTGAGGAGAGATACACTCACATGTTGGTAAAGAGGAGGTGCATAGAAGAATCTACAGCGCTGCACCATTGGAAGAAGAAGAAGATCAGGAGGATTGGCATGAAGGGATGATGGAAATTCACCCTTATCTATTTCAGATATTTTCTTCACATAGGAGAAGGAATGCACCGCGTAGTAGAGAGAGAGGGACTCCCATTCCTCTCATATATACAATCCACTTCCTATCTTGATGTCTCACTTTTAGAGGGTTTCCACTTGGAGGCCACATGGTCTAGAGATTATGACAGGCATCATGCTACTTGGTTCACCACTCATTGGATTCTGGAGGGGTGGAGGCATTGGAGGAGTCCATTACAGCGCAGAGAGTTTGGGGACAAGCTCATGGAGGAGGGATACACTCTCCCATTTTCAGTACAAACCATTCTCATCAGTTTCACTGCGCAGATAGAGTTGTTGTATGGATGAAGGATAGCATCTTCATGATGCAGGATGGTTGCTCCATAGATTTGGTGAGAGAGATGACACTTCCTTTGGGGAAGAACTCTTTCATGCCTTGGAGTAGATGGAGGCCACTCATGCTTACTTGGCCTAGGATCAGGAGATTTTTTGAAGGTGATAGTCTCTCATGGGAGGCTTATTTTCAAAGATAATCATTTCTTTGAGCATGAGAAGCTGCATGATGGCATGGCAGAAAATTGGAGGATGACTTTGACATGAGGGTATGTCAAGGTAGTAGGCAGCAGCGTGATGGGAGCCCTTTATTGCAGATTACCAACACTGTCTATGCCAAGGATTGATCCATGTTGGAGGACTCAGCTTTTGGTTGAGAGGTCCCAAGATCTTGGTGCATGCATGATTTTTGGATGGCCTTGATGGAGATGGCAGAAACTTAGTGGATGACATGATCATCTATCATCATGGCAGATTCTTCTTGACTAGAGTTTCTAGTCTCAAGGAGAAAATTTTGCATGCAGCACATGCGGACTTCCTAGCTGTGCACTTGGATGCATACTTTGCTTTGCTAGAGGATTTCACTTGGGAGGGAATTCATTATGATCTACATCAGCATATGGATAGATGCATAGCCTGATTTATTTTGGAGAGGTTGGCACAACCATTCCCTTACTCATTAGAGGAGAGGGAGAGCATTCAGTTGAGCCATTTCAACTCAAGAGCTCTAATGCATGATGGAGGAGGCATAATAATATCATATTTTGTATTTTACTTCTTTTCATTAATTGAGGAGCATGATGTATAGGGAGGGTGTTTCTTCTTTCATTTTCATGAGGATGTACTTGCAGCTACTTGTAGCCTTGATTTTGGCTAATTATGTGATGGTTGTGGGGGAAGCCACATGTTTTTCGGTGTGCACCATTGGCACCAATTTGTATTCTCATGTTTTCATCTTATGAGAAGATGTGTGGAAGAAAAAAAGTGGCTAGTACAACACTTGTTGTTTTTGATTTTGAGGCAGGCCAAGGAGGCACTGCGCAGTTCCATGAGTGGAACTTTGAACCACTCTCCGGTTGTCATTTGGCAACTTGCTTTTACTGCATATTGCTCCATTGTATTTCTGATGTTGTACTTTTGGAGATTTTTGTATGTAAAACCCATTGGGAGCATGATTCTCCCCATTTTATATGCTTTATCTTGCAGGAGACACCATGGGAAAACCATGATTGCTACATTGCTACTTGTACCTTCTTGTGGGAGGGACCACTTGAAGAATTTGCAGAGGCATATCATGGCTTATTTTTCTTTATGGGGTGGCTTGGGCCATTCTTGGAGGCCATAATTTTTAGCCCAAAGACAAAGGAAACCCCATATGAGCAACATATGGAGAGAGGGCCATCATGAGAAGCACAAGCACACTCTCCATTTAGCCCCAACACATTGCAGAAATTAGGGGTGAGATTTTTACTTGGATGATAGCATGGATGAGAGGATCATCATTGGTAGTAGAATTTTCCCATGAATATCATCACTCCTAACTTAATGAGGCCTTAGCACAACAAGAATGATTCCACTACACCTTCTATCTTTCCATGAGGAGCATTGTTGATAGCTTGCATACTTGGGAGAGAGCATTAGAGGACAGTTTCATTACAGCATATTTGAGCAGTGGTGGGACCATTGATGAGGAGGCCACAAGAGAAGAAGGGGAGAAAATTTTGTTCTCTCTATGCAATTGCTTGAGGGCAAGCAACATGTGGGAGGGGAGGACTGTAATATTCCCAATTTTAGCCTCAAGCTAAAATGGAATATTATAGTTGCACATTTTATTTTTGTTTAATAAAATGGGCAAGTAGACACCTTAGCCCCTCTTAGATGAAGAAATAACACTCCTAATGTGAAATGGGAGTGAATAAAGTAGTTGAAATAAACAACAATGGTGTGAATGGAACCCATCTCATTTTTTTAGTTAACATTGACTAAATTCAACAACACTGCCCAAGGAGGAAGATGCTTCCTAGAGAAGCTGCGCAGTTTTGGAGGGAAGACATTCATGCAAGGGTGGAAACCCTAATTGGTGGGACCATGGTGAAGAATAGTTCTCTCACTTTATATGGAGGATATGGCCGCCCATTTTCATTATGTTATGTTTTAGAGTTTCAGACTTGGATCTGCGAAGCTTGCATCCCCGGGTTGTTTAGCAGGGTGATGGTGCCCTCGAGCACTAGGGTGTTCCCGGTCAGGAATCCCTACCTCTTCCTCAAGGAAGGATGAGGATTGAGCTACATTTCCTCAATCTGGCACTGGCCACATCTACATTCATCTTCTACAGTGTTATTTCTGCAGCAGAGAGGACATTGTGTTGTTAGGTGTAGCAAGAGAGGAACTCATGGAGTCTCTCTTGTCTGGTTTTCTTCAGTGGAGGAGTGTTCTATTCATTGGAGGAGCTGCAAGGAGGATTCTTGAGAATTATTTTAGATCATTTGGCATGGAACAACACTTCTATCGTCTCCCACTGAACAGTTCATGAGAGAAACTACATTATTTTATGGAGGCAATGAGAGGAGGGTTCTTGGAGCTCATCAGGAGGTGTTTTTAAGACAAAGGGATCAGCCCTTTGTATTGGAGACATTATCAGAGGAGGGAAATCAGATTTTAGATCAGCCACAACTTCATCCATATTTTGATTTAGTTGCAATGACAACTTGGTTGTCACATTTTGTATATTTCGGCATTTCTAGCAACCTTCATAGATTGGCTAGAAATCTTATATTTCAGCCCATTTATCTGTTCTTGGAATATTTATTGTATTCCTACAACTACATATGTATTTCATGTATATTTAGCAGTTCATGCCTTCATATACACAGCGCAGTCACTGCTCTTCGACATTTTATGGAGTTGCAGCAACTCATGTATTTCATTGTTTATTCATTGGAGGTTTGCTCTTAAAGTTTGAGTGGCTTGTCCCTCAAATATTTATTGTATATTTATTATGATATAATCATATAATTTTGGCTGCATACATTTCCTTCTTATGGTATATTCAGATTGGCAGAGTTCAGTGTTTATGTTCTTATGTTGCTGTAAGCTCTCTTATTGAGCATTGTTTTAGAGACCTAGATTGGGGAGATCTGAATAACCCATCTAGAGTTATTTCTTTGAGCTCATATTCTGCAGGGGAGTTGTATTAGAGATTTTATAGGGCATCCTAGTAGTGGTTTGCCTTATTTATGCAGCAACTTCCTTATACAGCATCCTCAAGGACCCTGTAGCAGAAATTCCCCAAGTGGAAATATTGCATATCCATAGACAGAGTCTGTGAAGGGCCAGCTAGCTTCTAGATCTCACACTTCCTTGTGAAGGTGACATATCTGGTAAACGCCCCAATAGTAAATCTCTGGAAAGGACTTGTGGTTTTCTATAGAAGAAATTATGGAATATCTTAAGATATTCCTGATGGAGCAGAAATTTCCAGATTTGGAATATTACACTCTTGCTGGTTCATCCGCTTCTGTTTTCCACACACTCACTATTCAAACTGCTCCATTCCATCAAACCACTCCCATCTTACATTCTCCACCTGTAAACCCCCCATTTTTTCCACAACCTCCTATCATGGCAACATGGTATGCCCCCTTAGTCCTTCCTTTTCCTTTAGTCAATCTGCCACAAGACTATCAGTCTAAGATACCATTATATGATGCTAGTGGTGCCACTACTGCTTCACAACATGTGGATAAGATGAATGACTATTTTGATAGAAATGAGATTGATGATGAAACTATCAAACTCAGATTGTTTGCTCAAATTCTAGGGGGAGAAGCAAGAAACTGGTTTAAAAGCTTAACCCCTAATAGTATTAATTACCTCCAAACCCTCCATCAGTCATTCCTAAACAAATGGGAAGTCAGAAAAAACCCTCTCCAAACAATTTTAGACTACAACAACCTTAAAAGAAACACCGGGGAAAGTGTTCAAAATTATTGCACTCGATTCAATAGTGTTTATAATGCACTACCCCCAGACTAGGATGAGGAATGAAAAGAAAGTATCATTTAGGGAGGAAAGTGCACCCTCCACATCTAGCTCAAAAATGGAAATAATTATGGAGGAAATGATGAAGAAGATTAGCATACTTGAGAGAGCACAATCTAGAGAAAACCAATAAGCTCCCTAAAATCAAAATCAATCTCAAAATCAAAATCAAAACTTTAGGAGAAATCAACCTCAAAACAAACAAAGAGAGGATGATCAACAGGTCAGACCTCCCTTCCAAGAAAATTATGTTAATGAGGATGAAGAAACCAATGAAAAAACAAAGGATGACAACATGAATATGTTGGGAGTAAGTAATGAGGATTCTGATCTCATTTATGAAATAAAACAAGGTCTATATACGCATTATGATGACAAAATACCACAAACTGATTATTATGAACAATACTCTGAAAATGCCATCATAGGATCACCTAAACAGTATGACCTCAGAAGTAAGAAGAATCAAGAAACTCCCAGGAACAAAACCTATGATAAATCTTCCAAAAAAAGCCCTAAAAATACACCCAAAAAGACAGTTGAAAATGAAAATACAGTGGCTCTAAATTCTGATTTAAACAAAGGAAAAAATACTCAATCCAATAAAAAATAGAGTATTAACCCCAGTAGCATGAGCACCTCGGCTAATGCTCCTGAAAAAACCATTCTAACTATTGTAAATAATAAAAATCAGCAAGTTGATTTTACTGATGAAATAGTGACTAAGAAGGATAAACTAAACATGGTGAAAAACCAGATCCCCTTCAGCCTAGAGAATGAAATATCGAAAATCAAAATCTCTGTCCCACTCACTAAATTAGTCACTCAAAATGTATATAGAGGTCAAATTTTGAAGGCTTTGAACATAGAAGATGTTCATGACATAGTTAACTTAAATGATGACACCCCAGAACTAATTTTTGGACCAAAAATTGAAGGAAAATTTCAAGAAGGAACAACCCCTCCTTTCTACATCAGTTTAAACATTCATGAAAATATCTTGCACAATGCCATGCTTGATTCAGGAGCATCACACAACCTTATGCCCAAGGTAATAATGGAAATATTAGGCTTAGAGATAACTAGACCCTACAAAGATTTATATTCCTTTGATTCAAGTAGGGTGAGATGCCTGGGCCTAATAAAGGATCTATGTGTTAACTTAGCCCAAATACTAGCCAAGAGTTTAGTGATGGAAATTGTAGTGGCTTATATGCCCCCCAAATGTGGCATGCTCCTTTAAAGGTCATGGGGTGCTAAGTTACAAGGAACAATGCAGATGGATATGACTTATGCCACCATCCCTGTCTTCAGTCAACCTAGAAGACTCTATTGGGAAACCCACATGAAATACATGGTGAGTAGCCAAGAAAGACTGGAAAATTCTCCTCTTTACTCCATACACACTGACCTTGACTCTTTTATTCTTTTTAATGATGATATTCATAAAGAGCAAGAGCTAATCAATGAAAAAACATCAAATTTTGTAATCACTTCACATTCAAACATAGTTGCACTCATGGATGAAGAGGAAAATAGAGAGGGAATTAAAAAATAGTCTGTTGATTTAGAAATTCACAGCAAACAGATTAGAGGTGTTGAGGTCCAAAACAATCATATAAATAACACAGATCATGAAATTCAATAAGTAAAACCTCAAAAAATTGAAAAACTTGAGGAACAAAATTCAGGAAAATGTAGTGCAGACCCTTATACAGAACATAATGACAAAGAAGACAAAGAGGATAACAATGAAATAAATCTCAAATCTGAAAACAATCATCTTTGGAGCATAAATTTTGATGGGTCTTGCACTAAAAATGATGCAGGAGCAGGCATATGGAATACAAAACACTGAAAACAAGCATGTTGAAGGGCATTCCTATAAATTAAAATTTCAATGTACAAACAACATAGTAGAGTATGAAGCTCTCCTTTTAGGCTTGCATTTATTGAAAAAATTAGGGGCCAAAAGGATAAAAGTTCACGGGGATTCATAGTTTATTATTAGGAAAATAAATGGGGAATATAACGCTTACCATCCCAGACTTAGAGCCTATAGAGATGATGCCATGGACTTGTTAAAAACATTTGATGAATTCCAACCTATCTTTGTCCCAAGAAATCAAAATGCCCTTGTCAATGGTTTAGCCTTTGCTGCTAGAACTTGTCTTACACCTAATGAAACCAAGCCATGCACTACCCAAGTCAAATTTAGACCAGCTGTCCCAGACAATGGAAAATACTGGCAAGTTTTTTAGGGAGATAAACAAATAGAAGACTTCCTAGAGTCCAAAAATGAATTTGAGACATCGAACTCAGATTCAGATTATGATAAAGATTGTCCTATTGAAGAAAGCCCACTTGTTGAAGAAGAAAAGTCTCCCAAGATTGCTGAAATAAATCTGTTAAACTATGAACCCAATCATTAAATAGAGAATATCATAGATTTCGAAAATGAATACTTAAAAGTGCTACAATCTAAAGACCAAAGCTTGCCAAAAAGCCAAAACTGTAACCCATAGAATCTGAAGTGGAAGAATACAATATAGGTAGTGAGGAAAAGCCCAAAATAATCATAATATCTAAAACAGTGCCTCCTTACATTAAACTGAAATACATTGAGCTCTTTAAGGAATTTTCTGATGTTTTTGCATGGAGCTATGAAGATCTAAAATCATATGATACAGAAATAATTCAGCATAAGATACCCCTCAAAGAAAACCAGAAACCTTTTAAACAAAAAATGCACAGAATCAACCCTATTCAATTACCTCTGGTAGAGAAAGAAATCAGAAAAATGTATGAGGCTGGAATTATTGTCCTTGTTAGATACTCAGAGTGGGTGTCTATTCTTGTGTCAGTTAGGAAGAAAACAAGAGAGATAAGGCTTTGTATTGATTTTAGAAACTTAAACAAAGCCTCACTGAAGGACAGCTATCCTTTGCCCAAAATGGATCATATTTTACAAAAGGTAGTTGGTTCCAAAAAATTTCTTTGCTAGATCGCTTCTCAGGTTACAATAAAATTTTGGTACATCCTAATGATCAACTTAAAACAGCGTTTACTACACCCTGGTGTACTTTCATGTATTTGAAAATGCCTTTTGGTTTGATGAATGTTGGTGCCACATTTCAGAGAGCCATGGACATTGCATTTTTAGAAGAAATAGGTTACTTCATTGTAATTTACCTTGATGATATAACTGTGTATTCTAAAACAGATGAAGAACACCTAATACACTTGAAAAAATTCTTTGAAAAGTGCAAAAAAATTGGATTGTCATTGAATCCCAAGAAAACACTGTTTGGTCTCCAAGAAGGCAAGCTTCTTGGACATATCATATCAAAGGAAGGGATAAGGATAGACCCAAAAAGGATTGATGGCATATTGAAAATCAACCATCCTAGAAACATCAAGGAACTTCAATCCTTCATTGGAAAGATTAATTTCTTGAGAAGGTTCATACCCAATTTAGCTGAACTCCTTAGAAACATAAAAAACATGATTAAAAAGGAAGAAGGATTTAAATGGACCCTAGAAGCAAAGAAGTCCTTTGAACTGGTAAAACAAGCACTCACCAAAACACCAGTTCTTATCAGTCCTGATTTTTCTAAAGATTTCTTCATTTTTTCATTTGCATCCGAACACATAGTACCTACTGTCCTATTACAGAAAAATTTGAATGGACAAGAGCAGCCCATTGCATTTTTTAGCAACGCATTAAGAGATGTGCATCTGAAGTACAACATAATGGAAAAACAAGCCTTTGCCTTAGTCAAAGCCTTAAAAGATTTCAGAGTTTACATTCTGCATTCCCACGTCATAACATTTGTGCCTCATTCAGTGGTGAAAGACATATTGACCCAAGATCTAGATGGAAAAGAGGAAAGTGGATTGCTGTAATTTTATAGTATGACTTAGAAATCAAGCCCACTAAACTCATAAAGGGTCAAGGAATAGCAAAACTAATGGCTGAATCTAACTTCCAAGCTCTTGATATAAACATGTTTAATGCATTAGATGAACAAGATGAGTTGTCAACTCCAATCATTGAAGACCATTTTCTGAATTCATCTTAGTATGCTGACATTTTGTATGTTTTTCTCAATCTAAATGTTCCTCCTGGTTTGTCTAAAAAAAAGGGAAGGTTCTTAAAGTTGAAAGCTGTAAATTACTGGATTTTGAATAAATGTTTATATTGGAAAAATGCTAGTGGCTTATTGCTTAAATGTTTGCCTGAGAATGATGCAGATAAGATTAAGCATGAGTTCCATGAAGGAGAGTGTGGAGGCCACCTCTATTGGAAGTCAACTGCTAACAAAATCCTTAGAGTTGGTTACTACTGGCCCACTCTCTTTCAAGATGTCTATAAGATGATTATAGCTTGTCACAAATGCCAAATCTTTGAAGGCAAAAGAAAACTGCTTCCCTTACCTCTGCAACCAATCACTGTTGAAGCTCCTTTTCAACAGTGGGGTCTAGAATTAATCGGGGAAATCCATCCTCCATCATCTGCCCAACATAGATGGATCCTCACAACAACAGACTATTTTACCAAGTGGATAGAAGTCATCCCCTCTAGGAATGCCACAAACTTAGTCATCATCTCATTCCTTGAAAACCATATACTTTCCAGATTTGGCTGTCCTAGAAAGATCATCACTGATAATGCTGTTGCATTTGGATCTAAGAAGATGGTAGATTTCTGTCATAAATATCAGTTCATATTGGGTCATTCCACAGCTTATTACCCTCAAGGTAATGGGGTTGCAAAATCATCAAATAAAATTCTGGTAAACATTATCAAGAAGTTGCTGGAAGATAACAAGAAATCATGGCACAATAAGCTAGTACATGCTTTATGGGCACAAACTAACCATTAAAAAATCCATTGGAATGTCTCCCTACCAGCTAGTTTATGGAACTGATGCAATATTTCCAGCCAGTTTAGGGGTGCCAGTCATGAAGCTAATCTAGGAAGTACAGTCTGAAGATGATGATGTCACAAGAAGAATAAATCAGACAATACATCTACAACAAACCAGGGAGGAAGTATACATTAGAGCACAACAACTACAAGAAAACATCAAGAAGTTGTTTGACAAAAGAACCAAGGCAAGTGATTTCAAGATTGGTGATAAAGTTTTAAAATGGGATTCAAGAAGAGAAGATAAGGGAAAACATGGAAAATTTGATAACTTATGGCAAGGTCGTTATATTATCCAATCTACCATTAGAAACAATGCATTTTTTTTACAAGAATTGGATGGAGCTGAATACTTTGGAGGTCCTGTTAATGGCAGAGTTCTCAAACATTATTTCAGTTAACTGATATTTTACTTTCAACACTTTTTCATTCCATTTTATATAGCATTTCCTTTGAATTTTAAAAAAGGAAAAATACAAAAAACAACAAAAAGAGAAAAAGAGGGCAGAAATAAAACAAGAAAGGTATAGCTCCATGCCAAAAATAAATAAAAATATGAAAGTGTGCAAGCTTAAATTCCACTACCAAAAACAACACTTCTATTTTTAGTCATACTGCCTAATCATGACTAAGATAGATTTAAAAAAATTTGTTGATAGATTAGTGAAGAAGATTTGCCAAATTGCTAAATCTTGGCTTATCAAATAGGATAGAAAAATAGTGGTTCAAACAAACTCAAAACATGAACCTGTTAGATTGATGTAAAATTGGTTCTAATATGCTCAAAATCTGAACCAAGAGAAAAGAGAAGACCAGCTCAAAAATATTAAATTTAGAGCTAAAAGAAAGGATGAAGGATGTTGAATATTTTTCAGATCTTAAGCCTTCACAGTTTTCTTTTAAATTTCTGAAAAATTTTAGTTTATGTTCAGCTTGTTTTTATGCCATAGTCTCACAACAAATCAGACAGTCTAATCCTGATTTGACTGAGTTTAAATTTCTGTTTTATAGAGTAGAGAATAAAATCTACCAGATGGTTTAATCCTGGAAGATAGTAGCTTAGGTAGAGAATTTATGAGTTCAACAGTCTAATCTGAACTCATGGAAGAAATAAGGGTAGACTTAGATTAGTTTTTCCTGTTTTCAAAAAGAATAAAATAGTGATGTTCAAGGTCTGCAAGTCCAAATGCACCTGCTGAAGAAAAAATATTAGGAAGTAGGCTATGTAGGTAGTTTTTTGGGAAATAATTCTGCTTGATATAAATACTGATCATCTTCCAAAGCTAAATGATCAAAGAAGAAGAGCTTGCCAATGGATAAAGGCACAGGTCTATATCCTAGAGATCAAATTCTGAAGATTCTTGACACCTCCAACGAGCTGCCATCCCCAAGTGGAGCCACTGTTAGCCATCAGTAAATTTTTGTCAGAGCAAATGATGGCTAAAAATAAGTCCTAAGCCTTCAAGAGATTGTTTCATGAAAAAAAAAAGCTGCTCATTCTTGAAGTCTTCTTGTGTTGTTTGGACTTTGCAAGTAATCTTCACTACTGTTTCATTATAAGTAAACCAAGTTTGAACTTGCTGCCCCCTTCAAAATTATTCCCTAAACAACCCCTTTTCATCATTTCATTCACCCATTTTGGCCCTTTTTATCCTCCATTTACCTCTGAAAAAACTCTTTTACCCTCCATTTTTCCTTCAAAACTAATAAATTTCCTTTATCAATTTTGAAGCCCCCCTTTCTCTCCTATCGAAACCCCTAAAAAGCCTAAACACCCTACTTTTTAGGCTAAAAACCCATTCTTCAAACAAACAGGGCTTAAGCGCTTTTCGACTTAGCCCTAGCCCTCTCATTCTTCATGAAACCATGCGCTATGACCAAGCGTTTAAAGCCTCATCAAATCGCAAGCTCCCCTCGCCTGATTTCTCACCTTGTGTTGGTTTCTGCTGATACGATGAGTCTGATCACATCTCAGCTGTCCCTCTCAATGATCGGATGGTCAGCACCGAGCCCCCCATCGCTTATCGCATCAGATTTTCCCTGGCGCCTTATACCCCTGCGTCTCTCCTCACCGATCCCTGATCTCATCTCGGCCGTTCGTTCGCCCAGATCCGACAGCCCCTCCACCATCACATCCTCTATGTCCAAGTTTCCCCCGTCCTTCGTGACCTCCAATAACGATGCCCCTATGAAATGTCAACCGTAGATCTATATGATCTAACGGTCCTAATTAAACTCGATAACCCAACTTCACCAGGGCCTACCATCCACCACACACAACTCCACCCAATCTTATGATGACACCTGGCCTCCACTTAAACATCTCACCATGCAGTTTCTTCATCGCGCTCGATCCGCACCATCAGATCTCATCTCTCTCATCCGGTTGGTTTGAAACATTCGTATAATGGCGCCTTAGCTTAACACTCACAAAATACGTGATATCAGAAGCCCAAAAGATGTAAATGCCACGTAGTGTATGGAATCGCACTCCCTCTGGGAAAAACCACTTACTGCCCAAGGGTCGTGCGAAAACCATTCACAGTTTTCATAAAACCACTCATCGCACTCTGTTACACTGAAAATTGTCACCTTGACATTCTGCTGACTGTATGAGCTCATTATTACTCATACTTCCTCCTTTTGCAAGTCCAATATACCAGCTCCTCATATCAAGCTTCAAAATCAGAAGAAAATCCCTAAAATCCCCTAAGAATGGGTATCGCACTTTCTCTATGCATTCCCTGCGGTCCCGCACCTAAATCTCAGCCTGCATGCGGAACCATACCGCACGTTCTTTGTGTAATGGGTGCGGAGCTCTGTAAAACATAAAAAGGCGAGAAAATGAAGATAAAAAGTGAATTCCAGGTGAATTCTAGAAGATTCTAGACGGGAATTTTCGGAATGGATACGCTTTGAGGCTGGTTCATGCATCCCTCTCTTAATGGAGCTAACCCCTTGATGTAAGGAGCTTATCCCTTTGAAGGAGGATTCTATCCCTTCATATTTGGAACTAGAAACCTCCTCTCTTTCACTATAAAAAGAGGCCTTGGGTAGCCTCAAAGGGAGTTGAAGCTTATGAGATTTGAAGTTAAATGCTGTTGTTTAGACTTGAGTAACTAAGATTTTCTGTGAGGTTAAATCACTCATCTCCATTTGTCTTAGTTCAAAGAGTGCAATGCTTGTCAGAGTAAAGGAGATTCCTGCTTCGGACCCCGGGAGGACCTGCACAACATCAAGGCACAGGTTGTAAAGGTTTTCTATCTTTAAAGTTAATACAAATATACTCATTTCTCTCATTAAGCTGTCAATTTGTGGTTTATTTCATAAATTCCTTGATCATTATGATAAGTATGATTTATGATAATGTCTATACAGGTGCTGCTTAATCTTTTTCCTTGTTTATGATTGCAGATATACGAAGGACGTTCTTTCAGTGCACGGGAAGGACTTCAACAAAATCAAGTAAGCAAGCAAAGCGTTGGATATAAGGTAGGCCTTACACCCGTATAGTGTTTTTATAAATTGCATATGCTTAGAGAGAGATTAGTATAATTGGCTGTTTGTTGCTAGTTACCTTTTGTACTAGAGAGATCGGTCTTGTCCGCAAGACGGATTAATCTACACAACAAAATGGCGACCATACTGGGGAAGAACTTGTTTGTTCTTGGTTCTCTTTCATTTTTGACTTGAGAAAAGGTTTCTTTTTCTGGTTTTTGATTGATTCACATCTGTCTGGGTGTTTTAAATTTTTTCTATTTTTGAAAATTTAGAAGTGTTTTGAATTTTTCTATCATTTTTGCTAGGACCGCACTCTGCATAACTGTTACAGTGCGGGCAGTTTCGCACGTTCTTTATAGAATACAGTGCGGGACCGCACCTGTAAACACTGCTTACATGCGGACCCTGTAAAAATTTTGAAAAATTTTTAGGTTTATTTTTCTGGTTAATTTTTAGATCTTTGGTTTCTGCCCAGACTGGTTATTGTGTCTATCAAGAATTCATTGTTTATGAACTCCAACAGTGTTAGTATTTTGAATGATTTTCTAGGAGATTTTGCCGATTGGATTATTTTTCCTGTTTGGTCTTTGTAGTGATTCAAATTTTTTGACAATTTGCAGTATCTCAGATCACATAAGATCTCTTTTTGTCTCTTGAATCCGACCTCATTGTGAAAACATCCTAGATTGAGAAATTAAGCCTTTTTTATTTCTTTGCAAATCTTCGAAAAGAACTTGCTTTAAAGTTTTGAATTTCATTTATTCTTTGAGTGTTTTGAAAAAACATATTTTGAGTGTTTTTGATCTGTTTGATAGATTCTTAGTTTGCTGAACAACTAAGAGAAACATTCATAAAAAAAAAACTCTAAAAAGCTTTTACTCAATTTAGATTAGTTCTTAAGATTAGTCTTTGTAGTTTTGAATAGTTTTAATTTTTGTAGATTTCTTTCGAAAGAGAATTGTTTTGTAGCTTCTTGTTTGGAAAAGAAAATAGTTTTTCTTGTGAGCTTTGATAGTTTAACGAAAAGACAAAATGTTTCTTTCACTTAGTTTTCATGTTTGAAGAAGAAATTTGAAAGTTGCATTCTCTAACTCTTCTTTAGATAGAAAATTCATTGAAAGAAAAAAGAATTGAATATCATCATAGGTGCATTTTAGTGTTTTTTGGAAGTCGAGTCTTCACATCATACAAAGTTTCATTTCCGCGCCCATTTGACTTAAGAAACAGCTCTTAAAAGTAACGCTTAAATAAAATTCATCTAGTAATCTTTTTATTTCTAGGGCTCTCATCACCAACATAGCTTAGGCTAGTATCTTGGAGTAGGAAGTAATTAACTCTCCAAGGTAGATAAAACAAACAAGTAGATATATCTTGCGGTAGGAAGAATTCCAGTTGTTGCATGTATGCTCTGGGAAGCTCCTCTTAAAGGAGTTAAGCACGAGATCATGTCTGAACCAGTGGGGTAATCAATCCTTCCTCATTGGGAACGATAGAAGATATACACGTATTAAAAACGGTAAACCTCGGATAGACCATTGTCGAGGAGCCAGGGGTCACTTGTCGATAAACCTTGGATTCTGTTCAAGGAGCCTTCAAGGGGATTGAGCTTTGTTACTCTGCCCTTGCGTGTGTGTCGGATCGTAGACTGTTCCCCCAGGTATATTTGTTTCAATTGGTAACCTTAGAGGCCATAATCTTTAGGATTCTTTCCTAAGGTGACGGTGGAGGGAAGATCCCACTGTACCTGGAATAGACGTCGACTAGACTCACTTGGACTCTCTGGGGGGTTCTCTTCACTCGAGATGGTTATGTGAAGAAACTTGTGCTAGTCTGTTTCATTAAGCAGGTTGTCGGGGTAACTGTTCCAACCGCCCTTTTCGTGTTAAAACTCTACTAAGTTGGATTTCATCACCAACTAGTGATTTTAGTACGCAAAGTTACTTGTTTGTGTGTGGTTTGAACTCTTAGATTTTTTAAGCGAGTGATTCAATTGTTTGTTTCTTAGAGACTTTAGGTGTTTTCATTGAAATTTTTCTTTGTTTGCGTGTGATTAGATAATTTTTCATCGTGGCGGAATTGCCGAGACAATCCCGGAGAATACAAGGGAAACCCCCTGAATTTACACCGGGTCATCTTGAAGGGCTTCGAGCTCTGGTACCACACAGTAGCCGTAGACTTAGATCAACAGAAGCTGAAAGCTCTGCTATTGTGATACATCCTGATCATCAAATTCCTACAACAGAATATATTCAAGAACCGATTTCAGTTTCTGAAGTCACTGAAAATATTTCTCCTTCTGGTGAATTATCTGACGAACCTGAAATCTCTGAACCTGAAACTGAATCTTCTGTGTTAGAAACGTCCTCAGGGTTTATCTCACCAACTTCTAGCAATCCAGGTTCACCTAGGGTAAGAAATATCATTACTGAAAATCTTCCCTCTGGACTAATTTCTATAGAAGAACTTACTAATCCAGACGAATACATATCTCTTCCCAACTCCCCTCAATCGTTAAATCTTAGGGAGCGTGAATCTATTTTCTATAGCCCTATTCGAACTAATCCCTGGTATCTTTCTTTAACTGATTTTTTAGAAAATCCGGGTCTTGCTTTTTATCCACCTCGAGTTCCATTTCATCCTACACCCAGAGGTTACTATCCGTCATCTATTATGGCTGGAGAGTCGTCCATGTTTTCGCAAACGCCTGAATCTATTTTACATGGTGGTCCTTCTGTTCCTGCGGGATATCAGTCTTTGTCTGGTACTTTCTCAGGAGCAACTCCTCAACCTATCGAAAATGTGTTATCATCTGGTCTTGGTGGACTTAAAATTGAAACGTCGAACGCAGAGCAAGTTTATATGATGTCTGGTAACGTTCCTAATCCTCAAGTTCAAGGCAGTCAGTTTCCTTCTGGGGGTCAACCTCAGGGAACTCAGTTACCGCCTGGGGGGAAACCTCAGGGTAGTCAATTACCGCCTGGGGGGCAACCCCAAGGTAGTCAGTTACCACCCGGGGCTCAACCTCAAGGTAGCTTTTTCCCAGGACAAACTGTGGATCAATATTATTTTGGGGGGCAACCCCAAGGACAGTACATACCCCAGGGTTACCAACCTCAAGGACAGTACATTCCTCAATGTCAACCCCAAACTCAATATGCTCCTCAGGGTCCTCAACAACCCCAACTTCAGTACGTGCCTCAAGGTTATCAACCTCAAGGGCAGTACCCAATGCAAGGTTACCAACAACCTTCTGGTCAACCATCTATTCAAGGAGCCGGAAGTTTACCTTATTATCAACCCTACGTTCAACCAGGTTTTGGTCCTTACGTTCAACCTTCTACGGGACAATACCCCGGAATGATGGTGTGGGATCTGTCCCAATATCAACAGCCTTTGCAGCCTACTGTACAGTTACCTTATCAACCTGGTCAGCCATTGGTTTCTGGTTCAACTCAGCAACCTGTTCAGCCAGCTATTCAAACTCCTGCACCTAGTTCAGTTCAGCAGGCTGGGCCTAGTACACCTCAGACTCCGCCCCAAACTGCTGCAACTGCTGCAACGTCTGTTCAACCTGTTACACCTGTTTCTGGAGTGTCTGTAGCCCCGAGTTTGGATATCCCTGTATCTGTGCAAATCCCTCAAGTCTCTGTACCTCAGTCAGGACCCTCAGTTCAGACTACAGTTCAGATGCCTGCAGGACAAGCCGGTACAAGTACAGTTGTTACGAGTCAACCTCAATTTACTTATCAACCGTACCAAGGACAGCCGCAATTCGGTCCCTATGTTTAGAATCCAAGCTATCAACCATACCCTGGTTATACTTATCAACAACCTCAGTATGGTCCGATTCATCCTGGTTATCCGGGAGGTTATACAATACCCAATGCTAATCCGATTCCTAGTTATCCTGGGTATCCGCCTCCTAGATCTGCTTTGGCTTCTCAAGGTTTTCGTGACCCTAACCGTCAGTTACCGTTCATCGCAACTTTGGATTTACCAGATTTGACGCGCCTTACTAATGATCCTATTTTCTATTATCAGAACTGGCCGTCAATGCCTCATAAGTTGCCCGGTGACATACCAAAATTTGAAGGTAAGTCAGGAGAGGATCCATCAAATCATGTGATGACTTATCACCTTTGGTGTGCATCTAATTCTATTATTGATGATTCGATTCGCTTACGTCTTTTCCAAAGGACACTCATAGGTCTTGCAGCCAAATAGTACATTGAGTTGCCACGAGGCTCGTTTCATAATTTTAGTCAGTTAGCAACGTCTTTCTTAACTCATTTCCAGTTGCCTGTCAGATACGACAATGGCACAGAATTATTAACTTCACTAAAACAATCTACGTCCACGTATATTTCTGATCATATTCATGAGTGGCGACGTAGACGACGTTTGGTGAAGGTTTATATTCCGGATCAAATTTTGGCAGAGTGGTTTGTAAAATCATTACTGCCCAAGATCACTGAAGATGTAGCTAAGGGTGGTGTTGTTACTGAAGAGCAAGTAATTGCTCAGGCTCAGTACCTAGACCTCGTCTATACGCAGTCAGGTACTTTACATGAAAAAATTCCCGATTTACCCAAACAAGGTCAGATAGTTGCTCCTCCTTCAGGGTCTCATGCCGCTGACGGTATGATTGGTACAGTTAGTTCTAAAAGTAAGAAGAAATCCTCAAAGAATTCTTCTCCAATCATAACTTTACCTGATTCCCCGAAGGGAGAATCCTCTCAAGAAGTTTCTGCCGATATTCATGTCGTTGAAACATCTACGGCAAAATCAAAATCCGGTGGTAAAAAGAAAGGGAGGAATAAAAACAAGAAAAATTCGAAAGAGAAAACAGATAGAGAAGAATCCAATGATGAGAAACGTAAACCTCGTTATCCTTTCTTCATTTGTGAACAAGATCACTTCACGAAAGAATGCCCATATCGAGAAGAGGTTACGAAACTCATTAAAGGATCGCAACAACCTGCTGTCTTGAAGGATCCTTTTCCAATTCAAGATAGTAAGATGATTGGTTCTTCCTCGACCACTTTAGAAGAGCCTATTATGATGATGTCTCATGTAAGGGTTGCGACGCGATCGCAAGATTACGGTTCTAAAAATCCCGTTGATGGCAGAGAAGGAGAGTCTTCCAATGCCAACGCATCAAATACAACTCCTCCTGTTTCCGGTCCGCTACAGATCGAGAAACAAAATCCAGACTTGATAATCAAGCCGCCTGCTAAAGGTGTTCTTCGTAAATCGGCTTTTAATCCACATGCGAGAGCTGCTCAGAATTACAACATTGTTGAAGATTTAGCAATTTCTCCTTCAGCAATGTCGGCTTTGGAAGTGCTGCAGTCGTGTCCAGCACAGCGTAAATTGTTATTGTCTGCCATAGGAGCTGTTGATGTTCAGGATTCTAACTTTATAATCTTCGATTTAGAAACTAGTACACCACATCTTCCTCACCAAATGGCTTTCCAGATTCCAGTGTTAGTCAAAAACAGACCTATTTTTCGGACTGTGATTGATGAGGGAGCTTCAACGTGTATTATGTCGCTTCAGTGTTGGAAATCTCTTGGTTCTCCTACACTTAACCAATCTCCGACGATTCTAAAAGCTTTTTATGGTCGAGGTTTTCAACCTTATGGTATTTTGCAAGATTTACCCATAGGGGTTGAAGGGAAAATTGTTAATCTAGATGTGGAAGTGGTTGATGCCCCTCTAGATTACAACCTTCTACTGGGTCGTAGTTGGTCTTATGCTATGACTGCTGTTGTCTCTTCGGTCTTTCGACTTATAAAATTTCCATATCAAGGAAGGATCGTGACAATAGATCAGTTAACTTATTTTTCGTCAGACCCAACCTCTACAGAAACAATCCAGCATGTTGGTAAAATGACTATCCCTTATAAGGATGTTGGAGTAGGTTTGGTTAAAGATTCTGGTTTGCTAGGAACTTTTTCCTTTCCTCCTCCTAACGTATCGTCTTCTACTGCAACTATTCATATGATTTCGTCAGACACAGTTATGTCTGATGATCCTTGGATTCTACCTTCCGAATCCGAGATCGACTCATTTGATGGCGTGATGCCTTTGAGTCCATTTGAAATTGCGTACCAGACTGTACAGTCTTTTTCCAACCCCTTTTCAACTGAAATCGATCCAATGAATGGGATCCAAGAGGAATCGCTTTCTATTTCTAGTTCAGACGCAACGACATTTCCTGAAATTGTTCATACAGATGAGCAAATTCGTGAGTTTTTGTCTGTTGATGATTTACCATGGGAAGATCTCCATCATAGGTCTTCATTCTTACCTGAATTAGATCATTTTGAAAATGATTTCGCTTCAATATTTACTGCTGAATATGCCAAGGAACCTCAGAATCCATTGAAAAATCCTGATTCTGAGTTAAATTTAGAAAATATATCTAGAACGGTTCCAATTGACATTTCAGTAAAACCGAGAATAATTGAAAACATTCATATAGGTGCTTGTTGTTCAGACGAAGAAATTCAGACTTATAAAGCCCTATTTCAAGAATTCCGTGACGTGTTTGCCTGGTCTTACGAAGAAATGCCAGGAATTGATCCATCGATCGTAGTACATGAAATTAAGACTTACCCGGATGCTAAACCTGTTCGTCGACGATTACGTCAAATACATCCTAGGAAAGCTGCTGCTATAAAAAATGAAGTTGAAAAATTACTTCGCGCAGGATTTATTTATCCAATTCCCTTAACGGATTGGGTATCGAATATTGTTCCTGTGACTAAAAAACAAGGAACAATAAGAGTATGTATCGATTATAGGGATATTAATCGAGCGTGTCCAAAAAAAAATTATCCAACTCCCTATATCGATCAGATAATCGACGATTGTGCTGGAAGTGAACTTTTTTCCTTTATGGATGGTTTTTCTGGCTACAATCAAATAAACATACTCCCTGCAGATCAACCTAAAACAACTTTCATTTGTCCATGGGGAACGTTTGCCTATTGTAAACTACCTTTTGGACTTAAGAACGCTGGAGCAACTTTTCAACGGGCTATGTCTTATGCGTTTCATGACATTAAGCACATTGTTCAACCATATCTTGATGATTTACCTGCTCATTCATTACATAGGGCCGATCATCCCACTCATTTACGAGCAATTTTTATGAGATGTCGGCATTATCGGATAAGGTTGAATCCACATAAATGTGTTTTCTGCGTAGAATCGGGTCGTTTACTGGGATTTGTTGTCTCGAAATCAGGCATTCGTGTTGATCCTTCGAAGGTCGAAGCTATTGTTAAATTGCCTCCTCCTTCGACATTGCGCCAACTCCAGAGTTTGCAGGGGAAAGCAAACTTTTTACGTAGATTTATTCAGAACTATGCCGAGCTTGCAAAGGGTTTTACCCGGTTGTTGAAACAGGACATTTCGTTCTTTTGGGACGAGGTCGCTGATCGATCTTTTGATGCACTTAAACACGCGTTGACCCATGCACCGTTATTGCATCCTCCCAACTACAACCAAGATTACATTCTGTATCTCGTTGCTTCTCATTCCACTATTGGGATGGTACTAGTTCAGGAAGATGAATCTCACAACGAACATGTGATTTATTATCTTAGTCGAAATTTGAATCCGACTGAAATCAAATATACACATGTGGAGAAATTGGCCTTGGCAGCTGTTCAAGCTATCCAACGTTTTCGACATTACATATTGTTACGTAAAACCACAGTAATTTCTGATTGCAACCCTATGATGTATATTTTGACTAGACAATTGCTAGGGGGCAAGTATTCTAAATGGATAGTTATCCTACAAGAATTTGACTTGGAATTTGAAAAATCCAAGGCAAAGAAGTCTTTGGTTTTTGCGGAACTAATGTGTGATTTCCCCTCTACTGATATTGAAACAGTGGCAGAAGAGTCCATTGTCGACGAATCTTTGTTTCTTATCAGTACGCTTGATCCATGGTATGGGGATATTATTGTATATCTCCAAACCCAATCTTTTCGGCCTGAAATTTCACGAACTCAGCGACGAAAAATACGCTTCCAATCCCAACAATATAATATCATTGGTGATACTCTTTATCGACGAGGAGCGGATTCTGTTTTCCGGCGTTGTTTAACTCATGAAGAAGCTGAAAAGGTTCTAAATGACTGTCATTCAGGAGCATGTGGCGGTCATATGTCTGGGTATGCCACTGCCCAAAAGATATTGCGTGCAGGTTATTTCTGGCCAACATTATTTAAAGATTGCATTTATGCGGTTCGGAAATGCCACAACTGTCAAATTTTTGATAGAAAAATGCGCGCGCCACCCGCTCCTCTTCACCCTATAATTGCTGATGGTCCATTTGCAAAATGGGGTATCGATTTTATCACATGTAACCCTCACTCGGCCGGGGGGCATGCCTATATTATTCTCGCTGTAGATTATTTTACGAAATGGGCCAAGGCGATGCCTACATATTCAGCTGACGGCAAGACTGCTGCAACATTCATGTTCAATCACATAATTGCTAGGTTTGGTGTTCCTCAAGCTATTATTACAGATCATGGAAGTCATTTTCGGAACATCATGATGACTGAATTAACAGAACAACTTGGCCTACGCCACGATAATTCCACTCCATACTATCCACAAGCAAATGGTCTGGTTGAAGCTATTAATAAAGTTTTGGTCACCATGATTAAACGAATCATTGGTATTCACAAGACGAATTGGCATTCCATGTTATTTTCAGCGCTTTGGGCATATCGAACCTCAGTCAAAACATCAACGGGTTTCACTCCTTTTCAACTAGTTTATGGTTTAGAAGCTGTGCTACCAATTGAATGCGAAATACCGTCATTAAAATTAGCCATAGAATTACTTCCAGCTACGTCTGAAGAGGAAAAACGTTTCTTGTACTTGGCCCAATTAGATGAGAATCGGCGAAGTGCTGCAATAGCAAACGAGGCTCATGTTAAAAGGATAAAAGCTCGGTATGATAGAAATGTGACCCCTCGAAATTTTTCAGAAGGAGACCTAGTTTTACTTTATGATCAAGCTAACGACAAGCTAGGAGCTGGAAAATTCGTGCCTATGTGGCATGGTCCTTACATTGTGAAACGAAAGTTAGCAAAAGGGGCCTATGAGTTAGTAGATTTTGACGGTGTCCCTTTGGATAAACCCAGAAATGGGCTTTATCTAAGCGATATTACGCTTAAACAAGGTGTGGAGATTTTTGTTAGTTTAGATTTCTTTACTGCTGGTGTGTTTTAGATTAGAAAAGTGTGCCTAGTTTAGAAGTGTGTTTTTGTCACTATGACTGCTTATCTGAGTTTTACTCTTGATATTGCAGATGTCGACGTCTCTTTAAACCTACATTGGTTTTGCTGATGGTGCTTGTCGTAGTACACGGAACATTTCTTCCGCAGCTTGGGTTATCTATTCACCCTCTGACGAGTTAGTATCCATGCATGGGGTAAGCCTTGGTCAAACAACAAATAACATTGCCGAGTATAGTGCGGTGATTGAGTTATTATCTGAGTCCATATCATTTGGAATTCGGAGTTTGATTGTAAGGTTGGATTCTGAACTTGTTGTATTACAGCTTAACAGGGTTTATACCATTAGAAATCCGGTGTTATTACGGTTATTTTTGAGAGTTCGTCTCTTGGAACGTGAATTTGATTACATTGAATATCAGCATATTCCAAGACATTTGAATACATTAGCAGATTCAATTGCTTCTAGTATGATAAATAGACATTTGCAATAATTAAAAGTAGTAAAACAAACAACATTCATTCATGTACGCAGATAGCCATCAAAATAGTGATATATATATCATAGGAGTGTGTTCAAAAAATATACATCGTCTTCGATCATAGGTTGGAAACACCTTATGATCGGCAAAAATGATAACACAAAAGTACAAAAATGAGTCTACATGATCATCTCATGACTGATGATGATCTCGATAGGAAACAACTGCTCGAGCCACCCTGCATAGGAACCTCCTGAAAGGTCCTGGGACTCCAATCACATATCTTTGTAGCCTGAGAGGGATGTCATCTATGCTCGTCTCTGGTATATCTAGAGTCAAGTGTTCTAGATGATGTTCCAAATCAATCAAAATTTCTACTGATTGGCCTGCTGGGGCTGGTGCGGGCGCAACTAGTTGTCTCCTCTCGAAAGGTTGGAGATGAGCTGGACGTTGTGGACCCACATCTGTATTTGAAAAACTTTTGGTTATTAGTTTTCTAAGACGATAAAAAATTAAAAAATTTTAGAACTTAGCAAACGTTGAAAATGTTTTACCTGAATCATCCCACTGTTCCCCTGCAGGGAGAGACATCTCTCTATCTCCGCGGAAATCTATCCCTGCATACGGAAAATCCTCTATCGTAAAAATTTGGCGATCCAGCCAATGAAAATATGAAGCAGGGAATCGTACAATCTCAGTGCCCTCGATAGCATGACGAGCCATCAGCGCGGACCAGCGAACCATTCTTGGTTCTTGAAGTCGACCGACATCAACTGAAATACTCTGTGGAGCTAACTGAGGAATCCTCTCCAAAGCAAAAGAAACGACAATGGAACCATATCCAAAGTTTTTTAGTTTCCCAGTTTTTGCTCTGGTAAGTTGGCCTTTTATATTTGCCAACACAGCTTCGCACCAGTTGAAGATGGTGCCACGAAAACAGTCCACAGCAATGCGCATTTGGGAACCAGTAGCTACATGAAGCGTGACGCTCCCACATATTTTGGTGACAGTGAATGCTATAAATTTCAGTTCAGGACGGATGATATGTTTTATGTCAATCCGTTTGTCCCGAGGATCTGCCTGATCATTGCAAAATTCAAGTTGAAGACTAGCGACAGTCTGGCCACCTGGCCTAGTCCCAAACAAAGATACATGTTCGCCTCTCTTGGACAAACCAGTCAAAAAGTATATATCCTCCAGCTCAATTTCGAGCCGGTGGCCACCAATAAAGAAACACTGGTCCTCCACATGCCATCTGTCTACCAACCATGTTAAGAGTTCCACTTGTGCCCTCATGCCAGAGATGGCCCAGAATTTGTATAAGCAGCATGCTTTTAATGCCCTTTGTGTGGGCAAATGGAGTATTGCAGCTTCATCCACTTCCTCATGCTCTCTTTCTCACCAAATAAGCATCTTGTTAATCCTGCAACACAAAATAAGGCATATTAGAATGATTTCATTTGAAAAATTTTGGCAGAAATTTGAGAAAACCGTGCTTTAAATTTAACCGCGCGGGTACCGCACCCACTCTTTGTAAACAGAGCGTAGCTCCGCACGCGAGGTGTGTGCCGGGTGCGGTACCCTCGATTTTTTCCCGTTCAGAAAAAATCGGGGTCCGCAGGTAACCTGTGTCCCGCCTGCGGACCCCACGGGCGCATTTTTTGACCAATTTTTGCCCTAAAAAATCAAACTAAAGCCTAAAAACGAATTTTAAACGGATGAAAAACAAGATAAGGAGGTCGTGGATTACCTGGGGCTGACGATTTTCGATTCCAACGGTTGAATTTTCCAGAATCTTCACGGGAACTTTTTATCCAAAAGCTTTTTACTTTTCACTCTGCAACTGAACGGTAAAAATGAAATAGAAAAAATCCTTTTTATAAGTTTTTTCGAATGAATGAATTGTAAATTTATTTATTTTTCACTTTAAAAGGGATATTTTTGAAAGCATTTTTATTTATCTTAAACAGGTATGTGTAATGTTTTGAGTTTTTGTGCAGAAACAGGATTTTTCAGGTGAAATGATCATTTTTCAACAAAGAGCATACTTTTATCACTTTTCGGACTCTTTCAAAAATTTTACGAAAAAGCGAAACCTTGGAGTCCTCTTTAAGCCCTTTTCAGACTCTCTAAATATGAAAATATTGCCGAGTACTTGACTATTCGAACTCGTTAAAGTAAATGAACAGTCGTCCTTTCGGTATAAGTTTACCCCTTTTACGGACTGAAATGGACTATTTACGAAAAAGGTATACGTTGACTAAATACGGTCAATAGAGTTCTCTCCCGCATTATTTTATCCTTTTTCGGGCTCGAGAGACTAAATTTACGAAAAAGAACACCCATGGAGTTTTCTTAAGTTTTTCTTCTGACTCCCTAAAACTGAAAAACACCGAGTTTCTCCTATATTGGACTCGTTAAAACTTAACAGTAAAGGACCTGTTTAATTTTCAACAGGAACGAACCACTCCTTCTTAGGGTTTGAATTTTAAACTAAGTTGGACTCACCCGAAGGGTGAGCTTATAACCAAGCAAATGTTATCCTCCTCAAGCTTGTCAAAAATAAAGAGGTACTTGCCAGAAATGGTGGGGAAAAAGAGAGAAAAATGAGCATGTTTGTTGTATTTTAAAATTGTCCGAAAACTCAGTCGACCACTCTTGGACACGACACTTATATTCACCTGGGTTGGGAAATCCTTTGCTTAACAGTTAATCAAACCACATTGAAAATTTTCAGCCGGTTTCTGGGTATTAGCTTTGAGTCGATTGTCACCAAGCCATCTGCAGTGTCATTATGTGTCCAAGAGAACAGTTCAAACAAAACCATTCATCTGCAAAATATCTGTCATCCATCATTGACCATCCCTGAGTCAGTCCTTGCCAACATATTTTTCAAAACTTGATCTATGATTTCGTGTTGTGGGCTTGCCTACGACAGATCGCTTTCTATCGACATCAACACATTATCTAGGAAGTTGATCCAGAAATCGTTAGTACCTTGAAATCTGCATGCCTCAATGGCAGGTTTCTCGCTTTCGACGACAGGTTACATCAATGACCTTCGATCGAATGACTCCGTGACATGTTCGACTTCAGCTCATTCATTCACATTTCATGGACTGTACTGAGTACTTTGAGAGCCATTGAAATTACTGGTGGTTTCTCTCACACTTGTTAACAGTTCACATCATTGACTGGTAATCAAGTGGTTTCTACCATGTTCGACTTCGACACATTCATTCACATGGATAGAATCGTATTGGTTCGAGATGCGGAAATCAAGACCCTGGATCTAGTTTCCACCATCCAGGCTGCGAGGAATTTTGTTGTCATCTATACAGTAGACTATTGATAAACAGATGGCTGCGTCCATACTGTGTCTACATATATCTGTACTATGATGTATTCAAAATCATTCCTGTATCAGAACGATTTCAGTTAGTTTATAGTTAGTTTTTATCTGAGCATGGGAATGCCTACCTCGGTGATGACATATACATGTATATATTTTGCATTGAATGTTTTTACAGGTTCCAACTGGGGTGTCCACAGGATGATCTTTGAAATGATAAAGTACTGCACTCTTCATATATGACAGACTACAGCTTCATCTATTCCAGACTTTGCACTTTAGGGGGCAATTTGTTACACTGAAAACTGTCACCTTGACATTCTGTTGACTGTATGAGCTCATTATTACTCATACTTCCTCCTTTTGCAAGTCCAATATACCAGCTCCTCATATCAAGCTTCAAAATCAGAAGAAAATCCCTAAAATCCCCTAAGAATTGGTATAGCACTTTCTCTATGCATTCCCTGCGGTCCCGCACCTAAATCTCAGCCTGCATGCGGAACCATACCGCACGTTCTTTGTGTAATGGGTGCGGACCTCTGTAAAACATAAAAAGGCGAGAAAATGAAGATAAAAAGTGAATTCCAGGTGAATTATAGAAGATTCTAGACGGGAATTTTCGGGAATGGATACGCTTTGAAGCTGGTTCATGCATCCCTCACTTGATGGAGCTAACCCCTTGATGTAAGGAGCTTATCCCTTTGAAGGAGGATTCTATCCCTTCATATTTGGAACTAGAAAGCTCCTCTCTTTCACTATAAAAAGAGGCCTTGGGTAGCCTCAAAGGGAGTTGAAGCTTATGAGATTTGAAGTTAAATGCTGTTGAGATTTAGACTTAGTTAACTAAGACTTTCTGTGAGGTTAAATCACTCATCTCCATTTGTCTTAGTTCAAGAGTGCAATGCTTGTCAGAGTAAAGGAGATTCCTGCTTCGGACCCCGGGAGGACCTGCACAACATCAAGGCACAGGTTGTAAAGGTTTTCTATCTTTAAAGTTAATACAAATATACTCATTTCTCTCATTAAACTGTCAATTTGTGGTTTATTTCATAAATTCCTAGATCATTATGATAAGTATGATTTATGATAATGTCTATACAGGTGCTGCTTAATCTTTTTCCTTGTTTGTGATTGCAGATATACGAAGGACGTTCTTTCGGTGCACGGGAAGGACTTCAACAAAATCAAGTAAGCAAGCAAAGCGTTGGATATAAGGTAGGCCTTGCACCCGTATAGTGTTTTTATAAATTGCATATGCTTAGAGAGAGATTAGTATAATTGGCTGTTTGTTGCTAGTTACCTTTTGTACTAGAGAGATCGGTCTTGTCCGCAAGACGGATTAATCTACACAACAAAATGGCCCCCCTCCATTTTTCCTTCAAAACTAATAAATTTCCTTTATCAATTTTGAAGCCCCCCTTTCTCTCCTATCGAAACCCCTAAAAAGCCTAAACACCCTACTTTTTAGGCTAAAAACCCATTCTTCAAACAAACAGGGCTTAAGCGCTTTTCGACTTAGCCCTAGCCCCCTCATTCTTCATGAAACCATGCGCTATGACCAAGCGTTTAAAGCCTCATCACATCGCAAGCTCCCCTCGCCTGATTTCTCACCTTGTGTTGGTTTCTGCTGATACGATGAGTCTGATCACATCTCAGCTGTCCCTCTCAATGATCGGATGGTCAGCACCGAGCCCCCCATCGCTTATCACATCAGATTTTCCCTGGCGCCTTATACCCCTGCGTCTCTCCTCACCGATCCCTGATCTCATCTCGGCCGTTCGTTCGCCCAGATCCGACAGCCCCTCCACCATCACATCCTCTATGTCCAAGTTTCCCCCGTCCTTCGTGACCTCCAATAACGATGCCCCTATGAAATGTCAACCGTAGATCTATATGATCTAACGGTCCTAATTAAACTCGATAACCCAACTTCACCAGGGCCTACCATCCACCACACACAACTCCACCCAATCTTACGATGACACCTGGCCTCCACTTAAACAGCTCACCATGCAGTTTCTTCATCGCGCTCGATCCGCACCATCAGATCTCATCTCTCTCATCCGATGGCTGTGGTGAAATATCGCATAATTTTTGCGCCCGAAGTTTAACACTCCAAAATAATGCGATATCGGCAGTTTTCCAAAAGACAGCTGTCGCGTAGTGTATGGAATCGCACTCCCTCTGGGAAAAACCACTTACTGCCCAAGGGTCGTGCGAAAACCATTCACGGTTTTCATAAAACCACTCATCGCACTCCCACGCCATATTTTGAATTTGACCCTAGTTCTACCCTTCGTCACGATTTTTGACCCTCTTTTCACTGCAACCATGTTCTTCCTCACCGCTTCTCCACCATTCACCAAGCTTCCGAAGCAGTTGAAACCCCCATACGCATGTTTTTATAATATGTTTAGTGTTGATTGCAGGTTTTCATGGAGGTGTTGAATAGGTTTTCCACAGTGACCAAGGTGACATAAACGCACAAGGTGACGATCCTGTGACACAAATCAATTGAAAAAAGGGACAAAGGAGGGGATGAATTCCATGTCTCGGTCTATGTAGCATTGCTTGGCTGAATGAGTGAACCCTCCATATCAGTAAACCCCAGTAACCTGTACAGTCAGCAATACAGAAGATCAGAGTTAAAGGATTAAAGCAGAGGATTGAAGATTAATAGTTTTAATCTGCAGTTTAGAAGCATAAAGCACAGCCAAAGACAAAGATGATCGAAAAGGCTTAATAAATCCTAAGGCATAGTACATAGCCAAATCAGTGCTTTATGCGAAAAATAGTCGGATCAGTAGAGAAGCCTATGCACGTAAAATCAGAGAGGCTAGTTACTTCCTCATCAACCTATTCTGCCACCTGCAGTCCTAATTACATCAAAACAAGGCATATTTAAAGGCCCAGTCAGTAAAAATTAAGACAAAAGGCAACTGACAATTGTTACAAGTAAAAGAAAAATTTTAAACTGTCAGTAAAGTTATTATAAAGATAAGAAAGTGCCTGAAAGTCAATCTTTTCACCCACTAAGCCAAAAAAGCAAAAACAGAATTAAACGAAGCAGAGTTATAATCGAAAGCACTCCTACCTTATGCCTTGCAGGGTTTTCAAGGCTAGGAGATGCATTTAGTGTGAAATTAATGATACCTGAAACCTAGAACTCTTCCACCTCCTCATTATTCTATAAATATTTCTGTGGAATACATTATAGCAGTTGGTCTCCAGATATTTGTTGCATGTAAATAGCTTTTGAAGCTGTTGTAGCTTTGTTTGTAATTGAAGACACATAAGCTGAGATGAGAAGTTTGAAGCTGTAGAGGCCCATTGAAGTTGAAGATTGTAACTGGTTTGGACATCAAATACAAATAGTTGATTTATGGGATCCTAGTCTATGTCAATGGTGATGTGTTTCTCACTGTAATTGTCATTTTTCCTTATGTTTTCATTCTATCCACTTTTCTCTGATAAAGAACAAAAAATATAGATTAGGATTTACTTCTGAAGTACCCTAAATCTCACTGAAAATATTTATCCTTTATGTTTTCTGTTGATTTTTAATTTGGAGGTAATTCAATAGAGTATAACCAGTGAAGTGTTGGTAAGCCCATATTTCCTGAGTACAACTTGAGATTTTATCTTTAAATGTTCTTGATAAGTTTGCTAATTAAAGCTGAGCTATAGAAGTTTATGGTTAGCCATGTCCTCTAGTTTATCTCCAACAGTTGCTTTGAAAAGTTCTTTTAAGAGTGTGTTGAAAGCAAGATAGTTTCAAAGTACTTACCTGATCTTAGACTACTTTTGTGTTTATCATCAATGTTTTCCCTTTGAATATGCTGAAAGAAGGTTAAGTTGAAAGTCTTTACTTGATCTTAAGCTATTCTATGTTTTTTAAATGTTTTCTCTTGAGAGTACATCAAAAGCAGGCTAGTTTAAAAGTGCTTCCCTGATCTTAGATTACTTTTGTGCCTTTCCTTAAGTGCATGCCAAAAGCAAGATAGTTTCAAAGTACTTACTTGATCTTAGGTTGTTCTTTGTTTCTTCATGTGTCTTATTTATTTCACTTCATTTCTTATTGTTTCATTCCATAATAGCAACTTGAAGAGATACTTTGACATAGATGACTTGCCCCATGGACCACTCTTGAACCTTGTTGTCCGATTAAATCCTATTATGACTCCATAGCCCAGCGGATTGATGCTGCTCCTAGCCCATATTATCAGCTGAACCATTCCTTCACCTACTTACACCTTCACCCTTCATACAGACTTCCTTCATCTTCATAATATCCTTGCCCAACCAAAACAAGAAAAAACTTTTTTCTTCATAACTAGCCTAATATCATATCACAAAACTTAAAGATCATATCTGTGAACTCATACATAGAGAGATCCCTCTCTGAATCTAGGATGGATAGATCCTTAGATTCCAAAGCGGTTTTTATGTAGGCTCTGCAGCGTTTGTACTTGCCAATATTTCAAATTATGGAGTCCTAACAAAACCAAAGGACATGGCATACCATAAATTTCTTTGGTCAGACTTCACCAGGTAAACTTTAAGACAACAATCCAACAAACCCTAGAGAGCAGGGAACTCCTAAATTCTCTAGTTATTCACTTTCAGAGAAAGAAAACATTTAAGATAACATTTCAGTAATGATTAAAGAGCAGGGAACTCCTAAATTCTTCAATCATACTTCAAAGACCTTCAAATTTACTTTTTAAGATAGACCAAAGGTCGGGGAAAACCATGAACTTCTTTAGCCAAACCCTAGTAAGTAAACTTCAAAGAAAGGCTTAAGAACAAAATTTCGAGTAGAACCAAAGGACAGGGAAAAAAATAAACTTCTTTGGTTGGAAAATACTGAGTTAATCTCAAGAAAACAATCTAGATGGAACTAGAGAGCAGGGAACTCCTAAACTCTCTAATCAGACCCAGCATAGGAAAACATTCAAACAACAGAAAGCAGACAGAATTAAGGTGCGTCTAACATCATATCTTAAGATAAATTTTCTATTCTGTCATAAGAGAAATTGATGAATAAAATGGAAAAAATAAGGGAAACAATTAAAAAATTAGAATAAAATCACCAGCTAACAAAGTTCATGAATCTTGTGAATGTGATTGTTCCCTTGATATCCAGTCCAAAACAGCTACAAAGCTCCAAAGCCAACTTCTTTACACCTCAAAGTCTATGCAATATTCAGCTCAACAACCAACCCCATAAAAAATTAAGCATACATGCATTATTTATCTACAAAATGAGGAGGTGAACCTAAACTAGGGTTTCAGATGTCATTTATTACATAGTTAATGCATTTTTGACCTTTGAGACCATGTAAGGCCCAAGGAAAAATATCTTAAAGTCACTCACTAAATAATAACTCCTAACTTCATTTTTTTAAGCTAACTTTGAAAATATTTGAATTTTAAGGCTTTTAAATTTTTTTTTAATAAATTCTAGCGTCTTCATTCAACTCTTGGCAAGGGCGCAACACCAAAGGTACAGGGGCGCAATGCCGGTGCAAATGCGCAGCACCATAATAGGAAAAATGTTATGTCTTGCAGCCAATTTTTGGAGGCCTTCCCAATGTCCAAATGAGCTCCATGATAGCTCATTGGAAAGCATGTCCTGTCTAGTTTCTATATATTCCTCTAGTTTACAATACAGTATCCATATACCATGTCAAAAACATGTTCTCCCAATACTGGTAAACGCACAACGCCAAGGCCAAAAAGAGGGCAGAAACATGATTGTTTGCTAGTTTTTGGCCCTTTTCAGGGACCAATTTTGCTCCAAATATTCTGAATTTTTTTGAGGTTGATGTACTTGGCATGAGGAACATTAATATGTTGACCATTTTCCATTTTTATGGCCCAAAAAAGAGTGCAGCGCCAGTGGCGCTACACTTTTGGCACAATTTCTACATGTCAAACTGTCAAATAATCAAAATGTGCACAAAAGTGCCAAAATTGGAATTTTGCTTGTTGATCAAGGTTTATAGGCTTGGAGGGACACATCAAAAAGGATATTGAGATTCTCTTTCTCCTTTGAATTTGTCAAAGGCTGAATATTTGGATGGGCTCGTTTGAGCTTGGCCCTTACAATCATGTTTCTCATGGCATAATGTCTTGCCATATTCCTCTAAATGTGAGTGTCTCTCTTTGCCTTCTCTAGTTGACCCTCCAAATGCAAATTTTCCCTCTCAAGCCAAGACTCCCTATCCTTGCTAATTTCTATGGCAAGCAACTCACTTGGAGTGAGCTGCTCTACCAATTCTGCCTCTTCTTGCCTTTCTTTGGCTAAAGCCCTCTTCAGCCCAATGGTCTTCAGTCTCTGTCTAGGAATTTGATCTTCCTCATCATCACTGCCATCAAAACTACCCAAGATCTCATCTAGCAAAGCCTTTGCCTTTCTGGCCTCTTTCTCTGCTCTAATTTCCCTGACCTCAATGATGGACTGCTTTGTTTTTAAATGTTGATTCTCCAAATCAAGAAAGTTAATCAAATTCTTTGCTCTACCAAGATTATATTGGAGCTCACTAATCTTGTAATATTTGCCTTTCATCAATATATTTGTGATTATAACCTCATCCTCATCATCAAGGTCAATTAATTGAAACTCCTGCTCAGTTTCATGCTTTTCCTCCTCCTCAATAGTGATAGGCTCTGTGACCTTTCCTTTGCCCTTGTCTACCTGCTTTGCTGATGAAGAAGGCATGGCCCCTTTCACATCAATTGAATCAAACACATGCATGTAGCCTCTCCGATATGTCAAAGGAAATGGATCAATTTTAATCATTTTAGTGTCAGCTACTACAATGTCCCTTTCACTTGATGATCTGGTGTCATGATATGATGGTGAAAGGTTGTGGATAGGTGATGAGGTAGGATCAATATGAGGTGAATGGATGTGAGTGGATGGTGATGTATGAATAGCAGGATGTGATGCAGAAGGGGGTAAGGGAGGATGAGATGATGAAGGAACATCCTGTTGATGATGGCCAGGTGGAGTAGTGAAAACCTCATGGGCAATGAAGGTATCCCATGGAATGTTCTTCTACTGGAGGTGGTGCATAACCACCATCTTTACAAGTGAATGATGAAAAAGGCCCTGCATTTGCTGATTGTAGTATCTATTTTTCACTATATAAGCCATCTTGTTAATGCTACGGAAAAGATAATTAGGAAAATGCAGCATTCTAACTCTAGTGAAATGCATGAGAAGACCAATATGATATGAGTAGAGGAAGTAAAACCTTCCCTCACAAGTTAAATACTTCATTATTATCCTCATCATGGGCACATACCGGTCAAGAAGATGAGAAAAAGGAAAAATGGACTTGTTGTAATCTTTGTACCTAGGTTTGAGGTACGGTTCATAATAGCTCATGTCCAAGTTTTCTTGTTTAAACCACCTCTCTCCCACAATAGGTATTCCTATAGTAGCTACAATGGCATTTGTAGACATCTCAAAAGTAACACCGGCAAGATTAACTTGTTTTTCATGTAAATTGATGATGAATAGTCTTGTTAATTCCAGGTGATTTTGGACTTGTTGCACTCTCTCACAAAAGTCAAAACAAACCACATGCTTAAAGAAAGAAACAGTGAGAGGAGAGGCCATGATTTCCCTTGTATTGATGGGTTCAAACCTGTTTATCTTCCCTCCCTTAAGATCATGCCTCTTTGGCATTTTTGCCTCAACACCACTATCTTCTCCCTCAGACACTTTAAAATTATGATTTGGAAATCCTAGTGTGGAAGTGAAATGAAATGAGGGGAAGGGAATGAAATTCCAAATTGAAAAAATGAAGGAAATGAGTGAAGGGGAAAACTAAATCAATGTAAACCCCAAATCAATGTAATTACCCTTTATGTTACTGATATTTCTTTTAGGGAGATGAACCAAGGGTAAAACAATGATCTCAAGCTAAAATTTAGGGTTTCACTTAAATTCAATTAAGAATCACCAAATGGCATAAAAATAAGGCTTATGTCATGTAATTACCACTCAAGAGTGCTTGGAGGACTTTGGAAAGAATTTGGAGAAGTTTTGAAGAAGTCTTGAACTTGTTTGAATGGTCCCAACCCTTAGCAAACTCTTTTGTGTAGGCGCGCAACACCACTAGCTGAGGGTGTAGCACCAACCCAAGCATGCAGTGCCAATCTCTAAGCGTGCAATGCTAGTGAAATTTTACACAGAGTCCTTTCGGGAAAGGGCGCATCACTTCGACATGGGTGCAACGCTTCGACAAGGGCACATCGCCTTAACAAAATGCATTAGGAATTTCGTTCAAAGGCACAACGTTGATCTCCAAGAAGGCAGTGAGATTTAGGAAACTCAAGATATTCAAGGAATATTGTTTTCACAAAAATAACCATTATATAGTCATCCAAAGATAGTGAAAAATACTGATGACTAACAGAAGGATCAAATATTCTCAAATTTTTGTGAGTTTAAAGCATTGTTGGAGAAATATTCGGGGAAGCAAGTGAAGGATTTGCAGAGTGATAATGGTGGTGAATGTTAGCACCCTGTAATTAGCAAGATTGGAAAAAGTCCAACTGCAGGGAGAACATTATTTCAACCACTTTGGGATTCTAGGATCTAGCCCTCCTGAATCCGGAGAGGGATCTCTCCAATAAGTGCAAAGATGAATTTGTCTTTGAAGCTTTGGGTAATGATATTAGGCTAGTTATGAAGGCCGAGGGTTTGTTTTTTTTTTTGTATGGTTGAGTAAGATTAATGTTTGAGGTGGAAAGTTTTAAATGCAAAGAGTTCTAAAGGTGAGAAGTTGCAAGAAAATATAATAAGCTTTGGCCAGGAAGATAGACAATTGCAGGTTTTAGTCCATTGGGCTATGGAGTCATAATAGGGTTTAATTGAAACAATCAGGTTCAAGAGTGGTCCATGGGGCAAGTCATCTATGTCTAAGGATCTCTTTAAAGTTTTATTTATGGAATGAAAAGATACAACAAGAAGGGCAATTTAACAGATGAAGAAAAAAGAGAAGCCTAAGATCAGGTAAGTACTTCTAAACTAGCCTGCTTTTGACATACACTTAAGAAAGACATAAATTAATCTAAGATCAGGTAAGTACTTCTAAACTAGCCCGATTTTGATGTAATTTCAATAGAAAACATTTTAAAACAAAAGTGAAACTTGAAGGCAACTGTTGGAGGAGAAACTAGCGGGCCTGGCTCAGCACAAATCCTCTCCTAGATCTGCTCTACTTGGTTACTTTCAAGATGAACACGAAGATAAAAAATAATGGCCTAAGATCTCGTAAGTACTTTCAAACTAGCCGGCTTTCAACAAATTCCAAGGGAAACATTCAGATAGCCTTTGGGGATAAAACTAGGACCAGGGCACACCATATCTTCCTTAGTTCATATCTACTCAACATATACTGAGAATAACATTTAAGAATGACAATAGCTCCGACAGTAGGACGAGGGAATGCCAAAATTCCTACTGCTTGAACTGAGTTAAATCATTCCCAAATAACACAGATTGGAAGAAAACATTCAGATAAATATTTTCAGTCAGAGAAGGGTACTGATATACAGTAGGTCCTAACTATATGCATGTTGTTCCTTATAAGAGAAAATGAACACAGTGAAAACAAAAATAAAACAACAATTCACAATAAGAAATAACATCACTGTCGACATAGACCAGGATCCCATAAATCAGCTTGTATTGATGCTCCAAATGAGTTACAACTTTAAGTCCAATGCTTTAGTTTAGCAATCACCCACACTCCCCAGACTAACTAGTCTATCACAAGTAGAGCTCCAAGAGCCAGTGAACACTATTTACAGGTAGAATTCTCAAGCTCAATTACATTTCAGAGTTCAGCAACCAACTCAACCAACCCCTCTCTCATCTTCTTCAGTAGTATTTATAGAAGAATGAGGAGGTGAGATCTGATAAAAGATCTCCAAAGATAATTAATACAAACTTAATGGCTTCTTGGCCTTTGCGGGGCTCGATGAAGAAGCTTACATAGGTGTCCTCTATATTAAATAATTTACATTAAGATTTTAAACTCGGTGGGAGCTCTTTTTGACTTTTGAGGCTTTGTGTTATTTTAAAATAACTCTGCTGATATTTTTTCATTAAGTTTATTTGCAGAGTTAACTTTCTGGCTACACTGATGCAAATATCTGATCTTGATCAATAACTTTAGCCTCTGTTTGAATGCTTTGAGGCAGAGGAGGCATTGTGGTAGCTGGGAGGAATCAATTTGCCTCAGATGTGGCGGTGGAGGCTTTCTGTCTGATAAACCCTTAGGATTTTCTTTTACTTGTGTCTTAATTGGGAGGATTAGGCTTTTGATAATCAATCTTAGCCATAATCCTCATAAATTTGTTTTCAATCTTCCATTCTAGTGCGTTTCTGTCTTCGACACTGATACTCTTTGTTTTTCATTCATTTACCGTGTTTTGTTGGTGTGCAGTGCTGCACAGGGCCCATGAGGCATTAGTGCCTTTGGAGTATTGACGAGGCACATAAATTTGAACCCATGGATGGCTTCTCTTTAATAAATCGAAGGTGCGAGAATTAAACTCCAGCCTTCAGTCCTTTTCGTTGGTGTAACAGAAAAACCATATAATCACCCTTACCAAATAATATATCCGGACTTCAAACTTTGATAAAACCAAGCCGTATAACCATTTTGGGTCACAAAAGGTGTTTGCTGACATTAGGGTGTTTGTGACTTGAAATTCTTATGAAATCCACCTTATGGAGCTTATCGGGTCCATTTTGGGGGCTTGCTGACGTCGGTTCAAGTGTGACCCAAAATCCTTATGAATTCCGCCCTATAAAATTTCCCTGGTCCGGACTTCACAAGACCCACTCCAATCGGTTGTTGCCATGTGGGTGTTGATGTGTATGTCGACTAGGCATTGGGACCATTGGTTTTGTGGGACCGCTGGCTGCGTTCGTGGCCGTGGGGACCAGGGCGACTGATTGTGGGTCGTCGATTTGTAGATCAGATCGATAGCGGAGATGTTTTGAGAAATGTGTCGTACCTTAGTTTATCCTTCGAGCTTCTTTTGAGTGCAATCACTTTCCGATGAGCCGACCTCAGATTGGACGACACACATCAATATTGTGTTGAGCCAAAAGTCAAATTTTAATGCACGATGACAGTGGGTTTTCAAAACCGTTAAAGGCCACGTGTTGACCAGTGGCATTGATCGCATCCAAAATGCGAAATACATCTTTCCCCACAAAGGCGGTGCGATGAAAACTGCTAGTTTCGTACAGTGATGGACCGCGAGGACCACTTGAGCGATTGATTTGTGGGCCATCGATCTACAGATCAGATCGATGGTGGGGAGAGATTTAGGCTTTGTACCGGTGGAAACCTTTTGAAACCCTGCAAAAACACAAAATATTAAAAAAAAACAAAGGTTTTATGCATCTGGGGTGGAATATATATTTATAACATGGCTTGCGCCCATCTGTGGGGCCATGGTATATATGAAACGCGATATGATCGGGGGCTATAATATACAGGGCTAATTGGCATTGGAGTTTTAAACATGGCAAACAGACTTATGCGCTCAGATTTTGCGATGTGATAAGTGCTTTGTGGATCTAGCACCTGGTTCTAGAGTGCGGGCACGTGGAGGGGAAGTGGCTTAAAACTTAGCCCAAGGGGGCTTAAGTTTGTAATACATCAATGTGTTTTTTATGAAAATTTTCAAGTTTTTCAATGGTTGTGAGGGTTTTGATAAGGCAAAGAAAGGTTCTTAAACCTTATCAAAGGGGTTTTGATGAAGGGGAAAGGGGAAAAACATGAAAATGAGGGATTCTTATGGGGAATAAAGGGGAGCAAAATGGAGGATAGTTTTTCAAGTGAGGAAATGGAATAGCGTGATTTTGCAGCAGTTTCTTGTCATGAAATTAGCAGAATTCCAGAGTGTAAAATGGGCACAGTGAGGAAGATTTCAGACAGAGGCATGAGGCCCTCAAGAGTCTTCAAGGGGTAACACTTTTTGCAATAAAATTTGTTCCTTGAAGGCTCCAAAAAATAATTTAGCCACCTTTTGGTATAAAAAATTTCATAGGTGGCTAACAGTGAATATATCTCAAACGAATTCAAAGACTTCTGTAGCAAAGAAGGAATTTGGAGAGAACTCATAGTGCCTCATAACCCATAGCAGAATGGGGTCGCGGAGAGGAAGAAAAAAATGATTGTGGGTGTTGCACGAGCTATGCTGCATAATCAGGGCCTACCAATGCACTTGTGTGAGGAAGCATGCAACACTATGGTTTATGTGTGAAACCGTTGTCCTCATAGAGTACTTGGCATGAGTACACCTGAAGAAGATTTTACTTGTAAGAAACTGGATGTTTCTCACTCTAAGATTTTTGGCTCATCTATTTATTTTCATGTGACCAAGAATGCCAGGAAGAAACTGGAGCCGAATGCTAAAGTTGGGATATTTGTGGGGTAAATAGAAACACCCCATAATTATCGTGTGTATTTTACAAACATTCGAATGACTGTGGTGCGACAAGATATAAAATTCAATGAGGATAAAGCCATGAAGTTGTCGCTTGAGAGAGAGCTAGACTTGTATGTATAGGAGGAATTACTTATTCCCAAAGATGAGTCTCTAGATGTGGATCAGCAACAAGAGGAGGTTCATGGAGTGGAGGAGTCCACTCATGTAGAGCCAAACATCAGAATTGACAGAAGGCGTAACCACAGAAGCTGAGAGGCTGAATCTTGATGTGGCATAGAATGTAGGAGTCCCTAATTCACAGTGCAGACAGAGACAGTATCCTGACCGATTCACTGGATACATGTCTCTCATGAGAAAATGTATTGTGACAGAGCCATCTTTCTTTCAGGAAGCATTGCAGGAGCCCACATGGGTAGATGCGATGGTGGAGGAGTATGACTCCATTGTCATAAATAGTGCTTGGGAACTTGTTCCAAGGCCGATTGATAAATCAGTGGTAGGTTCAAGATGGATCTACAATGTGAAGCAAGATGCTAATGGGAGTGTTGATAAGTACAAGGAAATATTTGTGGCCTAAGGCTTATCACATATCGAGGGGATTGATTATGAATAAACCTTTGCACCTGTTGCACAATATTCTTCCATAAGTACCATCCTTGCTCTCTCAGCACAGACGAGTTAGCACATTCATCAGATGGATGTAAAGACTATGTTCCTTAATGGGATCATTGAGGAATAAGTTTACATTGAGCAGCTTGAACTATTTGAGATATTTAGCAGCAAGTCGCATGTGTGCAAACTCAAAAGAGCGTTGTATGGGCTGAAGCAAGCACCCTGTTCTTGGTACACTCGGATCGACAACTATTTCACTGGACTTGGATTCACCAAGAGTGAGGAAGATGCAAACCTATACCAGATTGTGGTGGAGGGTAATATTTTAATCATTTTTCTTTATGCTGATGATTTAATACTGACTGGTGATGAGCAGTTGATCGACTCATGCAAGGAGGATCTTGCAAAGGAGTTCGAGATGAAGGATATGGACTTCCTTCATTATTTCCTTTGATTGGAAATATGGCAGCGAGAAGGTGAGTTGTTTGTGTCTCAAGGAAAGTATGAAAGGGAGATACTCAGTAAGTTTCACATGGGGGACTGCAAACCCATGGATACTCCTCTTCTAGGAAACTGGAGGAAAGAGGATGCTACAGCAGCAGAGGTAGTGGATGCTACTATCTATCAATAGTTGGTGGGTTCGCTCATGTATTTAGTTAATACAAGATTGGAAATATTCTATGCGGTTAACCAGCTTATTCAAGTGATGTTTAAGTCTACCAAGCTCTTTTGGAAGGTGGGTAAGCATGTCCTGAGATATCTCAGGTGAAAATTTGAGTATGCCTTATGGTACAGACAAACAGATGAGGTGAAGTTGCATGGCTTCATGGATGCAGATTGGGTAGGCAGCCCAATGGAAATAAAGAGCACATCATAAGGGGTTTTCAGTATCACATCTATAGTTTTTTCTTGGTACAGAAAGAAATAGAGATCTGTGGCATTCATTTCAGCGGAAGTGGAATACATGGCAGCAATTCAAGATGCATGTGAGGCTATCTGTATGAGGAAGATCTTGGTCAGTTTGATCAGTTCTCATTTAGATCCTATAGTGATTCATTGTGATAATCAGAGTTTCATTAAACTCTTAATTATTCCTGTGTTTCATGATATATCTAAGCATATAGATATTCGGTATCATCATATAAGAGATTGTGTGTAGCGGAAGATCATGTTGTTTCAGTACATTCCTACGGAAGATCAGGATGCAGAAATGATGAAGGCACTCACTAGGAGAAAATTCAAATACCATAGAGACAGGATCAAGGTGAAAGATAATTCTTTTCTTGTTGAGAGGGAGTGTTGAGATTCCACAATATGATGATCCTAGTCAAAATTAAGCACCTAGACTAGGTCGGGCCCATGGGCTATTTTTAGGTGATATGTCTATTTTTAGAATTTGGATCAAAGTCTATTTTTAGTAGTAATCTATTTATAGATGCTTGAGAAAATTATATGGATGGATGGGCGTCTAAGGTTTTAATGCATGTGCGAAGTTGTTTCATGGAATGCATGTCAGTTTTTATTAAGCCCTTAACAAAAACTAGACAATAAATAATTATATATTTTCAATGAGCACTTGGAAATAGTTAACTGAAGTGGAAAATCAGTTATCTAAGTCGATTTCAAGTTGAAGTGGTTGGTTGGTGGACCATGCAGTGGACTTCGTTGTAACTGAGTGATACAAATTTGTAACAGAGTTGGATGTGTAGTGTTGTGAGTTGTTATTTAGTTTAACTCAGTTAAGTGATTTAAACTCAGTTGTCCTAGTTGTAACTAGTTGTAAATAAATATACACTAGTGAGATATTAGTGAATTAAATATTAAATTAATTCACATGGAGTGATCTCACTTGCAACCTAAGAAATACTATTGTTAACTACGTGCATGTCAGATCTAGTGGAGACCCAGTTGAGAGATAGGTGAAAGGGCCTGTTTGACTATCAATTGTGAATATAGTGGCGCATTTAATGAAACTACACACACATTGGAGATGAAAATGAGGATTGTACATTCAAGGCAAGGAAATATTGAATTCATTCAGGGATCTTCATCAGCAGGGATTGCGCAGTGGAGGCAGGCTGTCAGGAGGCAGTAAATTGGTGCATGTGTGAGCCAATTTTTGTATGACAGTGTGAGACGATTGTATATTATACTGAGAGCTCTTGGAGTATATTTTTGTATGATATTGTTGGATGATCCATGATATACATAATATATGATTTTTGGGGTTTTTAGCTTGATGATTTTCTAGTAAAAAAAATATGTGTTATGTGCAATTGATTTTTCTTCATGTGTTTGCAATTGGTAATTAAATTTCTGCAAAGAATTAAGTAGAAGGATTATGTATTTAATAGTGGATATAATTTTTAGATGAGGAGATTCTGGTAATACATCATAGTATTAATAAAATTTCTGCAATGGATCATCCTGTGTGGCTCATAGGGAGATTCTTAGTCCCCTTCTTCTTCAATGTAGATGGTTTGTATGGCTGATAATGGAGATAGACAAAAAATTTCACCCCAAGATGTCTCTCTACCCACCAAAGACATTTACATAACTTATTCTGATCTTGGGATGTAGAAATTGTGTCCTTAAGAGTCCAGAATAGATCTTTACTTTCTTGGATCCAATCTTGGATTCTAGGAGCCTTGCTTGCTCCAACCATCCTATTAATAACTAATAGAGCATCATCACCATATGGAACCAAAAATGGAGACACGATGATTTCCATATAAAATTTCAGATGGTAACCATATCCCCTCAAGTGGAACCAGCGCAGTTCTGCTCCTTGCTACCCCGAAACATAGTTTGTAAAGTAGCTTCCCAACCACTTGTTTACTGCCTCTATCTTCCCATCTGCCTGGGGGTAATAATTGATACTTGGTGTCAATTGGGTGCACCCCAAATAGATTAACACCTACCAAAATCCATCCTAGAAGTGACTGTCTCTCTCACTGACTATGGTCTTAGGAAGACCATGAAGTCCAAAGAGAATCTTGCCCTCTTGTGGAGTAGTGCACTATAAATAGATGGAAAAGGAATGTAAATACTTTGTTAGTTGACCAAAGATTATAAAGATACAATCCTTACCATTTACTATTGGCAAACGCATGATGGAGTCCATAGAAGGGCTCTCCCATCTCCTTCCTAGGAAAGGAAGTGATTGTAACAACCTTGTAGGATGGTTTTGTTCTTCCTTATTCTTCAGGAAAACTACGCACTTCCTGATATGTTGGAGCACATACTCCTTGATACCCTCCCATGAGAATCTCTCCCTAATGGCCTGATATGTCCTGATGAAACCTTGGTTTCCAGAAAGGGGTGAATCACGTGATGCATCTATAATTTTCTCCTTGAGCTTAGAATCCATAGTGAAGAAGATTCGGTCCTGATAATAGATGACTCCATCCATCACTCTATACCTCTCATTAGTCACCTGACCCTCAAGTACCTCACATGTGAAGTGGTTCTTGGAATACTCCACCAACAGCTGGGACTCCCAAGATGAATCCACACCCATCAATGACAATGTTACAAGTCTCTGTGATAAGGCATTTATCACCTCATTGCTTCTCCCTTTTACATGTTCAATGTCATAGTCATAATCTGAAACCCTCCTAATCCACTTTTGGTGCCTCTTTTGCAGCTGCTTCCCTGTTACACTAAAAATTGTCACCTTGACATTCTGCTAACTGTATGAGCTCATTAACACTCATACATGCCTCCTCTGCAAGTCTTACAACCTTTACTCCTCATTTCAAGCCTTAAAACAGGAGGAAAAACCCTAAAAATCTTTGAAACTTTGGGTACGCAGGTAACATGAAGCCTCCCTGCGTTCCTAACTTGGGTACGCAGGTAATACACTGCTTACCTGCATTCTAGAACGTAGTTTTCATTTGCAATGCCTGCGTACCATCCTCAAACTCAAAAAGGCGAGAAAGTAAAGTCAAAAAGTTGGTTTGAGGTCAATTCTAGAAGGTTCTAGATGAGAATTTTTGGGGAAGAGTACGCTTTGATAAGGTGCATGTATCCCTCACCTTAAGGAACTAATCCCTTGATGTGAAGAGTCTATCCCTTTGAAGGAGGATTCTATCCCTACAAAGGTGGAATCCTAACCGCCTCATCTGCTCTATAAAAGGAGGCATTGGGTAGCCTCAAATGGTTAGATTTTGGAGATTGAGAATTGGAGTGGAAGCTTTATGTGTGATTGAGGTGAAGTGTTGTTGATATTTAGACTTCTTTCTACTGAGCTTTTGAGAGGAAAGATCACATACCTCTTTGTGCTCCTGGAGGAAGAGTGCAAGACTTATCAAAGTAGAGGAAACTCCTGCTTCGGACCCCAGGAAGGCCTTTCGAACATCAAGGCTAAGTTTGTAAGGTTCTTCTGTTATTTTAAGATTAATACAATCAAGTTTTGTTTTTCTCAATAAATTGTCGTTCGATTTTTTATTTCAATAAGCTATCATTTGATCGTTTATTTCATAGATTCCTATGATCGAGGTGTGTCCATGTTGTGTCTACACTATTGATGTAATATTAAAATCATTTCTGTATCAGAGCAAGTTTAGTTAATTTTTTATCTGAGCATGGGAATGCCTACCTCAGCGATGATATGATTACATATATATATTTTTCATTGAATGTTTTTACAGGTTCCGACCGGGTGTCCAGAGGATGATCCTTGAAATGATAAAGTACTTCACTCTTCGTATATGACAAACTTCATCTTCATCTATTTTAGACTTCACACTTTAGGGGGGAATCTGTTACACTAAAATTTGTCACCTTGACATTCTGCTGACTGTATGAGCTCATTAACACTCATACATCCCTCCTCTACAAGTCTTACAACCTTTACTCCTCATGTCAAGCCTTAAAACAGGAGGAAAAACCCTAAACATCTCTGAAACTTTGGGTACGCAGGTAACATGAAGCCTACCTGCGTTCCTAGCTTGGGTACGCAGGTAATACACTGCTTACTTGCATTCTAGAACGCAGTTTTCATTTGTAATGCATGTGTACCCTCCTCAAACTCAAAAAGGAGAGAAAGTAAAGTTAAAAAGTTGGTTTGAGGTCAATTCTAGAAGGTTCTAAATGAGAATTTTTGGGGATGAGTACACTTTGATAAGGTGCATGTATCCCTCACCTTAAGGAACTAATCCCTTGATGTGAGGAGTCTATCCCTTTGAAGGAGGATTCTATCCCTACAAAGGTGGAATCCTAACCTCCTCATCTACTCTATAAAAGGAGGCATTGGGTAGCCTCAAATGGTTAGATTTTGGAGATTGATAATTGGAGTGGAAGCTTTATGTGTGATTGAGGTGAAGTGCTGTTGAGATTTAGACTTCTTTCTGCTGAGCTTTTGAGAGGAAAGATCACATACCTCTTTGTGCTCCTGGAGGAAGAGTCCAAGACTTATCAAAGTAGAGGAGACTCCTGCTTCGAATCCCGGGAAGGCCTTTCAAACATAAAGGCTAAGGTTGTAAGGTTCTTCTGTTATTTTAAGATTAATACAATCAAGTTTTGTTTTTCTCAATAAATTTTCGTTCAATTGTTTATTTCAATAAGCTGTCGTTTGATCGTTTATTTCATAGATTCCTTGATCACTATGATAGGTATTTTTTATAATTATTTGTTATACATGTGCTATTTAATATTTTATTGTTTGTGATTGCAGATCGACAAAAGACGACACTTTCTTGTGACGAAAGAACTCTTGTTGCGACGAAGGATTATTGTTGTGACGAAAGAAATCTTGTTGCGATGGAAGGATTTTGATGCGGCAGAAGCACTACAACTGCAAATAAGCATTTGGATCTAAGGTAGGATCGACACCTTCATAGCATTTATTTGTAAAAAAAATATATTTAGAGAAATACAAACTTAGTTGTTCATTTGTTGCTAGATTGTCTTCTGACACTAGGGAGATCGGTCTTGTCCGCAAGAACGATTTATCCGACCAACATTCCCCTCAAGAAAAGGCTGAATATTTTGATGGTCAATCTTCACTTGGAAGCTATTTCCCATCCAAAATTTTCTCAGTTTGGCCAATGCATGCATGATGGTCAGCAATCCCTTACCATATATGTAAGACACCTTCCTATGTGGAAGTATCTTCTGACTCTCAAAGGATATGGAATAGCCTCCTTGCACCATAAATGTGCCATCATCCACTCCTGAAGTATCACCTTTTAGTGAAAAAGGCTTGGACATCCACAAAGTCCCTCCTTAAGCCAATCAAAGTCCCTTTGGACATTGTGTGTCCCATTCGAGGCTCCCCTCTTAGCTAGATCTTTGAGTGGTGCCACTTGTTGTGAGAAACCTTTAATCAACTTCCTATCTAGGGGCCTTCATGGTGGAATTCCTCCAAATATTATATTGTCATGGTATAGATTAGAGTACATATCTGAGTGGATTGTTTTTTCCTTTCTTCCTCTACGCAAATCAGTCTCCATATTATGTGAGGACGCTTTCTGAGGTGGATAGGTGTGCATGCCCCTGATCATTTGATGCTTACTGCTCTTCTTATCTATCCATTCCATCTGCAAGGTCTCCCAATCTGTGGTGACCTTCCCCAGTGTAATCAACCATTGCACACCTAATATCACATTGGTGTCAGGAATATGAACCAAAAATAAGTGATCATTAAAAGTATATATCGCCAATGTTATAGAAAATGTCGGAACATACTTCACACATTGCATGGTTTGAGCTCTTGGAACCAAAACTGAGAATCCTTCAAAATCATCAGTGGTTCTCTTCTGCACTAACTGAGCATCAATAAAATTTTGGGTAGCCCCATTATCTATCAATATTGACACTCGCTACCCCTGAAATGTACCTCAGACTCTCAAAGTCAGATAGTTGGGTACTCCCCGCAAATATGCAAGGGCCCCTCCAATTAGAGAAAATTCCCTGTTTCCACCTCTTGGTGGTGTTGGATCCTCTCCTCGTTCCACAATGCTAATGTCTCCTTTTGGCTCCTCTTCTTCCTCCTCTTCACTATCAGAGAATACCTCAATATAGTGTGCCTTTCACGCAACGCACTGATGCCCTGGTGCCCATGGTTCTTGGCAAGTTAAGTAAAGCTTCCTCCTCCTCAAATATCTTTGGACATCATCACTAAGAGGTCCTTTAATCTGGTTCGCCTTTGGGGAAGGAACCTTCACAACTTTCCCCTTTGACTGAAAAGTGGGCTTTTACTAAAATGGAGCTCTTTCCCTTGGCAAAGCATCCTGTAAGTCCCTAGCCCTCTCAATGGCATATTTGAGCATAGTTGGCCTAGTGAACTTTACCAACCCATGCAAAGGCTTTGTTAGCACATCAATGAACATATAAACTCTCCCAAATATAGATAAATCTGGCACCATGATGGAAAGTTTTAGGAATTCATAGATATAGGTCTCTAGATTTCCTGACTGCTCAAGCTTGGCTAGCTCAACAAAGGGTGCCTCTGGATTTTTCCAGTCAAATATTTCTACCAACCTCCAGGTGAATTCTACATATGCAGTCACATTGGCATGCCCCAATGTAGAAAAACCATGAAACCACCATTCATGTGTCTCACCTTCAAGGTGAAGCGTTTCTATCTCAATAGCTTCAATCTATGGTACTTGGTTAAACTAAAAATAGATATCTAGTTTCTCCACCCAAGACTTGGTTGTGCACTTGGATGACCCATCAAAAGCAGGTAGAAAGAATCTACCCATAGTATGTTGAAGATCATTGTTCTGCATGTACCCTGCACTCCTATTGTTATTCTGGGGTCTCCTCTTATCCTTGATATGACATATATCCTTAAATTTCAGATTCTCTTTGAATCTTTGATATTGAGATGCATACTGTAGAAAATAATCTTCAAGAGTATCTTGTTCTTGGGGTCCTCCACCTCCATTTCCTACTGCTAGGAATGTAAGCATACTGGAGTGTTGGGAAAATTTCCACCTTATTAGTTGTTCACACCAGTGATGTGAAGTTCCTGAGATTTCCCCATGTAGAAATCCTCTTGGGGTCTCCTTTTATCATTCCATCCTTATCTCCTTGATTTCTTTGGCAATGTCTTGCATGGTTTGGAGAAGAAGCTTTTGAAACTCCTTTTCATCCATTTCTCCTGATATTGGAGTCTTTCCTTTGTCTTATTCGTTGCTTATATAATCGAACCTTCTGCTTATTCATGTACCACTTCTCCCTTTCTGTGAGAGGCTCTTCTTCTTTTGATGACATAGATGTGGTGTCTCACAGGCTAAGCCAAGATTATGCTCTGATACCATTGTAATATTCCAAAATAGGAAAAACAGGAATATCAGAGATAAATATGAAAATTGCAGTAAATATCAATACATCAAAACATGAGCAGATCATTGATCCATTTTATTATAGATAATAGCATAAATGAAGTACAATATCTTGAGGAAAAAGACACTCAAGCTAGGCAAAACAAGCCTGAAATGACCCAATACACCCAGACATGAAAAATTGCTGCTACATGAAATGTTGGAAGCATATGACGGCGTAGTCCTGCTAGGAATGAATGTAGCTAGAGAATAATAAAACATGGATTTGATGATAGGGTGCTCATAAAATGCCAGGATCAAATATCTAGGCTTTCTAGCACAATTCCAAGATAACCCAGAAGGGGTTTCTTGAAATACTCAAGATGAAAAATGTAGCCCTAGGGATGAATTACACACTGCAACTGAGTAACTACCAGGAGGTGGTTAATATGATGATAAAATATCTGATACTCCTCCCTACTAAACTTCTGGATGAAGGGATGCTCCCTTCACTAGAAAACAAGCTCAAGAACTTGTGTTCTCAACCCTCCACTACAACTACCCTCCTGAATTGTGCAATTCCTAAAGGGGACTACATTGCTAAAGGTGGATGAAGATTGGCCTGATACTGGATGATGGAATGTAGCTCAAAGGAGCCTCTCCCAAGTGGGAACTTTAATTTCCCCAAGGATAAGGGTGGGATTTCCGCTCGGAAACGCCCTTATGCTAAACAAAACAGAAGACTCCACTAAAAAGCTAAAGCGTGTAGAAAGTCATAAAAGAAAATACATAAACGATATTCAAAATTCCTTCCATGGCTTCCATCCCCTTCCTTATATGCTTTGTGAGCCTCATCCCCCTTGGTCCCACTCATTAAAGATGCTATTCTCGTGGATACTCCCTCCCATTATGACTGTGTTGTCCTCCAATATCTCTCCACTACTTCCATGACTGCGCTTTTGATTTGGTCAATATTGACCCCATCCACATGCATTGACCCCTGTTCACACCAAGGAGTGCTTTATTAAAATATATATTTTGATCCACTTTCACACTAGAAGTGGTTTTATTCCGACTAAGGAGATTTATGGGTCCCCCTACCCTCTTTTTCACACATTTTATTAACAAAAACAAAATTTAATATTCCAACTAGCTGAAAGCTAATTAGGAATATTACATGTCACATCTACGATTTTACGTAAGATGTGATTTCCTCATAATGGAAAGATCGTCACCATTGATCAACTGACATACTATGATCCTAATTATTAGACTTCACCTCAACCCACTATCTCATCAACGACTGGCAATAATATTCTCTCGTCCCTCACCAATGTATCTCATGGAATTAAAAATATTCCACTTTGCTTGGTGCTTATTATGGTCCACAACATAAACCTTATTAGCCTAACTCCTCTTGTGTTTGCATGTTGCAAGCATCATAGGTTTTTCATGAGTGATACAGTATGCCTTCTAAGTATCTAATGCCTTTGCAACCTCTTGATCCCAACTCAACACAACCTTCAGGTATAATTTCTCAAGGATAACTTCCTTGTCATGGTGTCTTGCCTAGTCCTTTCCAACCAAGAACTATTCCTCAAGGTCTTAACCATCCATGAGATGTTCCTCTAGGTCATTACACCTCTGGTTAGATATCTTTCTTATTCCCTCCACCTGGAATTTTTTTTCCCTTTCATGGCTATGTTTAGTCTTCCTAACATCACCTTAGGGATCCCAGTCTGGTACATTGATCCTCCTGCAAACACTCCCCCTGATCAACTTAAACCTTACACTACTTTGACCCTAGTTCAACCTGTTATTCCTACCCCTTCCTTTACTTATGTTCCAGAGTAACCTCAACAAGAACCTACTCCTATTACAAAAGCATCTTGTGAGGGGGGAGAAGCCCATAAAAATGGAACCAAAGATAAGGTACCCAAACAACTCCAACTCATTCGAAGCTTCCAAATCCTACCCCTCTATGCATTTTGTGTGATGATGTTGGGAATTCCACTAATAATTGTCTTGAACTACCCCATATCATGAATGTGGTCTCTGATACCTTTCCTAACTATAATATTCCTGAGGTCCAAGTCACCTTAATCGAGTTAGAGACAAAGAGCAGATCATTACACACAAATCACCCTTGTTATTTATGTGATAATGATGGCCATTATTCTCACCAATATCCATGTCTTGAATATTTTTGTCATACACTTCAAGTGCTTCGCTAATTAGAGGTCTCTCATAGTGAAGCCCCTCCCTCTCTACCTGTAGATTCTATTCCCACTATTATGGCAGAACATGCAGTATCTCAACCATCCATTGTGATCCCTCCTCCCGATGTCGATGTAGAAAATCTATCAACAAAATTAAACTTATCTCTTGATTTACTAAAACAAAATACTAAATCCTTCTACAATTTTGTGGAAACCAAATACGATCACATAATCATATAAAAGTAAGAGAAATAAATTATCAATCACACAACACAAGATGTATATGGGGAAATAAAATTCTCAAAAACCCACTACATGTATATTGCATAAAGTGAAAATCATGAAAAAATACAATGCTATTTCCCTCACTGAGAAACCTTTGCACTCTGCTGACTATCTCACTCTAATCTTGCTCGAATCTGGCTTGTGATCTAAGCAATTTTGGTACAATATTTAACCTTTTGCTTGCCTAGGCCTATCCTGCCTTCCTTATGCATTCTTGGGCTAATTTAGCCCCTTATTAATTATAAAAATCCCAAATAATGATTGTGCAATTAATCTAAGGCATCCTGATTACCTCATGCATGACCTGTACAATTTTATAATTATACAACTGATGGTTATCTTCCCTTTAACTTCAATCTCAACTGTGCCTTCCTTAGAACTGATGTGAAACAACTATCTATAACAAATTATTAGTTAATTGATTGATCAATACTTTTGAATTAAATCAAATTTAATTCACTGGACCTCTTATTAGCTCATCACTCAGTTAGAACTAGTTAAACTCATCTTAACTCAATTAATTGAGTTAACTAATTAAAACTCACAAATAACTCTAATTGGACCCCCTAAAATCATGGGATAAATCTACGTGCCTCCTCTCTGAACTCTAACTCAAATTTCCCAAGCTAACTAAGTCTTCCTGAGTCAGTTAACTAATACAAGTTTTCATGAGATGAAATTATTTTTTTCTTCCAATTTAATTAAGGGAAAATTAAATTAGAAGCCCCCTATGGTGCCATTAATAGCTGCCACTTTATGGACACCCTTTATGGATGGAATTTTCATTGTTTCTTGTTTCCAATTTCAACACTCCCTCTTAACAAGAAAGGAATGCAATCTATCTCGATGTGGTACCTTTGGAATGTTTTGCATGGGACAATTCTCTAGTGTTGTTTTCTCCTGCAACTCCCTAAACTGAAACGCCTCCAAAAAAATGAATCAGTATGATGCATGTGTCATCAAAGTCTCTGACTGCTACCAGTTACTGAAATTTATACTAGAACCTCTGCGCTACTGCTCACTCTGCATATATGCTCTCTGCACTGGTGCCAATTCTGATACACTCTCTAGTATCTGACATATGTCACTCTGATTTCTGACTTTTTGAAATCTAACAACATCAATCCTAATTATCCTCCCTACTACTGTGTACTGTGGGCTCCCATAGCAAGGTCTAATCAATGAGACACACCATCTCAATGGACCCTACCCATTTTTTTTCTCTTGGGATTAATTCTTCACATCGCCCCACCTCTCACCTGAAGGTATGGATTCATGTGCTCCCTTTGCCCATCTGGCTCAAAATTTCCTCCTCCTGGAGGTCTCTGCTTGAGTGGACTCCTCCACTCATTCTTCTCTCTTATTCTCTAATTGTGGATGCTCCAAAACCTTCTGAGACTTCTTTTAAGACTGCAAGTTGAGAGCTAATTTAGGCTCCCTCTTAACCACCAAGTCACTAACATATGCTTTGCTGCTCAAAGATTTGCATGCATCTTCGGCCTTGAGAGCATACCCATTCTTGACTCATACGCCAATCTGTTTCACTCGTCTCTAGATGATGTGTCTAAGGAAAACCTTTCATTTTCTAAATATAACACCATAGCCACGGTCTTCCAATACCGCTATGGAAAAAAAATTATTCTTTAGTCCTAGAAAAAAAAGCATTTTTCAGTCTAAGAGGAGATCCAATCTCCCACTTAAAGGTAATTGTTCCTATGCCTGTCACGTTATACCTCCCATCATCTGCAAACTCTATGTTCTGCAAGATTTCCTTCTCCTTGAAGTCACTAAAGAGACCTCTATTCCCTGCCATATGGAATGAGACATTGTTATATAGATACCACATGCATGTAATGAGAGTAAAATCAAATTCAAACTGTGAAGCCAGTGCTTCACTTCCTGCTGCAACTACAACGTCCTTCTTTCTTTCCTTCAGTAAACACTTTGAGGCATAGTGCCCGTGCTTGTGATAGTGAAAACACTTGACCTTGGACATGTCTCTTTCCCTCTTCACCTTAGGGATTCTTTCCCTTGGATTTGTTTCCTTTTCTGACCAATGCAAAATCTTCTTATTTTTTTGTGCTAGAGGTCCTGTCTCTTGTGCTCTTCCTAATCTCTTCTATTTCCAAGTCGGACCAAAAATGCTCCTAGTCTTGTTGCTTCTCTCTCCCATTCACAAAGTACTGGTAAGTATTCTAGCTCTTGGGAAGTCCTAGAAGATCTAGGCTCACTAAATCATCTCGAGCTACTTTCACACCAATACTTCCAATTTCATCTCATACATTGAGTGAACTTCTTCAAGTATTTTGGTATCGTTTGACCCTCCTCCAGCTTGATCTTTCAGAGCTTGTATTTTAGTTCAAACTTCCCGTGGTCACTACTATTCTAAAAAAGATATGTGAAGGCCTTCCACATAGCATATGGATTTTCCTTCCCATGGAGACTTGAGTGTTGTCAAGATAGATCCCCTCTGCGGATAGAGGATTTCTCTCTAGCCCTAGAGTAGGGCTAGAAACACGAGATTCATTCTAATGTAAATCTCTCTTAAATAATGTTTACAATGTGACAAGAAAAGAGACATAAAAACCTTTTTCCCAATGCTATTCTTGAGTCTGTTGATGATGACCTTGATCCATTATCCTTGTAGGCCCACTCTCTTCTACTAATGGCACATGAATACCTGTATATGATCAATAGACAACAATAAACGTAATACAATACATAATAAACATAAACATTAGCTATCTAGTAGATCAAGGAGTACCAGAATATTTTCATAAAAATTTAGACAAATATAGAAAGAAAACATCAGATGTTATTATTGATAAATAAAAAAGGAGAGCTTACAGCCCAGGCCTTGATGTTGGAGGCATCCTTTGGTGAAAATCTGAGTCCTTCACCGAAGCTCTAAAGAATTGTTTCTCTCGAACACTTAGGCATTATAAAAATTCTAGGATGCAAGAGAATGAGAGTTCAAACGAGTCTAAAAATGACCAACCACGGTCTAAAAATTGTGGGATTGAGGGATATGAATTTATAGGAAGGGAGAAGAGGTTGGGAGCCCATTAAAGGTGGAGGAAGGCCCAGTTTTTTATGGATGAACCCCCATGGATGAGATCAAAGCTCTAAAATTAGAGATATCGACCTTATCACCACCATTTAACAACCAACTCATCGCCCTGGATATTTTATAGGTTGAAGATTCTCCTCCATTTGAGGAAAAACTGCCATGAATGGATCAACGTGGCTTTCCAAGAAATAAGGGCATTGGCAGCACTAAGCTAGAACTGTAAAAATGACATCAGTGCAATCATGACACTAGGAAAATCATTGACCCAAGAAACTAGGAATCTGACCAAGTTTCTTCAGTGTTGGAGCAGGGTCCTCCAAAGGTTGCGAATTGGGACAATTTTGAGTATTTTTGTATATTTTTGGCATATTTTAGTCTAGCGTAGGGGTTTTGGGTGGGTCAAAGCCCCAAAAAGAATTGTAATGGGTCAAAGGGTAGACCTAGAGAAGATTAGGCTAAATAGTTATAAATAGAAGGACATTTTGAGTCTTAAGAAAGGCATGAATAAAGATTGATGTGAATTGTGGATTAGTGGATCTGTTTGGGTTCTTGGGGAAAGGACTCCTGCTCGCTATGTGCATGGAGATCCTCAGTCCTGCTGTGTGCGGACCCTATTGCTTTGTGCGTAGGTTGGGTTTCTGGGTATTATAAGAAGATCTGAACTGCTAATGAATGTGAAATATTGTTGGAACATCTGGATCTATGGGAATCATTGTTGATGCAAGTCTTTGATATCTGTTTATGTTATGCATGCTTCTTTGTTAGCTACGAAATGTAACTGTGTTATAATTACGCTACGTTGATATCTTATATGAATCTATTCTGTTATAATTTATGTAATAATATCTGTGATAGCTTCATTACTATTATATAAGTCAATGATCTGTTAATTACTGTGAGTATAATTGGTATTGTGCACATGGATGCAAAGGAAATCAGTAGATCTGGGCTCTGTGATATAATATTTGGTAATTGTGAGGTTGAACGCAGCTCTGCTTGACTTACCTACCCTCTCCCAGGGTGCAGAAACCTGGTTCCATCACCCTCTCGTACTGCTTCGGGTGAGACTTTGGCCTGCACAAGCAGGTCACTGCTGAAAGCGCCAGTAGTATAGGGGTTTTGTTGGAGCAGGGTCCTCCAAAGGCTGCGAATTGGGACAAGTTTGATTAGTTTTGTATATTTTGGCATATTTTAGTCTAGCATAGGGGTTTTTAAGTGGGTTAAAGCCCCAAAAAGCATTGTAATGGGTCAAAGGGTAGACCTAGAGTCCGCAAACCATGGTTTGCGGACCACAAGAAAGTTAGGTTAAATCGTTATAAATAGAAGGAAATTTTAGATTGTAAGGTAGCCATGAATAGAGATTGATGCGAATTGTGGATTAGTAGATCTATTTGGGTTATTGGGGGAAAGGAATCCTGCTAGCTGTGTGCGTGGATATCCTTAGTCCTGTTGTGTGCAGACCCTGTTGCTGTGTGCACAGGTCGGGTTTCTGATATTGTAAAAGGGATCTGAAGGATTAATGAATGTAAGAGGCTGTTGAATATCTAAATAAATTAGTCTTACTGTTGATGTGAATCTGTGGTATCTGTTTCTGTCATACATGCATCTGTGTTAGATACGAACGTAACTGTATTATCTATTATGCTACGTTGACACCTGATGTAAATCTGTTCTATTGCAATTTATGTAAGAGTAGTTGTGATAGCTACGTTACTATTATATGAGCTGATAATTTGTTAATTATTGTGCTTCTAATTGGTATTGTGCATGTGGATGCGAAGGAAAGTCGTAGATCTAGGCCTTGTGATATAAGATCTGGTACTTACGCAACTCTGCTTGACTTACCGGCCCTCTCCCAGGGTACAGAAGCCTGGATCCAACACGCACCCATACTGCTTCGGGTGAGACTTTGGCCTGTGCAAGTAGGTCACTACCAAAAGGGCCAATAGTATAAGGGTTTGTTAGAAAACCTTAACCTCCGAACTTGGGTCAGGACCCCTCGAGCCAAAAAATAGTTCTGTTGCCAGGACTAGGAGAATTTTGAGAGAGGGATCAGGTAATGCCAAGAAAGTACTGGAAGCCTGAGAAGAAATAAATTGAAGAGTGGTTTGAAAGGCAGATTCAGGAGTTTGCGATAAAAGAGAATCGTAGCACAGGGTTGACGGCAGAGGAGTGGAAGAGTAGGTCTGTTTGAATGGTCTCCGATCTGAACGGAAGTACAATGCAGAGAGGTAAGTATTACCAAACCAATCTAGAAGGAGAAATATTTGTCTATAGCCCATTAAGAGAAGCAATTGCGTAGAGCACCCCAGCTACACCACCTTCGAGGCAGCATAAGGGTAAGAACTCGCCCAAACCTCTGCTAGAAGAAGATATGGCTGCGCACTTAAAACTACCCATATTCAAAGGTGTCGGAGATGAAGATATGGACCCATTCTGGTTTGTTGCAGATTCAGTATGGACCGCGCAGAATGTGGCTAACGATACTGTGAAGAGCGCACAACTATCCCTCAATTTCGAAGAAAGAGCTCTGGACTGGTATATGGGATACAAAGCTCGGCATGGGAACGCAACTATTCAAAATATTAAGGACACCCTATAGAAATAGTTCTGAAAGCCTAAGTCCTACTCTCAGATAGTGGCTGACGTGAAAGATTTCAAGCAAGGGCCTACTGAGTCTGTATGGGAGGCTAATCAACAATTGAAAAAAGTAATTAGAGAAGGAGAATTCTAGTACGATGACAGGAAGCACACCGAATGGTTCATCGCTATGTTGCTGCCTCACCTACACGTACCTACGAGCCACCAAACTTTCGAATCGCAGGATAAAGCCTTGGAAGTTTCTATGAAGTTAGAAGTCGCACCAAGAGATGACACCCAAGTAGGAGTACAGAAAATCCATGAGAAACTAGGGGCAATACACATGGAAATTCAAAACTTGCTCAAGGAACGTGGAAAGGAAGCTAGTTCAGACATATGATGCATATGCTGTCGGGTATCTAGGCATACGAAGGATCAGTGCCCGTTGTTGACAGACTACCTACAGGTGGGAGGACCTAGTTCATTGCATCCAGGATCAAGCGGAGGACCTAGTCCGTTGCATCCAGGGTCAAGCAGACCTGTGTTGTGGTGCGATGATTGCCACGTAGCCAGCCTCCATGATACTAACCATTACCCCCATATAGATGCATATGTCCCAACACTGAAGCAACAATGGTGTAGGTTTTTCTGGTTAATAGGACATGATGAGCATAACTGTCTAACTTATGATCTGATGATAGAATAGGAAAAATTATATCGGGTATAATCAGACCCTGCGTCGCCAAGATCCCTTGCAAGCATGGGTGGCTCCCCGGCTAGGGGTAGGGGAAGGAGTTTGGGGTGGAAGCGCCAGTCGAGGACGAGGGAAGCTGATCTGTTATAACTGTGGAGAAGTAGGGAACTTTGCAAGAGACTGTCCTAACCCAACGAGGCAGTCCTACCGATACTGCAAACAAATGGACCATGCGATTGAGAACTATCCAATCTTGGTAGCAAAGATGTAGGAAAACAAGCTGACACCTACGCATAATGTGCAGAGGGTTAAGACTGAGCTACGAGAAAAAGATCTGAGCATGAATGTCATAACACACAGTGGAATGGCCATCGAAGGACCTGGGGAAAAAGCTGCGATTGAAACCTTGATTCAAAAATCCATTAGCAAACAAGAGGGGTTGGACCTAACAAGGTAAAAAAAACCTATGTCACAGCTCACAAAAACTTTGCTGAGACTGAGGCACCTAAGTCTCAGACACCGACAGACCCCAGGATAGATGATGAGATCAAACCATTCTTGCAAGCGTGTATGCAGCTACTACGCAACCAAAGGGTCGAAGAAAATCTCTAAGCATTAATAGATAGCTACACAACACAACCCTACCTACCTCCGGAAGTGAAAGATGTGCACAAGCTGTACCGGTATAAGAAACACACTAGTAGGGAGATGAGACTGATGGCACAGATTGGTGCTTACAAAATGGATCGGGTTATTGTAGACTTGGGGTCAGATGCGAATGTACTACCTAGACAAAATTGGCAACGAATGGGAGAACCCAAATTGGAGTTGTCCACTATCCAGCTACGAATGGCCAATCAACAGAATATCATACTATTGGGGAGGCTCTCAAAGAAAATATGGTCTCTACACCTATACTAATATTTCCTGATTGGTCGAAGGTATTTCATGTTCATGTGGATGCATCAAGAATCGCCTTAGGAGCTGTCCTAATGCAGCCTGGGGAAGGAGATATTGATCACTATGTTGCCTTTTCTAGTATAAAACTCTTTGGTGTAGAGTGAAACTACTCCAAGATCGAATGAGAGGGACTTGCTATGGTGTACACATTACAAAAATATCGGCACTATCTGTTAGGAGGGAACTTAAAGATGTTTACAGATCATTCAGCTTTTAAATACCTCATGAATATGTAATATTCCCATTTTTTCACATCATATTTGAAATATTAGAGTTCCTAATTTTCTTCATGAATTAAGAAAATAAAAGGGTGGAGGGATCTTGTATGTGTGAATGTGGATATTTTAGATCTAGATCTAGAACATGGAGTAGTGGAGCAGCTCCATTAATGGAGATCATGTCTCATTTATGAGATAGATTATGGAGGATGAATTATTCAAATAAGATCATGAATCTTAAATATAAAATCATGATGATCTTTGATAAGGTCAACTGAGATCATAATCTAGTCAAAGAAGATCATAAAGTATTCATGATAAGCTAGTGGAGGAAATGGTGCATTTAATGCATGCATGATGGAGAGGGTGATCACCCCATGTGAACATGATGGAGGACATGGATCAATAGCGTAGTCAACCTTGGATACTTTTTCTACATGCACAGCGCAGTATTGGAGAGGGCCTAGGCTATGGAAGGCTCATGCATATAATGAAGGTGAAGGCACAATGGAAGGTATGATTTGGATTATTCATTTCTTGATTTGTTTAGATCTAGATTTGTCTTAGGACATTTCTGTGCAAGCTTGGGCTATTCAGAAGAGCTTACAGGGTGTTCCCAAGTGGGGATTCCACCTCTTTCTTTGAGTGATCTCTAAGGAAGAGGGTTTTTCTTCATTCCATATTAGGCATTGATGCCATCTTCAGGAGGTTGTTTCTAGTATTCAGCTAGAAAACCAGTGGAGGATTCATCCTACCACCTTGAGCTTCAGATCCAGCCTTTTAGGAGCAGTAGATGTACATTCGGAATTGAAGCAGTCCCTTCAAGGATTGCACAGTTCAATTCTATAGATCTATTGGAGGAAGGAAGTTTCCAGCATATCAGCTGGAAATCCTATGAGGGATAACCTCCTCACATTGGATCTATTATTTTCATCATTCTGGAGTTGATTTGACATATCTAGTAGTAGGCTATTAAGCCTCCATCTCTAACAGTGCAGTTTTTTGAAGCTATTTTTCCTACTGCAGCTATTTTTAGTGGAGGAGATTGGAGGAGCTAGATCTTGAGCTTTTAGCCCAAGGATCTACTGAAGGGATCAACCCTTCTTGCTTAGATCTGATTGTACATCATTGCAGCCATCATATCATTAGATCTAACTTCAGATCTGCATTCCCAGTAGCATATATGTGAAGCCCTAAGAGGGTTTGTTTTGTAAGACTTACAAATCTAAGAAATCCCTCCTGTTTTATCTTGGGAATCCATCATAGAGCCCAGATCTACAATTTTAGCATCATCAGAGCTCCCATTTTTCCTAGTTTTGACTTTCTATATCATAGGTAGTTGCAGTCCCTCTTGGGATAACATTGCAGGGTCATTCTAGGCCATTCTTATGGCTTGAGTGTCTCAAATTTTGAGCATTGTTGTACTTTCTTTTTGCACCTCCAAAATAATAAAATGGCTCAACTATTTCTGTGTATTCTAATGTGTATATAGATTTATTGTTTAGATTGTTGTAGTTCTCATATTGTGTTTTAGTATTGCTACATTTTCCCATTTGGGATATTACAATGGTTTCAGAGCATGATCTTTGGCTCAACTTGTGGACATTTCATATTTTACATCAAAATAAGAAGCAGATAGATGAGATCTATCATGGGGGATGCTAAATCTACCACTCCTTTCTTTAGATCTATGCAAGATCTCTCTAAGGAGGTCAATCAAATGAATAAGGAAGGACAAAAGGAAGACCCAAGAAGAAGAATTGATGAGGAAGGACCAAGCACTTCCTATCAACAAAGAATAAAATCGGAGAACCCTAGATCTCGTCATAGATCCACTATGCCCACTTTCTTTGGAGAAGGTGAGAAGTGTATAAATGAAGAAATAAATGAACCTAAGACTCATGAGACTATCAATATATATCTTGAAGAGTACAAAGCATAGTCTATAGCATTCAAGGAGAAGCTAACTCTCCAACAATTCTTCAAAATCAAAGAAGAAAGAGGATCCTATAGCAGCAATAGAAGAAAGAGGCATAATATATTATGTTTGCCTACATTTGATGGATCTTCCTAAAGCACTGTTAAGGCTTGGAGGAGAGAGTTAGATGCATTTTTTTAGGTTACATCCTGTAGCTGAAGGAGAGGCTGTTCAAATTGCAGCACTTCATATTTTAGATGAAGCAAGTGTTTGGTGGTTTGGTCACATGGAGCATGCAAAGGTGACTAAGTATTCAGATTTCTTTCACAAGTTGAGGAAGGAATTTGATATGAGAAAACAAGAGATGTGTCACAAAGTGGCATTTCCTAAGGAAAAAAAGGAGGATGTAAATCTTGTCACTCTCGACAAGAAGTCACTACATCTCTTGAGAAAACAAGAGATGTGTCACAAAGTGGCATTTCCTAAGGAAAAAAAGGAGGATGTAAATCTTGTCACTCTCGACAAGAAGTCACTACATTCACCACTAACTACAAAAGTACTTACATCCAGAGAAGAGACACTTGCAACTTTGCAAGATGGTCTTGAGCTCTTGACACATAGAGTTCCATGCATGATTCAGGAGATGCACGAGGAAGAGGAGGGAGATTCCAACGCTGGTACGGTTGGAGGAGAGCATACATTACTCTTACCAGCAGTTGGAGAAACTATTTTCCCGGTTGGAGGAACTCTTGAGTTCTGTCAAGAGGTTCCCACATATCAGTTGATCCAAGGTATGCATACACATTCATCTCCTATTGTTTCAGTAAATCTTATTGAGACTTTTGGGGACATGATTTCAAGGCAAATGCATAACCAAGGGTTAGAACATAATGCTGGTTTGGAGTAGAAACATATCACAGTGCGGAGGACCATTGATCTAATCAAGGAGGATGTTAAAAACTATCCCAGTTCATCATTGTTGAGCTACATTCAGCCCTTTCAGTTGAATTGTAGAGTTTCAAAAAATGGGATGAGCATAATCCTGTGTACAATAACTAGTTATAAGATCAATATTATGCCTTACTTTGAGACAACACATACATTATCATGCAAATCTACAACGCTGTCACTTACTAGTTGTGAAGATGAAGAGGCCCCATCATTCATGGAGGATTCTGATGGTAGCTTCAAACATGAAGAAATGGAGGTGAAGATGACAAATGGTAGACATCTTGAGATGAGAAAATTTTTCTCCTTTCTAGATGACACTTTCTCATTAAGCATTTCCCTGCTCAATGAGAAACTTCTACTTGCAGTAAATCCAAAACTTCTTTGGTTTTGGAGGGCCTTTGGTGGAGAGACAATCTCATTAAGAGATCTCATTGGTGGTGCACTTCAACATCTCATGAAGTGAAAGTTTAATCATCAGTTTGGGGAGGATGGTATTCTACAAAGGGACGGCCATGATTATGCAGTACCTCATTCATCATCCACATGGGGATGAGTGGATGAGGAGGATAAGCAAGGGGTTGCATGACCACTTTCATATTTATATGGGCCAGCAAGCTTGGTTACGTTGGTTTCCCTTGTGGAATTTTTGTTATTGTCTAAAGGCTCCTATATTTTTGATCCATTCCTTGAAAAAAAGTTATGAAATGAAGAAGGAGGCATGGTTTCGCTGGATGTTCTTGGGTGAGTATGGTTACCACCCAATAGCTCATATTTTTATAATTCATGCCTTGTGAGGTATAGGGCTAAGGAAGAGAGCATGTTAATGCTTAATCAAATTCATAAAGCATGGGATGGAGAGATGTATTGTGAATTGGAGTTTTTCCTTTGTGAAAAAGGCCACATTATTTTATGTATCTCATGTGATAATGATGGTGTTGGACATTATATGGTTTTCACTTGGCACTTCATGGTGGAAGGATGACATCTAACCCTATAGTTAGAGGTCATTCTATGTAATTTCGAAAGACAATTTTGGAACCAAACATGCATAACACATTGTAGCAAATGGAGGACGCCTTCCTTATGTGGATGCCATTTGGGAGGGAATATATGGATTTGCATCTACTTTTGGAGTTGCTTGAGGACAAGCATAATTTTACTGGGGGGGACTGTAATATTCACAAATTTTCACATCATATTTGGAATATTAGAGTTCCTAATTTTCTTCATGAATTAAGCAAATAAAAGGGTGGAAGGACCCATAAACCTCAAAGATGAATAAAATCCACTTATAATGTGTGAATGTGGATATTTTAGATCTAGATTTAGAACATGGAGTAGTGGAGCAGCTCCATTAATGGAGATCATGTCTCATTTATGAGAAAGATTATGGAGGATGAATTAGTCAAATAAGATCATGAATCTTAAATATAAAATCAAGATGATCTTTGATAAGGTCAACTGAGATCATAATGTAGTCAAAGAAGATCATAAAGCATTCATGATAAGCTAGTGGAGGAAGCGGTGCATTTACTGCATGCATGATGGAGAGGGTGATCACCCCATGTGAACATGATGGAGGACATCGATCAACAACGCAGTCAACCTTGGAGACTTTGTCTACATGCACAGCAGAGTATTATAGAGGGCCTAGGCTATGGATGGCTCATGCATATAATGAAGGTGAAGGCACAATGGAAGGCATGATCTGGATTATTCATTTCTTGATCTGTTTATATCTAGATTTGTCTTAGGACATTTCTGTCCAAGCTTGGGCTATTTAGCAAAGCTTACAGGGTGTTCCTGAGTGGGGATTCCACCTCTTTGTTTGAGTGATATCTAAGGAAGAGGGTTGTTCTTCATTCCATATCAAGCATTGGTGCCATCTTCAAGAGGTTGTTTCTAGTATTCAGCTATAAAACCAGTGGAGGATTCATCCTACCACCTTGAGCTTCAGATCCAACCTTTCAGGAGCAGTAGATCTACATCTAGCATTCAAGCAGTCCCTTCAAGGATTGCGCAGTTCAGTCCTGTAGATCTATTGGAGGAAGGAAGTTTCTAGCATATCAGCTGGAAATCCTGTGAGGGATAACCTCCTCACATTTGATATATTATTTTCATCATTTTGGAGCTAATTTGACATATCTAGCAGTAGGTTATTGAGCCTCCCTCTCTAACAGCGCAGTTTTCTGAAGCTGTTGTTCTTACTGCAGCTATTTTCAGTGGAGGATATTGGAGGAGCTAGATCCTGAGCTAGCCCAATGATCTAGTGAAGGGATCATCCCTTCCTACTTAGATATGATTGTACATCATTGCAACCATCATATATATCTGTCTGTCTAAGAAAATAGCGTGTGGTTTTCCTGATAATGGAATTTCTAGGACTTATGAACTTCAGAATTTCATTGTGGGTGAATGAGAAGAGAAGAAAAGAAGGGGAGTTGTCCAAGCAACACTCCAAAGAAGAGAGAAGGTCCCTGCAACAAGCGCAACCATATTAACTTAAAAAGTAAAGCTAATGGAGTTTCCAATCTTGTGGTTGTGGTTTTTGTGCACAAGTGTACCAATCCACAATTTCTTAGGAGGATTGGTCGCTGCCTCTAAGCCTTGGTCACAGGAAGATAAAAAAAAGAGTTAGCAGGTTAGTGAACATGCTATAAAACATTAAAGACACTAAATCATGATATAGTATGCATATATATAGAGAGAGAAAAAAAAACACTAAACATAAACATGAAATCTCATAAAGAGTCAAACATAACAATAATGCTAATGGTGGCATCAAGGTCCCCTCTTATTGCTTTCTGTTAGGAAGAAAGATACTACGTTTACACTCTTGCCAAAGGGCCCTTAGAACAATGGAGTTCTAAGACCTGATGCAAGGACATTTTTACCTTCTAGTTGCTTGGTGCAAGGTCTCTCTCTCTACACCAAAGGATTGAAGTTTTTGGATGGCCAACAACCGAATCCCCTCTCTACTTCTCCTCCGGATTGCACACTGTTGGATTTCTAATGGGAAATTTGGCCAGCATAAGAATTTTCTCTCCATTTTCTCATATCTTGGTGGCATTTTATAGATGAATTCAAATTCTCCTTCCCTCTCTTGGTACATTGGTGGATGGTGACCCAAGAGAGAGGGTTTATTCCAATGTGTGCCACTTGATTCCTTTGTGTGCTCCCTTGAGGTCCCAAGGTGACTTAGGCAGTTGTCCTTGGGTGGCCTCAAGTGTGGGATCATTTCCTGAAGTGTGCCATGTGGCCCTGGAAAGTGACTTATGCCACTCCCAGGACCACGTGGATTTTCAAGCGAAAGCCAACCTTATCAAAGAAAAATGCGCAAAAAGGCAGATTTTCCCTAAGTACTTGGTGATAAATTTGATTTTTCCTCTTGACCTTAGGGATTTTTAAAAATTTTCAGATCCTCTAATGTGACTTAGCCCTGTAAATCCTTCTGCCCTATTTTCCAATGATAACACCTATTACAATGACTAAGGGACTTTGACTCGCCCCAAAGCCCCTTTGACTCTTCCATGCAGCACGTACAAAAAAACTTATATAAAATTACCCAAAAGTGCACCCCAGGGTACCCCGCTCCAATAGTATCATATCAGATTATTGATGTGTTTCATTTCTACAAAGCCCTTAAGCCTACCTAACTATCTGTTTAGAAATTTGGTGAAGATGACAAAGAAGGTGTAGTCTAAAAGAAGAGATCATCAAGCCAACCTCTTTCATCATGCTCTACTCAAGGTAATAGTCCTCCACCAACTGACACATATCAACATGTCATGGGAATTTTTCTTGGATTTAGCTTCTCTCTTACCTATCTCCAACCATTCAAAGAGTTAAATATCTCCTTCATCATCATCTAGACTACAGGGAGTTGAAACATCAAGCATGCCATCAGTGACAAAAACTCAGGATAGAGAGGAGATTTCAAAGAAAGACAAGAAAGGTAAGAAGTTGATCTTTGTTCCTGAAGTAAAAGAGGATATGCCTAGGTCTAATACTAAAACTAGTTCTGAGGCAAAAATACTATCTAAGGAGGTTGTTACTTAAGATGTGGTGCAGACTGAAACCATGAAGGAGAAATCACCTCTAAGTAGACATGATTCACCATTGCAAAGTGAAGAAGAGGTACCTCCAGAATTTGAGATGGATGACCTAGGAGAACATCATACAAACAAGGCAACATATGACATCATCAAGGATAAATATGCACAAATTTGAGATTTGAGGATGACCTATCCAAAGCCAGTTTCATGGTGAATTTCCTACAACAGGAGAATAGAGATTTGAGGCAAACCATAACATAGTAGAGAAATTCAGAAGAAGACCCTCCATCGGAAATTCAAACAGGTTTTTTGGTAGCAAAGGAAAAATGTAAAGTCGTCATTGATGGAGATAAAATTGAGGAAAAGAAAATTCAAACACAACCTAGGAGACCTAAGACAAGAGCAATGGCTACAAAGGAACAAAATCTAGAAGATCTATCTCCTCCTCAAGCTCAAGACACCATAGATGACACCACAACTACTGAATTTGAGAAAGACAAGGATTATTTTCTTGGGAGAGTGAATGAATAGTCGGAGAAGCTATTGGAAAAAGAAAACAGGGATACCACCATACAAATAAATATGGCAAGGCACTATTATGCTAGGAACATGATTTGCAAAGAAGGGTGAGAAATACGAAGAAAAAACTCAAAAGAGCCCTTAGGAGACTCAAAATGAAGAAAATCATAGACATATTGGCTGATGCATCACTGGTGCTATGAAGAAAATACATAAATCGAAGAAAAAGGAGACACAATTTTGAAATTTGAAGTTTGTGTGCACACAGGAAAAAACATCCTACAGAAATGCAACAACTAGTTGTACCACTTTTTCTCAGAGGGTCCAAATCCAAAATTTCAAACGGTGTTAGATAGATAATGACATAAAAATATCATAAAATAACTTTAGGATGTTTATAGAGTCATGATTGTGAAGAAAATGATTGAAAAATTCCTTTTTTACACATTTCTGCCAGTTTTTTATAAATTCCCTGCATTTATGGACACTTGGTTTTAAATTTAATTTTGAGGGGGATAAAATGATTATGTTGGATGACTTAATCGTCCCAGGGTATAGTATACATCATAATATTTCTCATTAGCCTTCAGTAAAATTCAGAACCTCTTCCGAGTCATCAAAATATCAAGCCAAAGTTGTTGTGTTTCTGCTAAGGACATTTTATGTGTTTCTGTGTTTAGATATTTTTCACTGTACATGGAGGTCAACAGTAAAAAATGGTTGATGTAAATAGTTGAATCACTATTTTATTTAATATTAATATGTTTATTAATGATTATCATTGTAAATAATCTTTTCATCAATGCTTTGATAGATAATCTCAATCAGTTAACTAAAAAGGGGAAAGTTGTTTCTAACTTCCCTAGGACTTGGCAATGAGTAATTAGGTTCATGAATTAGTTTCTATGGATCATGATTCAACCCCTTAGATGTGGAACCTTGTTTTTCTTCTATATGTAATTAGAAACAATTCTAAGAAATGGTTAGATACTTGAAGTTCACGCTTTTTTGGAACTGGTGTACTTGAATCTTGGCAAAAGTAATATACAGGTAGTTGCAGCTATTTTTATGGTATTCATGTGGTGTGATCAGTTGCATTGTTTTCTCCAGTGTTTAATATGTGTTTTATTATTAAATGTTTCTAGAAGCCATTTACATTTATTCTTGCATTAATCTCCTAAGTTTTAAACAGATCTCATTATCTATAATGCTCTATTTTTTTATATATTATCATATAAGTGCTTTTATCCTCTAACAAGTGAATTCATGCACGTATGCTCACTTAGTTTTTTTATATGATTTCCTCATCACCATACTACAATGAAAAATATATTTTTTGTCATTGATTACACCTAGCTTTCCTCTTTTTATGTGTGCAATTGATCTTTTGGAATACCTAGCCTAGTTCCTAAAATTCGTTCTTCTTTATCCAACAAACCCTAATTGAAACTAGATTTAGCTAATAACTAGCCTAAAACCCTAATACTCTCTAGTCATCTCCATTGGTTGTGAGGTTGATTTTGAGAGAAACCTCTTTGATTTGGTAGGGCTAGATACCAAGTCAAAAGTTGGAATGTGGTTACCTCTTTGGTTTCCTTTCTTAGCCTTGGGAAACTAAGGAGCTCTAACAAATTCGAAATGGCTATAAAAAATCGAGCATGGGGTTAATCGAAGCATTAAGAAGTATAAATCAAGGTTCATGGATATATTTTTCTACTAGAAAGTGGGAGAATATTATGATGATATATTTTCTCTCATTTCCCACTACACCACTATTATATTGATCGTTTCCCTTGCTACTATTCAAGGAAGGACCCTTCACCATATGAATGGAAATACCATATTTGTTCATAGCATACTATATGCTGAACTATAACTTGAGAAGCCTTAGGGATTTGAAGTAAATAACAAGAAGAATCATTTTTTCATATTGAATAAAGTATTATATGGTTTGAAGAAATTCCCCAGAGCCTCATATGCCCACATTAATAATTACTTAATGAATATTGAATTCACGAGAACTAGTGTTAATTCAAACCTATACTTCAAAGTGGTTCAAGTTATGCCTTTAATTTTTTTTTATATATGTTTATGACTTATTCATTACAAGTAGTGATCCCATAATGCTCGAGTGTAAGAGGGAGCTTTCCTTTGATTTTGAAATTAAGGATATTAATATGATGGATTACTTTATGGGACTAAAGGTGTGGCAAAGACCTGGTGAGATTTTCCTTTCTCAAGGAAAATATATCATGAATCTATTAAAAATATTTGAAATGAAAGAATGAAAATCCTTGGCCACCTTGATGGAGATGAACTTCAAGAAGTTATGTGGAAACACTACTGGACCTGACTTGGCAAACCCCTCTCACTACCAATAGTTTATTGGTTCACTGATTTTCCTTGTGAAAACCCATTAAAATATATGCTTTGCAGTGAAAACTTTAAGTTAGTTCATGATTTATCCCCTTCATGCACACTGGGTTGTGGTTAAGCACGTACTGATATATTTTGATTGGATGATTAACCTTGGTATAAGATATGCTGTTGGAGATGTATGACTTCATGATTACACTGATGTTGACTAGGTTGGAAATGTTATTGATAGGGAAAGGACATCAAGGTGTTGCTTTAGTTTGGGTTCTACAATGATATCTTGGATGAGAAGGAAACACAAGTCTGTATCTTTAAGCACGACCGAGGCATTGTAGATTTCCTCTAGCATGTCTAGATTTGAGGAATTTTGGTTGAGAAATATCTTTGGAGATATATTTGAGTAGGTTATGGATACAAAAATCATATATGGCAAAAATAAGAGAGGGATCCGATTGGAAGATAATATTGTATTTAATGACAAGTCCAAGGATATTGAGATTAGGTATCACTAGATTTGAGACATAGTGCAGAGAGGAGTTGTGAGACTCCATCACATTTTGACCGATGAGAAGATAGCAGATATACTCACCAAGGCTTTGTAGAAAGTGAATTTCTTGGTATTCAAAGAGAGACTTGGAATATTTTATGTGACCTAGTTGGGTAAGGTGATCTAGGTGGATATCGCTGGCCACCCACCTATTCCTCTTCAACCCCCACCATTGTTTCTTTCAGTTTTTCAGTTTCCTTAATTTTAGCACAATTTACTATTTTTGGAAGTTTTTTGGTTTCTAAACTTCTAGATCCATTTTGATGCCCTAAACGATAAAATTTGTAGTCGAAAGTTGAATTTCTCGGATATAACTTCTTAAGGAGGTATCGTGCACATGAAACAGAGATAGTATGCAAAATATACGACTCCAGGAAGTTGATGTAGCACATTACCCCAACGGGGCCCAAAGTTTTGGCGATTCATCTCCTAGGGTTAGGATTTTGGATGTTTAGGGTTTTCCATTGTTTCTAAATAATAAATAGGCCTTTGAGCCTCACTGTAACATAATTCAGAGGGATGTAGCCACCACATCGCTTCCAAGAGATAAGCTACCATCGTCCAAGCTAGTTTATTTCCATTATGTATGTAAGCATATTTCAATTCTTTGATATTAATGAAATGAACTTTTATTTATGCTTCATCTTTGTGTTTATGTTTATATGTGTATTCTATTTCATTCATGGATAACTCTGGATTAGTGGTATCAGAGAAGTATTCTCTTTCTCTATTTTATTTGCATGTCCCCATAGATGTTAGGGTATAAGGAATTAGGGCTCGAACTAGTTGAACCTTTCTATGATTAGCCTCAAAAACCTCAATAGCCTTCTATGGAGGAGGAAAATAAATATGAGGGAGAAGGAGATAATTTAAAAATATTTCTCGAGGAGGAAATTGAGAAATAGAGGAACGCAATGATGGAAAAATTTCCTGAGATCCTTTGATGACTACCCACAGGAGACACATCTTCATCCAGAAACCACTCTAGAGGTGCCACTCCTTTTAAGGTAGACATTAACTTTGACATTCACATATTTGAAGGCAATATAGATGCATATGCCATAGATAGATGGTTAAATCTGTTGGAAGGATATTTTTTGGTTCATAAATTTTCCAATTGGGAAAATATTAATTTTTCACTCCTCAAAGATGCCCCCCATGTCAAGGACTAGTGGGAAACTTACTTTGAGAAAAAGGACTAGATGGAATCCCCACTATTTTCAGCTACATCCACATGGAATTCTTTTCGAGACACCATAAAGGAACAATATTACCCTGTCAGGAGCTATGAATATAAATACATAAAGTGGACCACGTTCCGACAACGAAGGGACCAAGATGTGCCAGAGTTTAAAAATGTTTTTTGTGCCCTTTGCACGAAGGTGGGTATCAAGGATTATGAGTGGCATTTGGTACTCAAGTATCAAGGTTCTTTACATAAGTACATATAGGATGAAATGGAGTTCTTGGACATCTCCTCGCTCTGTGCCACTTATCGATATGAGGTTAATATCGAGTAGATGTTTAAACAGAATAAGCGAGAATTTGGATCTATGAATATGAAGAAAATGAAAGGTGCCCCCAAACGAGAGAAAAAAAGAAAAATACAAGGTGGGATGACCCAGGAAAAATTGTCGAAGCCACAATAAAATAACAATAACACGAAGATAAATAAGGACACGAGAAAGTAGTGTAAGTTACATAAGATCCACACTCACAACACGAGTTAGTGTCAAGCCAAGAAGTCACTGGTGGTTGAGATGAAGGCTTTCGAATCAGGTGAATGTTCTGACTTTGAGTTAGAACTAGAAAAGGGGAATGAAAAGGGAAGAAAAATTTGATTCAGATCCTAGTCCCGCTGTTTCCACCACCAATATCCAGAAGGATGAGCCTAAATATCTAGAGGAAGGGGAGCACATCTTCCACTCAAATATGTGGGTGAAGGGTTCTTCAATGCAGTTCATTGCTAACAACATGAGAAAAAGGAAATTCATTTCAGTATAGGTCATGGAGTAGCTGGGCCTATAGACCACAACACACCCACAGTAGTACACCATCGGGTGGCTTCACCAATGATGAGATCTTTGCATCAGCCAACAGTGTCACCTCCCCTACAACATCAAGCCCTTCATAGATGAGGTATTGTGTGATGTTTCCCTGTTGAATTTTGGGATGTATTATTAGGAAAACCATACTTGTGGAAGAAACATGTTGTGTATGAATCTATCACTCAAATTATTATTATTAATTTGGGAAACAGGTTGTACAAAATACCAGAGGTAGCACTGCCTACCTCCATCTCTTTGATCACTATGAAGCAATGGAGTAAGATCATTTCCCATATCGGTAAATTTTTTTTCCTTATGATTTTCCCATAGGGAAAGAAGAATATTGTGGCCAAGAAATATAGACATGACTCCTCTGCACGACAACAATAGATGTAAAAGGTCGTGGAGGAGTACAAGGACATCTTCACCTCACCCATAGGGGTACCTCTACACTGTCAGGTCAAGCATTCAATCGATCTGAATCCGGGAGCGCCACTATCCATTGGATCGATTTATTGACACTCTATTCTTGAGAATGATTAAATCAAGAGGCATATTCATGAGTTGTTGTAGAAAGGGCACATTAGGCCAAGTTAATCACCTTGTGCGAGCCTAATCATGTTGTTACAGAAGAAGGACAAGACCTAGAGACTATGTATTTACTATTTGGAATTGAACAAGATCATTGTCCAGAATAGGTATCTTATCCCACATATTTATGAGATTTCGGTCTAGCTAAAGGGGGCCAAATATTTCATCAATATTGAGTTGAAGTATAGTTATCATCGGGTACCAATTAAACCCTCTGATGTGTGGAATAATACCTCCAAATCCAAGGAGGTCCTTTTCGAACGAATGGTCATGTCCTTGGGGTTGACAAATGCACCCACAACCTTCATGAGGCTGATGGACGACATCTTGTGACCCTTCACCAACTCATTTGTGGTGGTGTATTTGGATGACATCCTGGTATTTAGCTAGATTTGGGAAGAGAGCCTCCAGCATATTCATTAGGTTCTCCAAACACTACGGCAACACAAGTTGTGTGCTAATTTGGAGAAATGCACTTTTGTTATGACCCAGGTTCAATACCTGGGGTACATAATTGATGAGAGGGGTGTACATGTGGACCTATCCAAGATATAATTCATTTGATATTGGCTAGCCCTAACCACTCTATTACACAACAATTTGTCGCTGTCCCTGCAATTCCCCATCCCGCACACTGGAGGGCTCATTCCATGACCTATGAGTAGTGACATGACTTGAAAACACTTTCATGGAATTCCCCTGAACATGTACTTTCAGTGCCTTGAAGACAAATCCTTGTGAAAAACCCTAAAAATAGCCTTTTTTGCATTGGCCCAGGTATACAGTTCAGCCCTCGCGCCAATTGGTGCACTGTCTTAGAGCCGCACCTACGCCAAGCTTCATAAGGAGCGTTTTTTAAAAATAAATGGTGGAAGATTGACCCCAACCAATTCCTAAACTGGTCTCTAAATTGAGTTGGGAGGTTGGCTTCGAATCTCCATGTAGAGGAAGTAGTTTTCCACCTCTCATGGAAGCTTCCTTGAGGATAGGGCCAATCCCATAATTGTAGGGATCCCAACTCCCCTTCCACCATATATATAAGCTTGCCATTTACCTTTGCAAGCTAATCTCCAAGAGCCTTCATAGCCTAAAGAATGCTGCAAGAGCTTTGATGGTCCTCATAGTGCCAAATCCATAGCAAAGAGATTGACGATCGAAGAGAGAGGCTTGTCCCTATTCCCGATAAGCTTTACTGAGACGTATTCCACTGAAAACCCGCCGAAGGAGGATTTTAGAATTAGAGCTAGGTTTTATCATCCTTTGTTTCATTAATATAAGCGAATATAATTATAGTTCCACTCATATTTTTCATGCTGGTTTATGAGTTTTGTCCTCTCTAACTGACACATAATTGCAATTATATGGTTTTATGCTCATATGTTCGTCATGTTTCTTGTACGTGCAGGTGTTCGATCGTGTCAAGTGGTGGAATTTTGACCTATCGGAGCAAGGGATCGAGAGCACTATCCTCTCCGCAACGACAATAGCGTTGGACCTGAGGTAGGCCTTCTATCGCACTTTGATTTTTGCAATTAGGAGCTTGCGTTGTAGCGTGTTTGATTGTTGCTAGAACCGATCCGGGCTAGTAGGGATCGCCTCTGTTTGCAGAGGGGATTTACCTCTTTAACACAATCTAAAAAAGCTCTGTAGCTTTCTGGGTCTTTCCAACTTCTACCGCAAGTTCATGTTGGGGTTCTCCTTTGAGTCACGTCACCAAGGGAGGAGAGAAATCAAAGTTCTTTTGGTCTGAATCCAAATAGAATGAATTTTCTGAGTGGAAGCATCACCTCTTCTCTTCACCAGTGCTCACATTACCAGACTTGCAACAACCATTTGAGATTGGGACAGATGCCTCCGATTATGCAATTGGTGCATTTCTTACTCAGCATGAGCATATAGTGGCATATCACATTGAGACACTTTCAGACATAGTTTGAAATTATCCCACCTATGACAAAAATATGTATTCCATTGTGTAGACCTGCCGACCATGGAAGCATTTCATTATGGGGAAGGAAATACTCATCCACACATAACACCGACCCCTGTTGTTCATAGAGACACAAGGGAAGTTTTAGAATGATCACCATCATAAATGGTCCACATACCTCCAAAAGTTCCATTTGAACATTAAGTACAGGAAGGGTAGCACTACAAATGTTACAGACTTTCTTATTCAACCGTTTTTCATGGCACTCACCACTGTGCTAGACTCTTGTGGCAACGAGACTTCGAGGTGGCCACATATTTACAAGTGAGATACATACTTTTACAACACCTACCAGGCACTCCTAGAAGGAAAGAAAGTTCCAAATAAGTTTCACCTCCACGATGCACTGTTATGCCACCTGGAAAACCTCTACATTGCTTCAAGCGAGCGTGCTGAGATTATTTTGGAGGCACACTACACTCAGGTCACTAGACACTTTAGGGTAGAGAAAACAATGGAAGTGATGTTGAATTATTTGCATTTTCCAAACCACTAATAAGATGTTGGGAAGTACATCAGATCCTACAATTCCTGTTCCATTTCCAAGCCAACCATAAAGAGTCAAGGTCTATACACTCCTATTCCTTCTCCTAGTCGATCTTAGGAATCCATCTCCATGGATTACATGTCAGGCCTTCCTTCTACTAAGTATGGAAATGACTGCTTAGTCATGGTCATTTTTAAATTCTCTAAGATGGCCATTATTGTAGCCTGCAAGAAGATTACCACAACATAATCCACTTCTAAGATCTTCTTTGAATGAGTATGGGTATATTTAGGGATCCCACAATCCCTTATCTCAGACTAGGACAACACATTCCTAAGTAAATTTTGGTCAAGTCTCTGGTTGGTGTTGGATAAAAATCTCACTAAGTCCACGGATTTCCACCCACAAACTGATGGCCAAACATAGGTCATCAACAGGATGATCGTATACATTCTATGCATGTACAACTCCGAGGATCCATGCACATGGGATGAAAGCCTCCCTTATCTACAACACAACTACACCAGATCTCTCCATAGCTCAATTGGGCAAAAATCCTTTCAGGTGGGGCTGGGATTCTAGCCACTATGTCCCATTGATGTGGCTAAACCAATTGCAGCAACTCAAGTAGATTTGTCTGATGTCTAGTCTAAAGCTGACAGGGCTAAAAACTTCATTGAGCACCTTCAGCACAATTTCGAGTAGGTGCATGAAATATTGGAGAGATTTAATGCTAAGTACAAGCAATGACATGATCAACATCGGGTTCCACACAAGTTCAAAGTGGGCAAAAAAGTTTGGGTACATTTGAAAACGGAGTGCCTTGCTATGACCCACCAAAAGCTCCACGTGCTCTGATATGGGAATTACACCAAAACTAAGGTTGTAGGGGATAATGATTTAGAGCTCAAAATTCCACCATTCCTTGGCTTGCACCCAGTGGTCAATGTGGACCATCTTCAACCATACTTTTCACCATTACTAGACACATTAGACATTACAGAACATGTCACACCAATAGAGCTAAACCCAGACTACATGGAACATGCCACAACTGATTGGATCATGTATACACAGATCAAGAACATTTACAAGTAGAAGATCAAACAGTATCAGGTTTCCAAATCTCACCAACTCCTACACCAAGGAAAGTGGCTTACGAGGGACCAATTTCAACATAATTTTACCCATCTAACGAAGGCACTCACCACAAAGGGGACCATTTCTTCCTAAGGGGGGAGGACCGATCCATGTGGATATTGGTGGCCACCTGCCTATTCCACTTGGACCCCCACCATTATTTCTTTTAGTTCTTCACTTTCCTGAACTATAGCACAATTGTTTTATACACACATGGAATGGATAGAAGATAAATGAGCAAGATAATCATGTCTTGCTATATTATTCACATGATGCACATTTATAATACCTTGAAGTGAAAATTTGATTCCATATTCAAAGGTCTCTTCGATTCCATTTTACTGTTCGCTTTCTACACCAACCCTTAGAGGATTAGGTGCCCAAAATCCCCCCCCCCCCCCACACACCGCCCACCCCCCTTAATCTAAAGGGGTATGTATGAGTCCAAGAAGAGAGCTGCAATACAAAATTTTAAAAAATTCCTGGAAACACTAGGTTGAATGTGCTCTTTGAAATTTTGGCATAAGGTGGTGGTTGAAGGATGACCGCCAACATTGAAATTCTTAGTGCAGTTCCCAGAAATCTTCCAAATCAGGAAAGAAGTTGAAGTCTTATGCTAGAGGAAGTTGTCATAATTATTTGAAGAGGGATACCTTCAGCTAATAAAAGGGAGGTAAGAAACCTACATAAAGAAGGAGAACCTCAACTTGACAAGGGAGGTCTCAACTTGTAACTCTTCCAAAACTACCAAGAAATTGATGTCTTCTGCTAGAGGAAGTGTCCCCAATTATTTGAAGATGGATAAGCTTAATCTCGCATAGATGGTTTAAGGATGTCCACTAACCAATGGCATGATTATGGGAATCTTTTTCAATAGCTACAAATATAAATTTGGTATGGCAGGTTGTGGCTTAGGCTCACTTGAACTTCTGTGTCTCTAGCTACAACTATAAATCTAGTATGACATATTGCGGCTCATGATCACTTGATGTGGCTTTGAAGCTTGTAGATGACCATAATTTCCCCCCCTGTCAGATACTAGGTGAGATGATGGCAAAAACTCAACTGCAAGGCCTTTTAATATTCTAGAAGAGATTCTAACATATGATTGAAACATCTTCTTGCCTATTGATTCCCATTGCCAAGAAGTGATCCATTCGAGATGAATATATGTTCTTGCAAGAGGCCTTTTTTTGAAGCATATGTGTGAAAAATTTTTAGTTTTATGATAGTGCTCACATGCATGAAGATCAAAACAATGATCTTTCTTATGGGCAACTCAATCACAATCTTGGAATTTATCAATCTGTTGTGGATGTTGTGGAAGAGGAGCACAATCTGGAACAGTTGAAGGTGGCTAGTCATGAAGAAATCCTGCACTATGGAAGTATATGGGATTTGAGTCAAAAACCCTTTTCATATCCAAGACCATTTTTGTGCTTGTTGTTGAAAATATCTTCCCAAGGTATGATGATTGGTTTGGGAAGTGCAAGTTGAATTTTTTCTTCTGCATGAAACTTTGCTCTTGAACTAGGCACTCAATCTAAATCAACCTCAAATTTATAATCTTGTTGCTAATGGTAGTATTTATCAATGTTCTGAACAGAAAAAAGTTCAAAAAGATGACTCCACTGCTGTAATTATTCTTGCTGGAATTTGGATTTGAGTTGCAGAAACACGATCTTTTTGTGTGCAACTTGAAGACACATTTGAATGTCTGTGAGAGTGACTATGCTAAATTTTATTGTATCATGAGTAGTATACAATATCATATTTTTTTAAAAATATATTGCTTCACTAATGATGGCCATTTTATCTTCTGGTTGTAATGAATGCAAATAGTTCTCTTTCAAAGGCAATATTGGTTCCTCTTTCATATGGAAAATCTCAACCAAAAGGAAAATATATATTTCTATTGAAATACTTTGAGACGGTTTCTATACAACACTAGCAATACTCGACATATATTAATTGAAAATTTCAATACAATCCTTTAGAAAAAATATCATACAATTCTTACACATAAATCTCTTGTTGTATTAATTATTTCCTTGTTTCGAAATTAAAATTCCTTGTAAAATTTGGAATGGGTATAAAATCATCCATCGTAGCATATAGCAATTCCAAAATAACCTTCCAAACAAAAATTTAAATGAAACAACCTTAAATATGTAAATGATTCAACGTGGACATATAATTCATATCAAATATGAGGGCCAGGATCCATGTATGTACCTTGAGAAAATAATAACATATAGTTTGTGAATTTAATGTCTCAACATATGTATATAGGATTGCATTAAAAAAAGGTGTTACTGAGTTCCCCCCTCAACCTTCTGGGTGCATGCTGCGTATCCCCTTACTTTGATAGTTTAGAGTTTCAGGGATCGATACTATCGGAGGGACTCTCAATCTCTTCAAGGGAGAAGAGTAATGATCATAACACAATTAAGTTGCAGGGCATTGTTGTAGATAACGATGGTACATATTTTTAAATAATTATGCCAAGAACGAGGGTTCCAGGTGAGTAAGAAATAGGGTCATGAAGGAGCCACCAAGAGAAGCCTCAGTCAGTAAGTTTCAAGATCTGCTTATACATGGTGTTAAAGCCTGGGATTCTGATTCCGATGAATTCTATGAATCCCTTCTAAATGCTTCCAAAGATCTCGACACATGGCAAGGTGAGAATGATTCCAGTCCTTCACCCAAAGAAAAGATGCTGAGTAAGTTTGAATATTTTTCAAATAGTGAAGCCAATAACAATAACAATAATGAGGGCCTGAAAGGAAAAACTAGGAGCGCAATCGTATTAGTGGTATGGGGGATGAGACGTATATATGATAGTCGTTGTATAGAGCGTCATAGGGCCGAATGCATGAGGAGCGATGTCAAATATGGGAGGAGGAGCATGGTCTGGGGAGAAGATCATGGTGTGTGGGAGAGGCTTGATTCCAAACAGGAGGAAGGACGAATGTATGGAGGAGGGATGTATGGGAGTGCAGAGTATGATAAAGCCATGGTTGGTAGTTGAGGGAGCGAGGCTGGATAGTGTATGTTGTGGGAATGGTGAGAAGGTTGTATGATAGTGGGAGGTTGTGCGAAATGATATCCAAGATTTGTTGTGTTAAGAGAGGAAACATGCAATGTTATGGAGTTATGGAGATAATAATGGGTGGGAGCATTGGCGTAGATGCCACAGAGGGAGGGGACAACGATGCATAGTGGGTCAAAGCTCATAGGGAGGTGTCGATCCAAGTGGGAGAGACTTTAGACAGGTTCCAATAATTTTATGAACAAGAAGTCCATCAACGAGAGGGGAGGTATTAAAACATGGAGCTAGAATGGTGTGAGGAGTGTTAGGAATCTGTAATTGATTAGCAATATTGGAAGAGTCCAATTACAGAAGCAACATATTTTCAACGAACTTTGGGATTCTAGGATCCAGCCCTCTTGAATCCAAAGAGGGATCTCTCTATAAATGAGTTTAAAGATGTGATCTTTAATAGCTGAAATTATGATATTAGGCTAGCTATGAAGAGCTTGGGTTTTGTTTTGTTTGTTTTGGTTGGGCAAGGACATGATGAAAGTGAAGGTAGTTCCAAAATGAAGGGTGAAGGTGTTTGCAAATGAAGGAATGATTTGGCTGATAGGAAGGCAAAGATAGTTTTAACCCATTGGGCTATGGAGTCATAGCAGGATTTTAATTGGACAGTAAAGTTCAAGCAGGATCCATGGGGCAAGTCACTTATGTCGAAGGATCTCTTAAGGTGATTTTATGGAATGAAACAGATAGGAAATGAAGAACAAACAAATGAAGGTATAGTGAAATAGCCTAAGATCAAATAAGTTCTTTTAAACAATATTGCTTCAGCATGTACTTAAAGAAAAACATGAGAGTATTCTAAGATCAGGTTAATACCTTTAAAATAGCCTGCTTTGAAGTACTTTCATTTAGAAACATTAAAAAATAGTTGAATAGCTTAAGATCAGGTAAGTACCTTTAAACTACCCTGCTTTTAGCATATTCAATAAGGAAAACCTAGATAAAAGTGGAAAAGCTTAAGATCAGGTAAGTGCCTCTAAACTACCTTGCTTTCAGCATATTCAATAAGGAAAACATAAAAGTATTATGAGATCAGGCTAATACCTTTAAACTAGCCTGCTTTGAAGTACTTTCAGTAAGAAAACATTAAAAGACAGTTGAACAGCTTAAGATCAAACAAGTCCTTTTAAAATATATTGCTTCAGCATGCTCAATAAGGAAAACATGGATAATAGTGACAAAGAGAAATTTAGATCAGACAAGTTCCTTTAAACCAGCCTGCATTGATGTACTCTTCGAAGAGAACGTTCAAATGAAGAAAACATAGACAATAAAGTTTTCAGTGAGAGTAGGGTACTGTAGAAATTAAATCCTAGCTCTATGTTTGCTGCTCTTTATCAGAGAAAATGAACAGAATGAAAACATAAAGCAAAATAACAATTGACAGTGAGGAACACATCACCATTGACACAAATCAAGATCCCATAAATCAGTAGCTTGTATTTGATGTTCAAACCAGTTACAATCAGCAAGCTCGGTGGGTCTCTACAACTTCAAACTTCTCATATCAGCTTGTGTATCTTTAAGTTGCAAACAAGGCATCAGTAGCTTCAGAATAACTATTACATGCTTTCAAATGTCCAGAGACCAATATTTGCTCATCTTCTACAGAAGTATTTATAGAAGAATGAGAAGGTGGGAGGATTTCCCAGGGGCCAAGTATCATTAATTATGAAATTAATCCAATCTCTAGCCTTTGAGAACTAGGCAAGGCATAAGGCGGGGATGTAATCATTCTTTGCGTTGAAGTCCCTGCAGGAGTAATGCTTCGGCTGCGTTTGAGATAAATATCTGATCCTGATGAATAAATTCGGCCTCCGATTGAATACTTTGAGGCACAAGTGGCATTTTAGTAACTATAGGGATCAATTTTCCTCAATTGCGGTGATGGAAGCGCTCCTGTTGATAAAACCCTTAAAATATTCTTTGAACTATGTTTTAAATCGAGGATTAGGCTTTTGATAACTGTCTTAGCTGTAATTCCCGTAAAAACTGTCTCTAATCCTCTGTTATGATACATTTTGGTCTTTGGCACTGATACTCTTTGATTGTGCCCCTTTCATGGTGTTTTTGCAGGTGTGCAGGGTTGCGCAGGGTTTATAAGGCATCCATGCCTGAGAAAACATTGATGAAACGTGCATTTCCACCTTGTGGATGATTTCCTTTGACGAATCGAAGACGGGAGAGTCGTCACCCTCCGCCTCTGAATCTTCTTTGGAAATAATGAAAAAATGATTTAAAACCCTACAAAACACGAAAACTATTATAAAACCTACGTATATAGGTTTAACTGCATCGGTAGGTGTGCGAGGAGATCGGAGCTGTTGGATGGCATCATCCAACAGTCAGGATTGATCGGGAGTGATCGTGGAATGGGTGAAGAAGGATTAAATTCGAGCCATTGATCATGCAGAGATCGACAGTCAAGATTGAACGAGGTAGTCAGAGGAGAAGGATGACTCCGAGCCATCGATCGCGCAGAGATCGACGGTCGGGATTGGGCAATGGAAAGTCAAATGGAGAGATCGGGCGATGAATTGTGGGTTGTTGATCTGCAGATCAGATCGACAGTGGAGATTGATTTTCCGTTGTACGATGGCCCGGTTATCATGCGCGCACCTTCGTTAACCATCGAGCAGCTTTGGCAAGCGATCACCGTTGGATCGGTGGGTCCAGATTGGACAGTCCATAGCGATATCGCTGGGCGTCCTGGTCCAAACATTAACGCGTGATGGACGAAGGATGGACGGTGGTTTTTCAATAGTACATGGTACGCATGTCAAGCAGCGTATGGAATCACTGGCCATCGGGCAAAAGCCACCCTCCGCCGAAGAGTGGTGCGATAGAAACCACGCGGTTTTGGGAAAACGACGCACAGCTGGGGGGTCCACAGGGAGGTGCACTGCGCACCATCAGATCTGTGGATTAGATCGACGGTGTAGATTGCTCCAAAAATTGCATGGGCGGAAAATTTAATAAAATGATATTTCGACGGTTTGAATAAATATTCAAAGGTTTTTTAATGTTTTGCGAAATATTTATTTAAACCCAATAAGCGCTCGACTGGCTCAGCGCACAGCCACGACGCTAGGGTGTATGGGCAGAAAGGCTAGGGACTTAGCCCAAAGGGGCTTAAGCCCAATATATATAAACAAATGGGATTTTTGTAGTTTTTTCATTATTTTCAAAGGTTTTGAGGGTTCTGATAAGGTTAAGAGAGAGTCTTAAAACCTTATAAGGGGGATTTTGATGAGGGGGAAAGGGGAGAAACATGAAAATTAGGGATTTTCATGGGAAATGAAAGGGTTAAAAAGAGGTTAGTTTGGAAAAAGGGGAAAAGGGAAAAAAGGGTCTTGCAGTAGTATTTTGACCTTGGAAATCAGCAGGATTTCTGAATGGGGAATGGGCATAAGAGTGAAGATTAGGACAGAAACAAGTGACCGTCAAGAGTCTTCAAGAGCCAACAATTTTTAGCAATGAAATTTGTTCCTTGAAGGCTCAAAAATATATTTAGCCACCTTTTGGTATAATCAAATTTTATAGGTGGCTAACAGTGACTCCACTTGGGGATGGTGCCTTCTTGAACGCATCAAGAACTTCAGACTTGCATTCTCTAGGAGGCTGATCAGTTTGCCTCATCCATTGTGATTTCTCTGGGAGGCTGACCTGTGCCTAATTCATTAGACTGCTCTTCCTTTGCTGGGATGATCTTCTCAAAACATATTAGCAACCATGAAAACAATGGATTGTCATCAATACAACTTTCTACCTACCCAATCCCACATATCTAACATTTTTTCTTCATTAGAGTGCACTTGGATTGGAAAAATCTATTCACAACATTTTATTCTTTTGAAAGCAGGAAATCTAATCTATTTCTACTCCTTCTTTCTCCCTGAACTCAGATTAAACAGTTGAGTTCAGTTTCTTCTCTACCTATTCTACCAGCTATTGGGATTAAACTGTCCAACAGATCTTATTCTCTAATTCTACAACAAAAATTTAAAAACAGAAAAGTCAAGATTAAGCTATTTGACTTGCTGTGCTCTATGGCATAAAAACAAGCTGCACATAGACATTATTTTGCAGAAAAATTAAATCAAAATGGAAGGCTTAAGATCTCAAAATTTCTCATCATGGCCTTCATCCTTTTACAGCTCTGTTTTGACTCTTTTTTGAGATGTTCCTTCTTTATTCTCTGGTTCATATTTTGAGTTTATTAGAACCAGATTTACATCTTTTTGACTCAAAAAATAAAACAAATTTGAGTAATCTCTTTTGGAAACTTAGGTTTATGTTTTCTTCATGTTTGAACCTTTGATTTCTATCCTAAAATATCTACTGATAAGCCAATATTAGACAGTTTAGCATATCAAATTCACTATCCTATCAGCAGAAAATTTAAAGCTAATTAGTCAAGATTAAACAGTTTGACTAACTAGAAGTGTGTTTTTCACGAGTGGCATTTGAGCTTGCACACTTTCAGATTTGTTTCTCTTTTTGGTATGGGGCTGTACCTTTATTGTTTTGTCAATCTGCCCTCTTTTCATTCTTTTCTTGTGTTTTTGTATTTTTATTTTTTTTTCAAAGAAGAAAACAATCAACTAACTACATGCTCTGAACTGAGCTTTATTGACATTCCTATCTAACCTATTCTAACATGGAGTATTTACATTTATCATATGATACAAAAATGCCAATGCAGCCAACTGAGAAATGTCAAGAAGAAGTAGAAATTTTGGCTGCTTGTCAGAGGTATCCATAGAACATATTGAAGATTAACCTTCAATATCAAGGCTATCACAGAAGGTGACAACTTTTCATGTCTCTGGCTCTTGAAAAGGATCACTTCTTGATAATTTGAGCCAGTTGGGGTTTCCACACACTCTTCCAAAGGATCAACAAAGAAAAGATGAAAGTTCTCTTATTTTTGGTCCTCCATGTCTGGTAGATTGTCTGCTTCCAAGGCTTCAGCTTTGAGGAGTATATTTTCAGAAAGTTGCTTGGAATCTTCATCATTCTTAACAAAAAAGGAAGAAGATTCTTCTTGAGAAGATGGTATATCCTCAGTAGGACAGTATTCTATTTGTTTCTCTCCCTTTTCTTGATCATCATCTGAACTAGAGGACTCATCATATTTGGCAGTGTGGTCCTCTTGTAGCCCTGGTAAGCTCTGGTTTAGTGGACTGTACTCTATGAGGAGGTTATTATATTCTTCAGCAAGGGTATGTTCCATTGATTCCTCTTTTTCAAGAGAAGGCACCTTGATTTCAACCTGCTCAAAATTTTCTTTGTTTCTTTCCTCCTCATCCTTTGAGCTGAAATTCTGCTGATTCCCAATCACATGGAAATTATTACTGATGATCTGAAATGAAGTAGAGAAAAGATCCAATGCATCTTGACTCACTTCTAGGTTTTGAAAGCTTTCATCATCAATATCATATATAGTCTACACTGGCTCATTACTTCTTTGAAGGAACTGATATTCCTTCCATAAATCTGCTAATGATGATCCTGCAAAATTAACTTTTGTTTGGGAAGCATCATCACTAGATAGATCAAAGTTAGGAGAATCACGAATATAAGTAATACTACCAATCAAACATACTGGGTTATCAGCAGGTCCTTCTTCATTCTTATCTACAAAAGCAGTTTCTAAATCTGTACAACAGAGTTCTCTATGTAAATGGGCAAGAGTGTTTGTTTTACAGAAAGTTTCAGAGGGTGACTGTTTATACATAGTCTGATCTATTTCCTTCTCTGTCAAAGGGGAAGATCTTTCCATGTCCTTTTGAATAGAAGTACAACAGTTCTCTGTCTCTTGTGAAGACTGATTTTGAGGCTGAATGTCTTCTTGAGCCTCAGCTATAAGGGATGATGAATCAATATCCGAGTTTCCAGGGATATCTTGAGGGATGTTCTTTATTGCTTGGATCATCTCTTCCTCAACTGATTCATCTATGTTCTTAAAAATTTTCAATAGGAGATTGAACTCATGAATGGCTGTTAAAAAATCTTTAGGATGCATATCTTCCAAAGCTTCCTCATTATCTATAATGTGTTGGGTGATGTTTTGTGATGGATCATAATATATTACACCCAATGATAATGATGTAGTGTTTTCTTTATAGTTCTCATAGAACACATATTCAAGGTCTCTTAAATAAATAAAAAACTACTAGATCTTAAGCATTCATACCAATCCCTAGCTTTTCCTTCTAATGTTAACATGAACATTTTCATTAGGCAGTCTTCATGCCATTCAACTCTCAACCTCCATACATGTATATGAAATTTGATGAGATGTAATAAAGGGTCATCAAACTTTTCACCTTGAAAAATAGGCAGGTTGTCATCCCAATTTACCTGGGGCATCTTATGTGGAAACCCAGGGATATGATCTCTACTCATTGGGGCATATCTTCGTTTTATCCTTGGAATCATGTTTGTAAATCAAGAAAGAGGTCACTGTGTCTGGTCAATCAGTTCAGGGTCTTCTACCAGTGGAGTCATTTGGTCTTCTTGGAGTTTCAGAGTGTGGAGAGTGTGGAGTCGCTAGGTGGAAGATTTTTAGCTCCTAGGGAGGTAAAATGTTTTAATGGTTCCACCACCATGTGTTTCTTGTAGAGCTACAAGGTTTTTAGGAAATGAATTAGCTATCAAGGTTGATCTGAAAACAGTTGATAATTTAATCTTAGGAGACTTCCTAAGGATACCTTCTGGGTTATCAACTAATTCAGGTGGATTAGGGTCAAGATGGGCTCTAGTGTGAATCTTTCTAGGAGCCACTATGCTGTGTTTTTCAGACTCAAATAAACAAGACAAGTTCAACCAGGTATGACAGTCTTTGAGAGGTTAACTAATATGTTTACACAAATCTTAATCCTACAGTCCTCTAACTAAGTTTGAAATGTGTTACAATGATAAGGGTTCCTCCCAGTGGAGTCTTAAGGTCTGTTCAGGATTGTGGAGTCGCCAATTGGAAGTTTTTAGCTCTTTTACGAGGTAAAAGGTCTTATGTTCCACCACCATGTTTATTGGATACCAATCTGAAATATTTTTAGGTTTTTTCTGAGTTATTTTTCAGTTGTGTGGTTTTTAAGAATATCCTAACTCTGTTTCAAAACTTAGCTACGGTTATGAGACAAAGACAGTTTATGCTTATGGCTAAGCCAGCTAATTTTTCAAGGTTGGATAAAGTCTTAGGAGAATCCTAGGGTTTACCTAGTTTGTCACTGATTCAAAATAAGTTTATCATGATTAACATGATTTGGTAGTGCTTGAAAAGGATACTTTTACTCTCAAGGTTTTATGAAGTTTTCAAGGGAACTCAAACCAGAGATTGACTGGGAGGGAATTCACTAGATATGTCACCTCTAAAAGAAGATGAGATCCGGAGGCTACCTGGCCCTTTCTAGACTATGTCTAAGAGTGTAGGAGAACACAACAAAGGTATAGGCTTTGGGTCCCCAGTGGAGTCACCAGAAATGTTAGGAATCTGTAATTTATTAGCAAGATTGGCAGAGTCCAATTACAGAAGCAACATCGTTTCAACCAACTTTGGGATTCTAGGATCTAGCCCTCTTGAATCCATAGCGGTATCTCTCTATAAATGAGTTTAAATATGTGATCTTTAATAGCTGAAATTATGATATTAGGCTAGTTATGAAGATTTTGGGTTTTGTTTTGGTTGGGCAAGGACATGATGAAAGTGAAGGTAGTTCCAAAATGAAGGGTGAAGGTGTCTACAAATGAAGGAATTATTTCGCTGATAGGAAGGCAAGACAGTTTTAACCCATTAGGCTATGGAGTCATAGGAGGCTTTTATTTGGACAGCAAAGTTCAAGCAGGATCCATGGGGCAATTCACTTATGTCGAAGGATCTCTTAAGGTGATTTTATGGAATGAAACAGATAGGAAATGAAGAACAAACAAATGAAGGTATAGCGAAACAACCTAAGATCAAATAAGTTCTTTTAAACTATATTACTTCAGCATGTACTTAAAGAAAAACATGAGAGTATTCTAAGATCAGGTTAATACCTTTAAACTAGCTTGCTTTGAACTACTTTCAGTTAGAAACATTAAAAAATAGTTGAATAGCTTAAGATCAGGTAAGTACCTTTAAACTACCCTGCTTTCAGCATATTCAATAAGGAAAACCTAGATAACAGTTGAAAAGCTTAAGATCAGGTAAGTGCCTCTAAACTACCCTGCTTTCAGCATATTCAATAAGGAAGACATAAACATATTCTGAGATCAGGTTAATACCTTTAAACTAGCCTGCTTTGAAGTACTTTCAGTAAGAAAACATTAAAAGGCAGTTGAACAGCTTAAGATCAAACAAGTGCTTTTAAAATATATTTCTTCAGCATGTTCAATAAGTAAAACATGGATAATAGTGAAAAAAAGCAATTTAGATCAAACAAGTGCCTTTAAACCAGCCTGCATTAATGTACTCTTCGAAGAGAACGTTCAAATGAATAAAACATAGACAATAAAGTTTTCAGTGAGAGTAGGGTACTGTAGAAAGTAAATCCTAGCTCTATGTTTGCTGCTCTTTATCAGAGAAAATGAACAGAATGAAAAAATTAAGAAAAATAACAATTGGCAGTGAGGAATACATCACCATTGACACAAATCAGGATCCCATAAATCAGTAGCTTGTATTTGATGTCCAAACCAGCTACAATCAGCAAGCCCGGTGGGTCTCTACAACTTCAAACTTCTCATATCAGCTTGTGTATCTTTAAGTTGCAAACATGGCATCAATAGCTTCAGAATAACTATTACATGCTTTCAAATGTCCAGAGACCAACATTTTCTCATCTTCTACAGAAGTATTTATAGAAGAATGAGAAGGTGGGAGGATTTTCCAGGGGCCAAGTATCATTAATTATGAAATTAATCCAATCTCTGGCCTTTGAGAACCAGGCAAGGCATAAGGTGGGGATGTAATCATTCTTTGCGTTGAAGTCCCCGCAGGAGTAACTCTTCGACTGCGTTTGAGACAAATATCTGATCCTGATCAACAAATTTGGCCTCTGATTGAATACTTTGAGGCACAGGTGGCATTTTTGTAACTATAGGTATCAATTTGCCTCAATTGCGGCGGTGGAAGTGCTCCTGTCGATAAAACCCTTAAAATATTCTTTGAACTGTGTTTTAAATCGGGGATTAGGCTTTTGATAACCGTCTTAGCCATAATTCCCATAAAAATTGTCTCTAATCCTCTGTTCTGATACATTTTGGTCTTCGGCACTGATACTCTTTGATTGTGCCCCTTTCAGGGTGTTTTTGCAGGTGTGCAGGGCTGCGCAGGGTTTATAAGGAATCCATGCCTTAGACAACATTGATGAAACATGCATTTCCACCCTGTGGATGATTTCCTTTGACGAATCGAATATGGGAGAGTCGTCACCCTCCACCTCTGAATCTTCTTTGGAAATAACGAAAAAATGATTTAAAACCCTGCAAAACATGAAAAATATTATAAAACCTGTGTATATAGGGTTAACTGCATCGGTGGGCATGCGAGGAGTGTTGGAAATATGATGCAGAGTGTTGTCCTTGCTGGCAACCTACTTGATGAAGTTTTCCTTGATGGAAACCTACTTGATGTTGACTTTGATGGAACCTACCTGATGAAGTTGTCCTTGATGATTTGTGAATGATGTAAATCTGATGTATCTACAGATCAGTTCAGAAGTAGCTCAGAAAGTGCCAGAATAATGTTGAACAAGGTATGTCACAAGGAATACGCGAGTTTGTTAAGGATAAGTCGCGTATGTACGTGGAAATGTACATGACAAGTAGCGTATGCCCATTTGCGCTCTAAATTTAGGAAACCAGGGGACATTACCATGGTATTGACCCAAAGTATTGAGCGCTTGATTACCTATTTGATCCCATCCAGGAATACCATCAGCGGTTGAGTGGTTTTGACTCATGATATTGACAAAGGCTAAATCTATATAAGGAGAAGAAGATCATAGTGCAAGGGTGTGCATGTGTCTGGGTTTTAATGAATACTTCACTTTGAAGTATATCTGCAAGGAATAGGTAACAGTTTGCTGATAGATCTGAATTCATAATGCACCTATGAAGAAAATGATGAAGAGGGATCTCTAGATCTGAAATGTCTATGTATTTTCTAGATCTGTTTATGGAATTTTTAGATCTGTGATCTGGCGAATCTTTGCTGAAGTAAAGGGTGAGATTTGAGCTGTTTATCTAGTTTGAAGAATTGCGCTGCCCTATAATGTCTGTAGATCTATACGCAGGTTCGTGGCAGAGAAAGCGTGTATATATGCGGGTTGTCTTCAGCAAAAGCGCGTATGGAAGATGAATTCAACTCTGAAATGTGTACATATGTATACGCAGGTTTGTCTTTATTAAAGTGCGTATATACGCAGGTTCAGTGAAGTAAAAGAGCGTATGGAATCTAGGTTTTTTCTGAAGTATGTGGAATGAAATGTTTGATCTGTTTTGCTGCTATCTGTCAATGATGTATTCATACAGATCTGATTTTTTCAAATAATGATTATGCTACTGATTAAGTTGATGAAAGATCAAGTTTTTGGTTGTTGGTTGATGATTCAATGAAGGAAGAATGACTATATAAACAATTCTTCATGATTGATAGATTGTCTGAACAGAAATCTGATTTCAGATCTGAACCTGAGTCTGATCTCATTCTGAAAAATTAGTGTTCTCAGAAGTATACGTAGGTTGCTACACATATAAGCGTGTATGCACGTGACTTCAGCGAAGAGAAGTAGCGTATGCACTCCATGTTATGCACAGAGGCATACGTAGGTTGATAAGAAGGGAAGCGCGTATACATGCAGTTTCAGTAAACATAAGTAGCGGATGATATTTGATTAATGAATGTTCTGGGTTGAGTTTACATCTTCATATCTATTTTGAAGTCTGGGTTATCTCTGATATTCTGGCTACAGTGGTCTCACTGTTCTGCTTGAAGTTCTAGGAAAAATATGTTTGTTGATTAATGAAGCGTTGTGTTGAAGTTGTTCGATCCAGTTTGAAAATTTATGAAACGTGGTCTACAGTGGATCTGAGGGTTGAAACCTACAGTATGAAAGTTTAAGCTTTCTTCTAGTAGAGGTTGGTGCTAATATCAGGGGGTAGTAGCTCCCTTCCAGGAGAGGCTAGTAAACGAGAGCAGGGGGTTGTAGCTCTCTTCCAGGAGAGGCTGGTAAACGAGAGAAGGTTGTAGCCTTCTGCAGGTGGGTGCCTGCGTGCTGGTATGAGTTTGTGCCAGTACATGGCTGTAAGATGTTTTCTTTATAATAAATATTGAATACTGAGATGATGGCAATGGTGGTTTTCTCCCGACTTAGGTTTCCACCTTAAATCCTGGTGTTCATATGTGTTGCTTATGTGTGATGGTTTATTCTGTTTTTACTGCACATGCTTACTGCTTAACATCTGATGAATGAATGATGCAATTATTTAAGAATCAAATACATAATAAGAGCTCTGAGCATACGTGAGTCTCCTTAAGGATATTCGCATATATACGCTAGTTTTCTTCTGTAAAGTAGTGTATGGGTTTTGAGAAAAGAAAAGTAAAAATTTTATCAGTTAGCTCTAAATACTGATTCACCCCCCCTCTCAGTATTTTTCCCAACAATTGGTATCAGAGCATGTCCTTCTAAAAAAGCTTAGCCGCTAGAAGGAAGATCAAGCAAGATGAGCAATCAAGATGGAACAACATCTATCAAGCCTCCGCTCTTTAATGGAAGCAATTTAATCTTATGGAAAATAAGGATGAGATCCTATCTTCAGTCTATGGGAGTATATGTATGGGCCATTGTTGAACGAGGATATCAATATCCAGCTACAGTACCAATAGATCCGAATGAAAAGAAGAATTGTGAAACAAATGCAAAGGCAGTCAATGCTCTAACGGGAAGTCTAACTGAATCAGAATTTGTCAAATTTATGCAGATGAATACAACAAAGGAGATATGGGACAAAATCATTCTAAGTTATGAAGGTGATGCAATGGTAAAAAGTGCAAAACTTCAAACTCTCAGAATTGAATATGAAAATTTAAAGATGGATAGCGATGAGAATATTGCTAGTTTATTTTTACGTCTTGATGATGTTGTAAATTGTATGAGAAATCTAGGAGAAACAATAACCGAATCTACTTTGGTTGAGAAAATTTTAAGATCGCTAACGGCAAAATTTGAGTCAGAAGTTTCTGCTCTTGAAGAAAAACAGGATCTTCAAAATCTTACTGTGGTGCAACTTCATGGCATACTGACTGCATATGAAATGAGAAGAGGAGGACCATCTGAAGTCAAAGAGGTTGTATTCAGAGCTTCTACAAAAGGGAAAGAAGTACAAGAAGCAAAAGGATCAGGATATATCTCAGAAGAATATGAGGTAAATTTTGTAAAGAAACTCCAACTTGGCACAGGAAAGTTCAGAGGTAAGCTTCCTTTCAAATGTTTTGAGTGTGGAAGAGTTGGTCATTATGCTGCTAAGTGTCCTCATAAAGAAACACCTGCAAAAGGGAAGGAAGTAGAAAGAAGGAATAAGAATCGGTTTATCACTAGAAAAAGTTACTATACTCATGCAGATAGTGATGGGTTATCTGATAGTGAGGAAGAATGTGAACAAGATCTTAGACTTCTCATGGAATTTGAATCTAGAGAAGAAAAGGATACTTTTGTGGATGCTCTAGAGGATAATGATTTTCTTGAAGAAAACAATCAACTCAAAATACACTTAGAAGAAAGTAAAATACTCTTAGAAGAAAGGAAAATAACCATAGAGACTCTGGAAAAGCAGGTTGAAGAAGCAAAGAAACACATTGAGAAATTAGAATGTGAAGTGGTAAGTCTAAGAAAATATTTTGAGAAAGTAAAGACTCCGAATCTTAGATTTGCTAAAGGATCTGAAACCTTAGATGAGATTATCAAGGTACAACGTTCTCCTCTTATAAAGACAGGTCTTGGATATACCGGAGAATCTTCTCAGGCTTCAGCACCAAATTATCTAAAAGCCGCTACAGCTGGTTTACAACATTCTACCACTCAGCAAGGGAATAAAGAATCTTTACAGGTAAAGCATGATCATCTCAATTCAAAGAACACTAACAGGAATATCTTTCAAAGAAACACCAATCAACAGGAAAATTCAAGTAGAAGATTTCATGATCGCAGAAATTTCTTCTTCAATGGACAATGTTTCTCATGTCACAATTTTGGTCATAAAGCTGTTCAATGTGTTGCATATAAAACCATCATGACAAGAGAATCAAGAAAGAAAAGGATTGATATTGAAACAAAGAAGAATACCTATAACAACTTTTCTCCTCTTCTAAATGAAGTTGAATGTGCTTATTGCAATAACTTTGGCCATGAAGAATCTGAATGCAGGAGCAAAGTTCAACCAAAAGAGCATGTTCCTTCAAGCTCCAAAGTATGGAAAAAGAAGGAATTGCAGGTTGAAAATTATGGCATAGCGTTATTTGCAGAAGGTGAAGAAAATCAATGGTACATTGATAGTGGATGCTCAAGACACATGACAGGTGACAAAAATAAACTTCTTGCATATAATGCTCTAGAAAAGGAAAAGAAAGTTACATTTGGAAATGATACTCCAGCTGAAATTAAGGGAAAATGGTCTGTGTTTCTAAAAGAAAAGGTGAAGGCAAATGATGTCATGTATGTGGATGGATTAAGGCATAACCTGTTAAGTGTAAGTCATATGTGTGATCAAGGAACTGAAGTTGTCTTTAGTTCAAAAGAATGTGTGGTATGTGATCTTGATACAGGTAAAACAATTATAAAAGGAAAAAGGACTCCAAGCAACCTGTATGTATTGAAGAACTGCAAAGAACAATGTTACTTGAGTAAATCTTCAGAAAACTGGCTATGACATAGAAGGTTGGGGCATCTGAGCTTCTCTCAAATCAACAAATCAAGCAGACTTAAAGTTGTTCGTGATCTTCCCAATATTACTCTACCTAAAAATATCATATGCAAATCTTGCCAATTCGGTAAGCAAACCAGAGTACAATTTAATGCCAAGGAAGGATCATCAAGTAAGCCTCTTGAACTCATTCATACTGACATATGTGGACCTATGAGAAAAAATTCACCACGTGGTGAAGAATACTATATCTTATTCATTGATGATTTCTCTAGAATGTGTTGGATTGGGTTGATTAAACACAAAGATGAAGCATTTGAGAAATTTCAGATCTTCAAAGCACTGGTTGAAAATGAATTAGATCTAAAAATCAAGTGTCTTAGATCTGATTGAGGAGGAGAATATACATTAGATGAATTCCTTGAATTTTGTGAACAACATGGCATAAAAAGATAGTTTACTGTAGCTGGCACTCCACAAAAAAATGGCGTAGCAGAAAGAATGAATAGAACAGTTCAACAAATGGCTAGAGCTATGCTTGATGATTCCGGAACACCTGACACATTTTGGGGAGAAGCAGCTCATACAGCGGTAAATATTCTTAACAAGGCACATGTTCGTATAAATAGTGACAAAACTCCATATGAACTCTGGTATGGTAATCCTCCCACTGTGAAGCATTTTAGAGTTTTTGGAAGCAGATGTTTTATCAAAAATAATGATGAAAAACTTGGCAAGTTTCAACCCAGAGCAGATGAAGGAATACTTCTTGGTTACTCCTCTAGGAGTAGAGCATATAAATGTTACAATAAAAGACTTCGGAAGATTGTTGAATGTATTGATGTTGTTATTGATGAGTCTCCTGCAGCCCCAAAAGAAGAAAAACAAACAACAAATGAAGACGATGGTGACATATGTCCTTCTACATCAAATAGCAATGATATAGACAGTGAACCCAATGAAGAACCTGAAGATGATTTATCTAAAAAAGCTCCATCCATATATGTTCAAAAGAATCATCCAGAATCTCAAATTTTGGGAGATAAGGGATCAGGTGTACAAACAAGGACTCTTGTGGGATCTTCTAGCTATCTGGCATTTCTATCCACTATTGAACCACACAATGTCAATCAAGCCAGCAAAGATGAATGTTGGATTCAAGCCATGAATGAAGAGCTTGATCAAATTGAAAAGAATCACACTTGGGAATTAGTACCAAGACCTCATAACAAAAATGTCATTGGAACTAAATGGATATTCAAAAAAAAGTTAAATGAGAATGGGGATGTTGTAAGAAACAAAGCTAGACTTGTTTGCAAGGGGTATACTCAACAAGAAGGTATAGACTTTGAAGAAACTTTTGCTCCTGTAGCTAGACTTGAAGCCATAAGAATGTTTCTTGATTTTTCAAGTTTTCAACAAATCAAAGTTCATCAAATGGATGTTAAATCTGCATTTCTCAATGGTGATCTAGAAGAAGAAGTTTATATAGAACAACCAGAAGGATTCATTTTGGGAAATGATGAAAATCTTGTTTGTAGACTTAAAAAGGCTCTATATGGTCTCAAACAAGCTCCAAGGGCATGGTATTATCGTCTTGACAAATATCTTCATCAACAAGGATTCTCAAAGGGGTCTGTTGATAGCAATTTATACACAAAAACTGAAAATGATAAACTATTGATTGTGGTTGTATATGTTGATGATATCATTTTTGGAAGTAATGAAGAATCTATGAGTCAGAAATTTGCTTCTGCTATGCAGCAAGAATTTGAAATGTCTTTACTTGGGGAACTAACATTCTTTCTTGGCCTGCAACTGCATCAAACTACAGATGGCATATTCTTATCACAAGCCAAATATCTCAAGAAAATTCTGAAGAAGTATGGCATGGAAGAATGCAAACCTGTAAGTGCACCAATGATAACTGGATGTAATCTCAGTTCTCATGATGATTCTCCCATGGTGAATCAACCAGAATACAGATCTATGATAGGAAGCCTACTTTATCTCACTGGGACTAGACCAGACATTATGCATGCAGTTGGGATTGTTGGACGATTCCAAGCTAATTCAAAAGAGTCTCGTCTTCAGGTTGTCAAAAGAATATTCAAATATCTACAAGGAACTCAAGACTTTGGACTATGGTATCCAAAGAATGATGATCTCACTCTTCATGCTTACACTGATGCCGATTGGGCTGGAAATGTTGATGATCGGAAAAGCACTAGTGTTGGTGCATTCTACATGGGGCCCCAGTTAGTATCTTGGTTCAGCAAGAAACAAAACTATATTGCCTTATCTACAGTAGAAGCAGAATAAGTGGCTACCACATCATGTTGCACTCAACTTCTTTGGATGATGCAAACCTTACAAGACTTTCAAATCAAATGTTCACCTCTTATCTCCATTATGTGTGATAATACAAGTGCCATCAGTATTTCAAAGAATCCTGTTATGCATTCCAAGACCAAGCACATTCCCATCAAGTATCACTTCTTACGTGAAAAAGTACTTGAACAAAAGGTGAAGTTGGAGTATGTTCCCTCCAAAGAACAAGTTGCTGATATGTTTACCAAACCCCTGCCCAGGGAAGCATTCAAATATCTCAAACAGAAGCTGGGAATAGTCTCTTCCATGCAGAAGATTAGATATGCTTAATTTCAAGAAGATTAAATTGGATACGTGGATTTCCTGAAAGACAGTCACGTATATACGTGAGTTTATACACAGAAAACCGCGTATGGGTGGTTGCTGACAAATTTTTTGTGGTCAGCATTCTTCAGCATAGCTGTGGTGCTGTTTGGTATCTCTGGTGATGTTTCAGCTCTTATATTTCTATTTCATTCTCTGATATTGGGTAAATATTCCTTTATGATTTGTTGTTGAAAGTGTTCAAGATGCACAAGCTAAGGGGGAGCTTTGGTCATATGGAAAGGATGCATTGGATGCACAGTTTCAGGGGAGCATTAGCCTTGCTGAGTATAATGCATTGTTTGCATTATGATGATTTTGAAATATGATCTCTCTCTTGAGTTCTTTTTGATATTGGTTATAAAAAGTCATATTTGTAATTTGATGAAAAGGTTATGTTGAGATCTATGATGTAAATGGTTATATTCAGTCATGTAAGGACTTGTTCAAATTTGTAAAGCCACTTGGCGGGGTACTTGAGTCACATATGTAAATCTACTTGGTTGGATCATTGATGTAAGTATGAGTCCTTGGTAATAGGAAAGGTCATAGAGTCATATATACTTCATTGAAAAATATGTTTGAAGATTCAGCATGAACTCAGGGGGAGCATGGTAACTTCAGTACACATCAGATCTACAAGAGCTCTTCTTTATACATGAGAAGAAAAACCTTGTTTTGGTTTTGATCCGCCCTTTGCTCTTGATGTCAAAGGGGGAGAGTATCATGGTGTTTGCATAATGGTTATAAGCAATGTATCTATCTGTTTTGGTGATCAAACACCATCATGGTTGCCATCAAGTCCAAAGGGGGAGATTGTTGGCAATATGAGAGTGTTGTCCTTGATGGCAACCTACTTGATGAAGTTGTCCTTGATGGAAACCTACTTGATGTGGACTTTGATGGAACCTGCCTGATGAAGTTGTCCTTGATGATTTGTTAATGATGTAAATCTGATGTATCTACAGATCAGTTCAGAAGTAGCTCAGAAAGTGCTAGAATAATGTTGAACAAGGTATGTCACAAGGAATACGCGGGTTTGTTAAGGATAAGTTGCGGAAATGTATGTGACAAGTAGCGTATTCCCATTTGTGCTCTAAATTTAGGAAACCAGGGGACATCACCATGGTATTGACCCAGAGTATTGAGCACTTGATTATCTATTTGATCCCGTCCAGGAATACCATCAGCGGTTGAGTGGTTTTGACTCATGGTATTGACAAAGGCTAAATCTATATAAGGAGAAGAAGATCATAGTGCAAGGGTGTGCATGTGTCTAGGTTTTAATGAATACTTCACTCTGAAGTATATCTGCATGGAATAGGTAACATTTTTCTGATAGATATGAATTCATAATGCACCTATGAAGAAAATGATGAAGAGGGATATCTAGATCTGAAATGTCTATGTATTTTCTAGATCTGTTTATGGAATGTTTAGATCTGTGATCTGGCGAATCTTTGCTAAAGTAAAGGGTGAGATCTGAGCTATTTATCTGGTCTGAAGAATTGTGCAACCCTATAATGTCTGTAGATCTATACGCAGGTTCGTGGCAGAGAAAGCGCGTATATACGCGGGTTGTCTTTAGCAAAAGCGCGTATGGAAGATGAATTCAACTCTGAAATGTGTACAGATGTATACACAGGTTTGTCTTTATTAAAGTGCGTATATACGCAGGTTCATTGAAGTAAAAGCGCGTATGGAATCCAGGTTTTTGCTGAAGTATGTGGAATGAAATGTTTGATCTATTTTGCTGCTATCTGTCAATGATGTATTCATACAGATCTGAGTTGTTTAAATAATGATTATGCTGCTAATTAAGTTGATGAAAGATAAATTTGTTGGTTTTTGGTTGATGATTCAATGAAGGAAGAATGATTGTATAAACAGTTCTCCATGATTGATAGATTGTCTGAACAGAAATCTGATTTCATATCTAAACCTGAGTCTGATCTCATTCTGAAAAATCATTGTTCTCAGAAGTATACATAGGTTGCTACACATATAAGCGTGTATGCACTCGACTTCAGCAAAGAGATGTAGCGTATGAACTCCATGTTATGCACAGAGGCATACGCAGGTTGATAAGAAGGGAAGTGCGTTTACACGCGGTTTCAGTAAACAGAAGTAGCGTATGATATTTGATTAATGAATGTTCTGGGTTGAGTTTACATCTGCATATCTATTATGAAGTCTGGGTTATCTGTGATATTCTGGCTACAATGGTCTCACTGTTCTGTATGAAGTTCTGGGAAAAATATGTTTGATGATTAATGAAGGGTTGTGTTGAAGCTGTTCGATCCAGTTTGAAAATTGATGAAACGTGGTCTACAGTGGATCTGAGGGTTGAAGCCTTCAGTATGAAAGTGGAATCTTTTTTCCAGTAGAGGCTGGTGCTAATATCAGGGGGTAGTAGCTCCCTTCCAGGAGAGGCTGGTAAACGAGAGCAGGGGGTTGTAGCTCCCTTCTAGGAGAGGCTGGTAAATGAGAGAAGGTTGTAGCCTTCTGCAGGTGGGTCCCTGCGTGCTGGTATGAGTCTGCGCCAATACATGGTTGTAAGATGTTTTATTTATAATAAATATTGAAGACTGAGACGAAGGCAGCGATGGTTTTCTCCTGACTTGGGTTTCCACCTTAAATCCTGGTGTTCATGTGTGTTGCTTATGTGTGATGGTTTATTCTGTTTTTACTGCACATGCTTACTGCTTAACATCTGATGAATGAATGATGCAATGATTTAGGAATAAAATACATAATAAGAGCTCTGAGCATATGCGAGTCTCCTTAAGGATATCCACGTAGATATGCTAGTTTTGTTCTGTAAAGTAGCGTATGGGTTTTGAGAAAAGAAAAGTAAAAAGTTTATTAGTTAGCTCTAAATACTGATTCACCCCCCCTCTCAGTATTTTTCCCAACAAGGAGATCGGAGCCGTTGGATGGCATCGTCCAATGGTCAAGATTGATCGGGAGCGATCGTGGAATGGGTGAAGAAGGATTAAATCCGAGCTGTCGATCATGATCGACGGTCGAGATTGAACGAGGTGGTCAGAGGAGAAGGATGAATCTGAGTCGTCGATCGCGCAGAGATCGACGATCGGGTAGAGATCGACGATCGGGATTGGGCAATGGAAAGTCAAACGGAGAGATCGGGAGATGAATTGTGGGTCGTTGATCTATAGATCAGATCGACGACAGAGATTGATTTTCCGTTGTACGATGGCCCGGTTATCGTGCGCGCACCTTCGTTAACCATCGAGCAGCTTTGGCAAGCGATCACCATTGGATTGGTGGGTCCAGATCGGATGGTCCATAGCGATATCATTGGGCGTCCTGGTCCGAACATTAACGCGTGATGGACGACGGATGGACGGTGGTTTTGCAATAGTACATGGGACGCGTGTCAAGCAGCGTATGGAATCGCTGGCCATCAGGAAAAAATCGCCCTCCACCGAAGAGTGGTGCGATAGAAACCACACGGTTTTGGGAAAACAGTGCATGGCTGGGGGGTCTATAGGGAGGCGCGCTCCGCACCGTCGGATCTGTGGATTAGATCGACGGTGTAGATTGCTCCAAAAATTGCACAGGAGGAAAATTTAATAAAATGATATTTCGATGGTTTGAATAAATATTCAAAGGTTTTTTAATGTTTTGCAAAATATTTATTTAAACCAGATAAGCGCCCGACTGGCTCAGCGCGCGATCACGGCGCTAGGGTGTATGGGCGGAAAGGCTAGGGACTTAGCCCAAAGGGGTTTAAGCCCAATATATATAAACAAATGGGATTTTTGTAGTTTTTTCATGATTTTCAAAGGTTTTGAGGGTTCCGATAAGGTTAAGAGAGAGTCTTAAAACCTTATAAGGGGGATTTTGATGAGGGGGAAAGGGGAGAAACATGAAAATTAGGGATTTTCATGGGAAATGAAAGGGTTAAAAAGAGGTTATTTTGGAAAAAGGGGAAAAGGGAAAAAAGGGTCTTGCAACAGTTTTTTGACCCTGGAAATCAACAGGATTTCTGAATGGGGAATGGGCATAAGAGTGAATATTAGGACAGAAACAAGTGGCCTTCAAGAGTCTTCAAGAGCCAAAAATTTTTAGCAATGAAATTTGTTCCTTGAAGGCTCAAAAAAAGATTTAGCCACCTTTTGGTATAATCAAATTTTACATGTGGCTAACAAGGAGGACTGCAACTGGGCTGGCAAAAGGTGACCTGCGTAGTGAGAGGTGGCACCTTTATGAAAATTCCTCTATTATAACCGAGGTATAGAGAAAAACTAAGATCGATGCACCATAAATTGTATTGAAAGAAATTGTATTGATACCACCATGCAGGAAAAGATGCAACTTTTGTAGAATGTAGGAAGTTCTGCAAAATGTCACGGCTACAAGAATGATGTAGAAGGGAGTTACAAGGGAAGGGAGGCCAAAAATAGAGCTAGGAATGTCAGAGCTAAAAGAAGAGCTGAGAAAATATGAAAATTCCAGGGCTTAACCTGTGCTCTGATACCATGTTAGACACACATGGAATGGACATAAAATAGATGAGAAAGATAATCATGTGTTTCTATATTATTCACATGATATACATTTATAATACATTGGAGTGACCATTGCATTCCATATTCCAAAGTATCTTGGAATCCATTCGACTGTTTGCCTTCTACACTGACCCTTAGTGGATTAGGTGTCCAACAAGTTCACTATTTTTGGAATTTTTTCAGGTCTTAAAGTTCCAGAGTCGTTTTGAGGCCCTAAACGACTTTTTTCGGAAAACGAACAAATGTGAGACATGTTTGCATTCGAAAGTTGTATTCATTGGATATATATTTCTAACGAGGTATCATGCGCATAAAATGGAGATCGTATGCCAAATTTATGACCACGGGAAGTTGATGTACCAATTTACCCCAATGCGGCCCACAGTTTTGGCGATTCATCTCCTAGGGTTAGTTTTCTATATGTTTAGGTTTTTCCATTGTTTGTAGATAATAAATAGGCCTTTGAGCCTCATTGTAACATATTTCAGAGGCATGTAGCTTCCACATCTCTTCTCATATATAAGATACCATCGCCCGAACTAGTTTAGTTCCATTTTGTATGAAAGCATATTTCACTTCTTTGATATTAATGAAATGAAGTTTTATTTTTGTTGCATCTCTTTGTTTATGTTTATATCTGTATTATATTGTGTTATGGAATAATTATATATCATAAGGGTCCCGACTGATCGAGGACACCAATATATGCTCTTCCTCCCTGTATGATCTCCCAGGTGGGGAATTAAGCATTAGAGCACCTAGAGTTTAGGGAACTCTCGACAATAGGATAGTATGTGATCCTTACCTATTGGTAATTCATATCCTATATATTATCGATAAATATGATATTTTGTGATACTTACCTCTATGTAAGTTGTATCCTACCTATTGTCTCTTTTTAGTGTTGATATATTATACCCCAGTTGGCATCCTACCCACAAGTTGGGCCTATTGGGACTATTTTCCCACAAATATAGCCAATGGGTGTTGGCTACTTGAGTTAGGAACGATCCTTGCCATTTATGGTGAGTATTATACCACTCAAGTTATGGGATGTAAGTGTTCTACCACTTAGTATTGAGGGTCAATTTGGGAATATCACCAAACATTAGGATAGTATGTCATAGTCACCTCATGGTAAGTGTTATCCTGCCTATTGTCGCAGGTCAGTAGGATAGAGTGTGATCCTTACCTCACGATAAGTGGTATCCATCCTATTGTCCTTGTATAAGGGGTGGTAGCATGAGCTCGCCTATGATGTAAAATGATTCTTCTTTTATATTTAGTAGTGTTTAACATAGATGAGTAAATATGAGAAAGATGATCAGAGATGAACAAAGATAAGGAGTGAAGACATTTGATTTCATGATGATGAGATATTTGAGATGGGATAGATGTTTCAATAGGTAATTTCTCCCTAGCTGAGAGGAGTGTTAATTTGGAATTTCAGGGAAAAATTACATCCCTTAGACAACCTTCCTCAACAAGAAATACCCCTCCTAGCCCTTGGAAGAATATAATTTGGTTTAATAAAATTGTACTTTTAAGGAGAAAACCCACATATGCACAAAAGTAATGGTCAAATTTAAAGATAAATTGGGCACCCCTTTGAAGCATATAAATTCGATACAATTAAACCTCATTTGGACATACATAACATTTTCATTATTATTCTTCTTGGGGGTTTAATCTATTTTTCTTTGGATCAGTTGGTACATATTCGAAATTGGAGGGTCTGAGATCACATGTGCATGAAGAATACTATGCTCCCTGTGGCTAGAGGGATAAAACAGCACTGGTGCTCACTATGTACATGTTGATGTGACCTGAAATTTTATTAGCAATTGACCATATACTTTGACCATTGAACACAAACTTTGGATACTTTGAATTTTATTATATTTGCATATTGGGCTCATGTCTTGGGTATTGTTTGTTTGGTTTTGTTGGATATTCAAAGGATTGACCTTGAATCTTAATTGGTGAAATGAATAATTGTACTCTCTTTTCTAAACGTTTTATGAAACTATAATAAGAAGAAAATTTTGAAATGGATTTCCCCTAGTGGGGTTTTCCCCTACTCTTTGACCAATCCTGGTGTCTCATGTTATTTCTCTTTGGATATTCTATCTATAATTTCTATTTATTACTATAAGATTGGTTTGATTGATAACTGAAGTTAAGAATTGGGCTAAATTGATTGTAATAGCATATAACAGTGGAAAATTGACATATTTTAGGGCACTTTATCTCTAAGCAATTCAGGTAGATCCTAATAAAATATCCATGATTAGAAAGGTACGTGTTCCTAAAAAACATAAATATGTTAGGATATACTTAGGTCTTTTAAGGTATTATAGAATATTAATCAAGGATTTTATCAAGATTGTTTCACCTTTTTTTTTTTCTAACAAGATATTTAGGATTTTATTAAAGAAATCTATGTCAAAAGGAATTTGAAGATATTAAAGAGAAATTGAAGATTGCACTAGTACTTAGAGGTCCAAATTGGACTTTTCCCTTCCATATCCACATATATCCATTGGAAAAAGTGGTCAGGGAATCACTAGGGAAACTTGAAGGTAAAATATCTCATGCCATTTAGTCTATTAGAAAAAATCTATCTAATGTAGAGATTAACTAGACAGTGAGTGAAAAATAATTGTAAGTTCTTGTACATTCTTTAACTAATTTAGGCACTACATTACTAGCTATCAGGTCTTTATATGTCTTGATCATGCAAAAATTAAGTATTTGATTAAAAAAACTGATGTAAATTATCACATAATTATGTGGTTATTGTTGCTACAATAATTTTATTTAACTATTATCGACAAGCTTGGAAAAGAGAATGTTGTTGCATGTTTTCTTTTAAGGATAATGTTGTGGTGGATTCGACACATGGGTGTACAAAATCACACGAGCTTAGAGAGTGTGGTCTACTCTCTAAACTATTGGTAATAGGCAGTATGTGGGGGGAGCTCAAAAGCATAAAACTTAAATGAAATAATATGCTCAAGTATGCTCTGGTTGAAAAAATAAAACTAAAAACACAAAAGAAGCTATATAGAGAGTTCCAAACAGTAATAATGCAAACGATGGCTCGATGGCCTCTTCTTATTGAATGCTTGGAATAAAAGAAAATCTTACCCACTTGCCAAAGGGGCCCTAGGCAATGGCTCTAGGTCCCGATGCAAGGATTTTTGTCTTTCAAGTTCTACCTTCTAACGCAGTCTAACTCTCTCTCTCTCTACTGTGGTGGACTAAGATGTTGGGTGGCCAACTATCGAGCCCTCTTTAGCTTCATATCCTTGGGTCATACACAATGCTGGTGTTGCTTGGGCAACTTTGGCCAGCATAACCTTGTGATCACCATTTGTTCATGTTTTGGTGGGTTTATATAGGTGAGCTTCAAATCCTCCTTCCCTCCCTTGGTACATGATGGATGATGACCCAAGGGAGAGGTGTGATTCCATTGTGTGCTCAAATATGCTTTTGTGTGCTCACATAATGTCTAAGGAGGCACTGTAGGTGACTTTCACATAAGGAGAAATTTTCCTTTGCTTGCTTGTGGTCCCGGAAAGTGACTTTTTTCCACTTCCAGGAATGCACACTTATCGCGCTCCAGTGCACATAGAAGGCACTCTTATCGAAGGGAAAAGTGCGCATTTGAGCATTTATGACTAGTTTAGATCTGATTTTCTCAAAACCTTAGAGATTTTAAATACTTCTTGATTCCATAATGTATCCTTGTCCTGTAAATCCTTAGGCTCGACATTAATTGATGTCGTCTTCTGCTGTATGATTTTCCAGTGTTAACAGTTGCCCCCTAATGTGTGAGGTCTAGGAAGAACTGCATAGCCAAAATACATTATAGTTTCTTTTATGTACCGTAAGAAGAGAGAGAGAGAGAGAGAGAGAGAGAGAGCAAGGCCTACGTGTAGCATAGACAACACCTTGCACCGTTTCCGAGGTAACCAGGGCCTAAGGGACCCCCTGCAAGCAGAAAAAATATACAACATATTTACAAAATTTCAACGAGGCAGGAATGTCCCATGCTCGTGATGCTATGGCTAGTTAAAATAAATTGACATATACATGTGTTGTCTGTGTCACTACTGTGGTAGTGATGCTGGTGGTTGTTGACGACGACTGCTGACACCCTCAGGGGCTTTCTTTATTTGACGATAGGTGGAATTTGGTACCCATATGCGTGATCTTGGTATGGCATATCATTGTGCAATGTACGCATATGTACTAGCTGGGACCTTCCTGTGTAAGCATTGTTGTTATAGATGCTTATAAAGGCATGGGTCTTCAACGGATCTTGATCAAAGTGCAATGGTTGTAAGGTACGATACCATCATCACATGAAAGTTTTTGCTATAGTTGAATGTCAAGAGGATTGATGACATCTATGGACAATGATTTCTCCCATAGTGCCACTCGAGGATACCCCTTTGCATGGGGAGGGGTAATCCAAGGTACCGCTTCCTTTTTGGAAAAGAGGTGTTGATGTCGACAAAAAGGAAGCCTGAACCAAACCATGATGGGTTTAACATAGGCATGTTGGTGAGCGGTAGCTGAAAATGGATAATGGGTATTTAGTGGCCCGAGGTTGAAGTATACTTGAGCAGCTTGGTAGCAATCATAGGTATTTCTGAAGGAAAAATTCCTAGAGTTGGTAGGACTTCCAGGGCGAGTATGAGCCGGCTATGATTGTTGGAATGGTGCGTGCATGGGGGGTGAAATACTTCTACCAAGGGAGATGGGGGACTGCTTCCTTGGGAGGAATGGTGAAATATGAGGGTGAAGTGGCGAAGGGAATTTTTTTGCGGTCTTTGTACACTTACCAAAAGAATAAAATAATGGGGTTTGGTTTATATGAAACACAGAGACGGGTAACCCAAAACATGAAAGAGGGTCGCTCACTGAAGGTGTGAGGATGGTGTTTTTCTAGGGGTAGGGGTCCCATTGGTTGGTCTCATGTGTGGGGTTTATGAAGCGGAAGATGTTGCAGATGGGTTTATGTTGATGTAGGTATGGTGGGCCAAATGTAGTGCGCAGAGGTGCGCTTTCATTCTGATTGTACAACCCGATCATCTGGGAAGGGGGTTGAGTTTAAATGGTGAACTTGACCTTCCACATGATATGTGGATGGGCATGAGGTTAATCCTGGACTAAAATGGTATGGCCATGGCGTCACTTGTGGGGTGATGTATGGTCTACTTTGGATGACGATCGCAATGGAGGGGAGGCTCTACCGACCGTCGCGGACGTTTATGATATGCAAGGTGGGGTGATGATAAACGTGGTCAAGTATGAGGACCCTATGGTTTATTTTTGATGGATAAATGATGTCAGGATATGCAAATTTTTCTGGGACTCTATCATGCTGAGGGTAGAATGATACCTGCTCCAAAACTTTCAGTGGGTGGTGCTGTGAATGGTTTGCGGGTTCTTCTTGCAAAAACAACTACCTCAAGTGAAAGCATCTTCTTTTCCTCCAATATCATTGAAAAACATGAATTTTGGAAAGGAAAATGGGAGGGTGCATACCTTTCGGTGCTTGAAAAAATATTTCTTCAGGAGTGCTAATGTGTGGCATCTCGTCTGTTTGCTGAGAGCTGTTACTTGGATCCTAGTTTTGATTTTAGTTGTGGTTTCCCTCGGACTAAGATCATGGGGGAGGGCATTTCTAGTTAGTGCCCCCCGTCTAGGATCTCCCCAAATATAGATTACTGCTGCCTAGGTGACCTTAGGTCAAAGACCTGACCAATCTATCTGTAGTAATTGATGTGCCTGAATCTCAAGAAGATGAGGGAACCAGGTTTCATTTTCCCTGGTTGATGTATGGTGGCTTGGGGGGAGGAGAGACAAGTGGTTGTCTATCTGGTGACCTTCGTTCCTCCTGTAGGTACCGGATGGTACGTGGTTCATTTCTAGATGCCTAGATGGAGGGATCCTTTTGATAGGATCGCTCGACCGCACATAAGGTGTCCCTATATCGCGAGACCTCTGGGAAATGATAGGTGTAATTCCTGTAGATGCCACAGATAGCGCATGCGTGGTTGGTACGTAGCGGTTTTCTTGTAATTTTGGTGGCAAGTTCCTTTTTGTGGGAACTTCGTTTTGAGGTGCCTGCCTCGCAGTCGAGGAGTGGTTTTAACTTGTCCAACTCTGGGCATATGTGAGTAGGGTGTCTTGTGACATTACATATAGTGTAGGCTCATGATTCCCTATGCATGGTGGGGGTCACCACTTTCTTTCCTTTCTTGGCGATTTTCTTTATCGTGGTCGCTAGTTTCACAGTGGGGATTTCCTTTGCGAGGGCGGTTTCGATTGCAACTTGGGTAGGTTGGGGATCCTCGAGACCGGGGGGATTTAACCCAAACGCAGTAATGTTGGTAACTGGTGTTCCTAGAGGGGGAACGAGATACCACATTGGGAATGCCAATGATATATTGGGTAATACTAGTGTTGCCAAGACCTGCTGGGAGGTGAAGCCAGGAGGTGGGTAGAGGAAAGGAGTTTGGGAGGCGGCATAGACTAGGGAGGCTACAATAGATGATGCCTCGGTGTCATTATTGCTTGAGTCTGTGTCCTGACTAACTTCGGTGCTTGATGTGGACATCATGCATACCGGGGCCCCTGTGGCATCAGGCAATACCTCACGGATAATAGGAGGATCTCCTAGGAATGACCCTAGGAAGGACGATGATTTGAATTAGCTAGGGCCATATTCTTTATACCATAAAAGACCATCTATGGCTGTATCTACATAGGGTATACCCATATCTGTGTTGGTCAAGGGATGCTTTTTAGTGTGCGTCAGCTGGTCTACTGTGATGATTCGATCCTCGTGGGGGAACATCATGATGTAGAAAATGGAGGATGCTATGACAGACATGGGATACATGTAACTCTGCCCAAGGAGTATATTGTAATACAAGTGAGCATCCAAGACTTTGATGTCTATGTGGACCGTCTTGCTAGCTAAGAAGACCAGTACATTTTGGAAGAGATCGACGGGGGTTGAGGGACGACCATCGTATGCTCTGAGTGTGATGATGGAAAGTTTGAGTTCGGGGGCTCCTAACTTCTGCCATACATTATTTGACATGATGCATGTGGATGCACCCTCGTCAATGACACATCGGTGAATAGTGATATTCTATACCAATACTGGTATCTGGAAGGCCACCATGGAGGGAACCCTAGGGGTGGCTTTGTCTAAGTCAAAATCCATCATGCGCGTGTCAGCAGGGTCGAGGGCGCCTAATGCAGAAAGTAGGGCTTTCCGTTGTTTTGGGCACGACTGTAGAACCTCCAAATTGGACATAGCAATAGGTGACTGAGCTAAATCGTCTACGATGCTGTAATTGTGGGCTGCTTTGGAGTAGTTACCTGCTCGCCTATTAGGCCCTTTTACCATTTTTGAAAATGGTTCCAAAGGAATATTTGGAATGGTTAAAGGTGCATTCGGCACGCTTGTACTAGCCCTTGACGTACTAGTGTCTAGTGGGGTGTCGTAGCTACGATTCTGAGTTTGGAAAAAAATTTCTTCCCTAGCCATGTAAATTTCATGGTTGTTTTTTCTAGAATCATCTGGGTTTTTCTGCTGAGAGCTGACCGTTCCTTGATGGGGGAAGGGTTCTTACATAACCGCAGTTGTCTAGGAAGATCCTCCCTGTCCTCGGTTACTCTGAAGCTTTTAAGCTTAGGGAGTTCGGGACAGTGGTGAGTATAGTGCCCGTACTCACCACATATTGAACAAGAATGGTTTGTTCGTAAAGGTGGCCTTTTTCCTTGCTTTTGGGCATTGCATGGCTCCTGGTTCTGATTCCGGTTGGAGTTACCTCTAGCCTAGGATCGCGGAGGGTGCTGTTGGTTGCTGCCCCCCTATCTAGGGTTCCCTTTGGGCTTGTTTTTTACCTTTCTTTTAACCACGTTAGGAGGGTAGTTCTTCTGATCATACTGGTGTTGTTGATTTTGGGACGGCTGCACAAATTTCACCTGCGCATTGTTTTGCATAGGTGGTTTATGTGCTTGGGACTGAGCATACTGTTGTCCCAAGTTTGCACCTGGCCATTGGGGGGAATTATTCCGTCAGTTTTCTTCCTGCGTACTGGGTCCCCTCGCCAAAGGATAAGTTCCTCCTTGGTGATACGCTGGTGCCCTACAAGTCAATTTTTTCTACTGCATATGATGACTTTGAAATCCGGGTTGAGACATGTTCTGGGAAGACCCATGTGTGTAACCAGGATTCTGACTGCTGCTACCTGGGTACCCTTGGGTCATTGACCCAATAAGTCTGTCTGCAGAGTTTGATGCGCTAGGAAATTCTTGATAAGATTGTAGGCATGGGGCATTGGGCAGGATATTGTATATGTATCCTGATTGCATGTAGATCAGTTCAAGTTGTTGGGATTTACTGATTGCATCCTCTTCGGATGTGGGGTTACATTATGCCACATCCTTTGAAATCTCTATCGTCAGATTTTTCAAGGATAAATCTAAAAGGAATCCATCGTTGAGTTGAGCTTTGCATAAGCTATGACACCGTCTCCACTCATGTTCTGAAATATGGGTAGAGGGGGATTGCCTAAAATGAGTCAGTAACTGCATTCCTGAATCGTGGTGAATGGGTAACTGAAAGTATGTGAGGAACGCGGTAGCGAGGGCGCTAAAGGTTCTATGTGAAGCAGGGGGTTTCTCTACGTACCATTCACAGCCACTCCCGTAAGAGTGCATTGAAACAGCCTCAACCGAATAGTATCGTCAATGATATTATTCGATGAGCACCACAGGTGAAAGTTCATTATATGATTTCTTGGGTCTTCTGCTTGCTTGCCTTCAAACTTTGGTATGTTTTAAGGGAGATTTGTGGGCATGGTAGGTCAATTAGGGTCATGTGTGATGGGGTCATTGGTGAGCTTGGCTAAATCTGGTAGATTTAACGCTGCTAAGAAGGGTGACTGAGAGGTTGACGCCATGGAAATGTGTGAAGACACGAATTTCTAGTTAGAACGAGGGTTAGTATGTGGTTTACCCTATTGTGAATTCAGCTGGCTTTCCGTATGGGACGCACTCCTCTACCCCCCAGGGGATGAGGGGGGAGTGGTCTGCAATGTGGAGTTGGGAGACCGACTGGCGTTCCCAACTAAGCTTGCTCCTAGACAGGAGGAACCAATCACTGTGGCAACATTTCATCTTTGATGCCTAAATGGTGAAAAACATGGAACCCCTCTCAATAATGGGGGGAGGTCCAGAAGATGCTTGGACCGACAAGGTTCCATTGGAACCGTTTGAGTGTCGACCAGGTTAGGTTTTGGAAAAAAAATTTGAGGGGATTGATTCTGTGATCACGAAAAATCTAAGGCCACATATATAAAACAAAGTGAAAATGAAATGAATTTTCCTTTAACTTAATCTATGTGATCAATCAAGCGAAAAATGGCTTTTTTTATTTGCGCATGATACTCAAAATCCTAGAAGACTTAAGACGTCCTCACACACTCAAAAGTAACTGGGCCTTAAGAGTATTTCTTGTGAGTGCTGGCACAATGTCCCGAAAGAGCTGATGATGCCTGGAGTCAGCCAAAGAGAATCAACCAAGGTAAGGGTAGAGGGTTTTGGCGCTCACCTGCACCATCACCTATAGGGTAAAGGATACCCTATTTTTTGCCACTAAGAACCACCATCCCATGTGAGTGTTCGAGTCTTGGGCTTCTTGGTAGTCAGCTAACAGTACCAAGTATCAGCTGGGTCAAGTAGCCCCACCTCATACCGCACGCACTGTGCCTAAGCCTAACCCACTCTGAATCAGGTCTCTGCCATGCTCGGGTTTTATTTTTCGTGGGCTGATAGGTGGATTTTAAAGCTCCCTAAAAACACAACTTATATGTTTCAAATGTGAAGCATGATCAAGGCGGCTTATCAGATGCCTACCCCCTTGATCCTAACTTAATCTATAATTTCTCTTGTGGCCCCTGTGGGGAGAATTTAGTGAGCTGGTTTAAGTTATTTTTAGGTGGATTTATTTTCTTAGTGGGTGAATTTGTGTGAGCCTATGGTGAACAATATCATAATTTGAACATATGGATATTGCTGATCCTTTAAAAAAATCCCCTAGTTAAACTATGTGACGTTGTTCCTTGCTGAAATGTAAAGCATTTGTAGATAATGGGCCGCTTCCAAAACCTCCTAGTTAGTATATGTGAGTGACTAAATGGAGATGGTGAATCACAGATGTAGAGTGTTCATATGCTTGTCTAGGGTCACCAAATGGTGAAAATATAGCAGATATTACTTGCTCTAATTGGTTATTCAATCCTAGTCCCGCAATTTCCTAAATGAAAAAATTGAAATTTAAACGAAATAAATTCTACACTAAATTATGCATGTGTGATCATGAGCCACTTACTTGGACTAATTAAGCTAAATTTGCATACTAGCATGTGCAAAAAACATAAATTTTTCGGAAAGCAATGGTTAATTCACCCCCTACTTAAACTATGTAAAATTTTTTAGCAAAAACCAACTTAAATGAAAACTAACTAAATGCCTACAAAAAGCAGCAAAAAATCAGCTCTCAAAAGTTGTGGGGTATCAACACAGGTGCTGGCAGATACATTAGGGGGTGCACAACACACTTACAAGTAGAAAAAATGTAGAAAATGGGGAGAAAAAATATCTCTGCAATTTGCACGCGGAAACCTCTGACAGGTGTGCTTTCCTGTGTGCAGGTCACTCCTCAACACACACAATGTGCCTCTGTGTGAAAAAATTTCATGCAAAAATCCTTCAAGTAAAAAAAATTAGGAGTTTCCTTCTTTAGTCTGTCACCTCATTGAATCTAGGGACTACAAGATGGGTCAGAGGACTGTGAGCTCCACTCCAGCATAGACTAACGGTCTCCTGCAAAAGATGGCACAACCACATAAACTTGAAACACGTCAGTGGAGTCGCCAATCCTGTTGTGGTGGATTCGACACATGGGTGTACGAAATCACACGAGCTTAGAGAGTGTGGTCTACTCTCTAAACTATTGGTAACAGGCAGTTTGTGGGGGGAGCTCAAAAGCATAAAAATTAAATGAAATAATATGCTGAAGTATTCTCTGGTTGAAAAGATAAAACTAAAAACACAAAAAAGCTATATAGGGAGTTCCAAACAGTAATAATGCAAATGATGGCTCGATGGCCTCTTCTTATTGAATGCTTGGAATAAAATAAAATCTTACCCACTTGCCAAAGGGCTGCTAGGAAATGGCTCTAGGTCTCGATGCAAGGATGTTTGTCTTTTAAGTTCTGCCTTCTGACGTAGTCTAACTCTCTCTCTCTGCTGTGGTGGACTAAGATGTTGGGTGGCCAACTATCGAGTCCTCTTTAGTTTCAGTTGCTTGGGTCAAACACAATGCTGGTGTTGCTTGGGCAACTTTTGCCAGCATAACCTTGTGATCACCATTTGTTCATCTATTGGTGGGTTTATTTAGGTGAGCTTCAATTCCTCCTTCCCTCCCTTGGTACATGATGGATGGTGACCCAAGGGAGAGGCGTGATTCCATTGTGTGCTCAAATATGCTTTTGTGTGCTCACATAATTTCTAAGGAGGCACTAGTGCTGTCCTTAGGAGGCTTTCACATAAAGAGAAACTGTCCTTTGATTGCTTGTGGTCTCGGAAAGTGAATTTTTTCCACTTCCAGGAATGCGTGCTTATCGGGCTCCTGTGCGCGTAGAAGGCACTCTTATCGAAGGGAAAATGTGCATTTGAGAGTTTATGACTAGTTTAGATCTGATTTTCTCAAAACCTTAGATATTTTAAATACTTCTTGATTCCATAATGTTTCCCTGTCCTGTAAGTCCTTAGGCTCGACATTAATTGATGTCGTCTTCTGCTATATGATTTTCCAGTGTTAATAGCTAGCTTTTTATATAAGGAATTAAGAAATGGTGGATGACAAGCCCCTAGATGAGCATATTTTTTCCATCTCTCTTATATCCATTGTTTATTTACATAGATAAATTTTTATCTACTGTCCAATTTCCCCCTCATTTATCTTCAATTTAGGAGAAAAGAAAGATTGTCAGAAAAAGTGACCCTTATACATGGATGGGAGGTAACCTCTTAAATTTGTGCTTGATAAGATCCTAAGAAGTGTGAGGGAATAGGTTTATGACATCCTCTTAGCTTGTTAGGATGGACCCTGTGGGGGGGCTTGTTTTTCTAAGAGGACAACCTAGAAAATCCTACAAGTAGTAAAATTACAACACACCCTTCATAGAGATGCCCTAAAGTATATAACATAGTGCAATGAGTGTCAAAGGATGGGGAAACCTACACAAATGGATGGAACTTATTTACAACCTCAAGTGACTTTTCATCCATTTGAGAAGTAGGGTATGTAATTCATAGGCCTTATTGATACTTCATTAGGATAGAAAAGGTACATTATTGTGTGTAAAAACTATTTTACTCAGTGCGATGAGGTAAAAGAGAGAAAAACATAGTTGAATTCTTGAGGGAGAACATATTTTACAATTTTTTTTTCAGAAGAGAATTGGTGACAAACCAAGGCTCCTATTTCACATCCAATCTAATAGAGGGGATCATGAGGCAAAATCATATCTGACAAGAAAATTTACCGCATATCACCCTGAGGAAAATGGGAAAACGGAGGTGACTAATAGAGCACTGGAAAGCACTATAACTAAGGTAGTGAGCAGTAGCAAAAATGATTGGCTAGAAAGGCTTCCTAAGGCCACTTGGGCCTACAACACCACCTGCAAGATCACTAGTGGATTTACCCCCTATGAGCTGGTAGATGGAAAGAAGGCCCTGTTATCTATTGAGTTTGAGTATAACATATCGATAATGGTCTCAAAGATAGACATGGATCTCACCAAAACACAAGAATAAAGGATGAAAAAATAAAATTCCATTGATGAGTACAAAATGCAAGACTTATTACACACCAATGTGGTTTAGTTGAAAATAAATATTTGGTATGATGAGCATATCAATACTAGATTCTTCCAGTAGGTTGATTACACACTCCTATATGACTCTAGGTTCGAGGATTTTAAAGGGAAACTTGTGATCAAATGGATGGGACCTTATCTAGTTGAGAAATACCATGATAATGGTTAGTGCATATTAGAACAATAGAAGAAGTACAAATCACACTTATGGTGAATGATTACCAACTAAACTTATACAAGAATCCACTAAAGGGTCAAATTTACAGATTCAATAAGTAAAGAGTTGAATGTGATTGAGATCATCATATATCTAAATCCATTCAGCCTATGATAATTAGAGAAACTAATAAATATAAAATAATAAAAAAGAAAATAGAAAAAATCCCTCAAGTGAAAACATCCTTTGAGGCACTTGAGGCAGGCTTGTTTGCTGAATTTTTTTTTGAGATAGCTTGTGAGCATGAGAATAAAAAGAAAAAATATAGAAATAAAACATCCCCACACAAAAACCTCCTCTAAGGCACCTAGGGAAAATTTGTTGACGAGGCTCATCATTAGGAACATTTTAAGGGGTTGCAATGCCATCCTTCATCTTATTAAGTTATACATCTCTCACTTTTATTTACATTTTTGTCATATTATTCTTAGTGAGAAGGGCAAGAGATGTTTTTTAATGTCATGTTGCCTAATCTGATTTAATCACAGGAAATTAAGACATTTTTTAGACATTATAAACTTAAGGGCCCATATTAGATAACAAGGAGAGATTGTAGGAGGGTTTTCCACCTCCTTGAATCCATCAATCAACTAAGATAAAACCTGTTAGTGTCAGTCATTTATTGCTTTCACCGGTTGTAATATCCCCAAAGGGGACTGCTAGCAAGGCATGCCTGAAAAACACATTTCTCAGGAATGTATTCTACAGGATTGGAAACCAACCCTTGGATCCCTTATATCTAACAATATAATACCTGAATCCAAGAGGGGATAAAAAAAAAATCCTTCTAGGTGGGTTAAACAAATCTCCCCACACCTAGTGCAGTTGGAAAATGCCCAAGGAAGGGATTACAACAATACAAAACAACACTGCCTAGAAAATAATGCAGTTCAGACAAATATATGCAGGAGGCCAATATGGAGGCTCAATAATGTCATTTACATCAACATATCAAGATTGTATTGAAGCCCATACATCATAGAACAGAAAGTATAAGAATTTACATGAATAAATCCTCAAGAATGAGGTGTTGCAACCATAAGAAATGACTGAACAAGATTTATGGCGTTATTTTTATTGGCTGAAATAGAATTATGTTACTCTTCATATCTAGAGTAGATATATGTACAAAAATTTAGATCTATATCAGATCTGTACACTAGAAAGGCTCCTCTACAAATGCCCCTTGGGGTTTTCAGCAAAACATGAAGTACAAAGAGTAGATCTGAGATCTTGTGCAACAAATTTGTAGCATGATTCAGAAATTATGAAGAAAATACAAGAGTATCCAGATCAGATCTGAATATAACATGGATTAGATCTGTAATCCACGGATCGCCATAGTGAAGGGAATATTCCTGACACTAGAGATCTCTCTCCCAAAAGTGTGCCAAAACTCCTTGCAACTTCTCTTTTGTAAATAACATAGTACTGGAATAGGGACTGCACTGTAGGCTTGAAGAACAGTTTGGCCTGATGCCAAGATGTATATCTAAAGCTCCAATGATCCAGAACACTCTTGCCAATGGGATAGAAGACTTTCTCAATAAAAAGAGGCACTAGAATGGCCTAGATCTGAATAGATCTAGCCTCCACTTGCTGCATCTTACAAAGACAACCAAGCCCTCAACATGATCTGCATTGTATTTGCAAGAAGTAGCTTGGCCAAATGCCTGATAGTGGACAGGAAATGCAAGACTCTTCCAAGAGGCCTCTCAAGGAAAGAGGTGGGATTCCCACTCGGGAACACCCAATTCTCTACTAAATAGGCAAAGAGAATAAGAAATGTCTAAATAGACAATATATTCAAAAATATAATATCATTCAACCCCCTCCTCTTGGTGTTCTCCTCTTCCTTTTATAAGACTGATAGCTTGCAGAACCCTAAACCACCTCAATGATTTAATTTCTTTCACATGTGTAGCCTCCATCTAAAACTGCATTGTGCATCTAGGAGGTTCATTGCATCTAGGAAATGCTGTTGATTTGGTCATGGTTGACCCAGTACAATGATCCAGTCTCTTTCACACCTATGTGTGTTTATGTAAATAGCCCAGATTTAGCTGTGTTCACATGGGGCATTGATTTATTTTGTTCTTTTAGGAGTTTTTATGTCTTGCTTTATACATTTATTCATGAACAGAAAAGTAAGGCAAAATTTAATATTCCAATTATCTTGAGGCTAATTGGGAATATTACAGCCCTCCCCTCCAAAATGTTGCTTGTCCTCAAGCAACTTACAAGGACATTTCGAAATCTCCAATGGATTTGTCTCCTCCCAAGGATACAAGTTTGACTTTGGTGAATAACCCAAATGGGTGTCATCATGAAGAAGTGGGATATGCATAGAAGGAATCATGTGTTGTACATTGGCCTTCTCAAGGCATGAGAGATGATGAATAGTATGTGCTTCAACCCTCATGAAGAACTTCCATCTCCATGCTATCATCCAAACAAAGTGAGCCATCCTTGGTAGCTCACAGAAATAGTCACCAATCCCCTCCTTATGTAATGTATAGGGGATACATGGCTGGAAATGAGAGGTATGAATGTTCAAATTACGCTGACTCTCCCTCCATTTATGATAAATGTGGATTTGTTGATCCTGGGCTGCTATAGTCCTCATGAAGCCAAAAGATACTTGGAACCTCATGATTTCCTTCATTGATTCTAGGGACCCTCCTTGCCCAATATTCTATGCATATAGTGAATAAAGTATCATCACCATATGTGCTCCAAAAGAAACATGGACTAAGTGTCATATGATAGATTGGATGGTGACAATAGTCCCTCCATTGAGACCAGCATTGATCTTCTTCTTGCTGCCTCAAAACATAGTACAATAAGTGGCCACCCAACCACCTTCTTGCTGCCATAAGATTCTTCAAAGCTTGGAAATAGTAGAGGATAAGAGGTGTTAGATGAAGATGACTCAAGTAACACATGTCTTGCCAAAAATATTCCCAGGCGAGAGACTTTTCCCAAAGACATAAGTCAATCATATGGTTTCTTACATAAGGAAATAAAAGACATAGTGTGGCAGCCATACAATGTTCCATCCTCTTCTTGAATTATGAATAAGTATGGGAAGTTTTATTCCCAATGGACACATCCACCCCATGTGTCATCCCTCCTATCATGTTCTCAACAAATATTAGAGCATCAATATCATCATGATACAAACAAGCTCCCTTATGCCTCCTCATGTGAGAGTTACATTTTCTCCCAAACCCAAGTACATACATGTTCATGAGATATATTCCAAACAAGAATACATGTAAATACATGAGATACATCCCAACTAAAAGTATGGACATGAGATTTAACATGTGATTTCCAAACTCTCTTCTTATCAACAAAAGCAACCATGCTTTCTTCTTATGCATCCTCCCATTGAAACACAAGGCATGAAACAAGAAAATATGAATCTTTGGAGAGTACCCACACTCACCCAAGAGAAGCCAGCGCAGTGCATCTCCTGCCTACCTTAGATCTAGATATGGTAAGTGGTTTTCCCACCACTTACTTGCTGCCCATAACATCGCACCATGGATGAAAGTGGGAGATAAATTTGGTGCCTTAGGAAAGCACCCATCACACTGCAAAATATCCCTTTGTTCACCAAGGAAGTGGCCATAATCAGAAATAGTTTTGGCCCAAATTTGGCCATGGAGTTTATAAGGTATAACACTCCTCCTAGGAGTCATGGCCTGCATATACATAGTAAAAGAATGCATACAATCAGGAAATAAAACATGATTTACATAATTATGCTCTTTACCAATAGTCCTCCTCAAACAAATGGAGGGGTGCATAGATCTATCTCCTTCCTCAAAAAGAGAAAGAGAGGGCTGAATTAACCCCTCCATAGAGTTATGTTTCTGCTCCATCTCCATATGGTACATGAATATTTGATAATGCTGATATAAATCTTCTTAAAAACCTTCCCACATGAATCCATCCAAGATAATATGGTGTGTTCTAATGAAATCGGTGGGAGTAGAAAGCAAGATCTCATAGGATGCATATAGTAGTTTATCTTTGAGTCTTGATTCTTTAGTCAAATAGATCTGATCATGAAATTAAATGACTTCATCAACCACTCTATACCTCCTATCTTCCATTTTCCCCACCAGAACCTTATATGTGAAGAGGTCCTTGGAATATTCCATCAAGAGTTGGGACTCCCAATATGGATCTAGGCTTCCCAATAATGACATCACTGTAGAAACATGAAATGAAGTAGTTGTCACATCTTCATTCTCCTCTTTGACATGCTCAATGCCAAATTCACATGTTGGAGTGTTGTAGCTCCATATTTTCTGCCTCTCTTGTAGCTGATCTTGTGCAAGATAAGATTTAAGAATAGGAAGATCAACCTTCTTTTGAAAGGTTTCTCTCTTCCAAAACTTCCATAGTTTGGCCCATGCATACAAGAGTGTTGGCCCCCTCTTGTCTTCTTCAAAAATATTCTTTATATGTAGAGATATCATTTTCTGCCCCAAATCTATGGAGTGGCCGTTTGACATCATGCTAATGTCATCATAGATCTTTGAGTTCTTCTTTTCCAGCACAAACAGATGAATGAGAAATAGAAAAATCAATTTCAGGAAATTGTTCAACCCTCCTTGGAATCCATCAATAGATCTCAGTGTTGTGGTGTCCAAATATGTCACTGCTGCACAAGGTTGATAGAACACTTTATTCTTCTTCCCATAAAGGGGTCTCCCTAGTGGAATGCCTCCATGTAAAGAGACATCAAGATCTGTAGTAGATTGTACAAATGGTTGGACTGATGTGTCCATTTCCTTGTTGTGTAGTTCAGTCTCCCTCTCATGAATAGAAAACCCTTGAAATAAACAAGGGTGCATGCTCCTCCTCATTGGATGTTGATCCATCCTTCCTCCTCTTGCTTGAAGCAAGGTATCACTGCCCAATAATGATGTCACATAATGCTCCTTGGAAATAGTTTGCAGAGATGCAAAAGATCTTTCCTTTGAAACAATAACTTCAAGTCCTTCCCCATGTGGTGATGGGTCTTCTTCTGAAGTGACAGCATTGTTACTGCCCTCTTCTTCTTTCTCCTCATCAATTTTTGAGACTACCTCATTATCAATGAGAGACCTTAGATCTTAGTCTTTTCTTGAAAGAGGAATCTTCATGACCTCCTTTTGAGAAGAAATCTCTTCATGCAATGGGGATATTGCCCTTGGCAAGGTATCACATTCATTTCTATCCCCTTTGACATAAATCTGAAGTGGAGTTGGCATAACAGATTCTTCCAACTCATGCAAGGGTTTTGCATGCTCATGCTTTGCTAGCTCAACCAAAGGTGTTTCAGTTTGATTCACATCAAATCTCTTCACTAACCTCCTAGTGAATCTTGCACAAGTAGATATATTTGCATTCTTCAATGAAAAGGATTCAAGTAACCACCAAGCATAAGATTTACCCTTATGATGCAACATTGCTACTTTAAGGGCTTCCTTTTCTGAAACTTGATGTAGATCCAAATATGATTCTAGCTTATCTATCCAATCCATGGTTGTGCATGTGAAGGATCCATCAAAATTTGGCAGAAAGAATCTACCTCTTCTCCTTCTATTGTATTTGTTGTATCTCCTTTCCTCTTTGAGCTGGCAGAACTCTTAGAAGCTCAAGTGCTCCTTGAATCTCCAAGATTCAGATTCATACTCCTAAATTTAATCACTCAAAGTATCATCCTTTGGTGGATCTTCTTTCTTCATCTCTCTCGCAGTAAATCTGGGCATAGAATAATGTTGTAAATCTGATTTTGTAGATGAGTGCTTGCACACATAAGATGAAGAACTGGGGTTTTATTCATGTAAATATCTTCTTGAGGGACCTTCATGTATTGCCCTCTTCATTTCTTTGATTTCTCCTTTAAGCTCATAGAGAGTTTGGAACAGAGTTTTTAAAACTCTTTCCCTTTCATTCTTCGAGATAAAGGGGTTTTACCCTTTTCTTTTGTGTCTTCATTGTAATCATACTTCTTCTGTATTCTTCTTATAATCCTCTTCTCTCTGTTAGTAAGAGGCTCTCCTTCTGTGGAAGGCATATTGGCTTCTTAAGAAAGCACAGGATGTGCCAAGAAAGATGCTCTGATACCACTGTAATATCCCCAAATGGGACTGCTAGCAAGGCATGCCTGAAAAACACATTTTTCAGGAAGGTATGCTACAGGATTGGAAACCAACCCTTGGATCCATTAGATATGAAAATATAAGACCTGAATCCAAGAGGGAATCAAAATAAAATCATTCTAGGTGGGTTAAATAGATCTCCCCACACCTAGTGCAGTTGGAAAATGCCCAAGGAATGGACTGCAGCAATACAAAACAACATTGCCCAGAAAATAATGCAGTTTAGCAAAATATATGCAAGAGGCCAATATTGAGGCTTAATAATTTCATTTACATCAGCATATCAAGATTATATTGAAGCCCGTACATCATAGAATAGAAAGTAGAAGAATTTACATGAAGAAATACTCAAGAATGAGGTGTTGCAACCATAGGAAATGACTAAACAAGCTTGAAAACAATATTTTTATTGGCTGAAATAGCAGTATGTTACACTTAAGATCTAGAGTAGATCTGTGTACAAAAATTTAGATCTATATCATTTCTGTACACTAGAAAGGCTCCTCTACAAATGCCCGTTGGGGTTTTCAGCAAAACATGAAGTACAAAGAGTAGATCTAAGATCTTGTGCAGTAAATCTATAGAATGATTCAGAAATTATGAAGAAAATACAAGAGTATTCAGAACAGATCTGAATATAACATGGATTAGATTTTTAATCCACAGATCACCACAGTGAAGGGAAGATTCACGACACTAGAGATGTCTCTCCCAAAAGTGTGCCAAAACTCCCTACAACTTATCTTTTGCAAATAACGCAGTACTGGAAGAGGGACTATGCTATTGGCTTGAAGAAAAATTTGGCCTAATGCCAAGATGTGGATCTGAAGCTCCAATGATCCAGAACACTCTTTCCAATGGGATAGAAGACTTTCCCAGTGAAAATAGGCACTAGAATGGCCTAGATCTGAATAGATCTAGCCTCCACTTGCTACAGCTTACAAAGAAAACCAAACCCTCAACAGGATCTGTGTTGTAGTTGGAAGAAGTAGCTTGGCCAAATGCCTGATAGTGGACAAGAAATGCAAGACTCTTCCAAGAGGCCTCTCAAGGAAAGAGGTGGGATTCCCACTCGGCAACACCCAATTCTCTGCTAAAAAACCAAAGAGAATAAGAAATGTCTAAACAGACAATATCTTCAGAAATATAATATCATTAAACCGCCCTCCTCTTGGTGTCCTCCTCTTCCTTTTATAAGGCTGATAACTTGCAAAACCCTAAACCACCTCAATGATTTAACTTCTTTCACATGTGTAGCCTCCATCTAAAATTGCGTTGTGCATCTAGGAGGTTCATTGCATCTACACAACGTTGTTTATTTGGTCATGGTTGACCTAGTCAAATGATCCAGTCTCTTTCACACCTAAGTGTGTTTATGTAAATAGCCCAGATTTAGCTGTGTTCACATGGGGAATTGATTTATTTTTCTGTTTTAGGAGTTTTTATGTCCTCCTTTATACATTTGTTCATGAAGAGAAAATTAAGGCAAAATTTAATATTCCAATTAGCTTGAGGCTAATTGGGAATATTACACCAGTGATCAAATGGGCTCTTTCAAAGTTTTATTTAGGGTGTCGAGTAAAATTTTGATGGTTTCAGTAGGTATTCAAATAAAAATTTGGTCATTGGCTAGTGGTGTTTAGGACTATTACTACTCCATTCAAAAAACATTTTTTTTCTCGTCACTGCCATCTCTCAATTGGATGATTCATTATTGCAAAGTCATTAGTTTCATCTCTGTCATGTTATCATGGTTCTCATTCACCTCAGTGTCACCATTAGGTATTTAGGGTTTAAGCCACCAAAATCAGTCATTTGATTAATAAATCCAGACAATGAAGGAGTATTAATAGGGATTTTCTCAATAAAGTTTGTTTCATATGTAATTTTATTCAATTATGATGTAATAAGTTCTATTTGTTCCAAATCTGCATAGTTTTCAAAGAAAAAGTGAAAAGCACATGGTGGGCCCACCACCACATCACAATGAAGAAAAGGACTTCCAAAATCTATAAATTACCATCAAGATAATTTCTCTCATTCATTATATAGTTAAATATCTCTCACTCACCAGCAAAGGTAACTCTACACTCCTGTTATCACCCAAAAAATGAAGTATCATTTGACAAAGTTAAATAGGTTAATGTGTCAAAGTAGGCTTGTAGGATTCATTTTTTATATTCTTGGTCAAGGGAAATTTTAAATTTTTCTTGTTTAAGCTTACCCTAAGGTATAAACCCACTCACTTTCAAATCCCCTCATGTCACATCACTCGTAATTTTCTAACAGATTTCAATTCCCGAGGTTTTTTTGTACTGAAAATGTCATTTTAGCCAAGAACCCACAGTTTCCTAGTGAAATACACTGAGTAATGTCACTTTTCGCTACGAAACTACTGATATTTTTGTAGCGAAAACACCCAGATTTGTACTGAACTCCCTACGAAAGAAAGGTTTCCTGTCTGTCTTGTCAAGTTAGCTGTTAGGTGTCAGAAAATCGTTGGGAAAGGGTAAGTTAGATACCATTCAAGTCATGGAGGGAAAAAATCAAGGTACATGGTCAGGTCTAAAGTCATTATCACCAGTTTAGGCATGTATAAGTCATCATTGTGTCATGAGAAGACATCAAACTTCAAAATATTTCCTATTTTAGTCATTTCTCATTTCTCATTCCTTATTTGCATGATATTGAGCTCTAGAGAGCTATTGCATTAAGCCAATGTTGTGGCTAGTGTTTTCAAAGGTTTACATTGAACACTATCAAGCGAGGCTATGAAGGCATTAAAGAAAACATGGCAGAAAAAAGAAGGAAAAATAAGGGTGGCCAATGTCTGAGATACGAACCAGCATATATGAATTTGATCAATGAAGACCCAACAGCTGTGGAAGTCTTTAGAAGGATAGGTTGCTTACAATTTTGTGAGAAATAACAAAGCTGCCATGTACAAGTCTCCAAAGAGTTTTCTTTAAACTTTAGTGGAACAACCACCAAAGTGGGAATGCTTAATCTTTCCTTCACACCAGAGGTTATTGAAGCTGCTACAAGGATTCCAAGAGGACAAGAGAACTGGTTCAAAGGTTTCAAGTTCAACATGGAGCAGTGCAAAGATTTTATGAAGCCTGAAAACAATGAAATGGATCTCACCAATGCCATTCTAAGGAGCTACATGAAGGAAAACTACTCAAAATTGTTGCTCATCATCCAAAAGTATTTTACTTGTGGAGGGAGATACCATAAAGTCTACTCATATAATTTCAAGCTACATATACACTTTACTGGTAATATTTCCCTTAATCTGCCTTTCTATTTACATAGAATTTTGTCAAAAATGACAAATAAGGTCCAAGAAAAATCTGAAGGGAGTGATACTTCATTGTTTCATCATGGTTTAATGAAACTGCTGGTTTTAGATGAACTCCAAAGGTTAGGTAGAGATTGGTATTCATTTTTTATTGTTAGTGGTTTTGATTTGGATTCTCTTACTCCTTCAAGAACTCCTAAACCTAGGAGAATTCCATCACCCTTAGTAGCTAAACAGAGTTAACCATTGGTGGCAAAACCAAGTGAACCAATCATGATGGAAATAGAGAAATTGCAGATTTTTGATACACCAAATATCCCACCTACAAAACATAAGTCAAAAGTGGTCAAACCTACAAAACAAAAACAAGTTGTGAGTAAACAAGGAACCAAAAGGATGACAAGGAGCCAAACATTGGTCTTAGAAGAGAAAAAAGTAGTTGTAGAAGATAGAGAAGTAGCTAAAGGAAATCTAGAAGACATATTACATGCCATTGGCATAGAATAAACTCCTATAGTTTATGCTAAGGACATAGAGGAAGGTGGACAGAAGCTAAAAAATGCCAAATCTGCAAAGAAATTATAATTTGAAGGAGAAGATGAAGGATTTATGTTTCAAGCAAGAAATCCTATGAAAAGGCATGCTAGAAAGCTATTAGAGAGAAGTAAAGAGGTTCAGCCACCTACTGACACAGTCCAGCCATCACAAGACATCATTGACCTTTCATCACCTGCAGAGAAAGATACAGTGAGCAAATCAAAGAATGGAAAAGAGAAGATGATGGAAAAAACATAGTTTCAACTTCTTGAAGAACAACTGAAGTTAGCCAATCATGAAATTGTTGTTATGAAGAAAGAAGCAAGGAAACACAATGTAGAGAAGGTTCAGTTTGAAAAGATGAAGGAAATTTGGGAAGAGTGGGTTGACAGTGTTTCCAAGACTCTAGATAATACACATCAGCTTATCAAATGGACCATTCCATTGAGGAAAGAGGTCAAACAGGTCAGGAAAATGAACATGAATTTGAAATCCACCAATAGAAAGTTGAAATATCAGGTTAACGACCTCTAGGAGGAACTTGAAATAATTCATGAGGAGTTGGAGAAAAAAGGCCTTAAAATGATAGTAGTTGAGGAGCCAATTGCTCAAATCATGAACAATGAAGAAGAAACCCCTCAAGAATCATAGTGTAAGCTGTTTTAAGGTTTTTAATACTAATGGAATGTTAGAAACTATTTTTTTTGCACTTAGAAGGTATATTAATGAAAGCTACAAAATTCTATAATTTTGACTATTTTCAGCAGTTTCATAGCGTGCCTGAGCTTGAAGAACAACAAAACGCTACAAAACTACTGTAGCTTTCATTTTTTCATTTTGAACCCATTTTTAGAGCTCCCAAGAGATGAAAATGATATGGTAGAGGTGTCTAAGGATGATGAAGACAATACCAAAGGAAAGAGACAAAAAAGTTGAGGGAAAATGGCATTTTGCAGTGCTACGAAAGTACGCTACGAAACTGTCTTACTTTCATAGCGTACTGTTTTGGAGCTTTATAAGTAGGCTTTTGGGCATCTTTGGATAGCTGGATACTATTAAAGAGTTAAAGAAAAATGACAACAATTATTCAAGACTTAAAGACCACGAAACAAAGACAAACTACCATCCAAAGCATTCATTGAAGATGAAGACTAGCTTGCCTTAAAAATAGGGTTTGCTTCCAGTTTTAGAGGAGGTCAATTAAGAGGTCATGTAGTGATGAGTCCCATCACACCCTATTCGAACATGTGAAGTCATATTTTTCAAATATGTAATTGTTTTAGGAGATAAGGTTGTTATTGTAATAATGAATAGTTTGAGTCCTATTAGGAAAATGACTGTCAAGTAGGATAACTGTCATTTTCTCATTAAATAGATGTTTTATGGTTATGCAAGTTGTCATTAGGCAAAAATTTGATGAATCTAGCTGGGAGGCAGATCATCTCATGATGTAACAAGTCTATTAAAGGGAAGAGAGTTGAATTTGTCAGGGATTGGAGATTTTTTGGGAAAACTGCAGCTTTATGTAAATTGACTATTTTTAGTAATACAGAGACTTGTTTCTTGACCAACATGAGATTCTGATTGGTTTTTTAGTGCCTATCTTATATATGTTCTTATGTGTACCATTTGCAGTGGTTTTCATCTTTAATACTCAGAATTCATTCATGTAATGCTCTGATTTCATTTATAGATGATTTGACTGTGTGATTTCTTGCTTCATGTGTGTGTGTACTTCTGCTAAAAAATATTACCTGCCTTAGCTTCCATGTCAATTGAACTCACTACTAAATCACTGAAAATTTTTTCTCCATAAGCCCAATGTTTGCATACTGATACTATTTTCGACCTATACTCATCACAACCAAGTTGTTTTCCAATTAGAGTTAGCCATCTAAATACATCTTCATTCAATATCATTAACCCTTTGATAGAGCCCTCTCAGAATGAAGAGGCTAAGATTCAGTCAAAATATTGGTCTGAAACAGTTACATGAGATTATCTTATTAGAAGCCTATTAGGTACAATTTTGTGATAAAATTTTGGTGTGTTTGCCAACAACTTGAAGATTATACTTTCCTAAAATTTTGAAGCTGAACTTCTGAAGGTAGCTGGAGCTTAGGAAGTTGTTCGAGATTTCTTCTACCTTGGTGACTCCATTCAAAGCTGATATGGTCAAAGGTGGCTTTGAGAAAGAATACATGATGATTAATCCTGACCCAGATCCACCTACCATTGTGGATAATCCAAACACTATCTCCAGAGGAAGTCAAGGCATTTATGCAATATCAGGTACTCCATTACATACAAAATCCTTGTCCTCTGAAGTTTTAAGAAGTCCTGAAGATAAAATATTTGATGATAAAATTTAGGAAGCCTTGTTTAGGTCTAAAAGTGAAAAATAATTAACTAAAATTGTATTAGACCTACATAGGATAGGTATTGATACCTCAGCCTTAGTGATACAAAAATATAAAGAAGATTTTTGGGAAGCAATCACTTCTGAGTTGTTGTTAGAAAGAGAATCTTTGGATAGGTTGAAGGAGCTTGACCCTTTTCAAATTTTGTTAAGAAGTAAAATTGGTTTTCCTCTTCCTAATTGGAGTTCAATTCTTAGTGGACAACAAAGACCAAACAATCCTCCTCCTATCAGTTCCTCTTCCTCTACTACTACTGTCCCTAAAACTACCACAGTCCATTTCATCATGGTAGGAAATGTGCCTCCTCCACCTACTGCACCTGTTGGGTATGCTCCTCTTGCCCTTCCATCTGTCTTAAATGCCTTTCCTAGCAAATATTCTGCTAGAATCAAAACTTGGGGAAGTAATGAAGAGATTACAACTGAAGAGCATGTAGACTAGTTCAATGACTTTATAGACAGGGAGGAGGTTGACCATGAGGATGTCAAGATGAGATTGTTTGCTCAGAGCTTTACTGGTGAAGTTAGGAAGTGGTTGAAAGCCCTTACTCCTGGAAGCTTACATAATTGGAATGAATTTGAAGATAGCTTCTTGAGGAAGTGGGGAAATAGAACCAATATTGTACAAGCCCTCACTAAGTATAATAGCTTGAAGAGAGTTGTTGATGAAACTGTTCAAAACTTTTCAAGGAGATTTAACAAAGTGTATGACTCAATCCATGCCCATCTCAAGGCTCCTCCAAGAGTAGCTCAGCTGAGATATGTTGAAGCTTTTGATTATGACTTTTCCATACTACTGAGAGAGAGAGAATCCCCTTCACTTGTTGGAATGAAAAATGATGCAGTGAAGGTGGAGATCAATATGATAGTAGAAAAAAAGTCCAAGATGGGTAAGACTATGTTGAAAGAAGAAGATAATCCTTCCACCTCTGATGAAAAATTTGATTCTATGATGAAGAAAATGGAAAAAATGATGGATAGGATTTCCCATGGTAATGCCTTTGCTCCTCCTGCACAACATGAGCCTCAATTTAGAAATCCTCAATTCAAAAGACCTCAAAACCAGCAAAGGCCAAGGGAAAACATAAATCAACCACCTGACCCTCAAGTAAGGCCTCCTTCTCAACAAAACTTAGTTGATGAAGAATATCAACCTGAAATACAAGAAGACTCAATTCATTGCTTAGATGAGAACATGTCAGGTATTTTTTTAACTAAGGAGGAACATGATGAGTCAAACCATGAAGTGAATAAGGGTGAGGAACCATATAATTATTTTAAAGGGTATCAACATGTAATCTTTGAGATGCAGAAACAATACAACCTTAGAAATAGAAATGTGTCAATTACTGCAAATAAAACACAACCCACGAAAGATTCCCCAAGGCTACTGAGGTTAGGAAAGAAACACCACCTCCTCCTCCTGTCAAAGAGACTGAAAAATCTGTTTTTTTTTTTTCAGTTTGGAAAATGAGATCTCTAAGATCAAAATTCCAGTACCTTTTGGAGAGATTCTTAAGGTGAAATAATACAGAAGTAGGATTGTGAAAATGTCGAATTCACAACCAGGAGCTACTGATACCCTAAATATTCAATAAGATCATCCAACCATATACTTGGTTCTAAGATTAGAAGATGAGCAAAATGAGGAGGTGCCTCATTTTTATGTTAGCCTTAGTATTCATGACATGACATTGCATAATGCCAAGTTGGATCTAGGTGCCTCTCACAATCCTATGCCCAAAGTAATCATGGAGAGGATGGGGTTGGAAATTACTAGACCATATAAGGTTTTGTTTTCCTTTGATTCAAAAAGAGTTCAGTGCATTGGTTTAATTAAAGATGTTGTTGTTGGTCTTACACAAGTCCCTGCCAAGACAATGGTCATGGACATTGTGGTAGCAGACATTCCTCCAAATTTTGGCATGCTATTATCAAGGTCATGGGCAGCAAAAATCAAAGGTACAATGCAGATGGACCTAACTTATGCCACCATTCTTGTTTTTGGTGAGAAAAGGATACTTTATAGAGAAACAAGAATGAATTACATGGTAAGTAGTAAATATAAACCTCATAACTTTCCAATTTATGCTCTTGATACTGAACTTGGATCTGCTATTCTTTTCAATGAGTTGACTGATGAAGAAAATGATGAAAATAAGGCATAAAATTAGCAATCTGTAATTCAGCAGACAGAAAATCAGCAAACAGAAGATCAAAAAATCAGTGAGAAAAATGCGGAAGGTTGGTGGTTGTTGAATTTTGATGGATCAGCAGGAAGAGAGGGGGCAGGAGCAGGAATTTGGATCACAAGTCCAGATGATGAAAGTAATTTATTTTCTTACAAACTGAATTTTGATTGCAGAAATAACATGGCTGAGTATGAATCTTTGATTTTGGGCTTAGAAGTTTTGAAAAGAATGGGTTCTCAAAATACTTTTGTTTGTGGAGATTCTGAATTAGTCATTAAAAAATTTGAAGGTGTGTATGAAACAAAGGATGTGAGAATGAGGGCATACATAAATTTAGTCATGGACATGTTGGAAAATTTCCAAGAACATTCATTCATTGTTAAGACTAGGGATCAAAACTCCATTGCTAACTTCCTAGCTATCTCTGCAAGTATTTTTATCATTCCCATACATTCCACTGAAAAATATGAGGTTGAGTTTCGCCATAGACCAGCTAACCCTGATAACATTATCCATTGGCAAGTCTTTGAGGATGACCAACAAGTAAAGAAGAGTTTGAAAATATACAAGTAGATCAACAAAACATTCTTGCTGAATCTAAGGGAAATTTTAAAGTGTTACAGCGGAAGAATAACTCTATGCCTAAAGGCCTCATATCCATTCAAAACCTTTTTGATTAGAATTATATGTTCAAATATCCTAGGATACATGTTGATGATGAAGAGGTAGAGAGTTGTAACCTTGGTATAGTAGCTATGCCAAAAATGATTAAGCTTTCAAACTTTCTTTTTGTTGATACGAAGCACAAATATATTGAGATGATGAAAAGTTCCATAGATTTTTTCACTTAGAGTTATGTTGATTTGAATAAGTATGACCCTAATATCATTCAACATACCATTCCCATTAAAGAAAATTAAAGGCCTTTCAAGCAGAAGTTGAGGAGGATTAATCCACTTCTCATGCCTTTGATTGAGAAGGAAATCAAGAAACTCTTTGATTCCAAAATCATTGTTCCAATCAGATTCTCAAAGTGGCTTGAAAACTTGGTTCCATTCAGAAAAAACAGTGGAGAAATTAGAATATGCATTGACTTCAGAAACTTGAATAAAGCCTCTCTGAAGGACAACTACCCTCTCCCAATGATGGACCAATTTTGTAGAACATTGTTGGTTCCCAAATGATGTCTATGCTTGATGGTTTTTCAAGCTACAATCAGATACTTATGCATCCAAAAGATCAAGAAAAAACATCCTTTACCACACCATGGGGCACATTCATGTATGCCAAGATGCCCTTTGGCCTGATGAATGTAGGAACTACCTTTCAAAGAGAAATGGACATTTCTTTTGATGAGGAGAAGGACAAGATGGTGGTTGTCTATTTAGATGACATAACAGTCTTCTCAAGGAGGGAAGAAGATCACTTGAATCACCTAGAAATAATTCTGCTGAAGTGTAGAAGGTTTGGTATTTCTCTCAATCCCACCAAAATAATTTTTCTTTAACGTCAAGTAAATTACTTGGACCTGAAGAAGCTTGTACCTCTACCTATGATGCCTATCTATGTTGAGGCACCATTTTAGCAGTGGAGGCTAGATTTTATTGTTGAGATTCATCCATCATCTCCAGGTCAGCATTGCTAGATTCTGACAACAACTGACTATCTCACTAAATGGATTGAAGCAATCCCAACTAGGCAAGAAAATGATTCTGTTATCATTTCATTTTTGGAAAATAATATATTGTCTAGATTTGGCTGCCCTATGAAGATCATCATTGATAATGCACAAGCATTTAAATATAAGAAGTTGATTAGTTTTTTTCATCAATATCAAATAACTCTTGGGCATTCTACTACATATTATCCATAAGGGAATGGTCTTGCTGAATCTTCTAACAAGATCATTCTGAGGATTATTAAGAAGGTGTTTCAGGAAAATATGAAGTCATGGAATTTGAAGTTGAAGTACGTTATGTGGGTTTATAGAGTGTGCACAAAAAGGTCAATTGGAACTTCAACTTATGAGCTGGTATATGGGGCTGAAGCCATCTTTCCTACATTCTTAGGAGTGCCTATCATGAAGTTGTTGCAAGGATTGGAGTAGGAGCCAAATGAAATTCAGAGAAGGATCAATCAGCTGATAGCTTTGCAAGAGAAGAGGGAGGAAGTATATAATAGTAATCAGTAATCTCAAAATATAATCAAGAAGACATTTGACAAGAGGGTCAAGGAAGAAAAGTTTCAAATCGAAGATGTGGTTTTGAAATGGGGGGCCAAGATTGAAGAGAATGGGAAACATGGTAGGTTTGAGAACATTTGGAAGGGTCCATTCAAAGTAATTGCATTCCATGAGAACAACACTTACATTTTGCAGGAGATGGATGGACAACCATCTGCTGGAGGGTCTGTTAATGGCAGGTTTTTGAAGAACTACTCTTCTTAAAATCTGTTGATCATTCATTCCATTATATTTATTCCATTTTATGTGTTTTTCTGCTAATAATGACAAGATGAATCATCAACCTTGAGCCCGAGGTGAAGGCCATTAGATTTTGAAGAAAAATATTGGCAAGTTTCAAAGTTTTTTGTGTTTTGAGGAAGATGGATAGCAGCACTACAACTACTGGTTCTTTGGTGTACCAATGGGGCACACCATCCCAAGTGGAGCCATTTTTATCACCCAAAAAATGAAGCATCATTTGAGAAATTTAAATAGGTTCATGTGTCAAAATTAGGGTTGTAGGATTCATTTTTTATATTCCTGATCAAGGGAAATTTTAAATTTTTCTTGTTTAAGCTTACCCTAAGGTCTAAACCCACTCACTTTCAAATTCCCTCATGTCACATCACTCATAATTTTCTGAAAGATTTCAATTCCAAAGGTTTTTTTTATCGAAAATGTCATTTTATCCAAGAAACCACAGTTTCATAGCGAAATACACTGAGAAATGTCACTTTTAACTATGGAACTGCTGATAGTTTTGTAGCGAAAACACCTAGATTTGCACTGAACTTGCTACGAAAGCGTGGTTTCCTATTTGTCTTGTCAAGTTAGCTATTAGGTGTCAGAAAATCATTGGGAAAGGGTAAGTTAGATACCATTTGAGTCATGGAGGGCTAAAATCAAGGTACATGGTCAGGTCTAAAGTCATCATCACCAGTTTAGGCATGTATAAGTCATCATTGTGTCATGAGAAGACTTCAAACTTCAAAATATTTCCTAATTCAGTCATTTCTCATTTCTCACTCCTTATTTGTGTGATATCGAGCTCTGGAGAGCTATTGCATTAAGCCAAATTTGTGGCTAGTGTTTTCAAAGGTTTACATTGAACACTATCAAGTGAGGCTACAAACTATCAAGCGAGGTTGTGAAGGAATTAAAGAAACCATGGCAGAGAAAAGAAGGAAAAATAAGGGTGGCCAATGTCTGAGATATGAACCAACAAATATGAATTTGATCAATGAAGACCCAACAGCTATGGAAGTCTTCAGAAGGATAGGTTTCTTACAGTTTTGTGAGAAATTACAAGGTTGCCATGTACAAGTTTCGAAAGAGTTTTCTTTAAACTTTAGTGGAACAGGCACCAAAATGGAAATTCTTAATCTTTCCATCACACCAGAGGTTATTGCAACAGCTATAGGGATTCCAATAGGACATGACAAGTGGTTCAAAGGTTTCAATTTCAACATGAAGCAGGGCAAAGAGTTTATGAAGCCTGAAAACAATGAAATGGATCTCACCAATGCCATTCCAAGGAGCTGCATGAAGGAAAACTACTCAAAATTGTTTCTCATCATCCAAAAGTATTTTACTTGTGAAGGGAAATACCACAAAGTTCACTCATATCATTTCAAGCTACTTCTACACTTTACTGGTAAGATTTCCCTTGATCTTCCTTTGTATTTATATAGAATTTTGTCAAAAATGGCAGATAAGGTCCAAGCAAAATCTGAAGGGAGTGAGACTTCATTGTTTCATCATGCTTTAAAGATACTTCTGGTTTTAGATGAACTCCAAAGGTTAGGAAAAGACTTGTCTTCATTTTTGTTTGTTAGTGGTTTTGAGTTGGATGCTCTTACTCCTTCAAGAACTCCTAAACCTAGAAGAATTCCATCACCTTTAGTAGAAGAACAGAATGAACCATTGGTGGCAGAACCAAGTGAACCAGAAAGAGTAGAACCAAGTGAACCAATCATGATTGAAACAGAGCAATTCCAAAGTTTTGATACACCAAATATCCCACCTGCACAACAGAATTCAAAAGTAGTCAAACCTGCAAAAAAAAAACAAGCTGAGTAAACAAGGAACCAAAAGGATGACAAACAGCCAAACAGTGGCCTTAGAAGAGAAAAAAATGGTTGTTGAAGAAAAAGTAGTAGCTAAAGTAAATCTAGAAGACATATTACATGCCATTGACATAGAAGAAACTCCTATAGTTTAGGCTGAGGACATAGAAGAAGGTGGAAAGAAGCTAAAAAAGGCCAAATATGCAAAGAAATTAGAATTTGAAGGAGAAGATGCAGATTATATGTTTCAAGCAAGAAAGCCTATGAAAAGGCATGCTAGAAAGCTATTAGAGAGCATTAAAGAGGTTCAGCCACCTACTGACACAGTCCAGCCATCACAAGACATCATTGACCTTTCATCACCTGCAAATAAAGATATAGTTAGCAAATCAAAGAAAGGAAAAGAGAAGGTGATGGAAAAAACAGAGTTTCAACTTCTTGAAGAACAATTGAAGTTGGTCAATCATGAAATTGTTGTTAAGAATAAAGAAGCAAGGAAACACCATGTAGAGAAGGTTCAGTTTAAAAATATGAAGGAAATTTAGGAAGAGCAGGTTGACAGTGTCTCCAAGACTCTATATAATACATAGTAGCTTATCAAATGGACAATCCCATTGAGGAAAGAGGTCAAACATGTTAGGAAAATGAACATACATTTAAAATCCACCAACATAAAGTTGAAATATCAGGTTAAGGACCTCTAGGAGGAACTTGAAATAATTCATGAGGAGTTTGAGAAAAAAGGCCTTAAAATGACAGTAGTTGAGGAGCCAATTGCTCAACTCATCATCAATAAGGAAGAAACCCATCAAGAATCATAGTGTAAGCTGGTTTATGGTTTTGAAGACTAATGGCATGTTAGGAACTAATTTTTTACACTTAGAAGGTAGATTAATGAAAGCTACAAAAAATTCTGGTGGTGAAACACAGCGCTAGGGGTCTTTAGTGCACGCTGCTGTGCAGGTTAGTGTTCTATATGCTACCATACACTACCATCAATTCCTATAGATTTTGAATAGACAGCCAAAATTTTCCCTTGTCTCTGCTTCTACTTATGCTTCTACCTATGATGTTGGATAAACTGCTCTCTATTTTCAGCAGTTTCGTAGCGTGCCTGGGCTTGAAGAACAACAAAACACTATGAAACTACTGTAGCTTTCATTTTTTCATTTTGAACCGGTTTTTGGAGCTCCAAGGAGATGAAAATGATATGGTAAATTTGTCTAAGGATGATGAAGACAATACCAAAGGAAAGAGACAAAAAAATTTAGGGCATATGGAATTTTTGCAGCGCTACGAAAGTACTTTACGAAACTATCTTACTTTCATAGCATATTGTTTTGGAGCTTGATAAGCAGGTTTTTGGGCTTCTTTGGATAGATGGATACTATCAAAGAGTTAAAGGACAATGAAAATAGTTATTCAAGACTTAAAGACCATGAAATGAGGAAAAACTACTAGCCAAAGCATTTGTTGAAGATGAAGACCAATTTGCCTAAAAAATAGGGTTTGTTTCCAGTTTTAGAGGAGGTCAATTAAGAGGTCATGTAGTGATGAGTCCCATCACACCCTATTCGAACATATGAAGTCATATTTTTCAAATATTTAATTTTTTTAGGAGATAAGGTTGTTATTGTATTAGGAAAAGGATTGTCAAGTAGGATAGTTGTCATTTTCTCATTAAATAGATATTTTATGGTTATGCAAGGTGTCATTAGGCAAAAATTCAAAGAATCTAGCCAGAAGGCAGATCATCTCATGATGTAACAAGTCTATTAAAGGGTAGAGAGTTGAATTTGTCAAGGGTTGGAGATTTTTTGGAAAAACTATAGCTTTATGTAAATTGACTTTTTTCAGTAATACAGAGACTTACTTCTTGACCAACCTGAGATTCTGATTGAGTTTTTAGTGCCTATCTTATCTATCTTTTTATGTGTACCATTTTTGGTGGTTTTCATCTTTAATACTCATAATTCATTCATGTAATGCTCTGAATTCCTTTATAGATGAATTGACTGCGTGATTTCCTGCTTCATGTATGTGTGTACTTCTGCTAAAAACTCTTACCTGCCTCAGCTTCCATGTCAAGTGAACTCACTACTAAATCACTGAAAATTTTGACTTCATAAGTGCAATTTTTGCATAGTGATACTATTTTCAACCTATACTCATCATAAGCAATTTTATTTCCAAGTAGAGTTAGCCATCTAAATACATCTTCATTAAATATCATTAACCCTTTGAGAGAGCCCTCTCAAACTGAAGAGGCTAAGCTTCAGTCAAAATATTGTTCTGAAACAGTTACGTGAAATTGCCTGATTAGCGGCCTATCAGGTGAAATTTTGTGATAACAACTCCTAGAATCAAAAGACACTCCAAAATGGTGATTTTAGGCTATCACACTACGCTTTCAAGTAGCACGCTACGTTTTCACTCCAACGGTAAAAATTCTCACTTCCAAATTTTCTTCAGGGTAATTGAAGACTTCATCAGCATTGTAGAAGTAAGTTGAGGCCCTTACATTCCTCCTATCAGTATCATTTCCTTTATTTTATGGTGCAAATCCTCCATTTGTCTCCACACTTTGTTTTGGTGGGTTAGACTTCATTTTTTTATGTCTCAAGATAAATTTCCTATCCCACATGTATTTTACCCTCCCTCACACCCAAATATACTTCCCACAACCCCTATCGGTCCCCTAATCCCATTTCCTAAGACCCACAACCAAAACCTAGCTCAACGTTGCGTTTTGGGCAGTTTCTAGGGCTTGGACTTGGTAAACATTCCCTAGGCCAATTCCTACACTTATTTCATCCCCCTCCACTTCCCACAGTTCCATAAAACCCCTGCCTAATTCCCCAAATTTTATTACTCTCATTCCTCTTCCCTAACCCCTTCATCACTTCATCTCACTCACTACCCATGTTTTTCCCATGAGGGTTTTTAGCCTTGAAAATTTTCAAACATGGATGGACAGAGGAAAAATTATAACAAGGGAGGTCAAGTGTCAAGGTTTGAACCACTTAACACACATGGTCTTATTTCATCTACACTTGTCAATAAATGTTTTTAGAATGTAGGGTGTTTAAGGTTTTGTGATAAAATTCAAAGCGTCAAATACCATGGCAAGGTTACAAGCTTATTTGCCACTAACCTTAGGAGAGATAAGGTCATGATTGTAGGGGTGCTCTTCATAATCTCAACTGAGGCCATAGCTATAGCCATAGGGATACCAAACAGAGGTGAAAAATGGTTTAAGAGTCCATATTTTGATTTGCAGGACTACAAACCTTTCATCAAAGGTCACTACAAAGATGCAATAAATAAAGTATTTCCTTTTGGTCAGCTACTTGGAAAGTTTTATCCATTGATGAGGGTCATTATGAAGTACTTTACATGTGAGGGAAGATTTTCTTGATTGTACAAGTACCATGTATGTTTTCACATGCACTTCACGTGAGTAAAACCTCTAAACCTACCCTATTACCTCTACAAGAGCTTGACTAAAATGACAGAGAAGGTGCAGCATAAAGAAAGTGATCATCAAGCCAGCCTTTTTCACCATGCCCTCATCAAAATCATTGTCTTGCACTAGCTTGAGGAGAATCACATCACTTGGGAGACATTCATTCAGTCTCATGTCTTTTTTCCGTCTGCTAGTCAGCCTACTAGTCAAGGTACATCATCAGCTTCACTATTAAAACCATCAAAACAAATGGAGATTGGCTCATCTAGAAGAATTTCAGTGAAGAAGACATTCAGACCTGAGGTGACTAAAACATATCAAAGAGGTAGGAGGCTGGTGTTTTCTCCAAACATTATGGAAGAGGCCAAGCCTACATCAGTAGAAAAGAGATCATCACCACATCATGAGGCACATTTGCATGATGAGGAGCCTATTCCTTTTCAAACTGATAGGGCAGACTTGGAGCATAGATCAACATAGTAGTTTATCATGGATAAATATGTTGATATCAGAGAACTAAAGGACAAATTTTCCAAGGCCAACTTCATAATCTCATTCCTAAAGTAGGAGAACATTCAATTGAAGGTAAATCAACTAATTTTGAATAGACATAAAGTTGATGTAATGTTCCAAAATTTTCATGCAGAAAATTGGAACATTAATTATTTCTAATTTCAAATAGGAGGAGAATAAATGGGTAAGAAGACCCATGAATAATGGAAATCACAATAAAATCCCTCATATTATGAGAAGGGATCATTTTTGTATTTGATTTCACACCTCCATGTGTGAAAGGTGGTTATTTTACAAGTTGCTAGGTCTAGTTGACCAAAGTCAAACTGCGCAGGCTATGAGGTGGCAAGCACATTGTGGTGCAATGCAATAGAGAAGGAGGGAAGATTCCTTGAGAATGAAAACCCTAATGAAGTGGGGCCCATGGAGAGGGAACTCACAATTGTATAAGAGGAGGGAAAGACAACCATTTTTGCTCATGAATAGATTATTGATTTCATTGTCTTGAGAAACAAGGAGCATACTCCTGCTGTTCAAAAGAGTTGCCAGGGGAATTCCTATTTAGGATTCCTTCCTCCTCATTAGGGGCCTCTTGAGGAATTGATCTTTAGATTTCTCCACATCCTGGCTCAAGGCCAAAGCATTCTCTTCCATCATAGCATTATTCTTGCAGCAAGAAGACATTGTGTTGCGGGGGTTGCAGTGGAGGCTTCCACCAGATCACTCCGGGACTTGATTTGCAGAAAGATGAGTCTCCAATCAGTGGAGATATCATTGAGTGTTATTGAGCTCATTTGAAGATTTTTTGCAGTAGGCCAAGCTTTCTCCCATCTTCATCAGTGAAGTCCCTTCCATAGACTGCGTTATTTTAGAGTTAGTCTGCAGTGGGGGTTTGCACCATCACATCGGAGGGAGAGATTTCCAGTGTCGGGATCAGCCTTGCACTCCGGAAATCCTTTGGAGGAGATTGATTTAGATTGTAGAGCAGATTATACCATCTCCTTCTATTTTTATTATGAGCTACTGCTGCTACCCCGCAACTCCGGCATTTTGGTATTTTCCCATTCTAGGCAGGTAGTGTAGCCAATCCTCCTAGGGATTGTTGTATTATTGTTGTATACTTATTTTTAGGGGTTGAGAGCACACTCCCCATCTTTTCTTGAGCTATATTGCAATATCATCATATTTCATATTTGTATGCAGCAGTGTCTCCATAAGACTGCGAAATCATAGCTAGGGCAGTTCATGCAGTAGTGTATTTCATGATTTCATGTACTTGTTCTTTGAGGTTGATCATTCCCTCTCTTGAGTGCTCTTTCCCTCAAGATATTGTACATTTATTTTGCTACCATGAGCTAATACAATGGCTATGAGTTCTTCTATCATTTTCTGAGATTGTAGCAAGTTGCTCTTCATGTATTTGTTTACATATTGTTGTAGCTCATCCCTTTGAGCAAAGATCTTCTGAGGAAGAAGTATTTACATAGCTATAGGAAGAGTATGAGAAAAGGCCAGATAGCCTTTGGTTCTCATCCTCTCTTTAGAGGTGAAATAACTGGTAAAATATCTCTCAGTCAATCTCTGACACGGCCTTGTTCATATTTCCAACAAAATGATTGTTTCAACGGAGAAAAAGCTTTTGATTTCCATTTCGGGATACTATAGTGGTATCAAAGCATCTTCCTTGGCTCAGCCTGTGGCCTTCAAGCCCAAGAAAGAATAAATCAATATGATGAAGAGGATGAGATTGTTCTCATCATTTTTTAGAGAAAATAAGAACCTCTCCAAGGAGGAGAAACAAGAAGAAGAGGAAGAACCCTACATTTCCTATTCTCATCAAGGAGACCAAGAAATAAGCAAGAAAAAGGCTCCATATTTTGGAGAAGAAAATAAAAGGGATGAATCAAGGGCCAACTCTAGATTTTTCCATGAGGAGTGTGAGAATACAGCTACACACCATTGGGTATAGCATAGTCACCTGGCTAGCTTTTCCATGAGAAGAAAGAAGAAGAAGGCATACCGGAGAAGGGAACTCTTAGTGGGTTCTTACATGAATATGAATATCAAACTCAGAAGCTTAGAGATCACATCTCTTTCCCAGATTTTTGTAATATCATGGCGAGGAGGGGCAAGCAGCATGATGAGGATATATTTCTTCTATCTTTATTTGATGGTTCCTCTACTTATTCAGCCGAGGCATGGATTGAAGAGCTAGACACCTTTTTGCAGCAACATCAAATTCCTGAAGATGAAGCCATCAGAGTAGCAGCGCTGCACTTGGGAGGTAAAGTCTATGCATGGTGGTTATTTGAGTATTTTTCTTTGAAAAATGTGAATACTTATTCCTATGCAATGTTCATTAGAGCTTTGATGGAAAAATTTGGTGGGAAGGAACCTGAAACACATGCGGAGGAAACAAACATTGCTAGAAAAACAAAACCCTTGCATGTGATGGAGGAATTCATGGACTCAAGACCACTTCAAAAACCCTTAGAGGAGGCTGATATCTTGCATGGTACTTTATTAGAGGCAAGACCTTCATCTTTCATTTTGGCACAAGGAGTCATGGAGGTCTCTCTTTCAAGAGAGGATCTCATTGTGGAAGAGTTGCCCACATATGTTGATGAGGAGAAGGGCAACAACGTTGTCAATCATAGAGCTGATCTAGTACCTCATGCAGAGGAAGGAGGAGCACTTGCTCCAATAAGAGGGTTTCTTATATCTTTGTAGGAAGGTCCCCAGGATCTCATACATAGAGGTCCAAGCACAATCATTGAGCAGCATGATTGTGCCATTTTGCAGCTGGAAGGAGGAGGAGAAAAGGAGTAGCATCATGTGATGAGAGGCACACACCCTTCTCAATTCCAGAAAGTTAAGGAAAATAGGAGAGAGGCTGTACTGCGCAGGGAGAGCAAGGGCAAGTTTTCTCAACCATATTTACAATCCACTCTTGTCATTGATGTCTCACTGTATAGGGGAATCCAACCAGGGAGACCACCAGATCTTTCATTGATGAGAGGCATCATGTGTTGGGATTCACCTCTCTTGGATTTTGGAGGGGTGAAGAGTTTGGAGGAAAAAGTTGTCATGGGGGATGTCAAAGTAGCTGGCAACAACATGAGTGGAGCTTCAAATGCCAGATCACTAGCGCTATCAATGAGGAGGATTGATCCATATTGGAGATCTCAACTTTTGGTAGAGCACTCCAAGGATCTTGGTGCATGCATGATTCTTGATGATCCAGATGGAGATGAAAAATACATGGTGGATGATGTGGTCATCTATTCCTCTGGTAGGATCTTCTTGACTAGGTCTTCTAGACTCAAGGAGGAGCTACTACATGCATCACATGAGGACTTCTTTTCCATGCATCTTGATGCATATCTTTCCTTGGAAGAGAAGTTCATTTGGGAGGGCACCCAACAGGATATGTATCAGCATATGGAGAGATGCATAGCCCAGATGATGATGATGAGGATGTCACAGCCACCTTCCTACTAATTGGGAGTAAGGGAGCACTTTCAGTTGAGCCATTTTAGATCAATGTCCATAGTACCCAGTAGAGGAGGTATACATATGTATTATTATTTTCCTTCCTTTACTTTATATTATCAGCATGTGGTATTGAGGAGGATCATCCTCTCTCATTTTTTATATGATGATGTACTTGGAGCCATTTGCAGCATTGGGACTGGCTATTTCATGGGTGATGTTAGTGCTCGAATATGCCTCAGGCTGAAGGAAAGCAGGACTCAAGGTAACATCAAACCAAGCTCAGCCTCGTAGCTAGCCCTACGAGGACAGGAGAGGGCTCTCTCCGGGTCTATCTTGGAAAAATATGTCCGATGGGCCTGAGATGACCCTAAATGGATATTGATTTTAGGCTAGTAAAGAAATAGGAAAGAGGTATTTTTCTTTTTAGGCTGGGTTTTCTAGGCTGTATGGGACCAAGGAACAGCATGAGCAGAGAAGTTAAATCAAAGACACAGATTATCTCATGAGGCAAGATAGGCAATAGGTTTAGCATTCAAATTTGAACTTATATGGAGTGGAAAGACTGCTGAGAGGTTGACAAGGGCATAATAGATGAATCCTTATCAAACAGAAGAAATTACACATAAACATGAAAAGCTTTCCCAAGACAGAGCAATAAACTGGATTCTGCCCTTCTCACTTAAAAGCATTCAATTGGAAATGATTATGGATGAACTGTAAACATAACAAGATACATATGAAAACAAAAAGAAGAAACACCTGCGAAAGTCATTAACACAGGAATCTCATGAAACAGAGCTGTATCATTTTATTAATCCTCAGCCAAAAACTGTACAGCGAAGTTTTCCTCCACACTTCTCCCAGAACTCTCTCCTCTACAAATGATTTACAATATAATAAATACACTCAGAGGTGTGATAACAGATTGATGAAAAATAGGGTGTTGTTTAACATCAATAACAAACAAAAAGCAACCATCTGCTCTAAAGAAAAGCAACGTTACATGTTGTTTTTTGATAACCAATTGGGAAGCGGAACCTGTGACGTAGAGCCTTGGAATTGCAAATGAAAACCAAAATATGCCATCGAATCCGATTGCTCTGCTGTGATGGATATCTTCATTTCAAATTAGGCTTTCGATCTCTGACTGCCACTTGTTTTTCCTTTATTTTCTGACTTGTTAATAAAATGGTATTTGAATAAAAACTAATTTTAATAAAAATGGCTTTTAAACTAAAATTTCGCCTTTTAATAAAGGGAAACAAAGTTCCGCCATCTCCAGCTGTGATTTTTCCCTCTCGTTGCTAACTTCTTTAATGCTCACACCTGCATTGCCTACAAAGTGCATATGTTCAGAATGAATATTTCCAAAATGCGTTTCTTCCCCTGCTTGGAGAGATCTCAGTTTTATTCTATTGCGAGAAGCCATACGTATCGAGAAAGGAACCATAAGATTTATGTAGACTCAGTAGGATGTGCAAACCTTTGAATACCCAGCCGGTATGTGGCATCCTAGGTTGTATAAAAAATGCTTGTTTTCAATCAAAACTAGCATGGATTTTCGATGTCGTTGAAAATTTTACTCACACAGTCTTCTTATGTATTTTTCTAGTATTCAAAGTTTCAGATACCGCCTCCCACTCAAATATACACGCACGTTTCTCCTTTTGCAACATCCACCTACACCAAACATACGTCAATGACCATTTTGGAGCAAAGGAGATCGAATCCATTTGAATTTTGGAGAGAAATGACAAGAATTTGATGTTTCAGGCCTGTTGAATCTGTGTGCCAGGTGCAAGGCCAACGCGCCGCGTTTCACTATATGCGCCGCGCCAGAGAAAAATTTCACTGTGGAGAATGTCCATGTGCGCCGCGTCGCGCCTATGCGCCGCGCTCAACCTCAATGCATCGCGCAGATACTTACCCAGAAACTCGGCTCCAAAATGAAAGATGCGCCCTTCCAAAGCTCGATTTGGCTTCACATGATCTATTGATGACATTTATAAGCATAGAAATAACTATATCAAGCCATGGTCCTTTGTAAAGACGCATTTTTAATAATTTTTCACTTTGACATCTTTCACAACTCAATTTCCTTTTTATTTAAACTTGAAATGATGGCTTTTCTTGGTTGATTTTCTGCAGGTATTGGAGCTGCTGAACCTAGCAAGATGACCAGGGCCTGCATTTGAAACTATTCATGACGGAAGACTATAAAAATACACTTATTACAAATAATAAAGTTGACGATTTCTTCTTCAAAACAGAGTTTTGAAGAAGAAATATCTTTGAGCATAATTAACGATGATAATTTTGGACCAACCCAGCAGGTACAACCATGAGGGAAACAAGTGAAGAGACCCTTCCGTCATACATTGGCATGACCCTAGCAGAATGCAGATTAATGAGACGAATGAGACATCTAAAACATGAAATTCAATAAGAGAAATGATCTCTGATGGAGGACTGTCAAGACCGACTCTAAAATTGGCTCCAATGGGGATGGTAGCTCCAGCTCCGTGGAGGTGCCAAGAATGGCAGATATTTGGGAGAGCAGACAGTGCCTACATCCATTGGGCTATGGAGTCCATTATTTTGACAAATCGACACAAGACTACTAACTGATTTATTGACTGAAAATCCGACTCAAACTGACTGACTTTCGAAACTGAAATGACTGAAAAAACTTGACTCCAACAAACCATCTCAACATGACTATGACCTGAACTTAAAACTTAAAGCTTGATGGCAGTACATGACCACCTGTGTTTCTTTCAAGACAATATACCATCAAACTATATCAAAATGCCAATGCAACCAATCAAGTAGATGCCTTCTTGATTGATTCTACTGATCAGATCTCTTGGTCAACAATAAATACTGATAACTGGGCATCCAAAAATATAATTGAGCATGATCTCCTTCATCACTGAATACTGCAATAATCACCTTCACTGCTGACTGCAACAGATTTTCTAGTGGATCCTGAAAAACATGAAGATTTACCTTCTGTGGAAAGAACAAGGTGTCTTTTTCTCCTAATTCTGATCTTTCTTCAGTAAAAGTCTGTTCCTGATCCTCAAAAAATTCTGAACAGATAGATGAGCAGCTCTCCTCTTGAGAAAACATTTCGAAACATGAGACATATGAAGAAGAATCTGAAAGGCAATTCTGAATGTTCTGATCTTCTGTAGCCTGAATATATTGTAGGTCATCTTCATATGATATGACAGCCATATTCTCATTACATTCATCAATCAAGAGAAAAGAATCTTCAGATGATTCTTGAAACCCAACACTATCATTTCTATCATCTACCATAAATTGATCAAGAGAAACTTTTTCACTTACTTGAACAAAGATCTCGTCTTGTTGTTCATAAACTGACCGGATTGCCTCCTCATGAAGGCTTTGTTCTGATGCCATGAGAACATTCGAATCCATAACTCTATCTTCTTCATTCCATATGATCTCAACAGCAGAGTTCTCTTTCATGGGATTCAGCACAAGGTATTCTTGGTCATCACAATCTGAGTGTAGATCTGAAATAGCTGACTGGACATTATCACAATCTGCAATTGAAACTTGACTTCGCTGCATGTTGTCTTCTTCCATGGACAGATCTGAAACGAAACTTTCTCTTTCATCATTTTCAGCCATATGGAAATCTTCAACCTGCTGATCCTGATAAGTATCCTCTGATATTTCTGTGTGCTGCTAAAATGGGTTTTCATACAATGCTTCCATGATTTCTCCATCCACCAATTCATAAAAATTCTCAAGATCTTCAATGAAACTACTAATGTGCTCACAACAATTCTGCACTAATATTAAAGACGAACAAGATTCTCTGTACCTTTCAAAGAATATTGTATGAAAATATTTTAAACAATAAATAGAAGCAGGTGGCAAAATTTCATACCAAGATCGAGCTTCATCCTCCAGAGTAGCCATAAACATTTTCATCAAACAATCTTCAGGAAAATTGGTTTTTAATTTATGCACATGAATGTGAAATTTCACCAGATGAAGAGCAGCGTCATTACCTTCCACATTTCTGAACATAGGCAAATTCTGAAGCCAATCTACCTTGGGAATCTTATTTGGAAAACCTGGGATGTGATCTCGGCTCATGGGAGCGTATCTTCTTGCAACTCGATCCATCTTGAAAATCTGCAGTGGAGTCACCATGAAGCATTGATTTCTGGATTTTTCAGTGAAATCGCCAGGTGAATGATTTTAGCCTTGTGCTGTCCGATCGTTGTCCACCATCAACCATCAGATCTAAACTTGATTACAGGTACTGGGGCAAGACAATCTACAGGTCAGGTGTCACATTCACAAGAAAACCATTTTCGTCCCCAGTATGGTCGCCACTATGTTAGTGCTCGAATCTGCCTTAGGCTGAAGGAAAGTAGGACTCAAGGTAACATCAAACCAAGCTCAACCTCGTAGCTAGCCCTACGAGGATAGGAGAGGGCTCTCTCCGGGTCTATCTCGGCAAAAGATGTCCGATGGGCCTGAGATGACCCTAAATGGATACTGATTTTAGGCTAGTAAAGAAATAGGAAAGAGGTATTTTTATTTTTAGGCTGGGTTTTCTGGGCTGTATGGGACCAAGGAACAGCATGAGCAGAGAAGTTAAATCAAAGACACAGATTATCTCATGAGGCAAGATAGGCAATAGGTTTAGCATTCAAATTTGAAATTATATGGAGTGGAAAGACTGCTGAGAGGTTGAAAAGGGCATAATAGATGAATCCGTATCAAACAGAAGAAATTACACAAAAACATGAAAATATTTCCCAAGGTAGAGAAGTAAACTGGATTCTGCCCTTCTCACTTAAAAGTATTCAATTGGAAATTATTATGGATGAACTGTAAACATAACAAGATACATATGAAAACAAAAAGAAGAAACACCTGCTAAAGTCATTACCACAGGAATCTCATGAAACAGAGCTGTATCATTTCATTAATCCTCAGCCAAAAACTGTACAGCGAAGTTTTCCTCCACACTTCTCCCAGAACTCTCTCCTCTAGAAATGATTTACAATATAATAAATACACTCAGAGGTGTGATAACAGATTGATGAAAAATAGGGCGCTGTTTAACATCAATAACAAACAAAAAGCAACCATCTGCTCTAAAGAAAAGCAACGTTACATGTTGTTTGTTGATAACCAATTGGGAAGCAGAACCTGTGACGTAGAGCCTTGGAATTGCAACTGAAAACCAAAATAGGCCATCGAATCCGATTGCTCTGCTGTGATGGATATCTTCATTTCAAATTAAGCTTTCGATCTCTGACTACCACTTGTTTTCCCTTTATTTTCTGACTTGTTAATAAAATGCTATTTCAATAAAAACTAATTTTAATAAAAATGGCTTTTAAAATAAAATTTCGCATTTTAATAAAGGCAAAAAAAGTTCCGCCATCTCCAGCTCTGATTTTTTCCTCTCGTTGCTAACTTCTTTAATGCTCACACCTGCATTGCCTACAAAGTGCATATGTTCAGAATGAATGTTTCTAGAACGTGTTTCTGCCCCTGCTTGCAGATATCTCAGTTTTCTTCTATTGCGAGAAGCCATACGTTTCGAGAAAGGAACCATAAGATTTATGTAAACTCAGTAGGATGTGCAAACCTTTGAATACCCAGCCGGTACGTGGCATCCTAGGTTGTATAAAAAATGCTTGTTTTCAATCAAAACCAGCATGGATTTTCAATGTCGTTGAAAAGTTTACTCACACAGTCTTCTTATGTATTTTTCTAGTCTTCAAAGCTTCAGATACCACCTCCCACTCAAATATACACGCACTTTTCTCCTTTTGCAACATCCACCTACACCAAACATACGTCAATGACCATTTTGGAGCAAAGGAGATCGAATCCATTTGAATTTTGGAGAGAAATGACAAGAATTTGATGTTTCGGGCCTGTTGACTCTATGCGCCGCGTGCAAGGCCAATGCGCCGCGTTTCACTGTATGCGCCGCGCCAGAGCAACATTGCACTGTGGAGAATGTCCATGTGCACCGTGTCGCGCCTATGCGCTGTGCTCAACCTCAATGCGTCGCGCAGATACTTACCCATAAACTCGGCTCCAAAATGAAAGCTGTGCCCTTCCAAAGCTCGATTTGGCTTCACATGATCTATTGATGACATTTATAAGCATAGAAATAACTATATCAAGCCATGGTCCTTTGTAAAGACGCATTTTTAATAATGTTTCACTTTGACATCTTTCACAACTCAATTTCCTTTTGATTTAAACTTGAAATGATGGATTTTCTTGGTTGATTTTCTGTAGGTATTGGAGCTGCTGAACCTAGCAAGATGACCAGGGCCTGCATTTGAAATTCTTCATGATGAAAGACTTTAAAAATACACTTATTACAAATAATAAAGTTGACGATTTCTTCTTCAAAACAGAGTTTTGAAGAAGAAATATCTCTGAGCATAATTAACGATGATAATTTTGGACCAACCCAACAGGTACAACCATGAGGGAAACAAGTGAAGAGACCCTTCCATCATACATTGGAATGACCCTAGCAGAATGCAGATTAATGAGTCGAATGAGACATCTAAAACATGAAATGCAATAAGAGAAATGATCTCTGACGGAGGACTGTCAAGACCGACTCTAACATTGGCTCCAATGGGGATGGTAGCTCCAGCTCCGTGGAGGTGCCAAGAACGGCAGATCTTTGGGAGAGAAGACTGTGCCTACATCCATTGGGCTATGGAGTCCATTATTTTGACAAATAGACACAAGACTGCTAACTGATTTATTGACTGAAAATCCGACTCAAACTGACTGACTTTCGAAACTGAAATGACTAAAACAACTTGACTCCAACAAACCATCTCAACATGACTATGACCTGAACTTAAAACTTAAAGCTTGATGGCAGTACATGACCACCTGTGTTTCTTTCAAGACAATATACCATCAAACTATATCAAAATGCCAATGCAACCAATCAAGTGGATGCCTTCTTCATTGATCCTCCTGATCAGATCTCTTGGTCAACAATAAATACTGATAACTGGGCATCCAAAAATATAATTGACCATGATCTCCTTCATCACTGAATACTGCAATAATCACCTTCACTGCTGACTACAACAGATTTTCCAGTGGATCCTGAAAAACATGAAGATTTACCTTCTGCTGAAAGAACAAGGTGTCTTTTTCTCCTGCTTCTGATCTTTCTTCAGTAAAAGTCTGTTCCTGGTCCTCAAAAAATTCTATACAGATAGATGAGCAGCTCTCCTCTTGCGAAAACATTTCGAAACATGAGACATATGAAGAAGAATCTGAAAGGAAATTCTGAATGTTCTGATCTTCTGTAGCCTGAATATATTGTAGGTCATCTTCATATGATATGACAGCCATATTCTCATTACATTCATCAATCAAGAGAAAAGAAACTTCAGATGATTCTTGAAACCCAACACTATCATTTTTATCATCTACCAGAAATTCATCAAGAGAAACTCTTTCACTTATTTGAACAAAGATCTCGTCTTGTTGTTCATAAACTGACCGAATTACCTCCTCATGAAGGCTTTGTTCTGATGCCATGAGAACATTCGAATCCATAACTCTGTCTTCTTCATTCCAGATGATCTCAACAGCAGAGTTCTCTTTCATGGGATTCAGCACAAGGTATTCTTGGTCATCACAATCTGAATGTAGATTTGAAATAGCTGACTGGACATTATCACAATCTGCAATTGAAACTTGACTTCGCTGCATGCTGTCTTCTTCCATGGACAGATCTGAAACGAAACTTTCTCTTTCATCATTTTCAGCCATATGGCAATCTTCAACCTGCTGATCTTGATAAATATCCTCTGATATTTATGTGTGCTGCTGAAATGGGTTTTCATACAATGCTTCCATGATTTCTCCATCCATCAATTCATTATCTCCATAAAAATTCTCAAGATCTTCAATGAAACTACTAATGTGTTCACAACAATTCTGCACTAATATTAAAGACGGACAAGATTCTCTGTACCTTTCAAAGAATATTGTATGAAAATATTTTAAACAATAAATAGAAGCAGGCAGAAAAATTTCATACCAAGATCGAGCTTCATCCTCCATAGTAGCCATAAACATTTTCATCAAACAGTCTTCAGGAAAATTGATTTTTAATTTATGCACATGAATGTGAAATTTCACCAGATGAAGAGCAGCGTCATTACCTTCCACATTTATGAACATAGGCAATTCTGAAGCCAATCTACCTTGGGAATCTTATTTGGAAAACCTGGGATGTGATCTCGTCTCATGGGAGCGTATCTTCTTGCAACTCGATCCATCTCAAAAATCTGCAGTGGAGTCACCATGAAGCATTGATTTCTGGATTTTTCAGTGAAATCGCCAGGTGAATGATTTCAGCCTTGTGCTGTCTGATCATTGTCCACCATCAACCATCAGATATAAACTTGATTACAGGTACTGGGGCAAGACAATCTACAAGTCAAGTGTCACATTCACAAGCAAACCATTTTCGTCCCCAGTATGGTCGCCACTATGTTAGTGCTCGAATCTGCCTCAGGCTGAAGGAAAGCAGGACTCAAGGTAACATCAAACCAAGCTCAACCTCGTAGCTAGCCCTACGAGGACAAGAGAGGGCTCTCTCTAGGTCTATCTCGGCAAAAGATGTCCGATGGGCCTGAGATGACCCTAAATGGATAATGATTTTAGGTTAGTAAAGAAATAGGAAAGAGGTATTTTGATTTTTAGGCTGGTTTTTCTGCGCTGTATGGGACCAAGGAACAGCATGAGCAAAGAAGTTAAATCAAAGAAACAGATTATCTCATGAGACAAGATAGGCAATAGGTTTAGCATTCAAATTTGAAATTATATGGAGTGGAAAGACTGCTGAGAGGTTGACAAGGGAATAATAGATGAATCCTTATCAAACAGAAGAAATTACACAGAAACATGAAAAGATTTCCCAAGGCAGAGCAGTAAACTGGATTCTGCCCTTCTCACTTAAAAGCATTCAATTGGAAATGATTATGGATGAACTGTAAGCATAACAAGATACATATGAAAACAAAAAGAAGAAACACCTGCTAAAGTCATTACCACAGGAATCTCATGAAACAGAGCTGTATCATTTCATTAATCCTCAGCCAAAAACTGTACAGCGAAGTTTTCCTCCACACTTCTCCCAGAACTCTCTCCTCTACAAATGATTTACAATATAATAAATACACTCAGAGGTGTGATAACAGATTGATGAAAAATAGGGTGTTGTTTAACATCAATAAAAAACAAAAAGCAACCATCTGCTCTAAAGAAAAGCAACGTTACATGTTGTTTGTTGATAACCAATTGGGAAGCGGAACCTGTGACGTAGAGCCTTGGAATTGCAACTGAAAACCAAAATAGGCCATCGAATCCGATTGCTCTGCTATGATGGATATCTTCATTTCAAATTAGGCTTTCGATCTCTAACTGCCACTTGTTTTTCCTTTATTTTCTGACTTGTTAATAAAATGCTATTTCAATAAAAACTAATTTTAATTAAAATGGCTTTTAAACTAAAATTTCTCCTTTTAATAAAGGGAAACAAAGTTCCGCCATCTCCAGCTATGATTTTTCCCTCTCGTTGCTAACTTCTTTAATGCTCACACCTGCCCCTGCTTGCAGAGATCTCAGTTTTCTTCTATTGTGAGAATCCATACGTTTCGAGAAAGGAACCATAAGATTTATGTAAACTCAGTAGGATGTGCAAACCTTTGAATACCCAGCCGGTACGTGGCATCCTAGGTTGTTTAAAAAATTCTTGTTTTCAATCAAAACCAGCATGGATTTTCGATGTCGTTGAAAATTTTACTCACACAGTCTTCTTATGTATTTTTCTCATCTTCAAAGTTTCATATACCGTGTCCCACTCAAATATACACGCACGTTTCTCCTTTTGCAACATCCACCTACACCAAATATACGTCAATGACCATTTTGGAGCAAAGGAGATCGAATCCATTTGAATTTTGGAGAGAAATGACAAGAATTTGATGTTTCGGGCCTGTTGACTCTGTGCGCCGCGTGCAAGGCCAACGCGCCGCGTTTCACTGTATGCGCCGCGGCAGAGCAAAATTGCACTGTCGAGAATGTCCATGTGCGCCGTGTCGTGCCTATGCGCCGCGCTCAACCTCAATGCATCGTGCAAATACTTACCCATAAACTCGGCTCCAAAATTAAAGTTGTGCCCTTCCAAAGCTCGATTTGGCTTCACATGATCTATTGATGACGTTTATAAGCATAGAAATAACTATATCAAGCCATGGTCCTTTGTAAAGACGCATTTTTAATAATGTTTCACTTTGACATCTTTCACAACTCAATTTTTTTTTTTATTTAAACTTGAAATGATGGATTTTCTTGGTTGATTTTCTGTAGGTATTGGAGCTGCTGAACCTAGCAAGATGACCAGGACCTGCATTTGAAATTCTTCATGACGGAAGACTTTAAAAATACACTTATTACAAATAATAAAGTTGACGATTTCTTCTTCAAAACAGTGTTTTGAAGAAGAAATATCTCTGAGCATAATTAACGATGATAATTTTGGACCAACCCAGCAGGTACAACCATGAGGGAAACAAGTGAAGAGACCCTTCCGTCATACATTGGCATGACCCTAGTGGAATGTAGATTAATGAGCCAAATGAGACATCTAAAACAGGAAATGCGATAAGAGAAATGATCTCTGACGGAGGACTGTCAAGACCGACTCTAACATTGGCTCCAATGGGGATGGTAGCTTCAGCTCCCTGGAGGTGCCAAGAACGGCAGATCTTTGGGAGAGCAGACAATGCCTACATCCATTAGGATATGGAGTCCATTATTTTGACAAATCGACACAAGACTGCTAACTGATTTATTGACTGAAAATACGACTCAAACTGACTGACTTTCGAAACTGAAATGACTGAAAAAACTTGAATCCAACAAACCATCTCAACATGACTATGACCTGAACTTAAAACTTAAAGCTTAATGGCAGTACATGACCACCTGTGTTTCTTTCAAGAAAATATACCATCAAACTATATCAAAATTCCAATGCAACCAATCAAGCAGATGCCTTCTTGATTGATCCTCCTGATTAGATCTCCTGGTCAACAATAAATACTGATAACTGGGCATCCAAAAATATAATTGACCATGATCTCCTTCATCACTGAATACTGCAATAATCACCTTCACTGCTGACTGCAAAAGATTTTCCAGTGGATCCTGAAAAACATGAAGATTTACCTTCTGCTGAAAGAACAAGGTGTCTTTTTCTCCTGCTTCTGATCTTTCTTTAGTAAAAGTCTGTTCCTGGTCCTCAAAAAATTCTGAACAGATAGATGAGCAGCTCTCCTCTTGAGAAAACATTTCGAAACATGAGACATATGAAGAAGAATCTGAAAAGAAATTCTGAATGTTCTGATCTTCTGTAGCCTGAATATATTGTAGGTCATCTTCATATGATATGACAACCATATTCTCATTAAATTCATCAATCAAGAGAAAAGAAACTTGAGATGATTCTTGAAACCCAACACTATCATTTTTATCATCTACCATAAATTCATCAAGAGAAACTTTTTCACTTACTTGAACAAAGATCTCGTCTTGTTGTTCATAAACTGATCGGATTACCTCCTCATGAAGGCTTTGTTCTGATGCCATGGGGACATTCAAATCCATAACTCTGTCTTCTTCATTCCAGATGATCTCAACAGCAGAGTTCTCTTTCATGGGATTCAGCACAAGGTATTCTTGGTCACCACAATCTGAATGTAGATCTGAAATAGCTGACTGGACATTATCACAATCTGCAATTGAAACTTGACTTCGCTGCATGTTGTCTTCTTCCATGGACAGATCTGAAATGAAACTTTATCTTTCATCATTTTTAGCCATATGGCAATCTTCAACCTGCCGATCTTGATAAGTATCCTCTGAGATTTCTGTGTGATACTGAAATGGGTTTTCATACAATGCTTCCATGATTTCTCCATCCATCAATTCATTATCTCCATAAAAATTCTCAAGATCTTCAATGAAACTACTAATGTGTTCACAACAATTCTGCACTAATATTAAAGATGGACAAGATTCTCTGTACCTTTCAAAGAATATTGTATGAAAATATTTTAAACAATAAATAGAAGCAGGCGGAAAACTTTCATACCAATATCGAGCTTCATCCTCCAGAGTAGCCATAAAAATTTTCATCAAACACTCTTCAGGAAAATTGATTTTTAATTTATGCACATGAATGTTAAATTTCACCAGATGAAGAGCAGCGTCATTACCTTCCACATTTCTGAACATAGGCAAATTCTGAAGCCAATCTACCTTGAGCATCTTATTTGGAAAACCTGGGATGTGATCTCGGCTCATGGGAGCGTATCTTCTTGCAACTCGATCCATCTCGAAAATCTACAGTGGAGTCACCATGAAGCATTGATTTCTGGATTTTTCAGTGAAATCGCCAGGTGAATGATTTCAGCCTTGTGCTGTCTGATCGTTGTCCACCATCAACCATCAGATATGAACTTGATTACAGGTACTGGGGCAAGAAAATCTACAGGTCAAGTGTCACATTCACAAGAAAACCATTTTCGTCCCCACTATGGTCGCCACTATGTCAGTGCTCGAATCTACCTCAGGATGAAGGAAAGCAGGACTCAAGGTAACATCAAACCAAGCTTAGCCTCGTAGCTAGCCCTACGAGGACAGAAGAGGGCTCTCTCCAGGTCTATCTCGGAAAAATATGTCCGATGGGCCTGAGATGACCCTAAATGGATACTGATTTTAGGCTAGTAAAGAAATAGGAAAGAGGTATTTTGATTTTTAGGCTAGGTTTTCTGGGCTGTATGGGACCAAGGAACAGCATGAGCAGAGAAGTTAAATCAAAGACATAGATTATCTCATGAGGCAAGATAGGCAATAGGTTTAGCATTCAAATTTGAAATTATATGGAGTGGAAAGACTGCTGAGAGGTTGACAAGGGCGTAATAGATGAATCCTTATCAAACAGAAGAAATTACACAGAAACATGAAAAGTTTCCCAAGGCAGAGCAGTAAACTAGATTCTGCCCTTCTCACTTAAAAGCATTCAATTGGAAATGATTATGGATGAACTGTAAACATAACAAGATACATATGAAAACAAAAAGAAGAAACACCTGCTAAAGTCATTACCACAGGAATCTCATGAAACAGAGCTGTATCATTTCATTAATCCTCAGCCAAAAACTGTACAGCGAAGTTTTCCTCCACACTTCTCCCAGAACTCTCTCCTCTACAAATTATTTACAATATAATAAATACACTCAGAGGTGTGATAATAGATTGATGAAAAATAGGGCATTGTTTAACATCAATAACAAACAAAAAGCAACTATCTGCTCTAAAGAAAAGCAACGTTACATGTTGTTTGTTGATAACCAATTGGGAAGCGGAACCTGTGACGTAGATTCTTGGAATTGCAACTGAAAACCAAAATAGGCCATCGAATCTGATTGCTCTGCTGTGATGGATATCTTCATTTCAAATTAGGCTTTCGATCTCTGACTGCCACTTGTTTTTCCTTTATTTTCTGACTTGTTAATAAAATGCTATTTCAATAAAAACTAATTTTAATTAAAATGGCTTTTAAACTAAAATTTCGCCTTTTAATAAAGGGAAACAAAGCTCCGCCATCTCCAGCTGTGATTTTTCCCTCTCGTTGCTAACTTCTTTAATGCTCACACCTGCATTGCCTACAAATTGAATATGTTCAGAATGAATGTTTCCAGAACACGTTTCTACCACTGCTTGCAGAGATCTCAGTTTTCTTCTATTGCAAGAAGCCATACATTTCGAGAAAGGAACCATAAGATTTATGTAAACTCAGTAGGATGTGCAAACCTTTGAATACCCAGCCGGTACATGGCATCCTAGGTTGTATAAAAAATGCTTTTTTTCAATCAAAACCAGCATGGATTTTCGATGTCGTTGAAAATTTTACTCACACAGTCTTCTTATGTATTTTTCTAGTCTTCAAAGTTTTAGATATCGCCTCCCACTCAAATATACATGCATGTTTCTCCTTTTGCAACATCCACCTACACCAAACATACGTCAATGACCATTTTGGAGCAAAGGAGATCGAATCCATTTGAATTTTGGAGAGAAATGACAAGAATTTGATGTTTCGGGCCTGTTGACTCTGTGCGCCGCGTGCAAGGCCAACGTGCCGCGTTTCACTGTATGCACTGCGCCAGAGAAAAATTACACTGTGGAGAATGTCCATGTGCACCGCGTCGCGCCTATGCGCCGCGCTCAACCTCAATGCATCGCGCAGATACTTACCCATAAACTCGGCTCCAAAATGAAAGCTGCACCCTTCCAAAGCTCAATTTGGCTTCACATGATCTATTGATGACATTTATAAGCATCGAAATAACTATATCAAGCCATGGTCCTTTGTAAAGACGCATTTTTAATAATGTTTCACTATGACATCTTTCACAACTCAATTTCCTTTTTGATTTAAACTTGAAATGATGGCTTTTCTTGGTTGATTTTCTATAGGTATTGGAGCTGCTGAACCTAGCAAGATGAGCAGGGCCTGCATTTGAAATTCTTCATGACGGAAGACTTTAAAAATACTCTTATTACAAATAATAAAGTTGACGATTTCTTCTTCAAAACAGATTTTTGAAGAAGAAATATCTCTGAGCATAATTAACGATGATAATTTTGGACCAACCCAGCAGGTACAACCATGAGGGAAACAAGTGAAGAGACCCATCCGTCATACATTGGCATGACCCTAGTAGAATGCAGATTAATGAGACGAATGAGACATCTAAAACATGAAATGCAATAAGAGAAATGATCTCTGATGGATGACTGTCAAGACTGACTCTAACATTGGCTCCAATGGGGATGGTAGCTCAAGCTCCATGGAGGTGCCAAGAACGACAGATCTTTGGGAGAGCAGACAATGCCTAGATCCAATGGGCTATGGAGTCCATTATTTTGTCAAATCGACACAAGACTGCTAACTGATTTATTGACTGAAAATCCGACTCAAACTGACTGACTTTCGAAACTGAAATGACTGAAAAAACTTGACTCCAACAAACCATCTCAACATGAATATGACCTGAACTTAAAACTTAAAGCTTAATGGCATTACATGACCACCTTTGTTTCTTTCAAGACAATATACCATCAAACTATATCAAAATTCCAATGCAACCAATCAAGCAGATGCCTTCTTGATTGATCCTCCTGATCAGATCTCCTAGTCAACAATAAATACTGATAACTCGGCATCCAAAAATATAATTGACCATGATCTCCTTCATCACTGAATACTGCAATAATAGCCTTCACTGCTAACTGCAACAGATTTGCCAGTGGATCCTGAAAAACATGAAGATTTACCTTCTGCTGAAAGAACAAGGTGTCTTTTTCTCCTGCTTCTGATCTTTCTTCAGTAAAAGTTTGTTCTTGGTCCTCAAAAAATTCTAAACAGATAGATGAACAGCTCTCCTCTTGAGGAAACATTTCGAAACATGAGACATATGAAGAAGAATCTGAAAGGAAATTCTGAATGTTCTGATCTTCTGTAGCCTGAATATATTGTAGGTCATCTTCATATGATATGACATCCATATTCTCATTACATTCATCAATCAAGAGAAAAGAAACTTCAGATGATTCTTGAAGCCCAACACTATCATTTCTATCATCTACCATAAATTCATCAAGAGAAACTTTTTCACTTACTTGAACAAAGATCTCGTCTTGTTGTTCATAAATTGACCGGATTACCTCATCATGAAGGCTTTGTTCTGATGCCATGAGAACATTCAAATCCATAACTCTGTCTTCTTCATTCCAGATGATCTCAACAGTAGAGTTCTCTTTCATGGGATTCAACACAAGGTATTCTTGGTCATCACAATCTCAATGTAGATCTGAAATAGCTGACTATATTCTATCCTGAACGCAACAATTTGACTGTTTGACTTGTTATATTCTTCTTCCATGGAGCGGTGCGAAGCAAGCTTTCTCTTTCATCATTTTCAGCATATGGAAATCTTCTTTCTTGATCTTGATAAGTATCCTCAGTTAAATGTGCTTTCTTTGAAATAAGTTTCTCTGATACTTAATGATTCCTACGTCCCTTAATTCTTATATAAAAATTCTAGAAGATATTCAATGAAACTACTAATATGTACAAAGTGCACTATGTCCGATGTGCACGGACAAGATTCTCTGTACCTTTCAAAGAATATGGTATGAAAATATTTTAAACAATAAATACAACCAGGTGGCAAACTTTCATACCAAGATCGAGTTTCATCTTCTAGAGTAGCCATAAACATTTTCATCAAACAGTCTTCAGGAAAATTGATCTTTAATTTATGCACATGAATGTGAAATTTCACCAAATGAAGAGCAACATCATTACCTTCCTCATTTATGAACATAGGCAAATTCTGAAGCCAATCCACCTTGGGTATATTATTTGGAAAACCTGGGATGTGATCTCGGCTCATGGGAGCGAAGTAATATGTTTCTTACAAAATGATCATCTTGAAAATCTCTGATAGTGCCATGAAGCATTGATTTCTAGATTTTCAGTGAATGAAGTCGCCAGGTGAATGATTTCAACCTTGCGGTGTCTGATCGTTGTTCACCATCAACCATCAGCTCTAAACTTGATACATGTACTGGGGCAAGACAATCTACAAGTTAAGTGTCACGTTCACAAGCTAGACCATTTTCTTCCCCAGTATGGTCGCCACTGTGTTAGAGCTCGAATCTGCCTCAGGCTGAAGGAAGGCGAGGTTCAAGGTAACATCAAACCAAGCTCAGCCTCGTAGCTAGCCCTACGAGGACAGGAGAGGGCTCTCTCCGAGTCTATCTCGGCAAAAGATGTCCAATAGGGCCTGAGATGACCTATAATGAATATAGATTTTAGGCTAGTAAATAAATAGGAAAGAAATATTTGATGAATGACTGGGTTTCAGGGATGTATGGGACAAAGAACAGCATGAGCAAAGAAATTAAGTCAAAGACACAGATTATCTCATGAGGCAAGATAGGCAAGAGGTTTAGCATCCAAATTGAAATTATATGGAGTGGAAAGACTGTTGAGAGGTTGACAAGGGCATAATAGATGAATCCTTATCAAACAGAAGAAGTTATACAGAAACATGAAAAGCTTTCCCAAGGCAGAGCAGTAAACTGGATTCTGCCCTTCTCACTTAAAAGCATTCAATTGGAAATGATTATGGATGAACTGTAAACATAACAAGATACATATGAAAACAAAAAGAAGAAGCACCTGCTAAAGTCATTACCACAGGAATCTCATGAGACAGAGCCGTATCATTTCATTAGTCCTCAGCCAAAAACTGTACAGCGAAGTTTTCCTCCACACTTCTCCCAGAACTCTCTCCTCTACAAATGATTTACAATATCATAAATACACTCATAGGTGTGATAACAGATTGATGAAAAATAGGGCACTGTTTAACATCAATAACAAACAAAAAGCAACCATCTGCTCTAAAGAAAAGCAATGTTACATGTTGTTTTTTGATAACCAATTGGGAAGCGGAACCTGTGACGTAGAGCCTTGGAATTGCAACTGAAAACCAAAATAGGCCATCGAATCCGATTGCTCTGCTGTGATGGATATCTTCATTTCAAATTAGGCTTTCGATCTCTGACTGGCACTTGTTTTTCCTTTATTTTCTGACTTGTTAATAAAATGCTATTTCAATAAAAACTAATTTTAATAAAAATGGCTTTTAAAATAAAATTTCGCATTTTAATAAAGGGAAAAAAAATTCCGCCATCTCCAGCTCTGATTTTTTCCTCTCGTTGCTAACTTCTTTAATGCTCACACCTGCATTGCCTACAAAGTGCATATGTTCAGAATGAATGTTTCTAGAACGCGTTTCTGCCCCTTCTTGCAGAGATCTCAGTTTTCTTCTATTGCGAGAAGCCATACGTTTCGAGAAAGTAACCATAAGATTTATGTAAACTCAGTAGGATGTGCAAACCTTTGAATACCCAGCCGGTACGTGGCATCCTAGGTTGTATAAAAAATGCTTGTTTTCAATCAAAACCAGCATGGATTTTCGATGTCGTTGAAAAGTTTACTCACACAGTCTTCTTATGTATTTTTCTAGTCTTCAAAGTTTCAGATACCGCCTCCCACTCAAATATACACGCACGTTTCTCCTTTTGCAACATCCACCTACACCAAACATACGTCAATGACCATTTTGGAGCAAAGGAGATCGAATCCATTTGAATTTTGGAGAGAAATGACAAGAATTTGATGTTTCGGGCCTGTTGACTCTACGCGCCACGTGCAAGGCCAACGCGCAACGTTTCACTGTATGCGCCACGCTAGAGAAAAATTGCACTGTGGAGAATGTCCATGTGCGCTGCGTCACGCCTATGCGCTGCGCTCAACCTCAATGCGTCGCGCAGATACTTACCCATAAACTCAGCTCCAAAATGAAAGCTGTGCCCTTCCAAAGCTTGATTTGGCTTCACATGATCTATTGATGACATTTATAAGCATAGAAATAACTATATAAAGCCATGGTCCTTTGTAAAGATGCATTTTTAATAATGTTTCACTTTGACATCTTTCACAACTCAATTTCCTTTTTGATTTAAACTTGAAATGATGGATTTTCTTGGCTGATTTTCTGTAGGTATTGGAGCTGCTGAACCTAGCAAGATGACCAGGGCCTGCATTTGAAATTCTTCATGACGGAAGACTTTAAAAATACACTTATTACAAATAATAAATTTGACGATTTCTTCTTCAAAACAGAGTTTTGAAGAAGAAATATCTCTGAGCATAATTAACGATGATAATTTTGGACCAACCCAGCAGGTACAACCATGAGGGAAACAAGTGAAGAGACCCTTCCGTCATACATTGGCATGACCCTAGAGGAATGTAGATTAATGAGCCGAATGAGACATCTAAAACATGAAATGCAATAAGAGAGATGATCTCTGACGGAGGACTATCAAGACCGACTCTAACAGGTGGAATGTGTGGGAAGCCACATGATTCTTGGTGGACACTATTGGCACCATATTTTCTGTTCATATTTCTATCTTATGAGATGATTGTGGCAACAAACAAGTGGCTTGAAAAGCACTTGTTGATTTCTTTTTTGATACAAGCAGTGAGTGCACTGTCCAGGTTGCATGAGTGGAACTATGATCCACTTTCCGGTTGTCATATGACATCTTGTTCCTATTTGTTTTTGCTTCCATGTGTTACTGAGTTTTCTTTTTACATGTGGAGCTTTTTCTAGAAGGTGGGATGTGAGTTGATGATGCCCATTGGGAGTGTGATTCTCCCTAATTTGCATATTTTATGTTTTAGGAGAAACAATGGGCAGCCCATGATTTCCAAGCTTCATCTATTTCTTTCATGTGGGAGGAGTTATTTGGAGAGCCTAAATTTTTGGAAGAGACATTTCATGGTTTATATGTTTGATGGGGTGGCTTGGGTCTCTCTTAAATACCATTATGTTTCAGCCATATTTCAGCAGCAGCCCCATATGTATCAGGATGAGGGAGGAACTCATTGGGTGGATGTGCCCTTTGGGAGGAGAAACCTCCATGGTTTTTGCAGCTCATGTTCCAAGAGGAGTATGGGAGATGATATGGTCACCATGTTCAGCCATTTGTTTTTCCATTGGGTGAACCATATGACTGTTTGGATTCCATATGATGATGAATTCCAACTTATCACATATGAGATGATTTGGGCCAGCTTGATTTGCAGCGTTGGAGGTGAGGTCCTTGGGGATATAGACTTAATATTGCCTCTTGAAGGAAACATTATTGTAGCACGAGTTCAGCTTTCACTCCACATTTATCATGAGTGGAGAAGAGGAAAGCGTGGGGTAGGCCATGGATCTTACCATGTTTAGAATTTCATCCCACCTACTCTACATGAGGACAAGGTGGAGGATTATTTTCAGGAGTTTCCTAGTTGGAAGGTGACTCATTTTGCATGGTTGATAGCTTGGGGATGGAGGATCCACATGAGGGAGATGTTCCTCAAACACATCATAGACACCATGCCTTGAGAGAAGGCCTTCCATTTCTATCCTTGCAGTTACTTGGGGACAAGAAACATTTGGGAGGGGAGGACTGTAATGTTCCAAAATTTTCATGCAGAAAATTGGAACATTAATTTTTGCTAATTTCACATAGGAGGAGAATAAATGGGTAAGAAGACCCATGACTAATGGAAAGCACAGTAAAATCCCTCATATTATGAGAAGGGATAATTTTTGTATTTGATTTCACACCTCCATGTGTGAAAGGTGGTTATTTTACAAGTGGCTAGGTCTAGTTCACAAAAGTCAAACTGCGCAAGCTATGAGGTGGCAAGAACATTGTGGTACAATGAAATAGAGAAGGAGGGAAGATTCCTTGAAAAGGAAAACCCTAATGAAGTGGGGCCCATGGAGATGGATCTCACAATTGTATAAGAGGAGGGCAAGACAACCACTTTTTATCATGAATAGATTATTGATTTTGTTGTCTTGAGAGACAAGGAGCATATTCTTGCTATTCAGCAGAGTTGCTGGGGGAATTCCTGTTTAGGATTCCTTCCTCCTAATGAGGGGCCTCTTGAGGAATATATCTTCAGCTTTCTCCACATCCTAGCTCAAGGCCAAATCATTCTCTTCCATCATAGCATTATTCTTGCAGCAAGAAGACATTGTGTTGTTGGGGTTGTAGTGGAGGCTTCCACCACATCACTCCGAGACTTGATTTGTAGAAAGGGGAGTCTCCAATCAGTGGAGATATCATTGAGGAGTGTTATTGAGCTCATATTCATTTGCAAATTTTTGCAGCAGGACAAGCTTTCTCCCATCTTCATCAGCACAATCCCTTCCATAGACTGCGTTATTTCAGAGTTAGTCTGCAGTGGGGGTTTGCACCATCACATCGGAGGGAGAGATTTACAGTGTTGGGATCAGCCTTACACTCCGGAAATCCTTTGGAGGAGATTGATTCAGGTTGTAGAGAATATTCTACCATCTCCTTCTATTTTGATTATGAGCTGTTGTTGCTACCCAACAACTCCGACATTTTGGTATTTTCCCATTATAGGCATGTAGTGTAGCCAATCCTCTTGAGGATTGTTGTATTATTGTTGCATCATTATTTTTAGGGTTCGAGAGCACACTCCCCCTCTTTTCTTGAGCTATATTGCAATATCATCATATTTCATTTTTGTATGCAGCAATGTCTCCATAAGACTGCGTAGTCATAGCTAGGGCAGTTTATGCAGCAATGTATTTCATGCTTTCATGTACTTGTTCTTTGAGGTTGATCATTCCCTCTCTTGAGTGCTCTTTCCCTCAAGATATTGTACACTTATTTTTCTGCCATGAGCTAATACAATGGCTATGAGTTCTTCTATCATTTTCTGAGATTGTAGCAAGTTGCTATTCATTTATTTGTTTACATATTGCTGTAACTCATCCCTTTGAGCAAATATCTTCTAAGGAAGAAGTATTTACATAGCTATAGGAAGAGTCTGAGAAAAGGCCAGATAGCCTCTGGTTCTCATCCTCTCTGTAGAGGTGAAATAACTGGTAAAATCCCTCTCAGTCAATCTCTGACATAACCTTGTTCATATTTCCGACAAAAGGATTGTTTCAGCGGAGAAAAAGATGTTGATTTCCATTTCGGGATATTACAGTTGATGCTAGTAATGAGGCTGTAAAGGGTAAAGCAATAGTTGATATAGAATATTTAGATGAGAATAAGAGTAGGCTAGAGGGAAGAGGCCAAGAAATAGAGGCTTAAAAAGAGCACTTCAGCAACCAAGAGAGGCATTTCCAGTAAAGGCACAAATGATAGTGGATGAGCTCATACTAGCGACATTGAGAAAGATAGAGAATATTGGCTTGATAGAGTCAATGGGCATTTGGAAAAGCTCCTGAAGATGGGCCAATAAGAAAAATAATATTCAAAGACACATGACGATGCACCATTACAAGAGAAATTAGGTCTCTCTGGAAAAATTCAAGCACTTGGAGGAAAAAATCAAAGAAACCTTAATGGAGGAAAAGGAGAAGGGAAAGTTGGATTTTATTGTTGATGATTCACTCATAGCTTAACATTCCATCTCAGTTCTTCATGGAGTAGGTTTGATGAAAATTTAAGCAAATTTTGAGAGATTTTGGAAATTTTTGAATTTTTTTGAAATTTTTGGAAATTTTCACTGTTTTTGACATAGTCATAAGGTAAAAAATGTAGCGTGACCACGTTGCGCTTTTGATGGGAGCCACCAAAAGAAAAAAATTTGTTTTTTTTTATTTCTTATGAGTTTTACATCACTTCCATCCCCTGGGAGCACATTTTTAGCAAGATATGGAAGGTGAAAATGCCCAAAAACTACTCAAAAAACACCTTTCTGTGCTCTTTCTAAACAACATGTTGTGTTTTTGGGATTACCTCTGGGAAAATTAATTTTTTAGGGGATAGGAGAAATGATTTTCAGTTCTTGAGGACTCTATCATGTACCCAATAGGAAGAGTTATTTCCAAAAACTTTTAGGTCAGCATTTCGACCTCAGGAAGGCCTCTGAAACTCATTTTTCGAAATTTTGTTGCGTTTTTCCCTAGCACGATGCGCTTTTGCCTGAATTCCTTGGGTTTTTGCCTAAATGTCAATTTTTCTGACTTTAATTGGTCAAGATTCGACCTCCACTAATGTAATTAGTCACGTTTGTTATTTTAATGATGTAAACATGTGTAATTCTGCTGGATAGAGTAAACATGAGGTAGATACATGCTTGTAAAATCATGCTTGGTCAAAGGTATCCGTTTTTCTAATGTGGGGAGAGTCTTGTTAGCCTCCCTAGTCTTTAGATTTTAGGTGAGAGGATCATGTGATCAGTTCCTCCACTCAAAGGTTCGACCCCTGAGAGAGGGGAAATGGTTTTTTGTCTATATGTATGACTTTCTTAGTCATTTTGATGGTCTGACATCAAAGGTTTGAGACCATTGTCGCTTGTGCTTCAGCTTTTATTCAGAAATTCAAAGGAACAATTGCAACTATTATCTTGGAATTCATGTGTAGTGAGTTATTGATGTTTTATTTTCTTTTTTATAGTCATTTATAAATTATATACATGTTCTCTTTCCATGGCTTGCTTTCCTTAGTGATCTTCCTAAAATTTTGATAAGCAGAATTATACATATACATGTTTTGTTTGGGAACATCATTTCATGTTTATTTCCTTCAGTTTTAATGAATTCAAGATGCATGCTCACTAATATCCTCTCCACTCTTTCAAACCCTACACTACACCGACAAAACCCTAAACCCATCACTAAAGCATTGCTACCTTGCTCCGTTATATATTTCAGTTGTAACCCTTTGATACATTTGACCTAGCTACTTGGTTTCATCCTTGATACAATAGTAAAACCATAAAAATTTCAAAACACTAGAGCAAACCTAATTAGCCTAAAATCTACTCTTCATCCAGTCAAATCCTTGGTGGTGATCTCTTAGAGAGAGCCCTCTCTAGTTTGGTAGGCCTAGATATCAAACTAAATTCTTGGTTTGAGGTTACCTCCATCAACATCCTTTCATCATCCTTGGGATGTTGTGGGGGCTATAATTTCTATTATCATTGCCAGGGTGTTGTAGCCTCTACAACAAAAAAATTCACACTTTAAAATTTTTTTTGGAGCCCCTTGAGCATAAAGAAAAGTTAAGCTAAGATCCAGGAGGGCTAAGTCGTTGAGTCGCAGATTTCTGAATTTATGGAAAACCACGACCCTGTGACCTTGCGACCCCGCGACCCTGAGGTCGCAAGGTCACAAGGTCGCGAGGTCGCACCTCCATTAGACCACCGCACAATGCGACCCCGCGACCTCATTAATGGCCCGCACGTGCGACCTTTTTATATATAGAAGGTCACCAGGTCACATTATGCACATTCAGCGGATAGAAAAAAACGCCTCTGACAGGTCGACTAGAGCGCGATTTTCCCAGGTAAGTTGCCGTTTTCCTCCTGATTTTTCCTTTTATGGTTTTTCTTGCCTAATTTTCCTTTCCTCAGCCTTTAAATTTCCCCCTGTCTTGGCCATTGTTTTCATTTGAGACTTAGAAATCCCCCCTTTTGGCTCAAACATTCACCCTGCTTGCATAAATTTATCATTGTTCTCATCCAGACTCTCATGGCCTATCTCTTGCTCCAAAAGCTCTTCCCTTGCTTTGTCCTGGCCCACTCAACCTTGTAATTTCAAAGTTAGAGGGAATTAGGCTTCATGCGGTGCGCGCCAAAACCCCGGCAAGCCCTAGCACGACTTGCGACCCGTGCGACCCTGCGACCCAATGGTTGAGTCGCCAGGTCGCAAATCACCCTTCAGTTTGTTTTCTCGTGACTTGGCGACTTAGTGACCTTGTGACCAGGTTACAGGTCAGAGAGTTGCTCTCCCATCAGTTTTTCTAGCATTTGCGACCCAGCGACCCCGCGACCTGGTCGCAAAGTCGCAAGGTCGCACTTCCATCGATTTTCCAAAAAATAGCGACCGAGCGACCGAGCGACTTGGTCGCAAGGTCTCAAAGTCGCAAAGTCTTCGAAAATATCAACATCACGACCTTTGCAACCCTGCGACCTAGTCGCAGGTAGCTAATTCAACTCTTCCTGTGTCCCCAGATGAAATAATTAATATTTGTACCTAGGTTTTTATTATCATGGCATCTTTCTTATCCTGGGACTCTTTCATGAACATGACAGGTGAATTCGAACTAGACTTAGAGTGTATCCATGTCCCCTCAGATTCAAGCGACATGGGACCTATAGTGTCTCGGAAAAAGGACAAGAGCCTGGAAGCAGAGGATTTAGAGATGGATATACCAATGTCCTCTCCCCCGATCGACAGAGATACCCTGTGCACGTTTTCCAAAGGGGACAACATGTGTTGGTACCAAGTGTACCAAGAGTTCACTCGACAGGAATTCCCAGAGGACCTCCCTGATCGGGAAGAATACATACAGGTCAACATGTCAAAGCTCCATCTTGCAGGTGCCCATGCGGCTATATTCCCATGCACGAAAGTTATAGAATGGATTATACAGAACATTGACCCCAAAAAGTTCGTGATCAAGGAAAATGAAGGCAAGGCTTTCGCGACTCTCAAAGGCTCAGATGCTCACATTTACTATTCATTACTTGAACGAGAGGAGGACTTCATAGAATATTGGGCCATCGCCCATGTAGTCCCCATAATAGACACTCTAAAAAAGTGGTGGGAGGAGCCTTAGAAATTCAAGGCCAAGAAGGATCAAGAATATCTAGTGGCAGGCCTTAGGAAAGTGTATAAATTAGTGGCTGCTATGCTTTGCAGATTTTACGGGTGCCCCGATGCCACCACCTTCAGTGGCACATGGGAAACCCTCATGGAGTAGGTCATGGTGCACGACGTCAATTTCAACTGGGCCAGCATACTGGTGCCCTCTCTTCATACAAACATATCCTCGGCATTGGTACCGGATGATGGATTGCCTTCTAAATTCTACATGGCCTCTTACTTGTTGGATGTTGTTTGTTCGAGGTGCCATTTTGAGGGGTGGGTGCACAACTACGATCCAAAACAGACCCGTCCAATCCACCTATGGACCAAAGTATTTTTGGATTCTAGATATAAGCAGGACATAGAGTCGATCTCTCACGTTTTCATCCCAGCTCTCTACAGAAAATTGTTTGTCCAAGACACTCCTTGCATGTCTTGGAGAACCTTGGAGACGCTAGGAAAGGTGGCGCATTGGTTCCCACTTGCCGAGTACACATTCATTCGAGTTTTTGGCTTGTACAAGGCTCCCCATGCTATGCCCTGATATGTTACAGATAAAATGCTCATTCAAGAGGTCTGTTTCTAGATGTAATTTGGTTTCTCTAGAGTCCTGACCAAGGGTAAGAAGAAGTCTTGGCCTATGCTACCCCTCACTATCGGTACCTGCACGATATAAGATTTCAGGGAGGTAGAGGTAGAAGTGGAAGAGATGAAAAGTTACCACCTTGGGGCATTTGACCACCGGACATATGACCCGGAAATAATAGTCTCTGATCACTGCAAGTGGGCTAAGTTCAAATGGAACTACCAGCACATGGAATTCTCGGGCGAAGATGAAAGAAGGAATTGTTATAATGCAGACATGAAGCTTGCTCCGGAGATGTGGTCTGATCAAGAAGACCCAAATGACCAAACATTGGAGGACAGAAGCCGTGAATTAGGAGGCGCTTCTTCTTCTCTGGCTAAAAGGCCTCGAACTAGTACAGGGCATAACACTTCTACCCAGCAGAAAGAACTAGAAGCCAAAGCCCAGCAAGAAATGGAGAAGAAGATGAAAGAAGATGAAGATAAGAACAAAAGGAGTCTGAGGTCAGAACAAAAGAAGAAGCAGGAAGAATAGGCCAGGAGAAAAAATGAGGAATAGGAGGCGGAGGATGTGGCGGAACAACAAATCAAGAAAGAATTAGATCAAGTGGAAGCCTAGCGCCAGAAGAAAGCAGAACAGGCAGCAGCAACAAGAGCCGAACGTAAAAGGAAGGCCGAACAAGAAGCAACGGTAGAAGCAGAGCGCAGACAGAAAAGAGAACGTAAAAATGCAGAAGCTAAATGCTTTCAGAAGGAGGAGGAAGAAAAGAAAAGAAAAGAAGAGGAGGATAGAATGCTAGGGAACATCGAGGCATCTCCCTAGGTCATAGGATCAAAAACAGAGCTACCACCCCTCGAGGTACCTGTAGTAAGTACACGCGCTACACTCTCCGATGTGAGTTCCTACGAAGGGCAAGAGGAGGAGGTATTCGATCTCACCAGACTCACATACGATTAGTTCTCTTTCAAGATCTGATAGGAGAAAATAAGAGGCCTGGCACGAAATCCTTCTGCTTCATCCACAGTTGCAATGGAGAAGGACATAGTCTTAGACACTAGTACTAACCCTGTGATGATAGCATCAGCCGGCACAGCTTTCTCCATGACCATAGAGGAGAATGTAAACAGAATGAGTAGAGAGAACTTCTCTCTACAAAATAAGTTACAAGAAGCAGAGTAGAGGGAGGCAAGGGCAGAGCAGGAAAAGATAGCATTGAGAGAAGAGATTCAACAACTCCAAGACAAAGCTACCCCTATCAATGAGGTACCACTCATCGTCCAAAAGGAGTTGGATATATTAGAGGCCACCATGAGACAAGTCTATGGGGAAATGTTTACTATAAAACAAATAGTTGCCCCCTTGGTGAGAGCCCAAACAGAAACCAAGTAGAGGAACGAGCAGCTGAAGGAAACCTTAGCCGCCTTGGAAAGAATGATATATTGGATGGTCCGGTACCCACAGGCTCGCAAAAACCTACCAAAGAAAGACTGGATCCACACTCAAGATGCCAAGGTCCAGATCTGGATTAAAATGCAGTCTAAAGATAAGCTATCCAAGGACCTAGATAAGGTGATGTCCGCATATGAGCATCTGATTAGCGACATCGATTCAATGCATGCCCTACATCACTTTCCATCGCTGGGTGCATTGGATGAGGAAAAAACATGGGAACAGGTGAATCAGGAGATCTAGGCATTTTTGCAGCCCATTAAGCAAGCCACTGCCACTTCCGATCTCGCAGCATCACAGGAGAACCTGGGCAAGTTTCTTGTCACACCAGTCTGGATCTACACCAAGCTTGCCTCCTTGTCCAACCTGGTCACGCAGAAAAGAGATACTCTAATCTCAAATGCCATGGAGTGTCTCCATCGGTTGAGAGAAGAAGTTCCTTTGATTTCCCCCATAGTGGCAGATTATCATGATTGGCAGAACTTCCTCAAAGAACAACAAGTTGATGCCCCTGACCTCACGATCACGTGCACATCCTCATGATCAGGTGGTAGTAGATTGCTGGTCGCATTTGGCAACAGGTCACAGGTCGCATTTCCCAGCTGAGTCGCAGGTCGCACCTCAAAGCTTGGTCGCATGTCGCAACTCTCATTCAGGTCACAGGGCAGCTCAACAGTTGGGCAGGTGAAAAGTTAGGAAGCCCAAAGGGAAAATTTTTGTTTATAAAACTCCCTCTGGGAAGATTGTAAATGATCCTTTTTTTGGTACTCAAGAGTCAAAGAGCATTGTATTGAAGGATAACACTCTTTTTCACATGAATATAGATACTTGTCAAAACTCCTTTTGGATCTGATATGTTTTGCTGTGCGAATACTATGAGTATTTCTTATACAGTTTCAAACATCTTTTGATTAATGAAGTTGTGCTTTTAATGACATCATTTATGCATTATAGTTCTCTGTACTTGTGTTAGTGATGTTCAGTTCATTTTTATTTCTTAACGGATGTTAATGACTTTGTTTATTAGCATTTGTATTATCATTTAAATATTTCAGGAAGTGAAGGGCGTTTTCACCATAAATAATTGTTTCTTTTATGGTCGGAACAGCCTACAAGCATGACCCCAATGATGTGCTATTAACAACACTTCCTTCAGCGTTTATGCTTTATTATTCATCTCGCTACGCATAGTGTTATATACGTGTTTAACTCATCCATCATGTATCTTGTATCATTTGAATAAGTGTGTGTCCGCACGTTCATTGAGTTCTTTTGAGACTAAAGGAAAGGAGACTTAAGCTGTAGCCAGACCCACAACTCGGATGGGATCCCTATTCCAAATGGTTTAGAGTCTATTTGGGACTTTTAACCAGGGAGATCCCCTGCTGTTGGCCGGATAAAATTTCCCGTCAACAGAATTGGCACCAGAAGGAGGGCCTGAATGGCATCCTCCCACCACACGAGAAATATTCCGTCACAAAATCCACAAGGGGAGGTCATAAACGAAGACACTATTCCTCCCCGTTTGGAAGATGTTCAAGGGGAGGAGGCTCCATATTATGAAATCACCAGAGAGCAGTTGAGAGCCCTGTGCCCAGTTGCCCACAATCTCATCAGGGATTTTCAATTCGCCCCAATCATGAATTTATTGACCCATATTAGGACCCCTGCTAATAACCTCACTTGTAATGGTGCTCTGGTGAGTTCCATACCTCAGTTGGTAAATTTTATGGTTGAATACCTCACTATTACTATCCAAAATAACAAACCGATTCCTGAGCTCTAAGGGGGCGAAGAGGATGAACCTAGCATGAGTGAACTCCATCTCGACCCTTAGCCTAACCAAACCCAACATAAAAACAACAAATTCCACCCCCCACTTGGGGGAGGCGAGGGAAATATAGGCTGAGGGAATGAAGGTGAGGGGAACAGAGGCCGAGGGAATGAAGGCGAGGGAAATAGAGCCTGTAGAAATGAAGGTGAGGGGAACAGAGGCCGAGGGAATAGAGGTAGGGGAGATAGAGGTTGTGGCCAAGGACACCATGCTGCCCACCACTGTCAAAACCTAAATAGGCCACCTATCTACAATTGGGGATATCTCAGAAATATAGCCAACTGTGAGGGATATCAAGATGAACACTCTCGCCATGGGTGAGAAGCATCTACGTCAAGCATGGGGAGTGAATCTGAACCTGAGATCGGGCACCACGAGCATGCCAGGAGGGTGCAACCACTTTCTTGGATGGCCCAGTCCCCATTAGATCTTTTGGGCCCCCTCAATGACATGCCTAGGCACCCTGAGAAGAATCTCCCCAAGTTTGACCCCGAGAAAGGCACGTTGGCCAAGGATCATATAAGTAGCTTCTATCTTTCTCTGCAAATTATGAGCGTTCAAACAGATGACGTTGCTTGTCACCTTTTTCTGCACACTCTTGAAAAAAAAGCGACCCCTTGGTACCACTACCTCCCAAGTGCCTCCATAATGTCATGGGACCAATTCCGTCGCACATTCTTGCAAAAATTTTCAAAGGACAAAACCCCTTCCATGCTCCTCATGGATTTAAGCACCATTAAATGCCATAAGAAAGAAAAGGTCAGGGATTTCAATCAGTGCTTTTCTACCATTCTGCAAAATTTTCCCCCAAACTTAGCGTTGGATGATTCCATTACCATGTACTACTATACAAAAGCTCTCCCTAGGGATATTGTTGTCTTCGTAAAACGCGAAGCTCGAGCCACCCTTTCGGAAAATTACACGACCTCCCTCACTATAGAAAAGGACATGCTTTCTATAGGAGCCATCTATCACGAAGGGAGAGATGACCACAAACCAAATGCGAAGAAAATTCAGTCCTCCACACCTAAGACCACAGATAAGGATAGGGATGCTTTTGACTTCGAGAGTATAGCAAAGACCCTTAAGCTATTGACAAATGAAGTCTCTGACCTGAAGAGAAAGGGCATAGAATCTATGACTGGCACTAAGGCACAAAATCCCTTTTTCAGAAAGAGTAACCCCAACACCAGCCGACCTCTGTCTAACCCAAACACTATTCTCAACATGGAAGAAATAAGAAAAGATAACTTTTGTTCTTTCCACCAGGCTGCCCACTCTGAAAAAAATTTCCCGCAATGGATTGGCAGCATGAATGCAGTAGTAAATCAACTTCTGGATGATCAAACCCCAGGGGATGCAGGGGAAGATGATGTTTCTGACCATGAAGAATTTTTTCCCCCTAATGAATAATCGGGGTCCTCTGTTCTTGCGTTTGATATAATCCGCAGGGAGAACAATCTTACCATCACTGATATCAATATGGCAGATGATCCTAAGGTCAAACTCGTATGAAATTATAGCCTTAGAAGCAAAGGACCGGTCCCCGAACAGTCCTTTGAAGAGAAGAAAAGGGCTTTCTTAAGGAAAATTCTTCCCCCTCGGAATGAACAACAAGTTGTTCCTGAGAATCCCATGAATAAAAACACCCGAGTAAATCAAAAGAGCAAGCTCCCGGTGGGGTCCCTCAGAGCCACTACCGAGCGTAGTCCTCAATTTGATTCTGGTTATAACATTGTTGAGGACATGAAAAAAACTAGAGCCAACATCTCCCTCTATGAGCTTGCCCGCATCACCAATCAATGAGAACTTATTCTCAAAGCCTTCGCCAATACCTCAACTACTAAGCCTGTGAGCAATACATCTGCGCAAGCTAGTCTGAGTGTTCAGTCTATTGTAAACGCCATCAATGCAAATTCCAGGGGATCCACTCCTCCCTTCCTCCTATCATTTGAGATTTTTAACTTCAACGTCCATAACTGTCTAGTTGACTCCAGCACGTCCACAAACGTCATGCCCCTGTCTGTTTGTAAGAAGCTGAACATCCGCCCGGAGAAAAATGATGTGAGAATCATCCAACTTGACACAACACAGGTGCCAGCTATAGGAGAGTTGAATAATGTCATCATCCGCCTTTCGTTCAACTCTAGAGTCCACCAATGTATAGACATTGTAGTCGTAGACATCCCAGAATCCTACACCCTATTGCTTAGCAGAGACTGGTCCAGCAAGCTGCAAGGGTATTTAGCCACCGATTGGTCTCACCTGTGGCTTCCTTACAAGGGCCAAAACAACCAAATCAGGGTCGAAAGCGAACCTTATATGAAATATACTGTGACTGATTTGGATGCTACTAACGAACCTGTCAGCTTTGCCCAAGAAGAGCTTGGCATGTGTTTCTTGGAGGCCATTTTCAGATGCTACCATCCTCCTTAGTCTCCAGTAGGTCCCGAGATCCAGTCAGAACTAACACTCGTCACAGAAGACCAAACCACCCTCGTCTCATGCCAAGCCGAAATCCCTCCCAAACCTACAATTCTGGAGGAGCCAGAAAATGACGGGTGGACCTTGTATTATGATGATTCCAAGACCCATGATGGAGTTGGCACGGGCTGCATCCTGCTGGATCCTCAGAAGAACAAGTTCTTGATTTTGTGTCGGCTAGAGTTCTAGTGCACCAAAAATACTACTGAATATGAAGCTTTAGTCCTCGGAATCAAGAAGGCACTGGACTTAAAGGTAATATGCTTACAGGTCATCGGAGACTCCGAGATCATCACTCGGCAAGTACGTAATACCATTCATTGTTTGTCTCCGCACTTAAAATATTATCAACAGGAGGTATGGCATCTTATTTTTGCTTTTGATGCGTTTGGAATCAAATCTATCCTTAGAATGCATAATGCTGCAGCTGATACTCTGGCTAATGCTGCTGCTAGATTTACCCCTCTAAGGGATGGATTTTCTATTGAAGTTATGTATAGACCCTCCATGCCAGATAATATTACTAATTTATGCATCTTTGATGATGACCAACAGATATTGGAACTCATGCTCAACACTGAAGTATTCAAAGATGCGGTAATAGATGAGGCGGATCATGATCAAGCTTTGCAGGAAGAGCATGATAAACACAAGGAAAACCCCATGCCCAAGGGGATAGTGTCACTGGAAAATCTCTTCGATATGAAAAACCGTTTCCGCGAGCCCCCAAATACCAAAGTACAAAGTTCCACCTTGGCACATCGGCAGGTGAACTTAGGATCAGATGAGGACCCGAAGTTCATCAACCTTGGGAAAGACTGTTCCGACCAGGAGACGCAGGCTTTCACCTAGCTATTCCAGAAGTATCGAGACATATTTGCTTGGATGTACAATGATTTACGTATGTACGATACTCGAATTATTCAGCACATGATACCCATGAAGGAAGGAGTGAAGCCTTTCCAACAAAAGCTCAGAAAAGTGCATCCTACATTGGAACCGATGATTTAGAAAGAACTTAAGAAGCTTTTGGATGCATGCATTATCTTCAAATTTTGCCCCTCCACTTGGGTGTCAAATTTGGTCCTGGTACAGAAGAAGTCTGGCGAGATCCATTTGTGCGTGGATTTTCGAAATTTTAATTGGGCCTTAGACAAAGACAATTACCCGGTGCCTCCTATGGAACAAATATTGCAAGCTGTGTCTAGATTTGAGATGTTCTCCTTATTGGATAGGTTCTCCGGTTACAACCAATTGCTGGTATCTGAGCCAGACAGATTGAAAACTACTTTTTGAACCAAATGGGGAACGTTCACTTTCAGACGCATGCCCTTCGAATTAATAAATGCGGGGGAAAATTTCCAGCGGGCCATGGATATAGCTTTCCGTGGTTTGATAGGACGGAGCGTGGTAGTCTATTTGGACGATGTCACCGTGTTTTCAAAACATTGGGGCAATCATTTATGCCACCTCAAGAAAAATTTTGAAAGGTGCAGGAAGTACGGGATCTCACTCAACCCGAAGAAGAGTGTTTTCGCCATGGCAGAAGGGAATTTGTTGGGCCACATTATAACTAAGCAGGGCATTGTTGTAGATCCTGAGTGAGCAAAAGCCATTGTCTAGATTCCACCCCCTAGCAGTAAAAAGGCTATGCAATATTTCCTTGGGAAAATCAATTTTGTACATAAATTCGTATCGGATTTCACCCAAATAGTTAGGCCTTTGCAGGGGATGATCAAGAAGAATGCGATTTTCAAATGGAATCTGCCAGAGAAGGAGGCTTTCAAAAAAATCAAGCAAGCTATAACTGGAGCACCATCCCTCCAAAGTCCAGATTTTAGCAGAAAATTTATCATGTATACTTTCTCTTCAGATTCATCACTTGCAACTATCCTCATGCATAAAGACAGCAACAATGATGAATGACCTGTATCCTTCATGAGTACTGGTTTACAGGGAGCTTAATTGAATTACCCTGAAATCGAGAAGCAGGCTTATGCAGTCTACAAAGGATTCAAGAATTTCAGGCCATACATCTTGAAAAACCATTTCACAGTTTTCGTCCCCCATCCAACTGTCTGCTCACTGTTCGTGCAACAGGAGCTAGGTGAGAGACGAGGCAACTGGGTAGCATGTCTTCAAGAGTATGACTTGGAGTTTAAACCAGCACACACTATCAAAGGACAAGGACTCTACCAAATGGCTACGGAGGCTGCAAGCTCACATGGAGTTGAAGAAGAGTGTTGGGAATAGGAAATCGACATGTATCAGAGTGACCACGCACCTCAACAGAGAAACCCTTCTTGGTACTGTAACATTTTGGGATATTTATCCCATGGTGTCTTATACCCTGCTTTGACTACTCGGTAGAAATGCGCAATAAGGCTTAAGGCTGCATATTACCAGTTGATCCAGGGTAAGATCTTCAAGAAACGTCACGATGGAGTTCTATTACGCTGCTTGGAACATGATGAAGCACAGAACATATTGACCGAACTGCACGACAGAACAACTAGAGGGAATTTTGCAGGTGATACCACTGCCCACAAGATAATGCGTGCAGGATACTATTGGCCAACCCTTTTCAGAGATGCACATGCATCTGTCCGGAAGTGCACTCAATGCCAGAAATTCGAAAAATCGGGAAGCGCGACCAGCCGCTCCCCTGCAATCAGTGGTAGTGGAGGAACCCTTTCAACAGTGGGGTTTGGACGTGATTGGTGAAATCCTACCTCACTCCTCTAAGCAACACCGATATATTCTCACTGCTACCGATTATTTCACCAGGTGGGTCGAAGCAGTACCTTTACGCCAAATCAATGATCAAGAGGTAATAGAATTTGTCACTCATTCTATCATCACCAGGTTTGGCATTCCAACTTCCTTGTTTTTTGATAATGCAACTTACTTTTCATCTTTTAAATTGTATGATTTTTCTCTAGAAATGGTATTGTGCTTAAACATTCTAAAAATTATTATCCCCAAGGAAACGCGTTAGCCGAGTCAACTAATAAAAATCTTATCCAAATCATTAAGAAGAATCCACTGTCCCTCCAGCAAAACTGGCATAACACCCTTCACAACGCTCGTTGGGCTGACCGCGTCACGCCCAAATCCTCCCTCAACACCTCCCCGTATTTTCTTGTGTATGGAAAAGAAGCAGTTCTGCCTCCCAACTTATCTCTCCCTACCCTTAAGTTGTCCCAAGAAAGCCATGGTACCCCATGCCTCACCTTGCAGACTCGGATCAACACACTACCGAAGTTGGATGAAGAGAGGCAAAAAACTTGGGAAAAGTTTGCCACCCACCAAAGTTAGATCAAGAGATGGTTTGATAAGAAATCTGCAGGGAGTAAAAATTTTGAAGTAGGATACCTAGTCCTTAAGTGGGATAAAGCTCATGAAGAAAAGGGAAAACATTCCAAATTCCAAGCATTGTGGACAGGTCCATTCTAGGTCAAGGAGAAATTGGGTTCCCACACGTTTAGACTACAAACTCTTGAGGGAAGAGTCGAGGTCCTCCCTGTGAATGGGCATGACCTCAAACATTACTTCACTTAGTATCCCTTAGAGGGTTGTCCTACCACTGTACCATATTTTTCTGCTTTCATTTCATTTAAAAAAAAAAAAAAAAAAAAAAAAAGACAGAAGGCCTTGTCGAAGCCATGCAATTAGCACACTGCACCAGGTTTTGTGCTGATGGGAAGCATTTCCTGAAAGACAAAAAGGTGGAAAAAGCTTTCCTGTAATTGGCACCAAAAGGTAGTACATGACCTAGCTCAAGCCACCAAGCGTGGGGAGCTCACCTAGCGAGTTTGAAAGGGTGTCTGTGAATAGAAAGTTCGATACAGCGACGACTAGATCGAAAGGGAACAGAGTTAATTGCAGGTGACGTCGGGACATTTGAGAAAAACAAAAGTCCTCATATCAGACCAGGAGAAACCTCTCTACAAGTAAAATAAGTTGGGATCCCTCATCCACCCAGGAAAAAAAATTGCCCCTCTCAAATAAGTTCCATGAGCACATCGAAATAAGTGCCTTAGGCACATTCAAAATAAGTGCAATAGCACACCAATAAAGGGTAAAGGATTGAGAAAGGCTTCCTGTGCAGAGAGGTGATGTGACGACTCTGCCGGGGTACTGACCAGGCTTGTTTGTAGCGGAGCAACGTTCATGAATCCTAGGCTATGACTCCGCTGGGACCGAGAAGTTCGCAAGCAGTGGAGCAACACGATGAGGACAAAATAATCATACCAGACCCTGTGGCTACCTGAATTTCTCCAACCTTTTCAGTCTGGAAACCTGAAGCAATGAAACTTGGTTAACCAGCACCCAAACAAGCTAGCAGGCCAAGAAACCTCGCAAGGTGCCAAAGGGAAGGTAGTGGGGACCTTAAGCTGAAAAGAACAACTAGTGAAGGGCCCTCCCTCCCCCATCAAGGCAAACCATCAGCAGAGACTCTAAGTCTGACGAGTGAATCACCATTTTTTGTAGCTTCTACAACACCCTCCGAAAAAATTCACACTTTAAAAAAATTTTGGAGCCCCTTGAGCATAAAGAAAAGTTAAGTTAAGATCTAGGAGGGTTAAGTCGCTGAGTCGCAAATTTCTGAATTTATGGAAAACCGCGACCCCGTGACCTTGCGACCCCGCGACCCCGAGGTCACAAGGTCGCAAGGTCACGAGGTCGCACCTCCCTTAGACCACCACACAATGCGACCCTGTGAACTTATTAATAGCCTGCACATGCGACCTTTTTATATATAGAAGGTCGCCAGGTCGCATTATGCACATTCAGCGGATAGAAAAAAATGCTTATGACAGGTCGATTGGAGCGTGATTTTCCCGGGTAAATTGTCGTTTTCCTCGTTATTTTTCCTTTTATGGTTTTTCTTGCCTAATTTTCCTTTCCTCGGCCTTTAAATTTCCCCCTATCTTGGCCATTTTTTTCATTTGAGACTTAGAACTTCCCCCTTTTGGCTCAGACATTCACCCTCCCTACATAACTTTATCACTGTTCTCATCCAGACTCTCATGGCCTGTCTCCTGCTCCAAAATCTCTCCCCTTGCTTTGTCCTGGCCCACTCAACCTTGTAATTTCGAATTTAGAGGGAATTAGGCTTCACATGGCGTGCGCCAAAACCCCGACAAGCCCTAGCGTGACTTGCGGCCCGTGCGACCCTGCGACCCAGTTGCTGAGTCGACAGGTCGCAAATCACCCTTCAGTCTGTTTTCTCGTGACTTCACGACTTAGCGACCTTGCGACTCAGACGCATGTCACAGAGTCGCTCTCCGATCATTTTTTCTAGAATTTGTGACCCAGTGACCCTGCGACCTGGTCGCAAAGTCGCAAGGTCACACTTCCATCGATTTTCCCACAACTAGTGACCCAGCGACCTCGCGACTTGGTCGCAAGGTCGCAAATTCGCAAAGTCTTCGAAAATATCAACATCGCGACCTTTGCGACCCTGTGACCTAGTCACAGGTTGCTAATTCAACTCTTCCTGTGTCCCCAGATGAAATAATTAATATCTGTACCTAGGTTTGTATTATCATGGCATCTTTCTTATCCTGGAACTCTTTCATGAACATGACAAGTGAATTCGAAGCAGACTTAGAATGTATCCCTTTCCCCTCAGATTCAAGCGACATGGGACTTCCAGTGTCTCGAAAAAAGGACAAGAGCCTCAAAACAGAGGACGTAGAGATGGATATACCTATGTCCCCGCCCCCGATCTACAGAGATACCCTGTGCACATTTGCCAAAGGGGACAGCATGCGTTGGTACCAGGTGTACCAAGAGTTCACTCGACAGGAATTCCCAGAGGACCTCCCTAATTGGGAAGTATACATACAGGTCAAAAGGTCAAAGCTCCATCTTGTAGATGCCCATCCGACTATATTCCCATGCACAGAAGTTATAGAATGGATTATATAGAACACTGACCCCAAAAATTTCATGATTAGGGACAGCGACGGCAAGGCTTTCGCGACTATCAAAGGCTCAGATGATCATGTTTACTATTCATTACCTGAACGAGAGGAGGACTTCACAGAAAATTGGGCCATCGCCCATGCAGTCCCCATAATAGACACTCTAAAAAAGTTGTGGGAGGAGCCTGAGAAATTCAAGGCCAAGAAGGATCAATAATATCCAGTGGCAGGCCTTACAAAAGTGTATAAATTAGTGGCTGCTATGTTTTGCAGATTGTACGGGCGCCCTAATGCCACCACCTTCAGTGGCACATGGGCAACCCTCATGGAGTATGTCATGGTGCATGGCATCTATTTCAACTGGGCCAGCATACTGGTGGCCTCTCTTCATACAAACATATCCTCGGCATTGGTACCAGATGATGGATTGCCTTCTGAATTCTACACAGCCTCTTACTTGGTTGATGATGTTTTTTCGAGGTGCCATTTTGAGGGGTGGGTGCACAACTGGGATCCAAAACACACCCATCCAATCCACTTATAGACCAAAGTATTTTGGGATTCCAGATATAAGTAGGACATAGAGCCGATCTCTCAATTTTTCATCCCAGCTCTCTACAGAAAATTTTTCGGCCAAGACACTCCTTGCATGTCTTGGCGAGCCTTGGAGACGCAAGGCAAGGTGGCGCATTGGTTCCCACTTTCCAAGTACACATTCATTAGAGTTTTTGGCTCGTATAAGGCTCCCCATGCTATGCCCTGATATGTTACAAATAAAATTCTCATTCAAAAGGTGTGTTTCCAGATGGCTTCCGGTTTCTCTAGAGTCTTGACCAAGGGTAAGAAGAAGCCGTGGCCTATGCTACCCCTCACTATCGGCACCTGCACGGTCAAATATTTCAGGGAGGTAGAGGTAGAAGTAGAAGAGATGAAAAGTTACCACCTTGGGGCATTAGACCACCGGACATATGACCCAAAAAGAATAGTCCCTGATCACTGCAAACAGGCTAAGTTCAAATGGAACTACCAGCACACGGAATTCCCGGGTGAAGATGAAAGAAGGAATTGGTATAATGAAGATAGGAAGCTTGCTCCGGGGACGTTGTCTGATCAAGAAGACACAGATGACCAAACATTGGAGGACAGAAGCCATGAATTAGGAGGCGGTTCTTCTTCTCTGGCTAAAAGGCCTCAAACTAGTATAGGGCACAACACTTCTACCCAGTAGAAAGAACTAGAATCCAAATCCCAACAAGAAATGGAGAAGAAGATGAAAGAATATGAAGATAAGCACAAAAGGAGTCCAAGGTCAGAACAGAAGAAGAAGTAGGCAGAAGAGGCTAGGAGAAAAAAGGAGGAACAGGAGGCGGAGGCTGCGGCAGAATGGCAACTCAAGAAAGAATTAGATCAATTGGAAGTTGAATGCGAGAAGAAAGCAAAACACGCAGTAGCAGTAGCAGCCGAACGTAAAAGGAAGGCTAAACAAGAAGCAACGACAGAAAAAGAGCGTAGACAGAAAAGAGAACGTGAAAAGGGAGAAGCCAAACGCCTTCGGAAAGATGAGGAAGAAAAGAAAATAAAAGAAGAGGAGGATAGAATGCTAGGGAACATCGAGGCATCTCCCCAGGGCGTAGGATCACAAACAGAGCTACCACCCCTCGAGGTACCTGTAGTAAGTACACGCGCTACACTCTCTGATGTGAGTTCCTACGAAGGGAAAGAGGAGGAGGTATTCAATCTCACCAGGCTCACATACGATCAGTTCTCTTTCAAGTTCCGACAAGAGAAAATAAGAGGCCTAGCACAAAATCCTTCTGCCTCATCCACAGTCGCAACAGAGAAGGACATAGTCTTAGACACTAGGACTAACCTTGTGATGATAGCATCGTTCGACACAGCTTTCGCCACGGCCATAGAGGAGAATGTAAACAGAATTAGTAGAGAGATCTTATCTCTACAAAATAAGTTACAAGAAGCAGAGCAGAGGGAGGCAAGGGCAGAGCAGGAAAAGATAGCATTGAGAGAAGAGATTTAGAAACTCCAAGACAAAGCTGCCCCTATCAGTGAGGTACCGCTCACCGTCCAAAGCGAGTTGGATATATTAGAGGCCACCATGAGACAAGTCTATGTGGAAATGTTTACTATAAAACAAACAGTTTCCCCCTTGGTGAGAGCCCAAACAGAAACCAATCAGAGGAACGAGCAGCTAAAGGAAGCCTCAGTCACCTTAGACAGAATGATAGATTGGATGGTCCGGTACCCCCATGCTCTCGAAAACCTGCCAAAGAAAGACTGTATCCACACACAAGATGCCAAGGTCCAGATCCGGATTAAAATGCAGTCTAAAGGTAAGCTATCCAAGGACCTAGATAAGGTGATGTCCGCATACGACCATATGATCAGTGGCATCGATTCAATGCATGTCCTACATCACATTCCATCACTGGGTGCATTGGATGAGGAAAAGACATGGGAATAGGTGAATAAGGAGATCTAGGCATTTTTTCAGCCCATTAAGCAAGCCGCTGGCACTTCCGATCTCGCAGCATCACAGGAGAACCTGGGCAAGTTTCTTGTCACACTAGTTTGGATCTACACCAAGCTCGCCTCCCTGTCCAACCTAGTCACGCAGAAAAGAGAGACTCTAATCCCAAACGCCTTGGAGTGTCTCCATCGTTTAAGAGAAGAAGTTCCTTTGATTTCCCCTATAGCGGCAGATTATCATGCTTGGCAGAACTTCCTCAAAGAACAACAAGTTGATGCCCCTGACCTCATGATCACGTGCACATCCTCATGATCAGGTGGCAGTAGATCGCTGGTCGCATTTGGAAATAGGTCGCAGGTCGCATTTCCCATCTAGGTCACAGGTCGTACCTCGCAGCTTGGTCGCAGGTCGCAACTCTCATTCAGGTTGCAGGGCAGCTCAAAATTTGGGCAGGCGAAAAGTCAGGAAGCCCAAAGGGAAAATTTTGGTCTATAAAACTCCCTCCGGGAAGATTGTAAATGATTTTTTTTTTGGGACTCAAGAGTCAGAGAGAATTGTATTGAAGGATAACACTCTTTTGCACATGAATACAGATACTTTTCAAAACTCCTTTTGGATCTGATGTGTTTTTTTGTGCGAACACTATGAGTATTTCTTATACAGTTTCAAACATCTTTTGATTAATGAAGTTGCGCTTTTAATGGCATCATTTATACATTATAGTTCTATGTACTTGTGTTAATGGTGTTTAGTTCATTTCGCTTTCTTAACGAATGTTAATGACTTTGTTTATTAGCATTTGTATTATCATTTAAATATTTCAGGAAGTGAAGGGTGTTTTTTCCATAAAGAATTGTTTCTTTTATGGTAAGAACAGCCTACAAGCATGACCCCAATGATGTGTTGTTAACAACACTTCCTTCAGAATTTATGATTTATTTTTCGTCTCGCTACGCATAGTGTTATATACATTTTTAACTCATCAATCATGTATCTTGTATCATTTGAATAAGTGTGTGTCCGTATGTTCATTGAGTTCTTTTGAGACCAAAGGAAAGTAGAATTAAGTGGTAGCCAGACCCACACCCCGAACGGGATCCCTATTCCAAACGGTTTAGAGTCCAGTTGGGACTTTTAACTGGGGAGATCCCCTGTTGTTGGCTGGACAAACTTTCCCGTCAACACAGGGATCGAAGTGACAGATATTCCCTGGGTGTACCATACTTTTTCATCGAATTCTAGGCCTATGGGTGATATTCTCTAGATTTTGTGAAGGTTAATTAAAGTTGCAGAGAGCCATAGTGCAGAAGCAAGAATACACTGGCTCCAAAAAGGCACACACAATAAAATACTGATCCACATCCAGCTTCTCCCATTGAAGATCTAGAGAGACTCATGAGAAAAAAAAGACCTTAGAATTCAGAGACTCAGTCGAGTTCATCAACTTTGGTAAGCTCTACATATTTACCTACCGAACTATTTTCGCTTGAAGATATTCCTTTCGATATGAAATCTGAATTGTATTTGTTTTGATCCAAATTAAAAAGATATTTTTTCAAAATTGTATTTTATCCTTTAAGGTTGTCTAAAGAAACATCATTATCTGAAGTTTTGTTTGATTCCCTAAAGCTTGAAAATATTATATTGTCTGTAGAATCCCATTTAGAATCAGATTTTGATTGGAAGGTTTGGAGTCAGTTTGATGAAATTCAACAATTAGAAAACCATCTCCAATATACCTCTGACAAGGTTTTCATACAATATCAACAAGAGCTTCTATCTGTTGATCCTTTTTCAACCTCATTCATCCATACTGCTGCTTCTACACCATCTATTTCCCTTCCTACACAAACAACTTCAATGCCAGCACTTCCTGTTGTACCTACAAGCTTACCGCCCAGAAGAACCATGGCTAGATTTGCTCCATTGGTTCTACCAGTTCAACTTATTGATTTATCGCAGAATTATGCACAAAGACTTTCTCTCGTTGATGGAAACACTGATGTTACAATGATGCAACACATTGATAAGATTACATATTTCATTGATTTAGAAGAAGTATACAACGATGATGCCAATATGATAATCCTCGATCAGAATTTCTCAGGATAAATAAATAAATGGTTCATAGCTTTGGCATCTGGTTCAGTGCATAATTCACACTAGTTGACATATCATTTCCTCGCCAAGTGGGAGGAAAAGAAAAATCCACTTCAAATTTTGGCCAAGTATAATTCAATGAAGAGACTACCTAATGAGTTGGTCCAAGGATATACCACTCTCTTCAACAAGGTATACAACTCCATTCCCATCAATATCAAACCTCCACCTGATTTGGCCTTGTTACACTATCCAGATGCCTTTGACCCAGACATGGCATATCAGCTTAGAGAAAGGAATCCTACCTCATTGGAGGAGATGCAAAAAAATGTAGTCAGCTTTGAAGCTAATATTATCTTAAGAAATCAAAGAGAAAAGTGGAAAAGAGAGTCACAATAGAAGAATAGACATCAATTTCATCTAAATAAAAGCTGGATAATTTGATAAGAAAAATAGAGAAGATGGTATATAAAATTTCAATTTCAGAAAGGCAGCAAGGTAATCAAGCTTGGAATCCCAACTTTCGAGGATAACAGCAGTAGCTAAAGTTTCAAATAAAGAAGATATAACAGAGAGCTCCTGATCAGCAAGCTCAACACCAAATTCAGACTCTATTATAGTAGCTAGAAGATGATGAAGATATTTTTGAATATAATCTTCTCTTTTAGAAATATCAGGGACCTATTTATATTACAGAGGATGTTGAATATATCAAAGAAACTTATGTGCTAGATGATCATGAAATTGTTCTTGAAAACGATGATGGGTTGATAGTCCAATCTGATAAATATCAAAGGGGGTATCTAAATGCTCTAATCTAACAACAGAGACAATACACATTGAGAAACCGAGATGTTCCTATCGCTCCTACTAAAAATAGGACAATTTATAAAAATGATACTCAGGCCAAACAAACTACTCAAGTTAGTCAAAACATTGAGAAGGAGCCTTCTACCACGAATCAGAGAAAGAACAGTGAGGCATCTACAAGTACATCGAAGAAGGATAACGAATCTTGAAGGAAGGAATGTCTAGCAAAAGAGTATCCTGAAAAGTGGGATAACATTATGATAGAGGTAGAAAAACAATCCAACTTGTTTAGTTTAGAGAGTGAAATTTATAAGTTAAAGGTGTTTATTCCTCTCACTGAACTTGTTAAGAATGATAGATATAAATCTTGTATTTCCAAGATGTTGCAAGTACACCACATGTCAGACATGGTCAATTTCAGTGATGACCATCCCGAACTTCTTTTTGGTCTAGTTGTAGATGGAAACCTTGAAGATAGTAAAGTCCCTCCCTTTTATCTTAGTTTGCGAGTCCATGATTATATTCTCCATAATTCCATGCTGGATTTTGTGGATTCACATAAATTAATGTAAAAATATATCATGGATAATTTGGGGTTGGACATAACCTCACCATATCATGACCTCTATTCCTTTGATTCCAGTAGATTTTGTTGCCTCGGTCTAATCAAAGACTTAGTTTTTTCTTTGGATCAAATTCCTACTAAAATGTGTTGATGGATGTTTTTGTTGCTGACATACCTCCAAGGTATGGCATGCTTCTTTCATGGTCTTGTGGATCCAAATTGAGTGGTACATTATAGCTTGAATTTTCATATGAAACAATTCGAGTATTTGGCCAACTTAGGAAGCTATACCGAGAGGGGAAAATGAAGTACATGATCACTAGTAAGGATAAGCATAAGAATCACCTAATTCTCTTTGTACATACTGATTTAGAATCATTTATATTGTATAATGATAGTGGTACAAATGATTTAGATATTCATCTTGTAGAAGATGAATAAATTTCAGAATTAACAAATAGTGTACAAGCAGTCTTGAAAGAAGAAAACAGAAATCATAATTCAAAAAACTTGCATCAAATCACCTAAGAGAAAAATACAGAAGAGTCACAACAAGTATCGGTTGAATCCGAGAAAGGTAAAGATCAGATTGAGATAGCCGATCAGAAAGAAGAATAACTTCAGCGCGCAAAATTTCAGTTTCACGATGATGAGGAAGGTCTTTGGACCATGGATTTTGATGGTGCTTTGGCTGAATATTCGAATAAGTCCTTCGTCAACATTATCAAGAAGAGTCTGGAGGTAAAAAAGAAAAAATGGCATAATAAACTCATCAATGCCTTTCGAGAAGATAGGGTAAGTAATAAGAAGTCCATGGGCATGTTCCCTTTTTAATTAGTGTATGAGGTTGATACAGTATTTCCTATTTCTCTTGTTGTTTGAGTCATGAAGATGTTGCAAGAAATTGGAAGCAAACAGAATGGTGTTCAGCGGTAGATAAATCAAATGATCCATTTGCAAAAAACTAAGAGGAGGTGTTTCAAAACACTCCCAAGAATCAAGAAAGTGTATGATCGCAAGACAAATGGAGATGACTTCACCATTGGTGATGTGGTCCTCCATTGGGATGCTTGAAATGAAGATAAATGAAAGCACGGTAAGTTCGAGAATTTATGGAAAGGACCGTACAAGATTTTAGCTTCAAGAGGAAAACATGCTTACTTGTTGGAGAAAATGTATGGGAAATATTGCAGAGGAGGACCAATCAATGGTAGGCTTCTCAAGCACTAATTTTGATCAAATTTATGAGATTTATCACTACCATTGTACATATCATTTTAGTTTTATGTCGAAGTGTGAAGTAGTTAATCATCAAATCTTGGAGCCAAAAGTGAAGGCCATAAATTTTTCATGATTAGATGCTAATTTCTATGTATAGTAATTTTTTGTTTTAGTCAGAGTCAGTTCAGTTTGTTAGTCAATTTTTTGTTTCAATTTTAGTCTTTTGATTTTGACTCCATACCCAATGGATTAGGTTACTTGGTCTACGATGTTCTTAAGACCTCCAAGAAGCTGCCATCCCTAGTTGGAGCCAATGTTAGTGTCAACGAATTCTTCCTGTCACCAGTGATCAAATGGTCTCTTTCAAAGTTTTGGTTAGGATGTCAAGTCAAATTTTAATGGTTTCAATAGGTCTTGAAATAAAAATTTGGCGACTCGCTAGTAGTGTCTAGGTCTATTACTACTCAAAAAAAAAATTGTGTTGGTTACTACCATCCCTCAGCTGGATGAGTCATCATTGAAAATTCATTAGTTTCATCTCAGTCATGTTATCATGGTTCTCTTTCAGCTAAGTTTCTCCATTATGTCTTTAGGGTTTAAGTCACCAAATCATTCATTTGACTAATAAATCCGACAAATGAAGTAGTAATATGGATTTGCTCAATAAAGTTTGTTTCATATATAATTTTATTCAATTATGATGTAATAAGATCTATTTGTTCCGAAGCTACATAGTTTTCAAAGAAAAAGTGAAAATCACATGGTCGACCACCACCACATCACGTTGAAGGAAATGACTTCCACAAGCTATAAAATACCATCAAGATCATTTATCTCATACATTTTATTGTAAAAAAGCTCTCACTCACTAGAAAAGGTAATGTAAACACTCCTAGCATCAAAAGGCACTCCAAAATAGTGATTCTAGGCTACCACGCTGCGCTTTTACGCAGCACGTTGTGTTTTCACCTCTACGCTACATTTTCACTGCAAAGGTGAAAATTGTCACTTCCAAAGGTTCTTCAGGGTAATTGAAGACTTCATCAGTATTTTCCAAGTAATTTGAGGCCCATACATTCCTCTTATCAACTTCATTTCCTTTCTTTTATGGTGCAAAACCTCTATTTGTCCCCACACTGTGTTTTGGTGGGTGAGACTTCATTTTTTTAGTTTGCAAGAAAAATTTCATATCCCACATGAATTTTACCCTCCCTCACACCAAAATATACTTCCCACAACCCCTAGCACTTGTGTACTCCCATTTAATAAGCCCCACAACCAAAACCTAGCTCAACGCTACATTTTGGGCAGTTTCTAGGGCTTGAACTCTCTAAAAATTCCCTAGGCCAATTCCTACACTTATTTCACCCCCCTCCACTTCCCAAAGTTCCCTAGAAAACCTAAATACTTCCCCAAATTTTCTTACTCTCATTCCTCTTCCCTAACCCCTTCATCCCTTCATCTCACTCACTACCCCTGTTTTTCCCACTAGCCTTGCAAATTGTCAAACATGGAGGGAGAGAGGAAAAATTATAACAAGGGAGGTCAAGTGTCAAGGTTTGAACCACTCAACACACATGAGATGATTCCATATGAAATTTTCAAGCAATTTTTTCAGAATGTAGGGTGTTTAAGGTTTTGTGAGAAAATTCAAAGGGTCAAATACCATGCCAATTTGACAAGCTTTTTTGGCACAAACCTTAGGAGAGATAAGGTCATGATTGCAGGGGTAAGCTTCAAAATATCAATTGAGGCCATAGCTATAGCTATAGGGATACCAAAAATTGGTGAAAAATGGTTTAAGAGTCTATATTTAGATGTGCAACACTACAAACCTTTCATCAAAGTTCACTACAAAGATGCCATAAAGAAAGTGTTTCCTTTTAGTCAACTACTTGGAAAGTGTGCTCCATTGATGAGGGTCATTATGAATTACTTTACATGTGAGTGAATATTTTATATATTTTAAAATTATGATGTCCATTTGGTCATGCACTTAACAGGGGTAAAACCTCTAAACCTACCCTACTACCTCTACAAGATCTTAACCGAAATGGCAGAGAAGGTGCAACATAGAGAAAGTGATCATCAAGCCAGAATTTCTCACCATGCCCTCATAAAAATCATTCTCTTTCACTAGCTTGAAGAGAATCATGTCACTTGGGAGACATTCATTCAGTCTCCTGTATTTTTTCCTTCTGCTAGTCAACCTGCTAGTCAAGGTACATCATCACCTTCACCATTAGCACCATACAAACAAATTGAGAGTGGCTAATCTAGTAGAGTTTCAGTGAAAAGGACATTCAAGGCTGAGGTGAATAAAACATATCAGGGAGGTAGGAGGCTGGTATTTTCTCCAAACATTATGGAAGGGGCCAAGCCTACATCAACATAAAATAGATCATCACCACAACATGAGGTCCATTTGCATGATGAGGAGCCTATTCATTTTCACACGGACATGGAAGACTTGGAGCATAGATTAGAAAAGAAGGTCATCATGGATAAATATGCTGAGATCAAAGAGCTAAAGGACAACTTTTCCAAGGCCAAATTCATGATTTCATTCCTAGAGTAGCAGAACATGCAATTGAAGGTAAATCAACTAATTTTGAATAGACTTAAAGTTGATGCTAGTAACGAGGCTATAAAAGATAAATAAATAGTTGATATAGAAGATTAAAATGAGCATGAAGAGAAGGCTAGAAGGAAGAGGCCTAAAAATAGCACTTCAGCAACAAAGAGAGGCATTTCCACCAAAGGCACAAATGACAGTGGATGAGCTCATACTAGCAGACGTTGAGAAGGATAGGGGATATTGGCTTGATAGTGTCAATGGGCATTTGTAAAAGCTCCTAAAGAGGACCAATAAGAAAAATAATATTCAGAGACACATGGCCATGCACTCTTACAAGAGAAATCAGGACTCTCAGGCAAAAATCAAGCACTTAGAGGAAAAAATGAAAGAAAAACTAATGGAGGAAAAGGAGAAGGGAAAGTTGGATTTGCTATCTTATGCTTCAATAATAGCTTAGCATTCCATCTCAGTTCTTCATGGAGCATGTTTTATTAAAATTGAGCAAATATTGAGAGATTTTGGAAATTTTTGAAATTTTTGGAATTTTTGACTATTTTTTACACAGTCATAAGGTAAAAAATGTAGCGTTGCCACACTACACTTTTGATGGGAGCCACCTACTGACAAAAAGTTTTCATTTTTGGATTTCTTAGGAGTTTTACATCACGTCTAGCCCCTGTGAGAATAGTTTTAGCAATAATCTGGCAGGTGAAAAGGCCCAAAAACTACTCAAAAAACACCTTTCTACCCTCTTTTTGAACAACACACTGCGATTTTGGGACTACCTATGGGAAAATCAATTTTTGAGGGTCTAGGAGCAACAATTTTCAGTTATTTAGGAATTTATCATGTATACAATAGGAAGATCTATCTCCAACAACTTTCAGATCATCATTTGCACCTCGGGAAGGCCTCCAAAACTCATTTCTCCCAATTTTGCTGCGTTTTATCCTCGCATGTTGTGCTTTGTCCTAAATTCACTGCATTTTTGCTTGAATGTCAATTTTCTGAGTTGAGTTGGACCAGATTCGACCTCCACTGATGTAATTAGTCACTTTTAATGTTTTGATGATGAAAACATGTGTAATTGTGCTAAAAAGAGTAAACATGAGGTAGATACATGCTTGTGAAGTCATTTTTGGTCAAAGGTATCAGTTTTTCTAACTTGGTGAGAGTCTTGTTAACCTCCCTAGTCTTTAGGTTTTAGGTGAGATGATCACGTGATTAGTTCCTCCACTCAAATATTTGACCCCTGAGAGAGGGGAAATGGTTTTTTGTTTATATGTATGCCTTTCTTAGTCATTTTTATGGTTGGAAATCATAGGTTTGAGACCATTGTAGCTTGTGCTTCAGCTTTTATTCAAAAATTCAAAGGAAAAAGTGCATCTATTATCTAGGAATTCATGTCCAGTGAGTTTTTAATGTTTTATTTTATCTGTTATAGTATTTTATAAATGAAATACATGTTATCTTTCAATGCCGTGATTTCCTTAGAGATATTCCTAAAAGTTTGATAAGCATAATTCTAGACAGCTTTGTTTTGTTCGAGAACATCATTTCATGTTTATTTCCTTCAGTTTTGATGAATTCTCATTAAGATCCTCTGAACTCTTTCAAACCCTGCACTACACCAACAAACCCCTAAAACCATCACTAAGTCATTGCTACCTTTCTCCTTTATATATTTTCAGTTGTAACCGTTTGATACATTTTCCCTGGCTACCTGGTTTCATCCCTGATCCAATAGTAAAAACATCAAAATTTAAAAATCCTAGAGCTGACCTAAATAGCCTAAAATCTACTCCTCATCTAGTCAAACCCTTTGGATGTGATCTCATAGAGAGAGCCCTCTCTGGTTTGGTAGGGATAGCTATCAAACTGAAAGATTGGCTTGAGGTTACCACCGTCAACATCCTTTCATTAGCATTGGGATGTTGTGGAGGCTTACAAAACCAAGTTCTCTCCCAACAACTCGAAGGAAAAATTAGGAAAGCAAGTGGGAGTTATCAGGAGTGAAGCTCCACTCTTTTCGAGATCAAGGAGGCCATATTCCTTTTTTTTAGGGAGTTGTTGGTAGTTACGCATCTCTATGAATAAGAATGTACAAGATATCATTAGGATTCTAACTTTGTATTCAACTACTTAGCTCTTGAGCTCTGAATTAGTGTTATTTTTTACTGTGAAATGATGTATTATACCTTTTGATGCAATTATAATGAGAATTTGTTTGATCCATTACTGATTTAGTCTCTGAGGGATGATGCTTTTGAATTAGGGACCAATCCATTGGCTAAGTCCCTCTTGTGTATTTATATTCTCTTTTTATGTTCCAAAAATTTGTTTAGTTTCCTTTCATTCTAGTAGCAATATAAATCTCTCAAAACTATGCTTGTAGCCTCTCTTTCTCACCTCTCTCATGGGAGCATGAGGAAAAGGATCTCCAACCACAATCCAAAAATAGTTTGTTCATTATTTATTGGAAAGTTAAATAGTGTGATTATCATATTCATCATATGCTTTCTATAATTTTGAAGTTGGATTTATGCTTAGATCATATCTTATCATAGGTTAAGTAGAGTTTATATTCAACTCATATTTTCCACTCTTGAACATTATAGTTTTTCAATAATCAATGCATGGATGTGTGTAATGGTTGAAAGATTTTCTACAACTACAAGAAAATGAACCCTTTCATAATTTTAATCTCTGACTTCATGCTTCTTCCCTCCAACCTCCAATTCTGCCACCCAAAACTTGTTTTGTGAAATCATCTTCATCACCAACGTGAGCAACCCTCCAAGTGAAAAATAGGCCCTGCAAGGGTTCTGAGCTTGGCTGGAGGCGTTGGTAACCCCTCGCTCACCTAGTTCCACCTTCTCCCACATTTCCACACCTTCCTAATGTCCTTTTCAACCTTAGATCCTTCTCGATATGCTTTATGTAGCACTTCAAGACATCCTATAGAAATATAGAGATGTTATAGTAGCTTCCTGTAGAATCAACGTAGGTCCACATTTCCACTCTATTTTTTCTCCTTATTTCCATTTTCACCTAGGATAGGATGCATTTTATCCCCAACTATGAACTCATGATCAAAATATACCCCTAGGCCACACTAAATCTACTTCATTCCTTGCTGCAAAAATTGAGTACGCTTTAGTATTTTATTTCATCTTAGAATTGGCATGAATATGATATTAGTTTACATGCAAGGAGAAGTTAAGTGAAGCAGTAGGTAGAGGTTTAATTTATGGTTTGATGAAGTATGTGAAGATAGAATAGTTTCTTTATTTCAAATGAATGGATAGTTAGATGAATGATTGCACATAACATAGTTTTCTTTTTTGCAATTAGGTTAGTTTTTTATGATTTTCTTTCAATTTCAATAGAAAATGTAAGATTGACAAGAACTCTTTGTGTCTTATACTAGAAGTAATTATCTACACTACATTAGCTAATTTCACTTTAGCCCAGTTGGAGGAATGGCCTAGAAGTATTACTGATCAAAAGACCTTTTTGAGGGTGACATGAGTAGAATCCATCTGTTGTGCATATAGCATTGTCACCTCTAAGCTTGTAAAAAATTCGAGTTAATAATTAGAGTTGGGTAGCCCTTAAGAGTTGCAAAATTGTTGGTACAATACTAGGCCTCACCACTTTTTGGCTTCATTGTTGGGGAGGTGTCTAAGTAGATGTTTGTTTCTACTTAAGCATTGTTTTCTATTTTTTTTTTGCATACAGTTTGAAAAATTGAAAAGAAACAAAAAAATTGTTTGTCATGCCTTGTAGGAGTAGGGAGAACCAAGGAAATTTTCTACCAAAAACCCGCACATCCCCACAGTGTAAACCTTCACTCTTCTTCAGTGAATGTGAGATAGAATACGTTCTAGGTGAGCACCCTAAAATATTTGAAGAACCTATTGGGGAAGAAGAAGAAACTAGTTAACCTGTCCAAGCTATGGCTGAGAACATAAACCATGAGATATTTCCCATAAGATAATCCAATGGAGAGACTAAGATGAAAAACATTAGCCCTTCAACCCTTTCCCACTTCCATGGGCTAGATTCTTAAGACCTTTCCACTTTCATGTTTGTGTTTTTTGTTATGTGTAGGACTTATGACTATGCCTCAAATGAAAAAAAATGTAAATTGTTCCCCTCTACCCTCAAGGATGCAACCTTTCGCTGGTTCATGTGGTTGCCTAGGGACAACATCAATAACTTGGCCCAAATTCAAGAGTCTTGCAATAACAGGTACATACAATATTGTAGGTCCAAAGAAACCAATGAGGAAATCTTTAGGATGACCCCAGGGCCTGATGAATCTTTAGAAGACTATGAGGAAAGGTTTCAACTTAACTACAATAGGGATAACTTGACCCTTGATCCTGGATCACTCAAGTTAGTTCTCCTCTGAGGGACCAGAGAGGAAGTTTTGGAAACCCTCAACATGCTATCTAGAGGGGATATATATCACTTTTCCTATGATGACATCAAAACTATGTTCAAAAACCATTCAGAATACCTCTTCCTCCACCTCATCCATCAAAAGTGAGATAGGGAACATGTTAGAGGATTTCAAGAGTGAAATTTTGCATTCCTTTTCCTTGAAAATGGATAACATGGAGATCAAGAGGAAACAAGAAGAGGTAGAGAGAGCCCTAGCTATATTTTTTCCTATATGCACTATCTGAGTCACCCTAGGAATGAGTTACCAATGAATGTCATAGAAGTCTGCTTAATTTGTGAATGAAATCATGCAACAGAAAAATGCCCTTCCTTACCAGGCCTAAAATTTGTATACCAAGGGGTGGTAGGTGGACCAGAGAAACTCTGCTTCATAAATAAAAGGAGGCCTTAAGTACCTCGACCATACAAACAAGGCACGTAAGGTGCACATTATTCTTACTGCAAATCAAACAAAAATACACCCTTGCAACCTTTGTATTCCTCTACTCATCCACCATATCCCACACCTCCTTCTTGGACTTATTATCGTCGATATCATTCTCAACCTATCAATTAACCATTTCATCCATATTCTCCCCAACCTCCTCAATGGAGAAACCCATCATAAGGGTGGATGCATCAACTCAACCAACCTCCTAATTTACTGCATTCACCCCAACCTCAACGACAACTTACTCATCATGCTCCACATAAGCAACCATAGATTCCTACTCCACCTAATAAACCATGGATTCATGCTCAACCTAATATGAACCCGAATAAAAAACAAGCACAACAGGTCTACAACAGAGAGAAATCTTACCCTGCCTATGTTATGGATATCCAACAGATTAACTTGAGGTCTGGGAGAGTGCTTCCTAGTAACCATCCACCATGTCCACCTGAAGAGATTGAAGAGAAAAAGGAAGAAGGTACCCCTTAAGTAAATCCAACTCCTTTTACTGATAGATAAATCCATCCTAGCCAACACACCCAGAATATATTGAAGAGGAAAATTAAGAAAGTTCCCCTCAAGTAAATCCACCTCCTTTTCCTGAGAGATTGATCCATCCTAGCCAACGCAACCAGGAAAGAATTGAAATTATAGGATATTTTAAGAATATATGTGTCAAGATACCCATTATACAAGATATTAAGGATGTTCCCATATATAATAATCTTATAAAGGAGAAATTATTCAAAAATCCCGGGCGAAAGAAGAGATACACCCCCACCATCAATGTTGTTAGTCAATTATTTGATTTGATGCTAGGGAGAGTGATTTTCCCAAAATACCTAGACCCTAGAAGTCTAATAGTGGATGTGCACATTGATGGTATCATTTTCCCTCATACATTGATTGATATTGGTGATGCCATCAATGTGATGACTAAATAAACCATGATGAAGCTCAACCTGCAAGGAGCTTTGAGAAATACCACTACAGTGCTGCAACTTGCATATAGATCCACAATAGCTCCTGAGGGAGTTGTTGAGTATCATTTTGGTCTCCATTATCTCTTGGTAGTATCCCACTAAATTACTGGTATTTCAACACAAAACCAAGTTCAATGTTTATCCTCTTATCTTAGGAAGACCTTGGTTGGCCACTGATTATGCCTATATTAGTTGTAGCGATGGAACCATGACCATTAGGAATGGACCCTTATAAAAAGAACTGGTATTATATCTTCCTACTCAGCCTTCTATTGAACATGATCTCCCCGCTGTTTCTAGAGGATAAGGAAGAAGATGAAGTGTACCATGAAACACCATACCTAATATATACCTTAGATGTTGTTATCAGAGGGGGGAAACTAGATGAATATTACTTCATTGACCTTATCCTTCAGAACCAATCCCCCACTACTATTCCACTTGATGAAACTGTGAAAGAGTCTGGAAGAAGTCCTTGGACTGAGATATGCTCAGTTGATTCAAGCTTTGAACTTGCCAATATTGTAAATTTTGGACCATCTAGAACCTTTAATATGAATCCCTCTCTATCAGCCAAAAACGAAGAACGATTGTGCAAGATAGTGAGAGAGAACCTAGATGATTTTACTTTGGATTATAAATAAATGAAAGGGGTGCATCCCTGAGTCTATACTCACCATATTTAAATCAAAGAGGGATGAAAACCTGTGTGTCAACCCCAAAGGAGAATGAACAAAACCTTTAAGGACA